>BSAI01000073.1:1577510-1613464 GCA_036245035.1 Adrianichthys oophorus
ATTTGTGCGTGCGTAATTTTGATTTGTGCATAACTTTAGATTTGTGCGTGCGTAATCCTTGATTTGTGCGTAACTTTAGGTTTGTGCATAACTTTAGATTTGTGCATGCTTAATCCTTGATTTGTAACTCATAAAATACATTTTGTGCATGAGTTCAAAAATTACAAAATATTAAAAAATACAAAGTACAATGTACACATGCACAACTTAAAATTACGACAGCTTTTAAACTAACTACACGCACAAATCTTTAGAAAATATGCACGAATCACTTGTTACACACACACACACACACAAAACCACATTTAGACACGAATCTGATTTGAGACTCTTTTCACGTCTCCCAGATTCGT
Organism: Adrianichthys oophorus; assembly: GCA_036245035.1. Taxonomy (NCBI): domain Eukaryota; kingdom Metazoa; phylum Chordata; class Actinopteri; order Beloniformes; family Adrianichthyidae; genus Adrianichthys; species Adrianichthys oophorus. The sequence continues at coordinate 1,577,864 of BSAI01000073.1, forward strand.
GCGTAAGTGATGCGTTTAAATGCTACTAGAATGCTGGTTCATCAGAGTTTTCTGATCAACCGCTCTGAACTTAGACGGTGAATAAGATCTGGTGAAACTTCCAGCTTTCTAAAACAGATGTGCCGGATAATTAATATAAAAAGTCTGAATATGGGTTTTTATTACACTTGTCCTTTAAAAATAAAAACATTTTCAAGAATTAAACGGTTCATCTCTGCAGCCCCGCCCCCGACAGCGTCTCAGACACGGAGCTCTCTCCCGACCGCTGGTCACCAGTCACGGGGACAGCAGGTGCCGCTGCCCGCAGGATCATTCTATAAAGTCGCAGATCAAACGGGCTGGTGGGCTGATCAACCATCTCCGCTCTGTGGGTTCACGTTCGCCGCGGAGAACCTCCGCCGTTATACCAGACCAGAGCGGGGACGTCTCCCCGCGGGGAGGGTTACCTGCTCAAAATGTATTTTATGAGTTACAAATCAAGAATTACGCACGCACAAACCTAAAGTTACGCACAAATCGGACTGATACTAATTGATCTCCATACAAACATTCCTGGATTTGAGCTTTAAAGCCTGGCGCCTTTCTCTTCTTCGTGGGTTATGGAGCAGAAAGCTGTGGTTTGTTGGCTTTAGTTTTTGAGCAGACCCAGCTTCCTGAGCGCCTCCTTGCGGTCAGCTCCCATCCCCGGCACCACCATGACGGTGTATCCCACAGAGTCTGCGGGTTTTCCTGGAGCTGCGTGCGGCGCCGCGCTGGCTCTTTTGTGTTGTGGTTTGGTGCGGTGCGCGTTGTGTTGGTTTGTAAAGTCCTCCACAGCAGCAGGCAGCTGGGTTCTGACCTGCAGACGCTCAGCCGTGGCTTCTTTGGGTTGTTGGGAGGAACAGGTCCTTGATGAATCTGCTGTAGATCCCTTCAATGCGGGATCCGGGGAGGGCTGACGTTTGGGGGCCGGCGGGGCCCCTCCAGCTCCACTCTCCTGCTCTTGGCCCTTAAGGAGGCCGAGTTTCTGCAAAGCTTCCATCCTGACCATCTGAGGACCTGCCGCGTTCTGGACGCTGTGTGACTCCTCGCTTTGGGTTTTCAGAGGAATGTGTGCGGGAATCTTTTGGGGTTTGGGGGCCACAGCTGGAGGGCCTGAGTGGGACTTGTCAGATTTCTGCTGGTTCCTGAGAACCGGACCTTCTGCCGGGGTGGGGCAGCACCGTTCCAAGTCTATTGTGTGATCGACTGCAGGGCATAAAGGGGTCTTTTTAGTGGAAGCGTTCCTGCGTAGATGAACGAGTGCGTCGTAGGACAAAGGCCCTCTGGGTAAAAGACCTTCAGCCGTCCTGGAAGAGAAGTCTCCAGGCTTTGAGGGAGCAGCTGTGTCCTCCGACGGGCCTGCAGAACATTTCCTTCTGTCACTCTGAGCAGCTACACGTTCAGATTCAGACCGACAAACAGTTTTGCCAGCCGACACCACGTCTTCAGAACCGCATGCAACCACAAAAGGAGTTGGAACCATGACGTTCTTCGTGGGTTTTCTGTCGACGTTTATCTTGACTTTGTCCTTGGAGACGGGTTTCTGCGCACCTGAAAGACGACACGTCCGTTTTTGCGGCCAGAAATAACTGTGTGTGCCGTATGTGGTGAGAGGTGAACTCACCTGGCTGGTCGGATTCCTCACTGGACAGTCTGCTGTCCTCCTCTGTGTCCAAAGACTCGATGGTCTCCTCCAGAAAGATGAGACAGGCCTTTTCTTCAGCAGACAGATGCTCCAAACTACTCTGACATTAAAAACAAATATGTTAGAAATGAAATGATAGGAAAAAACTTTTAAAGTCGTTTTTGTTTGAGAGAATTTTCTTTATTTTCTGAAAACGTTAGGATTAAAAAAAGTTTCAGTTCTTACAAGGTCCGAGTTTCCACCGAGGAAGCTGTCGCAGCAGCCAGCGCTGTCTGAAGCCTTCATTGTGTCCGAATCCGACTCACCTGGCCAGGTGTCACTTTTGGGCATCTTCCTGCTTATCCGGTTGTTTTATTCTGGGATGGAGGGAAAGGCGAGGAGATTGATTTCAGTTCAAACAGATTTTTTTGAAAGATAGAAACAACTCCCCAAAGACATGTAGAAGCCTACATAGAAGCCTGAATCAGATTTCAGGGTCTTGAAAAGCAGAAGTGGCTTCAAAACTATGTTTTTGTCCCTCAACACAAAGCTCTTGTCCCGTCTACAGACAGTTTTTATAAAGATTTTATTTAACTTTTTCATGTTTTTCCGTCATTAGCTAAAGAAAAAGTCTAAATGTTTCATTCTTTTTAACTGATTTTCAGACTGAGGATAGATTGTAATGATGAATTTACAGCGGATTAATTATCTACGACACACAGCTTAGCATTTAAAATCATAAATACAAGTTCTCATTTGAAGCATACTTTCACTCTGAAAGTGAGAAACCAGTTTTTGCTTTTGAATTTCAGCTCAATCATTGACTGTACATACAATTGAATTAAAAACATGTATTATTTAAGGATGAATTAAATGTTACTGTAAACCTTTCATTCATGAAGACATGCGTTGGTTTCAGGTAAGAAGCCCTAAAAATGATAGAGGAAAAATGTAAATCTATTTTACCGGGTCCAGACATCAGTTCATCTGCTTCATAAAAGAAAAATGGTTTTTTTAAACATAAACGTCTATATTCCAAATTATAAATATTTCTAGTCACAGTTTGAGGGCTGTTTTTGTTCAACTGTCTCATGAAAAGTTTGACTGTAATCTGTGAGAAATATTCTAATATTCCAGATAATCTTGTGTTTTTATGTAACGTTATCTGTTTGAGGCTTTTATTTTGACACAGTAATCAAACTGTGAAAGCTGACATAAGTTAGTGCTGATAACATTCAGAGGTCCGTCCTCCAGCTTTATAATAACTGTAAACCTTGTCAGCTTGGAGTGTTTGACAGGTTGCTCATCCTTGCAGCATGTGACTTGGATTACAACACACACGGTATTCCTAATCTGCCTTCAGCAGATCAGTTTCAGAGGAAAGGAGCGGCTCTGAGACTCAGGTTGAAATGGGATTTTCCCAACTGGTCACCAACTGTAACGGACTTTACATTCATGAATCCTAAAGAAAAGAAAATCAGCAGGTTCTGCTTATTGCCATTTGAATGTAATTATTAAGGTTTTGTCCGCAGAAAAATTCAGTTTCTTACATGATTTTATGCCTTTTTTATTGAAGTTTTCATTTTGAATTTCAATCTAAAAACATTTCGACCAAATGTGGAATATTTTCCATATTTCCATTATTTGTATTTATTTATTCTTGAATAAATATCACAGCATGTCAGATGGAAGAAAGGAGCTCCGAGTTTCGCCTGCAGAACAGTATAAAACTACATCAGTTAAATTCATCTGTTTGACATAAGGTCAATGTTTTATTGCAACATGACGTATATTCTGATTTAACCTGAACTGAATATCTGTAAATATTGTGCAGCTTCTGCTTTTCCAAATGTCTTGTCAGTCCAGCTCACAGATATTTGGGTTTCCACTGCTTCTCTCTGTTGTTTGTTCAGCTTTGCATTTACTTTGAAACTGTCTGTACACAGATTTAAAACAAAAACACAATAATATCCAACATTTATAGAACAGAAACATTTTCAGACTTTTCATAAAGTTGACTTGCAGCCTGTAACACAATAACTTGCTCAGTTATTGTTGTTTGTTGTTTTGATGCTCCTGTCAGTGTCAACCACTTTCTGATTCCAAAAATACATAAACAGGATCATTTTATTTGTACAGATTAGTGATGAGAAGCTCCGAGTTCCACACCGAAAAAACATTTAAAAGATTAATTATAGAAAACAAAAAGCAAACGTGTGTGTACCTGCATGAGAAAAACGTAAACATGTCAAATAAGAAACTAAAGTATTTTTTTCTTCACAACAAACCTCAAAGTAAAAACCGGAATGAAAATGACTTTACCTGTGTGGATTCTCAGGTGGATCTCACTCACGTCTGTTGCTCGACTTCCGCCCAGTCACTGAAGGCGAGGCGCGCGGGAGCCTCATGAGACACCTGCGCGGACTTTGAGCTTTAAGCGTTCAGCCAATCACAGAGCAGTTTCCCCCTTAAGACGCGCGTGACTCTGCCAACACCTGCGCTGTGGTTATTTCAAGTCCGACCGTCAGCAAACCTTCATATACTGTCCTTTTCTACAACTATCATTTGTAACATTTAATAATAAATATATTTGCTTTCACAGAAACACAATTTAATCTGTTTTGAAATATAATGTAATATTTTAAAATTATAAATTATTTTAAATTTCTGGTCTCGAATGGCGGCAGATATATACATTTCAAGCTGACCCTGAATCAGTTTTTTGCCTCCGCTGTGGTTGGATAAACCGGAAGTCAGTGCAGGTTTGTGGGCGACCTGCTTCCAGCATCCCTGAACTTCCTGTCCTCCTTACAGAACCAGGGGAATGTGGGTCTGGACCCAGAAAGGCCTCGTTCAGCTGCTCTGACTCTGTTGGTTCAACAGAGACCAAGTGAAGCTAAAATCCTATTAGGACAGAGAACCTTAAATAGCATGAAGCGTAATCCACCAGGAACCGATATTCTTAATGCGGAGTCTCCTGCTGATTCAGAAAACTGCACTTTTCCTCAGACGCTAAGGAAGCAACATCATTTTAAATTAACCTAAAACTAACAAGGAAACTTTAAGGAAATAAAGAAAATCAAGGAAATCACAGTTGAAAGCTTTTATTGTGACAACACTGAAAGTAAAAATCAAGTAAACCCAGTTATTCCAAAGGATTCATGTGCTGTGACATTCATTTTTAGTTTAAGGTAAATTAAAAAAAAAAAAACTTTTATCTTAATTTAAGAATGAACATTTTGTGCTAAAACTTGACCCATCAAAAGCAAATGTTCAGTAGTGTTTGTAAAAATGACCTTTTTAATCTTTCTAACTCCATCAAAATGAGACAAAGAACATTTATATCAATGTTTTTGTCAAAAATGACCAATAAAAGCATAAAAACAGGAGGTTTAAACTTTGACAACAGGAATAAAAATGAATGTAAAATAAGAGTTGACATGACTTCCTTCCGATTTGAACATTTTCTGATGAGTTTTTGTCCCCCAGAAGATAAAGTCAAGGTTAAAAAACACTCTTTTGGTCTTAAATAATTGTGGATGACGTGACCTCAAAGTGGTCTTCAGCATTATTCCAACAGGTCTAAAAATGAGATAAACACCACAAAAAACGTAATGCAGATGAACACCAACTGTCCAGAAAACAAGCTGAAGGCAGCGTCCTGCGTTTGCTGAGTCTTCACTTCACGTCCTTGCTTGGAGTTGGTCACATTTACGGTAACGGTTCCTGCTTACGCTTTTATTAAGAACAAATAAAAAAGTTCTTTAATCTTGATGACATTTAAAAGTTACTCTCCAGTGTTCCAGCCATGAATCTACAGATGTTGTGAAGAGCCTTTTTAGCACCGTTGTTGCTCATCGTTAACATTAAAGAAGAGTTCAAACTGAAGAGATTTTTCTTATATTAACTGGATTTTAATATAACTCCAACCTTAATTTAAACTCCCCAATTCATTCTGACTTAAGTCATAAATGGCAAACTTTTATACTGACAAAGTCAAAAAAATTCCACTACCCTAAAAAAAAAAACAAAAACTAAAAGCTACAAAACCTGACACACCACCAAAAACAGTCATTCTTTGTGTTGCATTAAGACAACAGTGAATGGGATCACACTACAGTGCAAAGAAGTGGCTGTTTGAAACTCTTTGGACACTCTGAACCGAACAGAACCGGTTCGCGGTGATTCTCTGCTCAGGAAAATAAAAAGTGAGTGATCTCTGCGGGTCAAAAAAAAAATCCTGACAACTATTTGCATATGTTCTGAACCCCCATTGAAGAAATCCTACATGATCCTACAAGACAGAAAAGGTGGATTACTGGAGTGGAACAGCTTCGGAAAGGTTTGAGACTCCCGGAGCTTCCAGCGGTTTAATACTGAACAGGACGTCTGCAACTGTTTCCACGGATGTCACAGGGCGATGTGAGGTAGAGGATCACACGAGCGAACAGACCCACGGAGAAGCCATGTCTGCGGCACAAAGGTTGGAGGCGGTTGTATTTTTGGGAGGCGGAGCATCTCACACTTCACCGAAATTAGTGTGGCCCGTCTCCTTGGCGTGCTCGCGGGCCTCTTTTTGTCCCACCAGGCCGGTCTGGCACACCATGCAGCGCAGCGCGAAGCGGTTAACGTCCGTGAACTGCCGCTTGCGGCGAGCTTCATCTGCTAACTCGAGGGCCTGGGCCAGAATGATGTCGTCTGTGGTGGAGAAGACAGTCTGAGGAGGGCTGTCAGAACCAGGAATCTCCTTCTGAAGCGGGTCGTAATGGATGCCGTCGTAGATGAGCAGCACACGTTTGTGGTAGCCAGCGTCCTCCCCGAATCTGTCCACCCGCACGGTCTGAGTGTCCACCACGCAGATCTCACACTGGTAGAACTTGGACAGTATGGAGACCTCGATGGCCCCCCCCCCAGGTGTCGTCCCGTCGGATCCAGGCGCAGTAGTCCTCGTTCGTTTTCCCCAGCACCGCCTCACAGTACGCCGCGGGGTCACTTGACACTATCTGGGCGATGAGGCCGCGCATCTCAGGCGCACAGGCGGGGTCGTACACCCCTCCCTCCACCACGTAATACACGCTGGTGAAGAGGCAGGAGTTGTCCGCCGGAACAACGCGGCGTGCCAGCACAGGTGAGGCTTCCAGGCGTGGAGCTTTCACAACAGGTTGGTCCAGAGGCTTCGGCTTGTTCTTTTCTTCCTCCACAATGAGGGTGTCTCCTGTGGAGACGACGACAGCGCTGAGTCACACACGGGATTATTACGGCATGTAGGCACATACTCCCCGCTACAGAACTTCTTACCAGGTAACCGCAGGTGTGGGTTTAGTGCTACAATAAAACCGTAATATAATTAAAAGGTGTTTAGCTTGTGAAAAATTAAAATGATTTGAATTTCAGCGAGTCACAGCTGTAGCATAGATTCATTTAACTCTTATTTACTTTTTTTAAAAGAACTCTACAGAAATGGTTGGACTCTGCGATCATTTGAATTTTTAAGACACAAACCTAAAAAGATTTTAATTTGCAGGACGAAGTTATCAGATCTAATTATGTTGATAAGTGGGCTAAAACGTCGCCCCATCGCACATCCTTCAGCTCGAGAAAAGGTGTGAAATGAATGAATCCGACCAGCAGTACCTGTGTCTCTGCCATACCTGATTTTATGGGGTAGTCTTTGAGGTGAGCTTCTCCGTTTCGAAGATCAAGGCTGGATGGGGGGTAACCAACCATGATTTTCTGTACATCACAAGGAATCCCCGTCAGCTCCTCCACCTTACTCTTAAGCTCCTGCACGCAGGACTGGTGAGTCAAACCATGCATTATGTGGCTCCCATTTTTGGTCTTGCAACGAAGGCGCAACATCCTACCTATAAAAACATGCAATTTTAAGTCTGAAATGAATTAAAGGACTTTAGGAGATGGGCTGTGTTTCAGTACAACAGTTCAGGGGATGGATATCATGTTTGCAGTGCAGAGGTGTCAAACCCCAACCTGAAAACTCATGCTTGTAAAGAAAGAATCTCTTCTGTATGAAACGATCCTTAAATGACTCAGCTAAATGAAAAGGATTTTGTTTCTCTGGCGCTTCCTTCAATAATTTCTTTGATGAAGGGATAAGACTTTTAGGACAGAATAAAACAATCCCACAATTCTTTACAGTCAGCAGATTGTTGGCGTTTCAAGCTGAGCAGCATTACAGACTCACAGAAATACATGTAAAGACTTTTAATACTATGGGGTGAAATAACTGTCAAAATGAAACAGACGCTCATTGATAAAGTTGTACAAAACAAGGGTTACAGGCAAAAATATCGAGCCACTAAACACAGGTTTAGCAAAGTGCTCTGCATCCTGTAGATCATTTTCCTTTCCCACTCTTTTTCTGAAAAGTTTTGCTGGCACACAGAAATAATTGTTTCATTTATCTACAGCCTTAAATGTAGTTTAATTATATTATTGTTCATATAACTGCACTATATTGCGTCTGTCAATAATGTGACATCAAAGTTGGAGAGGATTTTTGTCAATAATCAACATTAACAAAATATTATTGAAATATTGATAAAAAGTAAAAATACTTATAAAGCAGAACAGAATTTACCGAACTTATGGATCCGATAGACTCTTACTTTGCAGCAAAGGCATGCTTTTGTTTACATGCTTTGCAGCTGCATGTAGGTTTTTGCAGTCAGTCTTTGTGGCACAAACTAAGAAGAGTGACGTCACATCGATCCATATTACCTTTTTGCACATCTCTTTTTGTCTGTTTCTTTGAATCTTTACCGTCTCTCCTCTCATGACCCTGGAAATTTACCAACGGGGTCAAGGAAGATAGCAGGTAGGTTTTAATTTTTGGGTTCAGTGTTCATCTTCTTTCTCAGATTTGCTGCTTCTCTCTGACAAACACACCTGGTTCAGGTATTCAGCAGTAGGAAGGACAGGGACAACAACATAAGCAGAACTTGACCCATCAAAACCTGGGACTGGACACACCTGGTGCAGAAATTACTATAAACCGGAAACTATCCTGTGTTTTTATTTTCTATGATAGGTTTGATCACATGAGAGTAATAACGAGGGCAAACTTTTGTATAATAGTCTGAGGTATTAGAGTTTGTCTTTAGGACATTATATTCCACATTTAAAATCAAAGTGTCTATTATTCAGTACAAATAGGGATATTCTCATTTTTCTATTGTTTTTTAAAGATAAGTCTCATATCAGGAACAATTGAATATGATGGTTAAATACATTCTGAATTCATGACTTAAAATTAGGCTCAGTTTTAGAATTTGTATGTGATTAGAGGCTCTTTCACAGTAAAAGTTTTTCAAAAGCAAAGCTGAAGCCTGTTTTAGTCTGCTGTTGACACTTACGGAGTCTAATGCTGAATGCCTTCCAAGCATACACAACAAACTGCTGGAAGCTGCATCACAATGGAGCTAACAAACACAAAACAATCGAACTGCTGACGACGAAAAGTGCAGTAAAATCTGTGACAGCAAAAAGGCTTTGCAGCTCTTTGTTCCGACATCTTTCTGATGGGTTAAGCTAGGCTAACAGACGACAGTTTAGCGCCACAGTGCAGCTTCTTATCAATTCTAATGTGTTTTTTTTAATCTAAAACTAAAATAAATTAATCACATTGAATAAAAATAAAAATAATTCACGTTGGTTTGCTTTTAAAAATCCACGGTAAGACGATCCTAGCACTTTATGGGCTAACGTTAGCAGCTAACCGACATCAAACCAACAGTTTCAGTCCGTTTGCATTTTTAGTAAAGTCTTGAAATTTTTTAACTTTTCCATTTTATTTCGCAGAAATCGAACAAACAAAGAGTTTGTTCCGTTGACTTACCTAACGTTGACTGCAGTCCTGCCTCAAACAATAAGCGTTTAATGAGGGGGCTGATAATAATTTACGTCGTGACATCACGACGCAAACTAATAGTTTTTTTTTACGTTTGAGCAACTTTATTGAACAGAGCTCAAGTCAAAAGATAACATTTTCTTGTTTTCTTTTTTTTAATTCATACATTTTATTTATAAGCAACATGTACAATGAAAGCGTGAATGCCAAGGGAAGGAAAAGGGGAAAAATGGAAATATAAATGTGTACAGACCACAGAGCCTCTGTTAGACGAGTGTGATTTTGTTTTTATGTGTTTGTCTTGTTGAACTTGCTTGTCGTTTGTCTCAATTTTATTTTGCAGACCAGCAAATGCTAACCAGAATGATTGGTCCACACTGGGCAGAGTAAATGGGTGGTAACCAAAAAGGTGCATCATCATCATCAGCAGCAGCAGCATCATCATCAGAATCAGCAGTCCTAACACTGGTCCTAGAATAAAAGCTGGTCCTGATGGACTTCCAGGCTCCCTGTCTGTATCGTCTCTCTGAAGGAAACGTCTCAAACATGTGATGGTCTGGATGTGTGACTCAGAGACAGCTGAGGTAGTCTACAGAAACAGAAACTTTTCTGAAAACTAGCTTAATTTTTATGTTTGAAAGCAGTTTTAGATGTTAATGATCTTTGTTTTTGTTTTTTTGGCTTACATGACTAAATCACGTCTGTTTGTAAAATTTCCTTTTTCCCAGTAAATACTAAGTTGGGATTTTAGATTCAACTTTGCAACAAATTGGTTGAAGGTTTACCAAGCATTTGTTGTTGCGACACCAGCTTTTGCTGCAGGATATCACTGTTGCTGTTCTAAAAATGAAAGAAAGTGAAAAGCTGAGATTCATTCTGAATGTTCTTTTATTGACCGCTTAAAAGGCACAGAAGGCTGCTCTGAGCAGGACGACTTCCAGACATTCAACCATTAGAAGTTTAATAACTTGGAGCAGGGCCTCTACAATAGAAGAAGAGTATTTGAATTAAAACGGTTTTCATGCACTGACAGATAGCATAAAAGGAAAAACACACAGAAGTGTTTTTTGTTGGACTGGACTCTTACAGTGAGCATTCTTTAAGAGGTTTCATCAGTTTAGCGCAGAATTTTTTTCGGTTGCTGTTGATTTATAACATGATTTGCTTTCTTGTAGTATTGCTAGCAGTAAAGAAAGATGAAATGACCAAAACCGTCTGAAGAACCTGCAAAAGTGAAAAAGGGAAAGGACAGGGAACAATCACAGGACTTCTTCAGTCTTTGTCCAGACAATGCTATAAAAATACGTCTACTTTAATTTGCTAAAGTGAAAACTGGTTTACAGATTAACAGTGCAGAATACATCCTTGTTACATTCTGTGATGTACAGTGAGTCTGGTTGCTTTTTTGGATTTGAATTGAAGTATTTACAAGTAAAATTGGTCAGCCTTTCTTCAAAACACCCTGTTTTGGTTGAAGGGTTTGTGTATAACTGAAGACCTTCCAGTTTCTGCAGCATGCAAAGATGGAGAGTTTGACTCAATACATTAACTTCATCCACAATGTCAATATTTAGCTTCAAGAGAAAAGGGTGTGGAGTAGAGGGGGTGAAAACAAAAATCTTTTATATCTTGGATGACTTCAAGGACTTCAGGATCCAGCCTTTAGTCAGAAGCAGACAAAGCCACTAGATTCCTCTGAGCTTTCAAAGTTGATTCCTTCACACAGGGATTCCTGCAGAAGAACATCAGAAACATCACAAAATAATTCATGTCAGCAGAAAATCCAGATTCAGCCGAATTATTCTCTGAATCAGGAGTCTTAAACTAAAACATTAGGTCATACATTAGTTGTGTTACTGTTTTTTTGTTAGATGTAGATTTTAAACCATTATTTGACCTTTAGAGTGATTAAAGTCTGTTATATTTCTCTTTGATAAGAGCTAAAACTCTGGATTTCCATAACTTGATAAATTAGTAATAAAAGAAAGAGAAAAGGAGGAAAAGAAAATCTGGCAGCATCTTTGACTGCACTAAAGGGATGAAAACAAATCAAACCCCAAAAAATCTTAAAAACATTTAGAAAGACATGGATGATGGACATGAAAAGAGGTATGGAGAGAAAAAAAAGGATAAAAGTTTGGTCTCAAGTCTCAGTAATACTCACAGACAGTTTCCTCCAATCCGAATCTGAAAAACGGGTTTGGAAAAGAGAGAAACAGACATGTCGAGAAGAGCAGAAGCACTGAACGCACACGGCAAGGCCGGTGAGTACACAAAAAGCACAAATATGAACATGCATTTTTACATATTTTATTTATTTTCTCTGATAAAATGCTTTTTATTTGTTAAAAAGGACAGCATTGGACAAGTTTCATGGAATTCCTTTTCAATATTGGTGTATGAACTGTTCTGTGAGGTGAAATGCTGCAGAGAATCCATCCTCCCTGATGTTTGTGTGTCTCAAACAAAAAAATGAGCCATGATCAGAAAGTGTCTGCATGCCGTTTGGCATATTCAAGCTGGACGGTTTAGGCGAGGCAAGGAGCATGCAAATAAATGTTGGACGGGCCAGCCCAGTCTCATAAGAAAAAGACTGAAAGGACAAAGTTCTTCCTTTTTCACTCATAAGCATAATTTCTGTCATATTTTTCATACATAACACAAATTTATGAGTATTTATATACTCAGATACACCTGTTTTTTTTTTTGATAACCTGTGGGGAAGAAGTGGCTTTTCAATTTCCAGACTGAAGCTCTTTTAAAAACTTTGGAGTCAGTTGCAGCCTTAATTTTAAATTGTCCAAATTAAATAAAAGTCATTTGGGTTGTAATAGTTTTAGTTTTAGTGATTACATTTTTTAGATGAACGTTTTTAGAAATGTTCATTTTTTTATTTTTGACATTTTGAGCAAATGGAAGAAAATCTTGACATAACTCTACAGCATCCTGACAAGTTATTATCCAACAAATGTTTGTCTGTTCTCCTCATTTACTCATGTTCTGAGATGGTAGGATTCAGCAAAATCAATCCAACAGGCAACAGAAGCAACCTCAATTAAACCAGAATTAAAGAATGACGACTGTGACCCAATTCCCATCCAATCCCATTTAAAATGTTCCACTTTTACAACAGAAATGAACAGATTAGTAGAAGAATCTTAATTCACATCCACTATAAAAAAAGGTAAACTTTTTTTTCGCCCAATTTTTTTAATTCTATGCGTGATTTCAAAATTTTGCACATGACATTAGAATGGCGAAGAACACAAAAAATACTTGAAATCAATTACATTTAAACAAACAAGTCATTTGAACAAAATTGTCAAATAATTTACCAGCCAAAAGTCCAAGAAACGTTTTTTTCTTTTGATAAAACCAATATATTTTCTCCACCTCCAGCTGTTACTTTGCATAAAAACAACCACTGACATGATGGGTATAATCATTTCATCGCTGAGGGATTGTTTTTATTCAAAAATGTCTTTTGGTCATTCTCATTGACAAAGACCAGATTCTGCATCAGTAGTTTTGACGCTTTATTATGAGACTGGCTTGGCTGGACCCAACATTTAAAAGGACAGTGCAACCTGTTCACAATGTTAAACCTGAGACAGAACCACAGATGCAGGCGTGGAAATCATGTTCTCATCTGCAGCACAAACACTGAACCAACACGGAGATCCAAAGTGAAGGGAAACCAGAACCCAGTTTCCCTGCTGAGGTGGGAAATGACTGACTGACAGCTGACGGTGACAGACTCAGAGGGTCAGCCCGTAACTCTGTCACTAACTTGGCTTTGCAGTTCTTCTGGCATCAGAGCCGACGGCGTGGGGGCGAGCGGTAGCCACGGCTGGTTGCCCGCGCTGTAGAGCCGGGGGCGCTTGACCTGGTCGTGACTGGACAAGGGGGTGTAACTATTCCGCCGGTGAATGAGAGAAGAGTCCTTGGGAATTTTACCCTGGTTGGAAGACGAGACACCGCAGGAGTTAAACGGTGAGAGGGGGGATTGGCGGGACGAAACTGAGTGGCTGAACATTGAAGATCAGACAAAAGGATCCCTGCTAGAACTGAATGCAGAAGTTTGTCTGTGGAAACCATTGACTGTATCAGAGAACTGGACTGAGTGTGCCGTCACCCACTGAAAATGGTTTACTTCTGGTCCCAGCCAAATTCAGTCAATTCAGTCACCATTTTTGCAATATGGACGCTGCCATGTTGGAGTCAGTCATCATTAGTAAGCAGTGATGGGTCCGAGTTGGTCCGAGTCAACGTTTCTATGGCAACCTCTCCTGCCAATTAGCAGAAAACTTGTTGAAAGGCCACACCCCTACAGCTTAAAGGCAGCCAGGCGGCCTACACAAAAAGCATTTTGAACGTTGGGCGTGGGAGCCAGCAGGCATCACCTACTTTTATTGAGGCATCTGATTGGTCAGAATAACTTAAACTACAAAAAATATTATGAAAAACTTTAGGATTAACAAAAACATGTAAAAAAAAAAGATATCAGAGATAGAATGATTATTCTGACTAACAGAATGACTGAGTAATAGCTGTTTATTTCTTTATAGAAGTCTATAGGATTTTGGTTTTTAGCCAGAGGGTACTTCCTGTTTGGAATAAAAGAGGGGCGGGGCCACTCTGTCCAGTTCTCATATACAGTTAATGGTTGAAACATTTACTTGGGATGAAAAAGTGTTTGTCTCAGTCTCATTTGTCTCATTTGTCACTTAAAGGTTTCAGATAAAATGAATGTATTAAGCAATAACAAAATAACCACAAAATGCCACACCCTGACCTGATTACTGACTCATCTGTTTTACATCAATACATTACCTAAAGTCTGATGGAGTGAAGCAGATCAAAAGAAAAGAAAATTCTCCACATCATGCTGCTGTCCAAAGAAACTCCGGAATAAATGAGAGTCACTCAGATCTATCAATCTGAAAGGGATTGTGATGGGTGTACCATAAAAGTCTTAGCTAAAAGTAACAGCAATTCAGAGAACGACAAACACACCAACATAGGGGTGGTAGAGTGATAGTCTGGGGCTGTTTAGCTGCCTGAACCTAGAGGACTTGGGTAAACAGGAAGGATCATTTCTGCTGTGAAGAAAGTCCTTCAACAAGAGGTTCTGCAGCCAGAGAAAGTCTGCAGGTTCACCTCTGAATGACAAGAACCAAACAAAGACTTTGGGGTGGAGGAGTCCTGAACTGATCATAAAAAAAACCCAAAAAAAACAATTCATGCTGGAATCCCTTATTCTTCAAAGACAGGTACCAGTACTGTCAGCAAGATGTTAAATTTTCCTGCCATAAGTCTCCATATCTTTTGTCCTGATGGGTTTTTGGTAGTGATGGGTAGATGAAGCTTCATGAAGCTTTGAAGCTTCTCATCCAATTGGTTCAGCACAAACCTTCATGAAGCTTCATTTGTTTGAGTCGGACATCTACTCGACGCAGAAATATCAGTGAAGAGTGTGACATTTTTCAGGAAGCCTCTGAATAAAACTGTCAGACAAAACCAAAGAAGGATAGGACACCTAAACCCTTCTCTAATTCGATACAATCTGTGTCCAAACGCTCCATCAAACACCCACATTTTTAATGGTGCCTCTGAGTCCTCCTGCTGGATCTCCTCCTCTGTCTGCTGGAACTGGATGTTCAACTTTGACCATACTCCTTCCCTCTCGTCAAGCCTCATGCCAGAGCTCCCCTGAATTTCTCCAACTTTTGAAGCTTCTCAGTTTCCTCCTCTATCCCACCAATCCCTGTCCCTGAAGTTCTGTTCTGCAGCAATCAAAATCCCCACATCTGAATTCTTTTTTACATCCCTGGAGTCCAGTTTTGTTGCACATTAGTTCCTGACATCCACAGATGTGAAAGAATCACAGTTCAGATTAAAGTTCATCTGATGCTTAAAGGACAACCAGTAAACAAAGATCGTGTTCTATTACTTTTTCTATGCAGGGAGAAGTTGTTTTTCCTGTAATAAACACTTTCATTTAGTGTACTTTTTATGTTTCTATTTAAATCACTTTAATCTGAAGTCTAAATGTATTCAAATAAACAGGAAATCAGGGGCAAACACTTCTTCACTCCAAAGTGAAACCAGAATGCAGCCGAAGTTGCTTTGATCAGCCAAGCAGCCACAGCCTCCATAGGGGGAAAATACCGCCAAAATAAAACAACATTCAACTCAAGCAAGGCTGATAATTATAGGGAAAGAAGTCAAAATCAAACAGAAATGCAAGAACCAATTAAAGCCAGTGGGTTTCAGGACAGAATGCAATTGTGCTAAAAAGACACCACCAACAAACAGCTTGCCTGATTGGATTTAGATCTCCGCGTTTGCACAAAAAAGTTCCTCTTTTTTACGTAGGGTTGGGTTTGATTAAAAGATAATATCTTCTTCCTAGTTTAGGCTAAAGTAACTTACAATTGGCCGGTCTCTGTGCGTGTTTACCGCTTCCACATTCAGGTAGAACATTTTCACTTTACAACCTGGAGGAGAAAGGTAAAATAAATGCAAACTTTGTTGTTTCACGATGCGCACATTTGTGCAGACACTCCTGGAGACCTACCATATGCAACAGGAGTGAGTTTGAGCACGGTGTGAAGCGGACACTTCATGTACGGGAGATCCTCTGCAGGGAGAGGAAAAAAGAGGTGGGCTTTTCTTCAAAGATCTGCTCGGTGCGCACAGTTGTTGTCGGGTTATTCTGACCTGCACCCTTGTCCAGGAAGTAAGCCAGGAGACAGCGCATCACAGCCTGGTGGCAGATGACCAACACGTTGCCTTGTCTCTCCAGCTCCATGATGACTGGCTCCAAACGCTGAACAAGATCTTGGTATGACTGCAGAAAATGGTTAAAAGTAAATGGTTTTAAAGCCACAAGCGGAAAAAATTTGAGCTCCTGTTCAGCCAGTTCATGTATTTGGACAGGAAATTCGGAACTTTTTAACCAAAAACCCTCACAGAAAAAGGTCATCATAGAATAGACAGGTCTGAAAATTATTATTTTGAAATTAAATTAATTAAATTATTTCATTCATGTATTTTTTAAGCTATATTTTGCTGTGACTGCACGCCACTGCTGCTTCCCCAGGGGAGGGGTCAAATGTGCAGAAAATATTTCATTCATTTAGGAGCGTGACAACTAACGGGACTCTAACTTAAAATTTTTGTTCAAATGTGCAGTAAGAAAGAAGAATTGTGAAACCAATCTGGTCCTTGCAGTCTGGGACTGCTGCAGGACAGAATCATCTGATTATTTGATTTGGAATGAATGAGCTGAAGATGAAGAGCCTCCAAAAAGCAAAAAGCAGATATGGTACCTCTCCTCCTGGGTAGCGATAGTGGTATTTGTCCTGGTCCCTCAAAGCAAACTCCTCTGGAAAAGTCTGCTGGATCATCTCGTAGGTCATCTCCTCACACACACCCTGGAAAACATTTACACAACATTTGCTTACAGGTCATGAAAAAGAGGGAAAAAGCTGTTTTATGACTTCAAATAATCTCATTGTTTCAGATAAAAAACAGGGAAACATTTGGAACAGGTACCACATTAAGCATTCCAGGCTTGTTTGGTGGCCTGCTTACGTCCCATAAATAATAAAAAAAGCCTCAGGTTTCGTTTTTAAAGGTATCATTAAGTTTTATTATCTCAAAAAACTTCAAATTTCTTTGAAGTTTTCTTCCCATCAAACAAATGAGACGAGAGGACCACAGATGATGGGACGCTCACAGCATCAATCTCATTGAGAATCTTCCACTGCTCGTAAGGCACGCCGAGCTCCTCGGCGGTCTGGATGGTCCTCCTCAGCTGGCTTGTCCACACCTTCAGGTCCGAGAGCTTGTGCTCCTCAACGAAATCCCGCAGAGCTTGGGAAAACTGCAACAGACAGACGCTTCAGTCTTGGTTTGAGAGCTTCAATCCATAAAGGTGTTTGGCGCATCTTCATCTAAAGACAAAGGGGAGAAAGTGAGCGGCCGTACGTGTCTCCCCCGAGGGGACAGTTCAGAGTCTCCCCCGATGCGTCCCTCCACGTTGAAGTTGCTTTCCCCGTGGCGACACAGGTAGATGGAGTGCGAGTGCACGTGGATGTTCATGAGATAGTAAACAATCTTGCTCTGGATGTAGTCCTGCACTCGGTTCACCAGGAAGCGCCGGCCCACGTTGATGACCTTAATGAAAGACAAGTCTCTGCAGGAGCAGAGGAGTCATGAAGGTGAGGGGCACACTCTCTAGTCTAATAAGGGTTTATCTTTTTAAGGACAAATGCAGAAAGCCCTCAGACAGACTCAGAACGATCACAGCTTCTTTAAATTCTTACTTGTCATAGTCATCAGGGTCTAAAGGCTGATAAGTGACTTTATAGCACTCAATGCGTTTCAAGAAGTCATCCATGATTCGCTCTCTGTGTCTCTCTGGGTAATCTGGACTGGACACCTTCACTTCCTGTGACAGAAAAAACAAAATAAAACTCTGATCGTGCAGAAACCAGATAGATCATGATAGAAAGCAGAAAAACCCTAAAACGGCTGCAGCATTTGCAAGATTCACAGTCAAACTCTAGTTGTGTGAGGTTTGGTTCCTAACTTATGTTCTTAAATTTCCTCATTAATAACTGTTTGTTTACAGAAGCTGTTCTTCTTTTTGTTCTCTTTGTTTAACAATTAACTGAAACCGAACTTTTAAAAAATGAAAGGTGAGATCAGAAAATACCAGGATATTGGCGGCGATGACGTCTGGATCGTCACACACCGACTCCACGAAGAAAACCTGGAGGGAAAAGAGAGCAATCAGGCGACCAGAGTCTGACCTCAAGAGTCTCTGTTCACTCAGACAGAGATGATGCTAATGATGATTTAGGAAACTTGTGACGTGTTTTTGCGAGATACTTACCTTTGATTTAATGACATTTTTATTTTTTTGGAAGATTTCCATATTTTAAGACAGAAGTTGAAAATGTTGTAAAGTATCCACCCATCCATTTTCTGAACCTGCTCAATCCCTTTTGGGGTCATGGAGTTGCTGGAGCCTATCCCAGCCAATGCTGGGTGAAGATGGGGTTCACCCTGGACAAGGACCCATTAAGGATCATTTAACCTCTGAAGCTGTAGGAGGAAGCTGGAGCGCCCGGAGAAAACCCAAGAGGACAACAAGCAAACTCCACACAGAAAGGACCCAACTGGGATTCGAACCACAGCCTTCTCACTGTGAGGTGAGGGTGCTGCCCACTAACCTTACTGCGCAGCCCCTTGTTTTAACTTCTCTGCAGATGAGTCAGCTTTCATTAGGACAGTGGTGATTAGCTCATGTTGCAGTAAAACTCTTAATGTGGATTTACTGACAGCGTTTTTTCTCTGTTACAAGAGAAATGAATTACTCAACTCAGCAAACTTTTACCGATCATTAAGAGGAAGAGCGTCCAGAGTAAACTTCTAATCGCAGGTTAGATTCTCAACATGCACGCCTGTGTGGTGACGTGCCCTTGAGCAAGACACTGAATTCATCCTCAGAATTTTTTTTATGTAAGGTTTTCACAAATAGTTGGTCAAATTTAGAGTTTTACATTTGATCCTTTTGACCAGGAGTCTCTTGTTTTTAATTATTTTAATGTGTTGTAACTGTTGACTGTATAAAAGAACTGGACTGAGTGACTGCTCTCCCCTGGCATTCCAAACAGAAAGTGCCTTCTGGTTCCAAGAAGCCAAAATCCCATCGATAGAGAAATAAACAGCTGTTACTCGGTCATTCCATTGGTAAGAACAACTATTCTTGATCTGATAGCTTTTTTTGATGTTCTTGATACTCCTTGTTTTTTTCATGATATTTTTTCTGTAGTTCAAGTTATCCAAGTTGTAAACTGACCGATCAGAGGCCTCGATAAAAGTAGGTGGAGCCTGTTGGCCCCCACATCCAAAACCTTTGATTGACAGATTTTGTGTATCCTGCGTTTAAGTTGTAGGGGTGTGGCCTCCCAACAAGCTCACTCCTGATTGGTGATAGTGGTTGTCATAGAAACTCAGACCAACTTGGACCAATCACTGCTTACTGAGGACGTCTAGCTCCAACATGGCGGCGTATTGCGAAAAAATGGTGACTGAATTTACTTCATTTGTTTGGAGCCAGAAGTAAACCATTTTCTATGAGTAACGTCACACTCACTCCAGTTCTCTGATACAGTCAGGGATTTTTTTATGGTTAAAGTAAACTTTTATGATGTAAAAAAGTGTTTAAAATAATATATTTGTGTTTGTGTGTTTAAGGTCACAGTTATGGAGAGCTGTTGCTGTTTGATTTCAGAGTGCACGTGACTTCATTTGTCCCTCACAGCTCCTCTGTGCTGGAACTCCGTGAGGAACAGACAAAATAAAAGCAGTTTTACCTTGAAGGCATTTTCCTTCACAAAAGCTTGAATCAGATCTCTCCGTTCTCTCGTTGTGTTTGTTGCATCAAAAACCTAAAGACAGATAATGGAAATGTTGGTAAATGTGTTGGTATCCTGAAAAAGCTGGAGCAAACACTGAGAAGAGCAGAGACTCACTGCGATCTGACCGCCCTCCTCTGTTAGATAGGACTTCACATCCTGCAGAGCAACCAGAGCACACTGCCTGCAGGAGCAGCACAAAGAGAGACGAGGGATTTAAGATACCCCTCCATCCATGTCATTAGAACTCCCCCCAAAAATGATGACATCACAGCGGGAGAAACCAGCAAAAAAATGAATGGGGCTAAAATCTCCTACGGAGCTCGAAAGTAATCAGCCCGTTTCAGAAACCACAAAATCCACTATTTTTTAATGAATTTGTCATGTGCAGCTTTGACCAGGGGGGCAGGGGTAGAAGGGGAGAGTGAGGGGCGTAGCAGCCGGTAAAAAGGGGGCGGTGGTGGGCCACACAACGCCACTCACGGCTTTTATTTCTTCCTGAATCTACAAAAAAATATTGATAATAGTTGGTCCTAAAAGATCAGTGAGACAGTCACACCTCCATCTGTCCTTGTGGTTCATGTTACAGTCATGCTGTGGGTAAAAAAAGGATGAAACTTTCATCCGGGAAGCATGCGGAGGCATGGCCATGCGTTGTTTCCACTGGCACGACTCCACGCCTGATCATCTAACAAAGGGCAGGAGCAGCCAGATGGCTTCTACAGTTCAAGTCCAATTATCTGTCACGCACCTAAGTGTGTGAAATTTGGTCTCCAAATTTGACCCACACCCTGGGGAAGCGGTGAGCTGCAGACACAGCCACGAGCAGGAACCATTTGGTGATTTAACCTCTCCAATTCAACGCCTTAGTGCTGAGTGTTAAGCAGGGCCGCACTGGGTCCCATGTTAGAGTCTTTGGACTGACCTGGCCCGAATTTGAACTCACGATTTTCCAGTCCCAGGATGGACACTCTACCACAAGCCCACAGAGACACACTCCTGAGTCCAACGTTACATTTGGTATAAAAGTGCTAAAACACAACAACCAAATCAAAAGTAAAGACAAACAGAAAACAGCTGAAGATGCATTTAAAATGGCATAGAAAAGCATCAATCAAACAAAACATCTCAAAAAGGCGCCATCTCACTGAAATTGGTCAAAAAAGAGGACAAAAGTTTCTGCTGTTGAGTGACGGGGAACTTCCAGCCGCAGAAAGACACCCGGACAGTCTGCTTTTAGACTGACAGCAGCAGCTTGGCTCATATCTGGGTCATAAATCAGCACAGAGGCGGTGTCAGAAATAAGTCCCATTTCAGTGACGGCCATTAGAAAAAATCACCAGAGAGGGAAGGCCTTTTCTCCGGGTAATCTGTTTGCAGAGGTCAACACAGATCTACAGTCCAAATCACCACAACTACACTGCTGCGCTTTATCCTGTGTGTGTGTACTTGTCTGTGTGTGTGTAAAGCAGTATAAAGTGGTGCAAACACTTGGCTGACTGAGGCTGAATTTTGACTGTGATGGAGCTGCAGACAAACATGCAGAATTTCAGATGGTAGATTTAATTTACTTGTGTATTTTAGCATCGTTTTCATGACTGTTTGCACCACAAATGTCTAAATCATAACAACAGCATGTTTCCCTCTGCTGCAGCCAGAGACTGGAAGGATCAACACAAAGCTCTTAGATCGGACGCTTTTATTACAAGCTATTTTGATGATCATTTAAAAGAAAAACGCTGCTGTAAAACAGACAATTGTTTTGTTTGGTTGTAGACTTTCTTGTTACTCCTTTTACCAGGCCACGGTTGAAAATAATTGTTTTTGCTCTTAACGTATCTTTCCTGAATACATAAAGTAAAAACAAAAACTTATGAGAATTAAAAAAACGGAACTCACTTCCTTATTTTCATGGCTTCCTCATTGTCGTGGCGGAAAAAGTCGTAGGACTTGTAGGATTGGACCGCTTCCCTGCGGTACACGCCCAAATTAAACACTGCAAAGCAGAGAGTGAACATGAAGAGTGTCCAAAGAATTCCAAAAAACTAAAGTTTACACCACAAAAAACATTACATTTGACCCAAGATATTTAATTGATTCCTAATTCAATTCACTTACTTTGCTTAATGTTTAATGTTCATGTTATCTACATGAATACAGATGTTCACTTAGGCAAAATAAATAAGATGCTGGATGTTTTATTTGTTTTTTTTCAAGAGGAATTCTCCATATTTAGCAAATACTTTCTTAAAACCTGTCATCCTATCCCAGAGATATTTTACCTGTTCAGTTTTTGTGTATTGAAGCAAACAAAATAAGTAAATCTGATACAAATGAGAGATGAACAGTTGCTCCGATTCATTGTTTTTGTAAGATCATAAACGCAGATGTTCTCAAAGGAACTGCAGCCTGAAACGTTTGTCAGACATTTCTGTTCTCGGTGAATATAAAAATGATTCCTGTTGTCAGCTCAGTGATCTGCTCCTTGTTTGGTCTGTCTGTCATTCAGTTGTCAGGATCCTTTGTGCTTGGTAGCAGTAATTCTCACTTTAAGTTCTCTTAAAGTGAAAGTGGACTCTCAGTGATCCTCAGTTCTCGCTCACTCATTTACTTTGAAAAGCTTCAGGACATCCGGACTCATACTTGCTGTTATTTAGGATTATCTTGAGTAATCATTAAAGTTATAGATCCTGATCAGTTCTGCAGAAGTTCCCCCACGTCTTCATCTGAAGCTCAGTTTGCTGCTGGATGCAGTCCTGGTTCTGGTTCTGGCCTCTTAAGCAGCCAGAAGAATTTCAAAATAAGAGCACCGGGTGAACATTTTAGTTCTTTTATTTGACACAGTTATGAAGCGTTTTTTCTGTTAATGTTCAGTGAAGTTAAAGTGCAGCCAATGTGAAATAATAAACTTTTCTTTTCTTTTTGCCTTGTATTCTTCCTATTGTCAGCTTTCACTGTTTGGCAATTATTTAGCGTTTACTGATTTCTTTCCTCATTTGTTGTCATGTTTAATGTTTAGGTCAATTTTTCCCCTAAAATCTTTCATAATTGCTTTTAAGATAGCCTGATCTTTAGAAATGTTGCCTTTGCTTTTGTTTTATCAGTATTCCATGGACATATTTATTCTGTTTATTGTAGCATTTACTTGCTTTTGCTCTAAATGCTGTATAATTATGTTTTATAAATGTTTTTTTTTTAACTTGGAGAATGACACCTCAGTCTCTATAACCAAACCTAACCGTGTAATAGATGAGATCATTAAAATAAATCAAACACACAAAAATTTGTGCGGCCGTGCAGCTGAAACCTACCTTTGGTTGGGACTCCTATCCAGTTAAGGTAGCGGGTGAGCTTCTTCGACATGTAGGTCTTTCCTCTGGCAGGCAGGCCGATCATCACGATCATGGTAGGAGAGTTGGTCATGTAAGACGCCCACGCTGCACAAACACACAAATGCACATACATCCTCACATCACGTCTGAGGTTTTGTTGCTGAGAAACGGTTGTGTTTTGGCTAAAAAAATCTCACAAGTTAACTTGATAAATGAGAAAATGAAGCCTCCTGGGAAAGTAATTTTCTTGAGAGCAGTGCAGATGAGGTCACCGGGGAGGTCACAGGGGGGCTTGAACAGACATTCCTCTTTTCTTTGTTTTCCACAGACCGGCCCCCCTGCAGGCTGTGGGTCTGAGCCGGGCTCTTGGTCTTGTGTTTCCCTTTCACCTGCAGAACTGAACCAGACTGGGATTTACTCACAGCACTTCTTCTCATTCAGCCTGACGTCGTTCTTCTTGGCCTCCGCAGAGTCTCTTTGGTTGGTCGACATGATGAAACTGGATTCCTTTTCCCTAAAATCAGCAGCTTCTCACGGGGACTTTGTTCTGAGGACGAGATAAAGCAAAGCAGAGGCATGCGTCTCACAAAAGTCTGAATGCAGCTGAGAGGAAGTGACCTGCGCACTCTGCTGCTGCAGCACCCAAAGAAAGCAGTTTTTCAGAACAGGTGACCATGGTAACATGATTGGGACAGAGAGGATGAGGAGAAAGAGTGGAGGATGAAAAACGAGAGATGCTGAAAAGAATGAGAGGCTTTTACGCAGCAGCTGAATCCAGGTTTGAATCAGGTCCCGAACAGCATTTCCAGCACATCGGTACCGTTTCTTCTGCAGACTCGCGGATGCTCCGACGCGTGCGCGAAGGGCTCCGGTCGTGCCGCACAGACGGTTTGCGGCCGCCGCAGTGTCCAGAGGAGCCGCGCGCGCTCCGCCTCTGCTGCGTCCTCCCCGGCCGGCTGGTCTCTGTCCGAGCTGGAGGTGCTCCTCTCTACGTCAGAATTTCCACCTACCGTAAATGTTAGAGTAGATCCTCTCAAAGACAGGCTCCATGCGCAGATTCTACTGCGCATTTCACGGATGTGAGGAATTCTGCAGACCGTTCCCGCTCAGGAGATGTGTGTTGGTTCCATCAATGAAGACAAATACACACAGAAAAGTGACCAAAGTTGGATAAAGAAAACGTGACTAAAAATGATGAAATCTCACCACCTTTAACCTTTTAAAGGCGATCCTGCGTTACAGTCAGAGGTTTCTACACCTGTCAGCAGGTGTTCTGTTCCTCTCAATCTGAACAAACGCTGTGCGCGGTGACACCAAACAGCACGTGAGACGTTTTCACCTTCAGGTCTTAAGGCATCTTTGCAACAGGAAACATCACCTCTTCATCTTCTCAGCATCATTTTTGTCTCGGTCTGTTCCATTCCTCTTCTGTCAAACAGTTTTTTTTTTTTTAACTTTTTTTTGTGTATTCCTGTACAAACCACGCCAGGGTAAAACCTTAACAAAAATAATGAAGAGTAAAACAATAAAAATAAAAACTCTTTTTCAATATTCCCATCAATTATTGTGTTTTTGTTTCATGTTTGAAATACGTTTAAAGAAAAGAATTCAAAAATAAAATCAGGGCATATTTTCCATTAATGGATATAATAATGACAAGATTAAAGACATCAGAGTCCAAATTATCCACAAAGTAAAGAACATCAGTTAAAGGAGTAGGAAGATTAAAAACTTGAAGTGACATATCAGACCAGAAAACCGTTATGCGTTTACACCCAGCGCACATTTCAACGTGGGCCCCATGTGGTTTACCTGTGGGCTGAATTCATGGGCCCCATGTGGTTTACCTGTGGGCTGAATTCATGGGCCCCATGTGGTTTACCTGTGGGCTGAATTCCCATGTGGGTTTGCCCACATTAGCTTAAGTGGGAACTCAGTGGTGGGCCCAGAGGACAGCATGCTAACTCGCTACTCTGTCCACGGGCAGCTGGCTTTCGTAGCCAGCATGGGCAAACACACTGGCATCCAACACTGGATGGCGCAAAACCCAAATATTTGTGGTTGAAAAATAAAAATGCTGTAAACTCTGCAAATGCATAACTCTTTATTATCCTTTGAGCTTTCAAAATCGTCTTTGCATAGATTACTTATTCATCCATGGATAGAAAAAGGCAGATAGTGGTCAAAGATCAGTATTTACAGGTTTCAGAAAAAGTCCCAGAGCTGAAGGAGACCCCAGAATAAATAAAAAACAATTTAATAATCCCTCTTAAATATACAACAAGCTAATATTTATTTTTAAAAAAACAATTACACTTGTTAGCCCATTTTGATTACCTGACAAATTATTTACACTTTTCCTAAAAAAGAATGAGTAAACTCTGCACATGACATGAATTAACTTTAGAAAGTTAATCCTGAAGATCTACACAAGACATCTGGAAATGTTGAAATCACAAAAGCCTGAAATACTCTCAGACAGCAGCTTCTTTCTATACGAACCCTCCTAAAGAGGCGTCAGTGGCACGGATGATGGAAACTTTCCTGCCGAGCCGCCGGTCAGATTGTCAGAGCATCTCTGGACTGTGAGGGACTGGCGTCTCCGCTGGGAGGCACAGATGGCGGTGGTGGCGCTCCACAACATGGAGAGCCGGAAGCTTTTCTTCTCATCAAGGCTTGATCTTCCACAGCTGGAAATAAAAAAGATCTTAAAAAGAAAAGTGATACTAATATGCATTTCCTGTCCTTAAATCCTTTGACAGTAAAAAGATTTTGTCACACTTCTTTGTGTTCTCCGTATAACAATGTAGTGGATGGAGAATAATGTTAAGTTCATAAACTAAAGTCACTGAATGTGTCACTGTCACTGGAAGTAAATAAACCTTCAAAATAAAGTGACGGTGAGGGTTCAGATTGTTTAAATTAAAAATCAAGTGTTTTTCATAGAGGAAAAAGAAATGAGACTGAAGTTCAGTTTACTGAAATACATTCTGACAAGAAAAAACAAATTAGTTTTAAATATTAATTTAAAAATAATAAACAGATTTAATAAAAAAAAAACATGATGAATATAAATTTAGAATTATAACAAAATCTATGTCTTCTAAAAAACATTAGGTGTTGCTGCGTCTTCATTTAACGTCTTCTGTCTAGATTGTAAACGAACTGCAGTCAGTTAAACTCTGAGGATGGTCCTAAACAGCAGTAATGCTTGTGTTTTTGTTTCCCGCTGAAGTTAAAGTTGACGAGAACCCTTTAGAGTGTGACATTGTTTAAAGGGATAGAAATCATTTATTTCTCTCTTTGTGTTTTTATCTGATTCTGATCTCCTGCTATAAATAAATGGTAACTTAATAAATTACAGTCCAAATGTCGATAATTAAATTACAATTACTGGACTAAAGAAACCCTCATTTCTTCATTACTCACATTTCGATGAAGTGGAACCATTATAGATGACTAATAAAACAAATGAGTGTAAACACTTGTCTCTGACATCGGTAAATTAAAACAGATACTCATAAAAAAAAAACAGAGCAACTGATGCATGCGCGCTACTGCAGAGTTAAAGATTGGTCAAAGTAAGATGAAGAGAGTGTGAATATGTGGGTGAATTCTTAGGGACATTCAGCAACTGGAGATTTTTTCATTATTTCCATTTGTTGAAAACAAAGACAAAAACATTTCAGTTAAGTGCAAGTTATGTCCTGGAGATGAACTGCTTTCCACTGCCGTAGTGTCAATGAGCAATCTGTCAACACTATGTAGGCTACTATACAATGTAGATTACTTAATGTTCATGTGGTGAAATGAATGAGGTGGTGCTAAAAACCTGGTTGCCCTTGTGTAGCCTCAGTGTTTCTATTTTAAGGGTATCTTGTTTTTGTGAGCTTTATTCCCTTGAGAATTTGGATGAGTGCAAAAAACCGTAAAGAGTAGTGAATTACTTTTTAAATTGGGGAATGCATAAAGTAATTTAATTACCATTTCATCCAGTAACTGTAGTAAAGTAGTACATGACTCTTTAAAAGTAATTTACCCAACACTGATTCTTGGTTACTTGTTTGTACAAATATTTTTTTCTGCATGTTTCACGTCTACCTCTGTATGAGGTTTAATCTTGAACCATCAATGGTGTTAAAAAAAAACTGTAGGAATCATTTATAGCTTTTCTTGTCTCGTTGCAAACTAACCAACCTCCAACTTTCACAGAAACATGCCTCTTGATGGTGAATGAATTGAGCGTTCCCAGAGACCAAATCAACCGACCCTGTAAGACGCGTTGTGCTCATTGTGTTTGTTTGGGAAGCGACGGCGTTGGAGGATAACACGAGGGGAGAGAGGAGCGTAAATGACATGTTGTAGTGATGATAAAACACTAAAAACCACAGAAACGCAAAAGTGAGGAGTTCAAGTGCTGCCTGCTTCACAGTTTTAGTGATATCAACCCGCAGCTGCTTTTGTACGAGTGTTAAAGCAGCAAAAAGCAGACACAGCAGTGCGTACCTCCGCCAGAACCTAAGCCGGTACCGGACTGTACCGGCTCACTTTCAGAACTGGCCACAACTACCTTCTCACCTCCTTGTTTTTGGGCTGTGCCGTAAGGTTGAGGCCAAACCTGCGATGTTCCCATCAGAGGTCAACCGCTCTACCTCTGCACCATAGCCGCCTTCAGAACCACGGTGTCAGTGGTGTTTCTAAAGCAACCGTTCAGAGATCTTTCGATGAAGTAGTAAACACTGGGGTTCGATCTGTGAATCGTTGATCGGGGTTTGTGAACTGACTCGGATTGATTCGATCCACTGCCCGTGAGCATCTATTGGGAGTTTTCTGATGAAATAGAGGGAAATATTTTCACACGACTTAACAGTTTGATGTTTTCAGCCTCATGCAGCTAAAACCAAAACAAAGGGATCCTTTGAGTTCTCCTCTGTTAGAACAGAAGATCTGGGAAAACCATAACCTACTCGGATGTTGAAGCCAAGCAGCTTGCTGACCACGGCGGACACGGCCGACAGGATGACGACCTTGGTCATGGTGTAGATCAGAGGGTTGACGGTCAGACTCAGCAGTCTGAAGGGAGTGTCCAGCTCCTGGAGAGGAGCAGAGAAGCTTCAGTCCTCCTCAAATGATTGTTCAAACAGGAATCACCAACAATCAGCTTTTCCGTCTGCAGATGAATGTAATAAAGGCTGTAGAACAGCAAAGCTACATTTACCTGAAACCAAAGATTCCCTGATATCAAAGTTTTATGGAAAGGCTTCAATTCTCCAAGATTTTCATGTAACTTTAAACCAAACATTTGCAAGTCCCAAGTCTGGCTTATAGTTTAAGTTCAATCTCCAGTTGAAGCTCATCAGTCTCCATTCTCTGCCTGTAAAACCCGAATCAAACTCAAGTCCGAGTGTCCAGGTGTCCTTAAAGACCAAACGCCATAAGTACAAAACTTAAACCATTTGGTATGTGGGATGAGTTAGGAATAAATTAAACACATTATTACATCATTTATGACAACTTTTGTTAAAAAGTAGAAAAAATCTGGTCTTTAGTCTGTTTTTAGAGTAAGAATTTCCAATTTCACTGAGAAAAGTTCTACTAACGTTCACGTTAGACCAACAAATGCAGAGAAAAAAAACAATTTTTAAACAATCTAATCCCAGACACGAATCAAAATCAACGAATTCAACGATTTCTGACTCTTGAGAACACAAAGCTGTGAAGCATAAACATGAAAGTCCAACAGGTCTGGTTCCCACTCACCTTCATCAGCTTTGTAGCCAGTTTTAAAACGTTGTTCACGATGTTGAGCTGCTCTTTCTTGTTGGGCTTCTTCTCCATCTTCAGGTACAAGTTGATCTGCAGGAAAACATGTTTTTCTTCAGCGTGATCCGCAGAGGACCCTCCTCCTGAGTTGGACGCACCTGCTGTGCATCCAGGTGAGCGGCCATACCTGCTCGGTCAGCAGCACGGAGGAGTTGCTGTATTTGGAGTTGGTCTCTGAGCCCAGCGTGGCGAGGCGCAGCAGGAAGAGGAGAAGCGAGGAGCCCCACAACATGCACTCCCAGTTTGTCAGCGACTCCAGGAAGGTCTTGGGGCTGTGCAGGAGCTGCAGAAGAGCACGCCACGCCACCGACACGAGGTTTTAGCCCCACTAACTCATCAATCAACACCACAAACAGGTGAAGCACACCTGACTGACCTGAGCACAAACAATGAAGGAAACAGAAAGCGCCGAGAGGAAAATGGTGGAGACAATGACGTCGACGGAGCGCTGCGGACCCCGCCTCTGCGGAGAACGAACCAGAGACATTACAAAAGCAAATTCCCGACATTCCGCCGGCAGCAGCGCTAACGAACAGAACAAACCCGGAGGAAGGAGCGCAGGGACAGCCACATCTTGATGTTCTGGACTTTCTTCAGACGGAAGTGAGGAACCTCGGATTTCTTGGCCTTGCGTGCAGAAGTGAGATGACTGAAGAACTTCGCAAACAAGAGTCTCTGCGAGAAAACACGGCTGCTTTAGCGTCGAGGATTCCAAAGACATTTTCAGAGAGGATTTGCTTTCATCTTTTCAAAGGTTTTTGTGATCAAACATCAAGTCTCTTCTCTTGTCCTCCTCGTTCACTCCATCCATCCATCCTCATGTCCTCCTCCACATCCATGAACCTCCTGCTCTGACCACAGTCTTCTACACCTCTCCCTTCATTCTTCGTTGTTCCAACCTGCTTGCACTCACCTCCTCACTGCTAAAGTCAGGAGTGGGAAACCTACAGCCCGGGGCCCATGTCCGGCCCGTTAAGATTTATAATCTGGCCCACCAAACTGGAATAAATTATACCGGTATTGATAATCCTTATTGACGTTTTACATTTCCTGTAATTCTGGTGTCTCCCCATAGATGGTGCTCTACTTGCAGAAAGTATTTCTGCATTCATGTGTAATTTTTCTGTCGTTCATGTGTGTTTTTTGAGTCAGTCAGGTATTTTTCTGACTATTTCCCTGAGAGACATCAACCTATTGTTGCAATTGGCACTAAAGTGGGAACAAAAGCCACAAATCGGGAAATGAAAACTCTAAAATGCTGTTTTCAAATATATATCATATTTCAATCCACGTTTTCCCTCCAGATTCCATGTTTTTTTCTTTACTCTTGTGGCTCAAGAGACAAAAAGTTTCCCCGCCGCTGCTATAAGAACTTATAGTATCTTCTCCACCTCTGCTCCCTGATACCTCACCGTTCCTCTGGAGTTCTCACATTTTCACAGAACTCTGTCTTCCTGTGACGACCTTCATTCTTCATTCCTCTTTCCAAAGCAAACCTCCACCTCCCTACACGTTCCTCCACCTGCTCTCACTACAGATCTGCATTTTTGTAAAAATTATTATTTAAGATTAAAAGAAATGATGTTTTAAATGAATATTCATCATTTTTTCTTACATTTTAAAGAGAAATAAAGTTAAACAACAATTTTACCAATTGAATATGTCATGGGGTGTCTTTGTTTTCTGCAATATTGTATGAACTCCAACCCTTTGCAAAAATTTAAAAGGAACAAAGAAGAGGACAATAAGCTAAAACAAAGGTTGAACAAATGAACGAAGGAAAGCACAAATCTGTCTTTAGATCCCGATGAAAAACTTACTTTACAGTGACAGGAAAATTGAAAAAAAGAGCTCTGAGGAAGGACACAGGTATGACGTCTTTTCCTACTTGTTTGTATGTCCGCTCAGCCACACACATCATGAAGAAGAAGAGCCCGGTGAAGCAAACTCTCTGCACAGTTGTGATGAAGAAAAAGGCGTAGGCCTGTACGTCGTGCGATCCTACTGCGATCTCCAGCAGCTGCGACAGCGAGTGCGAGCCCAGGCTCCTCACGTCCAGACGCTGAGCCAGGCGGAAAGCGAAGGGCAGCAGAGCCAGGGTGGTAGTCATGAGCCCACCGAGCACCAGGTAACCCAACCCCTGCTCCACCATCTTCACCTGCAGAGCACGAAGAAGGGAGGAGACAGATCTGAGGCGCCAAACCTCCACCCATTCAACAAGAACTGCACTTCAGAGTCAGAGATGCTGAAGACTTCAAGTCCTTCTCGTTCAAGACTCCATTTAAGATCTGGGTGGCATGGATGTATGAATGCACATATGTATGTACAAAGGAATGAACGCATCCATCTATTTATAGAGGAAAAAGGCACAGAAAGGAATCAAAATGTGACACTTAAAACCTGAAAGGCACGACATTTATGAGAGCACAGTTCATACAGAAGACAAAGACAAGCAGAAAAACACAGATTAA
This sequence comes from Adrianichthys oophorus, assembly GCA_036245035.1. Classification (NCBI taxonomy): domain Eukaryota; kingdom Metazoa; phylum Chordata; class Actinopteri; order Beloniformes; family Adrianichthyidae; genus Adrianichthys; species Adrianichthys oophorus. Next base: position 1,609,435 of record BSAI01000073.1, read on the forward strand.
ACTGAAATCAAGTCCTAAATAATCCATTTAAAAACCAAATAAGAAAAGTGCAGCTAAAACCATTTGTACCGTCAGTTTGTCATCTCCAAGTCATTGTAATCATTTTGTTTTTCTGTTAGAGCGCTGTCCCCTCCATCCTTTCCTGCAGTTAAAGTTTACTTAAAACCTAAACCAGAGAACATCTTAAATCAAAGGATTAAAATACACAGAGGGGATTAAGATTATGAAATATCCTGAGAGATGGATGGAATAAACCCTTTTCTCTGGATTTTTCAAAGCATCTAACCCTTTTCAATGACTCCCAGCTGATGTTCTGTGCATCTCATGGTTTGTGGTTATGTTTCAGGACTCACACATGCATACAGGCATACCCTGCTGAGAATGATCCCACTCATCTCCAACACAGACAGCTCTGCCTTTTTGCACTCGCCCTTCTCCCATATAATGGCGCTGACGCGGTCCTTGGACGGGTGACACGCCTGCAACCAGGTCAACTGACTCTAGAACCCAACCACAGGTCCAGATCAGAACCTGCAGCTCTGGACTGGACTTAAACAGGTTCAAAAAGAATTTCTGAAAGTTTTCAAAAGTCTTTACATTGGTGATGCCTTGCTGGGGGTTTTCTTCATCGCTGCTCTGAGTGGTGTTTTGGGAGAAGTTCACTTCAGTGTTCAAACTCTCGTCCCCCTCTGAGTCGCTGCTTCCTGTGGAGGCGGTGTCCGGCCCTTGGAGCAGCTCCTCCCACATGTTGTCGTCCGTGTCCGAGGCCGGACGAGAGCCCACTCCAGCCCTGTGGTGCGTCACCTCGCGGGCTGTAGAGGCAAATCCGCCCCCCTCCTGTGCTCAGATCAGACAGTGTTTCTCTGCAGAAATGTTGCATGAAGCACCAAAAAGGAGTTTGACAAGAGCAGCTTTACTTGAGGTTTGGTGCTGAAGAGCAAGTTTCGCTTCCGAACAGAAGAACGCAACCCATAAACCTTCATGGCACGATGGTTGCTGAGGTGAGAAGGTCGAATCGTTTTGACCGATTGGGCCCCTTCCTCCTGATCCTCCTCCTCACTGGAGAGCTCATCAGACGCTCCGAACTCTGACTGGCTTTTGGTCTGGATGACAACACGAAGACATTTTAGAACTTCAAACAATGTATAAAACCAAAAACATGTTCACATGAAGCTCCTGCGTTTTCTGCTCTGCTTTTGCTGTCCAGACTGAGAAGATCCTGGATCCCATGGATCAGAGGAAGACCGCAGGGCCAGTGAAGAAGATCAAGAATCAGGACAGTTTGACTCCAAGTAAATTTATCTTCAAGTTACCCCTTCTGTCCCAGCAAAATTTGCACAATAAGAAAAAGGTAACATTGAGGAAAAAAGAATTCAAACATTTTTGAAACAAAAGTCTTTATAGAATGACCCTGAAAAGGTTGAGAGAAAACATTTGTGCTAAGGGTTCCATTTTTTCACCTTCCACTCCCAAATTTGACAGAAACTTTCTGCCATTAAACGTTGCAGTTCCTCAAAAGACCACTGGAGGCTAGTGACAAATATGAGCAAACATGACTGACTCCTATTGTGCGTGCCTAGTGGGAGAGTGTCCACCTAAACACTGGGGTATTAAGGGTCATACCAGACACCCCAAAATATGGAACCCAAAGCCTCTCTTTTTGACACTCAGCCTTAAGGGGTTGGATTGGAGGGTTAAACCACCAAACGGCTCCTAAGCGCGGCTGCATCTCACTGCTCCTCCAGAGGATGGGTCAAATGTGGAGAACTAATTTCACACACGTGTGTGACAGCTGACGGAACATTAATGTTGGCAAACCTAATCTATTTTATGTTTTTCTAGAATAATAAAGTAACACACGCATGCACACACTAAACCAAGTTAAGAGCAGATATAATTCTTAGATGATCAATAATGGATCAATAAATCCTTTGTAGCATTAGCAGAGGCGTGTAAACCCTCTAGTAAAGGAATAGGGACATCTCTAACTCTTTTACTGAGACGTTAGAGCCCATGCTTGGAACTAGGATTTCCCTTTTGGACACCCTGACCTGGCACACTTCACGATGACGGGTGAGTGACTGTACCTTCCGCTTCTCTAGCTGGCCGCCTTCACACTGCTGACCCCCCTGCATCTCCGTGTTCCAGCTGTCTTCTGTGTCCTCTGTTTTTTTTAAACCTCTGCCCTTCCGTAGCCTGAAGGAGACCACTCATTAAAAATGAATTAAAAAACACATAAAGGTTTAATCCTGTAACTGTTCAGAACTAACTTTTTCATCAATAACAACCATGAACGTAGAAAAAAGCCAAAATCGATCACAGATTTATGCACAGTCTGTGGGTGTGAAGCAAATGTAAGGTCACCTTCTTCTGCGTGCAGGACTGCTGCTGGCAGCCGGACACCCCAAGGGCCCTTGGCTGGACTCAGTCGACACGATCTGGCAGTGCACGGTGCCCAGCAGCAACATGAGGCACATGGGCACGAACGCCTCGCTGGCGCTCGCCTTGGGGACTTCCAGGTACAGCAGCACTGCTGCGACTGAGGGAAGCAAAATAAAGCAACACTAAACCATACAACATCAGCAACGTCAAGCAGGTCATTTAAGTCAATAAATATTGAAAAGAATAAACAAAACCTTTAAAAATCTGTGCTAAAACAAGAGATAAATGTATTAACCTGAACATAGTTTCTTCTAAGATAAAGATCCAAAAGGTAAATATCCTTAAAGGTCATTTTACCTTGCATTACATACAGCAGGAAGATGCATATGGAGATGGATCTGGAGGTCACCTGGATCCACCAGCTGAAGAAGAATGGAAATAGCAGCACTCTTACGAGCCCTTTTCGGGTCAGAGCGGTCCACGGACTCTGTGGTTTGGCTTTACTGAACGTTGATCCTAAAAGAATAAATTAAATAAAAAACTATAAACGAAAATGTAAAAAAAAAAGGTGTGATTATTTTGTGACAATCACTGCAGCAGACATGCGAAAACATTATTTATATATATATATATATATATATACACACACATGTATCAGCTCACCTCTAACTAAGTCAACATCGATGAGGTCTGGCTTGATGTAACCAGTTTTCTTTGGTTTGTTTTCCAGGCCCTGCATGAAACACAACGAGCCTCAGGACTTTAGAGATAACTCACAACACAAGCGTTTGGTAACATAGATAAACGCCTTACTAGGTTTGCTTTCTCCAGCGATTTCTCCCAGACTTGTTGGTCATAGGCCCTGATCTGCAACCAAAGCCACATTAATTTCCTTTAGAAGAAAATACACAGCTGATGCAAAGCTTTTTCAGGGTATATTCAGATTGGAAAAGTCCGTTGGACTGGATCGAGTCCTGAACCTTGCATTCGGTCTGTTATTCAGACTGCCATCAACCGCATAAAATCGTGTGACTAAAGATCTCTTCAGTCATTGGTTGGGAATTAAGAGGGTTAAGAGTTGCTGTGTCTCCGCTACTCTGTTTACATCACATGACCAGCTACGGTCCTCGTTTTGGTCCAGTTGTTCTGCTCAGAGCTTGGAACCTATTTAGACTGAGGAAACTTTGTGTATTCCCACTGGACACATTTGGTCAGCTTAAAGCGAACCAGAGTTTGTTTCCTCTGAGGATCTGTCTAAATACACTCAAGTGAACCCTGGTGTGGGATCAGGAACCGCTCTCTGACCCATCTTTCTAGGAGATCTCTGTTTGTTTCCAACTGGACTGAGCATCGGTTCACTCTGAGAGTCCTCAGTCTGATTACAAAGCGCTCTGGGAGTGGAATAACCAGGCCAAAACAGCCACCATAGCAGAAAGTCACGTGATGTAAACAGATTAGGAAGGAAGCGACCGGTGAGCCGCAGACAAATGTAAAACATTGATTGTCATGTTATTCAAGAGGAAACAACCAGTCCAACGTTTATTTTAAACAGTGAGAAACAATCTATATGTCATAAACACTTATCATTCTACCTTCATAGCCAACATCTCCTCAGAATTGCAGTTGCTAGTATCCTCAGAGTTAAAGG
>BSAI01000073.1:1613474-1636118 GCA_036245035.1 Adrianichthys oophorus
TTGCACATATGTGGTAAAAACTTTAAATCTCATTGTATATCCGAACAGAGACAATAAAGGCATTTCTATCTTAATCTAGGGTCAGAGTGGTTTATCATTACACCAAGCTTAAAGCAAACATTCTGACCTGCTGCACAACAGGGTCTTGCTGCTGTTCAGATGCAAATTTAATTGTGTTTAGATTTTTTTGGGAAAGAAATTGGATTGGAATTTTTACTTGACTGTCTTGCATTTCTAATTCAACTAAATTAGCTGCAGCAGGAGGATCTTTTTGGACATAGTGTTTTTTATTTTGAAAAAAAAAAAAAACTTGTTTGCTGCTGTTTAAATAATATAATAAAAACCTAAGAGCATTATACTTCGAATGTGTAAAAACTATGTTTTATATATGAATTTCCACAAAAACATAAATTGTGTATTTTTCTAAACAGACTTTGTAGCTCTGTTTGCTTTGGGTTTTGGTCAGTGTGGATCTTTTAGAGTTAAGGGTTGCAGACCCCCCCATGAAACCAGCACTCTGGGTTGTTCATCAAGTAGTTAATTTGCACCATTTATTAGCACCATTTTTTTCTGAGTGTAAATAATTTTGTGAACATAGTTCAGCTCCACAAACTGATCAGCCTAAAACAATCTCCCTGACAGAAAACACATCTGTCGCCTGGTAGAGTAATACTGATGTGTGGGGTCACACAAGTATTTAACACACCAAAGCATTTTAAACTTGTATGTAGGGGACATTTAAATAATAACTTTACAGGAAACAAAAGCTTGAATACTTGTCAGGTATTGGCCAATAGGTGTCTGACATAATAGTTTTAAAATGTTGTGCATCCACATTTTATTCAACACAAAAGCCTAGTATGTTCTAAAAATACTGTTAAGAAGATATATTCCTTTCTTTACTGAATTGGAAAAATAAATGTATGCAGATTTGCCCATTCATTTTTATTTTCCAAATTCCACACGTTTAAACAATACATCATAAAATTTTAAACTGTTACACAGCACTTTAGTTGTGTTTTTCATTAGTAATTCCTTTACTTTTACTGGAGTACCTTAAAGTAATCTGAGTAAATTATTTTGGAAACTCAGCCTCTGCCCCCACGTTTCCCTCAGTCCCTATAAAATAATTCAGTTCATAATTAAAAAAAAAACAAAAAAACAACAAATGCCATGAACCATTTAACCAACAAGAGGGTGTTACAACTTCCCATAAACAAACATGACATGTATTCATTTAACATTTTAGCAATACACAGAAAAGGACAAAGACAGAAGAGATGGAGAAATGAACAGGAGTTCATCTTCCATTCATTATTAGCTCATTTAGCCATTATCAGATTATGTCCACAGTCATATACATGTATGTATTACGTTATAAATTTGGGTTTTAATTTGGTTTTTAATTTAAAAACCCAAACTCTAAAATGTAAAAACTATTTTACTCCAAACTCCATTTCTTGAAAATCCAAATGAAGGTTGCCAGGGTCCATATAAATTAATAATCAGAAAATTAAAATTGCTACTCAGTAGGTTTTTCATCTGGATGACTACTTTTTCTTTTTTTTTAAGAACTTTTTGCTCCAACTTGAATATTTAAAGTAATCTGAGTACATCTCTGTGTATTTTTTCTCTCTCAAACCAGCCTCCACAAAAAATGTATACTTTGTTCCAAATTACAACAAAAATAATTGCATTCATAGATTTTTGTTTGTTTGTTTGCCACTGTGTTGCTGTTGGTTTCCAGGCCTGAGCAAAAAGGCGTGGCCTGCGCGTGACGTCAGTCGTCACGAAGAGAACTTGTTTTGGAGGAAGTGAAGAAAGCCTCGACTACCTGCTAGCGGCTAGCTTCATTTGGGGAAAAGCGAAGACCGTCAGCGGTAGCTGATCCAAGGTGACACGTAACCCGACATCCCGTACAGTCCGGCACGGACGGGGCTGCTTTTTGAGTCGAGGGGTCGGCAGAGACGTGAAACGTCCCAAAGGTATTCGGCTGTTGCTGCTGCTGTTTTCTCACGGCAAACATTTGTCAAGCTGCTAGCCTGGCGGCTAACGTTTCCATCTGAGCGACAGAAGATTTCTTCTTTTTTTTTTTTTTTTTTTTTCATTACTGTCATTTCTCCAAACTTCATCACTCAGGTTGGTTTGTGTGAATTTAGCTTTTAGTCTGAAAAATATAATTTATTTAAACACAATAGCTGTATTTAACTGGCTGTCACGCCATTTAAACCTTGGTTTAGCTAACACGGTGTTAGCTAAACCGAAAAATTCAGATAAATCAATGTTTTCTATTATTAAATCATTTATCAGCAGAAAGACGCCAGCGAGTTTGTTTTAAACGGATTTTGTGATAAAAAGGCATGTTGACATGCTAGCTTCCACCATAATATTCCGCTCAGTCAGTTTTGTGGTCATTGCTAATAGCCGGGGTTAATGTCTGAAAGACTTTGAGTTTTGCTGTCTCTTAAATTCTCTTTTTAAATTAATTTTGAGACTGTAATTAAGGTTGGTTTGTCAACCAGCGGCTGTGTCTTGCGCTGTTGCCACACTGCGTGTGCTAATCACGCTTGCCTAGTCATGGTTCCGTTAGTCGTGTGTTTAAAGCCATGTGATCAGTCCCTGACACAGTGTCATGGGTTACAGATTATGTGAGTCGCTAGACTCTCTTCAGCCTGTGGCATGTTCATACAGCAGACGGTCTCAGCTAAAGTGCTTTAAATGTATATTTGCATTCAGTTTGTTTGTTATTTATCTGACTGGAGTTGTAAATGTAGTTCATGGGTTCTTTGTGTGAACTTTGTCCATTTTTGTTACGTTGCACTTTCAGCTCAGTTAGAAGTGGTGTGTCTTCCTGAGTTTGCACAACTGCAGGGATTTTCTATGGCCTTAGTGTTGTAGAACACTAAAATTTATGATGTTTTAGATGCAATTAAAGGTTTATGTCTAGAGGGTTCTCATTTAATCCAGCTGACGTCTTGAACTTCATAGAGGACCTTTAAATCCATACTATGATTCAACTTCAAGACAATTAATAATTTTTTTTTTTTTAAAAAGCTTGGATTGTTGCAACACTATTGTACATTTAAAGAGAAAAACAATGTCCTTGTATTTTATGTGTAGCTATAACATTCAGAAAATGTGTGGATGTTTATTATTTGTCACATCGCTTTGAAAAAATGTTGGACACACCAGCTGGGAAACTGTCAAACTGAGATTTTCACACAAATCATCTTCCTGTTTTTGATGTGTAGTCCATTCATCTTTTTAGTTTATTTTTATTTCCAACTTTGTGGGTAAAAAAAACAACCAAAAAATGATTCTATTCAATGATTTGTTTGTAATATAAACTAAATCTGTATTTTTCTGTGAAACAAAGTGAAACAAATAGACAGAAATAACTCAGATTTCTATATGATATTGTTGTTTTGAGGCGTGGTTTTCATTGTTGTACTTTATCTTCAATATGTTTTTGTATGAAAAAGGAAAGAAACCAAAAGGAAACTTAGTACTCAATTCTCACTAATTGGTGTAATATAAACATTTTTTCCCCCTGTAAAACCAGTTCAAATCTGATTTTAAAACAGAAGAACCCACAAAAAATCATGTGGGATATACCACAGAACACTGATGTTCCTATTTATTGATTACACACACGTACATGTTCTTCTGTTACACTGATGTCACCATGGGTTCCTATGGGGCGTAAAAGGAGAAAACACATTTTTGTTATATAATTTTAGGTGACCGCTGTATACAGTCATAAATTCTCCTCTTTCTTCTCACCTGAAGCACAATGACATCAAGGAAGAAAGTGCTGCTTAAAGTCATCATCCTTGGAGATTCTGGGTGAGATTTGTTCAGCAGTTAACTCAGAGATTACATTATGAATAAAAAACTACATCACAACTTTGACTTGTTTTAATGTTTGTGTTTTAAGAGTTGGGAAGACATCATTAATGAATCAGTATGTGAACAAGAAGTTCAGCAACCAGTACAAAGCCACAATAGGTGCAGATTTCCTGACAAAAGAAGTCATGGTGGATGACAGACTTGTCACAATGCAGGTAATAAAATTTAAAAAACTGTTGATCTAATTTTCTGAAGATTTGCAAGTTTTTACTTCATAATAAAATGAAGGAATGACTCTGCTGTGCATTTGTTTGTGATGAAAAGACCCTTTCCTGTATCAGAGCAGCATCTTTGACCTTGAGCTTTTTTCCTGTCTGCTGTGGTTAAGATTTGGGACACGGCCGGTCAGGAGAGGTTCCAGTCTCTCGGCGTGGCGTTCTACCGTGGAGCAGATTGCTGTGTGCTGGTGTTTGACGTGACGGCACCCAACACTTTCAAGACCCTAGACAGCTGGAGAGACGAGTTCTTGATCCAGGCTAGTCCACGAGACCCTGAGAACTTCCCTTTTGTGGTGCTGGGAAACAAGATTGACTTGGAGAACAGACAGGTGAACTTATCTGGTTGTTTCACTACTTTGCCACTGATTGTCTTCTTGTAATGGTCATTTACATTTCTATTTTAATGTCACAAAGTTATAATTTGGATAAAAGATGGATTGCTATCTTTGTGCTTCAGGTAACAACCAAACGAGCACAGGCTTGGTGTCAGAGTAAGAACAACATCCCATATTTTGAAACCAGTGCCAAGGAGGCCATCAACGTTGAGCAGGCCTTCCAGACGATTGCGCGCAATGCTCTTAAACAGGTAACAGAACAGGCTTTCATTTACTCTTTGGAGTACGACTGCAGAGCGAGCACTCACTGGCTGTACCGTCTGAATGCAGGAAACTGAAGTGGAGTTGTACAACGAGTTCCCAGAGCCGATAAAACTTGGCAGAACCGAGCCAGCCAAGCCGTCGTCAGAGGCCTGCAGCTGCTGAGGATCTGAGGAGGTCGCCGTCGCTACCCTGTCTTGCCTTGTCTATATATCCCTTTCCCATTCCCTACTGTGTTATACCCCAATATAAAAGCAGCAACCCACTCATATAGTATATTAATACATACAAACGTGCTGCAATCAGTTCTGTGTATACAAAAGAGAAACATTTTCTACAAAACCCGATCTCCTAGCTCCAATAAGACTCAAAGGAAATGTGATGGCATTTACTTGTTCAATACTTCCTAGTCTTTGCCCTTTTTCACAGCCCTGGTGTGCTAAGCTAATGTCATTTTCAGTAACGCACGGCTGTTTTCACTCGCCAGTTTGGTCCTAATTTTTATTTTGATACCTCCAAGTGGGAAACGGCAGCATTATTTTGTACGTGTTGGAATGTGTGAGATAAAAAAAAAAAGATGGAATTGAGATTACAGCAGTGGTGGGCTTTTCTCCTGCAGCACCAACAGAGAAAACCGCCAGCCCATATTTTATTCATCGTATTGTGGCTTAAATTACTCTCATTCTAGACCACACTTGTTGCCATGGTTTCAATGGCCTCACAGATACGGTAAATTCAGACACTTCAGCAGGAGCTGCTGTAAATATGAACATGTAGATCACCACATGAAGCTTTTGACGTGAAAAATTTTGAATAATTGAAAATCTCTAAAGAAGGCAAGTCCAACAAGCGTGTATAGACCTTTTTCTTTTGTGTGTTGTACTTTGCTATCATACTATTCTCGAAGACTTTGTAAGACAACTCACTCTGAGCTGCAGGGAGTTGTAGCTCAGCTTGAGGAGATGGCGTTGAAACAAGCTCAGCTCCTTCATGTAAGAACCGTTCTTCTCTAAGGTTGTTTACTGACAGTACAGCACGTCAACAGACATGGAGAAGTTTCTCTCAATATCGTCACTTTGTGCATTTCTTTTTACCATCAACTATTTTTCACACCTCTTGATCATCGTCGGGGAAGTTGTAAATCTTTGACGGACTCTGCCGGTTGCTTTCAGTGCTCGACGTTTGTTTTAACCAATCAGATCTTTAACTGTCTTTGTATTATGTTAAAATGTAGAAATAGACTAAACTAGCATACATACTGTAACACTGAAAGTTTTTTTTGTTTGGGGGGTGTCATTAACCATTGTTATAAATATGATTAATGCACAGCATCTACAGTGTTTCAACATGTCTTTGCTTTTCAAGTAATAAGGGTAATAAAAGTCTTGAATCAAGCACACAGTTGAAGGATTTATTTAACTTTTTGTGTGATAACAATTCTTCTGTCCATCAAAAAAACAAGGACTAACGTTGTAAAATCCAAACACTTTGGTTCCTACGCTTCACTTGGTTCTGGCTTTTTTCTGGAGCCACTCCTGAAGAGTTCCTGAAGATTCACGCTTTTTCTTTTTTTCCCCGTCCTCCTTTCTCTCACTCACGCCGGTCTCCTTACTTTTTGAAGGAGAGCCGCTTGACAGCCAACTCGTCATCATCTTGCTGCTTGCTGTGGGTTTGGGCTCCTGCAAGTCAGAGGGACAGATTCATATCAGAAAACTTGTCTGTGGAGTCTTCCTCACAGACAAAAAGGTGAAGTACCTTCTTGCTTTTCAGATCTAGCGGTTGAAGGCACTCTGGATAGTTGTTGCGCGAGTTATTGACCACAGAGGACACCGGGTGAAAGGTCAAGATGTTTTTAGACGCAATCAGACTCATGGCGTCCAAAGACTTCACTTCTCCAAAGTCTAGCCACCTCCTCACTTCTTCCTCACCATCCAGGACAGCTGGCATCCTAAAACACAGTTCCAGAGAAGCAAAAGTGGACTCTGAAGAACTAAATCCTGATAATATGAGTCCCTCACCTGTTGTGGATACTTTGCAGATTTGGAGAAGCATTCACAGTGATAACACTGTACGAGTACAGAGCTTCTCCACCATCTGATGGTGTCCAGCAGTCAAACAGGCCAGCCATGGTCAGCAGTTTCCATCCAGTCCACTCAGGAGGGGCTTCTTCTACCTGGACAACAAAAAAGGCAAAACAAACATCACCTCAGGTTTTTGTTGCTAGGCCACCTGCCAGGGTACAAAGAATGATGTTTAACCTGCATTGTAAGCTCCACTCTGATCATCTCATCTCTTTTCAAAGCGTTCTCTGTCGACTTTTTTAATACGATTATGCAGTTTTTAACCAAAATTTAAAAAACTGTCGTTTTCCAGGACACCGTTTCTGCAGAGCAGCAGGAACTCATTCGCCTGAGTTGTATGCGGGACAATTGGCGTGGAGCAACACTGCTTCTCTTCCCGTTGCTGTGAGCTCAGAGCAGGGAGCAGCATAGATTTTGTCACGATGAGAATAAAGAAATACTCAGAAATGCAATTTTAAGCGTAATTTTCTTCATAAATGTCCTCCATCAGAAAAATGCCACAAGAACATGTAAAAAACAACACCACCACCATTTTCACTGGAGTTGATCTTTAATGAATATTGTGGTAATATGTACTTATGGAACTATACTTTGTTTAATCCAGCACCCGTACAGGTGCTGTGGGTTTATGGGTTGTCTGGCTCTGTGGAGGGTCATAGAGAAGAGCAGCTCCATCTCAAAGGGAACACAGGTGTCCCTTGCAGTTCCCCCGAGGCTCTTTTGGTCATGTCACGTGGCTGTGGTGCAGAGTTAGAGCTCAACCTCTGACTGGAAGATCGCAGGCTGAGTTCCCACTTTGCCTGCCCATGTGTTGAAGTGTCCATGAGCAAGACGCTGAACCCCGCATTGCTCCTGGCGGTTATAAGTCGCTGCCAGCGTTCAGCAGGCATCAGTGGGTGACTGTGACTGTAAAGGGCTTTGGGCCTTCAAAGAAAGTAGTAAAGCGCTAAATAAGTATACTCCATTTACTGTTTAAGGGACATCATGGAATGTACCATTGTCACGCATATGGCAAGTGTATTATGAAGTATTCGTAAGGCCAATGGACGTTGCACCTGTATATGTTATACAGGTGATGTTGTACAGTGTTCTTACGCCACACTCTAGTCATCAGTAAGGAGCGAGTACTGGCACCTTGAGTGCTTGGATGCTGCACGCACAGGGTGTGCACATGATGTGTAAGTGCCCATAGGATACGACACGCCTGCGTGTCACCTACTTCCCCCTTAGGTGTTAAGTGATCACTACGACCTGTCGCCCTCAACATGCCTGGAGAATAAAAATGTAAAAAGAATAAAACACAAACATTTTCTCTGAGCGGTCTGCCACTTTGATATTTCCTGTGGATCACCTGCGTGCCCCGTACAGATTTGACCACTTGTCGCCCGCAGACAGCCCATGTGCACCCATAAGGGGCAGTAGGGACTAAAACTTTAAGGAGTTGAGCCTTTTCCTGGTTTTTACTGGACTCACAGACTTAGTTTGATCGTCCTCTTGTTCCTGGTCTGGAGTCTTGGTCTGAGGAAAGTAGATGAAGAAGGGCTGCTTGTCTTTTTCCTGCTTCTGCCACTCATAAAAGCCATCAGCCAAGATGACGCAGCGTTGTCCCTTCAGTAACGGATCCTGTGTGGGAGAGAGGACAAGCCTGTTTGCAAAAACACAAACGCAAGACACAAAGATGACGACACTCCACACACCTTGTATGACTTCTTTTGCAGTATGTTCTCACTGCGACAGTTACTGGTGCTGTACCGCATTTTACTTGGGTTATTCTCCTTAAACCAAGAAGGAATCAGACCCCAATGCATGGAGGCCAGAACGCATTCATCTGCAGGAGCACTCTAAAGGAACACAGCAGAAAAACACAGCACTATCGGTTCCTGTTTTTACTATTAAACTGTAAGATCTGATTAAATGCTGATGTTCTGGATTCTGTTAAAGTTTGAACTGAAGGTTCAAAGTTAAAGCAACTGTCCTAAAGAGCTTTACATAACTACGTATGAGGCTTGTTTCTAAAAGTTACCCGAGTAAAAGTAAAAAGGTAAAAAAGTAGCAGTAAACATTTCTCGTTCAAACCCTAAAAATAACAAAATCAGGCAAATTCAGAATGAATGCTAAGGTTAGGAAATCTTGTAATCAAATTCCAAAATAAAAAAGTTATATTTATGAGTTAATACATAAATCATTTAATAAAATATGGCCCTGTAGGGGCAATAAGGGAAACGGCAATTCAACCTTCCACCTACAGGGGCAGATGGCTTCATTTAATGGGTGCCGTTTGAGTGAAACAAACACTGAGATGAGTCGTTAGTTGTTCCTGATATACATTTACAATTTGGATTAAATTGTATTTTTAATGTTTTCTTACCTGGTTGGTCTTTTTTTTTCTTGCTGCTATTTTTTTTTTTACAAATATTTTTACAGCTCAGATGAACCAACTTGTGGTCAAAATAGTAAGAAAACCGATTTTCTGAGATGGTTGTATTTCTAGGATCTGAATAAATGTTTTAGATTTCAAAATAAAAGTTGGTGCGCTGCACTATAGGACCGGGCGTGTCAGTATATTAACGCAGATTCTCAACAATCAATAATTATAAACCAGAACAAAATTACTTAGTATGATTACTGATCGAGCTAAAAACTTACAATAGTAAAAAATAGAATTTGAAAAGAGGAATCCCATTGTTTATTAATTGATTGAACATTGTGATTTGAAAATGTATTTAGAGATTTAAATTCTAAAAGAACTAAATTACATAAATCAAAGATTTCACTGGGAAAAAATATTATTTTATTGATCCAAACGTTAATACACTCTCCCTTCTGCAACGTCAGTCTCTTAGTACAGTTAGCTGGGGTCATTTACACACACTAACCCTACGGCCAAGATTCTGCACTTTTACCTCCAGACGGTAGTTAAGCTGGAACAGCTGAAGTTACCTTGTCAAAATGTCTCTGTGACACCAGAACCGGACTCGTGGACTGAGGGCTCTTGTTGTACGACGGTCGGTACTTCTCCCGGTCTCCGTCCCTCCAGCGGGGCTGCCTGCGGTGTCCCCGCCGGTCTCGGTAAAGGCAAGCTCGGCTGACCTCGTCCGGAGCTAGCGTGCACGCAGTTCTTCCACACATTTCTCTGGTTAAAACTGCGCCTGCGCCGCCTTAAGGAATCCTCGCGCCGACAGTTAGCGAAACGCACACAGCATTAGCAGGTTAGCTAACACATAAAACGAAGATAAAAGTTGATTTTCGCTGAGTTTACGCGTTCAAATGTGATTTATTTCTCACAAAGTGAACCGATAACCTAGTAAAACCGTTACGGGAAACCTTCTCCCGCTGCAGCATTTGCTCTGGGCCGAGTCTGTGACGTACTATCGCTCCGCCCCTGTCACAAGCGAACGAAGTCACGTGCACGCACAGACGCCACGCCCTCCGTGAAAGCGCAGATCCCAAAAAATAAAATAGTAAAGCACTTGACCGCAATCACACACAAAAATGATCCTGTCTAAGTTTTGTAAAAGATAAACACGTGTAATATGATCCTTAAAAACTTTTAGGAAATGGAAAAAGTACAACAAAAACATTGCAGATGATAAATTCACAATTTTTAAGAATGCATAGATCTGCTTTTAAACATTCGTCTTCCATTTGCTTTTAAAAGGTCATAGGTTGAATATTTTGAATGTAGGGGGCCATTGTGCCGGTCCCAAGCCCAGATAAGTACAGATGGTTGTGTCAGGAAGGGCATCCGATGTAAAACTTTTGCCAAACCAAACATGCGAATCAGATCTGTGATATCCACACCAGATTGGTCGAGACCCGGGTAACAACGACCGCCATCGATGCTGTTCCTGACAGGATGCCGGTGGAAAGTGGACTGCTTTTGGTTGAAGAAGGACAGGAGGAAGGTAGTGTGTGTCCAGGAGACCAGGTGGAAAGGTAGCAGCAGGGTTCAAGTTATTCTATCATGGTGGAGAAATGAAGAGAAATGGAGGAGTTATTTTAAAGGAAGAGTTTGTTAGGAGTGTTGCGGAGGTAAAAAGAATGTCAGATAGAAGGATGAGTCTGAAGATAGAAATGGAAGGTGTGATGTTTAATGTTAGTGGGTATGCCCTACAGGTAGGATGTGAGCTGTAGGAGAAGAAGAAATTCTGGTTGCACCTTGATGAAGTGATGATGAGCATCCCTACAAGAGAGAGAATTATCATTGGTGCAGATTTCAATGGACGTGTTGGTGCAGGAAACAGAGGTGATGAGGAGGTTTGGTATCCAGGAGAGGAACGTAGAAGGACAGATGATGGTTGATTTAGCAAAAACGATGGAAATGTCTATAGTGAATACATAGGAACATCGGGTGACCTGTAAGAGTGGTGGTAGAAGCACACAGACTGAATCTTATGTAATCTGAAGGAGATCAGTGACTGCAAAGCGGTGGTAGGTGAGAGTAAATTTTGTAGTACTTAATAAAATATTGACCGATCAAATCATTCTTTTTTACTAACCATGTATGAATATCAGCACAGAAACGTAGAAGGATGAAACAGACTGCTTTGATCAAAAAAGTGAATAAAATACATTTACGGTTTATTTCAGAAATAAATCACTTTCTCTACAGAATTTTGTAAAAATTCTCCTCATATAGTGTTTTACAGTTTTCCGTCGTGTCTTGATAAAATATCAGTCTTACTCATACGTTAAAAAGATGAAAATAGGAAAGCAAAAGGGTTGAAAATAGAAAAACGAGAACTGAAAGACAGAAAAAGCCAACAAAACTTTGCATTTTCTTACTCCAGTACATGTTATATATTTGCAGAATCAGATTTTAACCACTTATTCTTAATATTAATATCTGTGAACGTTGGTTGTCTTTGACATCTGCTGGAGCAAAATTCAAATTGAATCGAAAACTGAAAGCGGCATCTGCATTTTCAACCCAGCCAAGCAAATCGGGAAATGCTTCCTTTAAGGCCAAAGAAAACTTTCTCTCAAGTTGAAAGTTATTTAGAAAAAGTGAATGAATTATAGTGAAAGTTGTTTTGTTATTTGTTTTCTTTGCAAAGATTTTAAAACAATGTGCATCTGATAGTTTATATTATCAGTCCGCTGTTAGAAACACTTTTTTTTTACAAAGGCTCTCACTGAATATTTACTTTTTCAACACAACCTGCTGTTCACAAGGCCATTTAAAAGACCAGTTTTCTTTCTAAACACAATCAGCCATTTCAATTAAGCATAAAACAGTTACATTTACAATACTGGTAACAGGAACTATAAATCTTTATTCACAACCTAGGAAAGACATGAAGGAACACAGAACAATAACATTTTTCAAGATTAATGCCAGGGGGTTATAAAAGTAAAAAACAACCAAAGTAAAATGATGTTCATCTATAAAGCTGAGAAAGACAAAAGGTTGTTTTTATTTGTACAGGATAAAATAGTATAAATAAAGTCAGATTTGAGCAAATAACTCAAAGAAATTTGGAGTTTATTACTAAATTTAGTTTTATGAATATATATGTTTTTTGTCTGATTTTTCAAGTTGGATTTTCAAGACAGCTTATTTTTATAATCAATAAAACGAAACAGGATGTTTTTCCGTGTCGAAAAGATCAATTTAAGTTGAATAAGTTCAACCTCTAACATCACTCAAAGAATGATTGTTTTTTATGTTCTAGATCGGGGTCTGCAACCTTTAACCTAAAGAAGCCATTTTCTTATGGTTTAAAACCCATTGAGAAACATAAATGACAACATTTAGTTAATTAAAGCAAATAAACCAAAACTACAAGATCCATTATTTCAAAGGGTCAGCATTTTTCTTCAAAGCCAAAGAGCCAGAAAGGAGGGATAAAAGATGTGCATGTCGCGCTGCGGCCTCAGGTTGCAGACCCCTGTTTAAGATGCTTACATTGTGTAAAACAATAAGTTTATACTCATAAAAACTCTAGATGAACTGACCAAAAGGCTTTGAAGAGAAAAGGCAAAATTAATTTTAACTAAAAAATAAACCAACACAAGAACTTTTGTTTGAATGTTTTTATTTGTTGTCTTCAGATTCTTGAAGAGCAGCAATAAAAAGGACATTTTTTTGGATCATGTGTGGTAAATTTTGAAGCAGTTTCTGTCCAGCTGAAGGCACAGCCCAATTCCACATTTTTCACACATCCAGGGGGTACTTCTTTTACAGAAAAAGCACTGCTTCCTCCCCTTGCTTGCTCTCTGGCTTGTTTCAATGTCCCGTCCTTTGCTGGTGGGACAAGGAAAATGGCCTTGACCGGTTGTCTGCGCTGGCTCGGCTAGCGGCACGTCGAGTAGCTCTGCACACAGCTGCTCCTGAAAATCCTGCCGTGACAGAGGCTTCTGCTCCAGGGTTAAGGAAAGCTCCTTCTGAATGATGTAGCTGTTGGTAACAGCAATGTCCAACAGGTGCTGGAAGACAGTCACGTCCCATCTCCTGGTTTTCCTGTGGACCGAGTTGGTGCCTAACATCTGTCCAGAGGTGTCCACTCCTCCCATGTACTTATTGAACTCACTCACAGCTGTGGGTCTGGGGATGGGAACCCTCTGACTGCGGCCATCATCAGTTTTTTGCCATCGCAGGATGGTCTCCCCTCCGTACACCGGATGGACTGTTGTGCAAAGGGAGATCTCTCTGGTGTCCATCCACCTGACATACAGCAGGTCACCGTCCCTGATCCACCTAATGGAGCCCCGCTTGGACTTTTTATTCAGGGCATTTTGTTTGGTTGTTGGGACGCCAATTCTGCTTTGTCTGTACATCCCACAAGCACCGAACCCCTGCTGGATCAGATGGCGAAAGAGGACGGGGCTGGTGTAGAAACTGTCGCAGTAAACAATATAGCCACTCCCCAAATACTCTTTGTTGACCAGTTCAGCCACCACATCAAAAGCCAAGCCTTTTCCCGATGATCTCTGGTTTTCTCCTGAGTGGAGCATGTAGTCAATGGTGTAACCATTTACATCTGCCAGAACAAAAAAATTCAGCCCCGACTTGGTCGGCTTGTCTGCGTCTGTATGTTCTTTTATCTGGAGCCTTCCCTTGGTTGCCACCATCCTCTCACCCACAGAGATGTGCTGCCTGGGGTGGTAGGCCGCTTTGCAACGGCTACTGATCATCTCGAGGAGACATCGGACTCTCTGCAGCGGGTCGTATTCTGCTGTTCCCATTTTCTGCTCATTGGCAGCATCGACGTCTGGGTCGCTGAAGTGGAGGTGGGAGCTGATGGCCAAAAACCTGTCTCTTGACATCACAGCGGCGGGGTAAGACACATGAAAAATGCTGTTTTTCCTCCAGTAATCTGTTATTCTGGGGAAGTTGCATACAGACATGTAGAGCAACAATCCCAGGTATTTGGTTAGCTCCTGAGGTGTGAGGTCTTTCCAGGGAAACGGTTTCCCTGTCTCCTTTTTCTTTTGTACAAAATTATTTGTGTTTTCACACAATATTTTCAGCACCTTTGCGTCAAAAAACTGACTAAAAATATCTTCAGGTGTTTGCTTGCCTGTGGTGAGGGGGGGTTGGACACCAGGCGTTCGTTTAGGATGAAACCTTGGAGGGCGAAGGTTTGCTAGATCAGGATCTTTCTCTGTCTTCCAGGCGTCTTGTGTTTGTGATAGATTTACAATGGCAACACCAGCAGCAGTGGTGGCAGGACTTCTGCTTCTGGATCTAGCCCGACGTCGGCCTGGACCACAAACACTACTACTTTCCTCCTCCTCATCCTCATCCTCCTCATACTCATTTCCTGGTATCTCCTCATCAGAAGAAACTCTGCATGTAGACAGGATGATATGAATAGTACCTTAAAATGACAGCTCTGTATAATTTATGTAAAACAAAAGTAATGTAAAAAGCATTTTAACTCAAATAAATGCATGCATTTGTAAAGCTATACTCTGTTTTATATTTACATATGTGCATCCTCTTGGCCAGTTCATGTTTATAATGTTTATAAATGTTGACAGTAATAGTGTGTTTTTTTCTTAAACTATGACGATGTTTCAGTAAAATATATATCCACACATGTAAAAACATTTTCCTCAAACAAATCAAAGAATAAAACAGTTTGACACAAACAGAATAACCAACATGACATCAAACATTGAAATAAAAATATTAAACTAGGGGTCTGCTGATTAGAAGTCATACATTTAAAAACTTTACATAGTCTCATTGTTTTTGACAATTCCCAATTATATATTATTCTATTTTCCATTGGAGTCAAACATAGTTTTAAGTCAGTTTCTGTAAAATTATTTAGTAAAGAGACTTTTCCTGACCATTTTCTCTTATGCATGTAATATCTTGTCGAATTATAATAAAGTTTATTTCTATATGTTTTACTGAAATGGAAAATGAAATCATTAAAGATAAATATTACCTTGTTTTTAGATAATGTAATATTTTTCATAAACTTGCCAGCAATCTATATTTGTAGACCATTCTAAAATATGAAGACTAAAGAACAATCCACAAAAAGATGTTCAATACTTTCTTCGTTTTCCTGACAGAAAGAGCGCTTTTTACTAACATCAGGCAAGAATCATAAAACCTTTTACTGAATAATATGTATGTATACTTTTGAAAGTACATATATCTTAACTCTACTGGTCGTAGGTAAATAAAAATATTGTATTTCGTTGACTTTCTCTGAAATAAGGTCATCTTTGTGTGCATACAGGGATGTTCAAGCCATTTAACTAAGCTATAATAAACTTGTTTCAACACTTCCTTTCATGTAAATTATGTGGATCTGATTGAATAATCAGCTCAAAAGCCTTTTGAGGTTCAACAACGTTGTATTTACTTAAAGTCTCAATTTAAATAAATACTCAGAAATGCCATGTTTACCTTATTTTTGTATATGTCCCCATCATGAGCAAAATGTCACAAGAACTTCTTAAAATCAAATGATCATCAGAGTGGATCTATAATATGTGTACCAGTCTACTTTATCATCAAGAAATTGACTCAATTGTTTATATTAGTGAGATGACAGTTTTGTAAATTTAAAGTTTTGTTATTGTGTAAAAGTTAACTAGCTGTTTCACAAATACATGTGAAATGCAATGAAATTCAGTCACAACAAAAATTTGCTTGAAAATTGAAAATTAGCTCACATGACAGGAAGCTTGACGCTAATAATAATAAATGTTCCACTAACATTATTTGGGTAAATCTACTCCTGAGCATGTTGTGCAGACAAAGGTTTCACTTACGGCATCTGGAATGAAAACACTCCCCACGTCTCCTCTTGATCCATTTCGAATTCCTCTTTCAAATATTTGGCAGGAGCTTTCCTCTTCCTGGTTGAACCGCTCGACATTTTCCCACTACAATATGAAATGTCTGTAGAAATTCCGATAAAACACAGCTAAACACTATCAATATGCATGCCTCTCCGTCGTCTCTTTCCTAATCCTCGACTACGTCACTGCTGCAAATCCAAACAAGAGTGCAGAAACCACTGCACCTGCCGTAAAGTGTTGCACATCTGCGCAAAGTAGCTATTCTTGGCTTCAGAATCTGTTCGGATTCCGTTGAGCTGCGTTAATTGCGTTACACAGTCGAAAATTTACGGTAATTCAAAGAGCGTGTGGTTTTTTTTTTTCCTGTCTCCGCTGTTAATCCTTTAATATCAGAGATGTCCCCGGCGACACGATTATAACACGCTCTTCGAAACGACCGTAACTATTCTAACCGTTTACGCAGCTGTCTTAATTTTAACTGATTCTGAAGCGGAGAAAAGTACACATAAAAGTGTTGTATATCGACGCGAAGCTGCTAGCATACAGACTCAAAGCTGGTCTCCCTCCCCGTCAGAATCAGCTGGTTTACGCCAACTGCGTAACCATTTGACTACTGTAAAGTGTAACATATCAGCGCAAGGCTGCTTCTCTCCTATTCAGAATCCACTGGAATTACGGAAATTGCGTAAATGGTTGAAGAGTTACGGTGATTCAAAGAAAGTCAACACAGGAGCTAAATCTCCGGTGCTAAAGGACTATAAATCTGTTAATCAGCAGAACAACAAGTTGTAAGAATGTATTCAAAGTCTACGGTTATCTTGTGTTCGTTCTATCGGCAACACAAAAATTCTAAGCCAGGGAGAAAGCTAAAACTTCTCTAAATCACCAAACATTTATAATGCTAGGTGGCGATAATCAAATGTGAGAAATATTTTTGAACGAAGAAGAAGAGAAGGCGGAAGTGAAAGCGCCTGCCTTCTTAAACCTAGCTGAAAATGGCGACGTCCGTGTGCCGTGTCGGGAGCACTGTAGGTCGAGTCCTCGCCAAAGCCCGCAATGTAAGTTTAGTTAACAAGTTACTTCTAGTTATTAGTGACTCCAGTCTGGTGTTTTTTTGTTGTTGCAATAATAACGTAGTAGAAGAGGGTTGTCAAATACGAGACCACTTAGCTCGCCGGTTAGCATTGTTGAGCTAATCGTGAAGGTAAAGGTCAGTGGACAAACGAGGGTGCATTTCTTTTAACCCTCAAACTTTACAGATGAGATCAATTTAGAGAGAATTGTTAATTTTGTGAACTAATTGGTGACAATGTCAATTAATGCATCATTTACCAGTTTGTCCTTAATTTGTCCTCACAGCTGTATGCTAGCAGAATTAGCATTGTGACTTCAGGACAACAATGTTAGACCCACCTCAGAGTTTGTTTTGAAACCTGCGTTAATCTAACCATGTTGACATTATTTTCTATGAATCGTAATTGCGCTTATCAGTGATAATCTTACCATCTTAGATCCAGTATCAATGCAGTTCTTTTTCTTTTCTGACACTGAACTTGAATGTCAGCAGGTTGTTTTTGTGCCTATAGCTGATTACAATGTAATTTGAATAAAGAATCTTCAAAAACACAGTTTTGATATTAAAATTATTTTTATACATGTTCTCCTGTGTTTAAAAACACCAAAAAGCAAAATTCTTATTGGAGTGGATGATCATCTTCTGATGATGGAGGACAAATTTAAAGGAAATTTATTAATTACTCTAGATCAAACTGTGCAGCTAGAGAGCGTGAAAATTGCTCACCATTTTTGTTGCACCTTTAATGTCAGGTTGGGGTCGTGAGGGGCTGTATGCTAGCAGGAGAGCATTTTAAAAAAGCTATAATGGGAAATGATCATAGGCATACTTCCACACCAACGGTCCCTTCTGAGAGGTGATGAAGTCCTGCTGCTCTGCAGAAACTATGATTTAGAAAATGACAGGTTTGGGATTTTGGATAAAAACTGCATAATTGCAATTAAAAGACAAATGGTAAGCCTCTGAAAATACACCAGAAGATGATCAGAGTGGGACTTAGGGTTAGTATTCTCAGCTGTCTGACCAGCTCAGCTTACGCCATGTGTAATATTGAGAAATTGTTTCTTAAGGAAAATTCATTTGAGGTTGCTTTTGAATCTCAACTCTTGCTTCCTTCCAGCCTATCCTGTTGTCTTTGCGGCGTGGACAGGCCTCTGTTAACTTTGCCCAGTGCCTGCTGGGAGCCCCTGAAACCCATCTCACCACCCTGGACAACGGTTTCAGGGTTGCTTCAGAGGATACTGGACACAGCACTTGCACTGTAGGAACATACCAACAGTTCTTTATGTCAGACACGCCACAGTCTCAATTAAAATGTCAGCCATCTTCCTGTCACAGGTTGGACTGTGGATCAGTGCTGGGAGTCGCTATGAGAGCGAGAAGAACAATGGAGCTGGCTTTTTTCTGGAGCACATGGCTTTTAAGGTATACATTATGAACTAAAGTCAGGAACATGGCTCTCTGTGTTCTATAAGATAATATTTGGTTTCTGCTTCTTAGCTTCTCCTAAAGCAGAGAAAAAATCTGTTTCCTCCTGTAGGGAACAAAGAAGTATCCCCAGACAGCCCTGGAGCAGCAAGTGGAGTCTATTGGGGCTCACCTGAGTGCGTACACGTCCCGGGAGCATACAGCATATTACATGAAGACCCTTTCCAAAGATCTGCCGAAAGGTGAAAAGCCTTTCAAGCAAGCATACCAAATGTTTAGCTTTGTATTTTTGTAATAAATTAATACTTACATTAAATACAAAGTAATCTTTAAAATGTGAAATTTTTGCGTTTAAATGATCATGATGTTATCTTTGCTGCTCCGAGCTACAGTTCTATATACAGAGGCGCTTTATGTCGTTTGACCTTTCTTGGTTGTAATTGAGTCTTTCTCGTCTTCCAGCTGTGGAGCTGCTGTCGGAGGTTGTGCAAAACTGCTCGCTTAATGAGGCAGACATAGAGCAGCAGAGGGGCGTGGTGCTGCGTGAGCTGGAGGAAGTTGAGGGCAACTTGCAGGAAGTCTGCCTGGACCTTCTGCATGCCACAGCTTTCCAAGGGACTCCTCTGGGGCAAAGTGTGCTGGGCCCCTCCAGCAGTGCCAGGTCAGAGCATCTGAGCCTTCATGCATGTGTTGGAATGTGAACATTTTTTGTTTCAGAACAAGCAGTTTATATAACAGAATTGTATCTTCAATAGAATAGTTTATGGTTAAACTTCTTAAATGTAAATGTTGTTTTATTGAACACCTCCAGGAGTCTGACTCGCCAGGATTTGGTGGATTACATCAACAGCCATTACAAAGCTCCTCGGATGGTGCTGGCTGCTGCAGGAGGTAGGACTTCTTCATCCTGATGAGGAGCAGCAGGTGACCTCCGGATTTCACCCCTTCACAGAGATGTTTTCTGTTGATTTGATTTCTGCAGGTGTGAGTCACGAGGAGCTGGTTGGTTTGGCCAAGTCTCATTTTAGCGGAGTGTCCTTTGAGTACGAGGGCGACGCCGTCCCCGTGTTATCACCTTGCCGGTTTACTGGTAGCGAGGTGAGATGTTCATTTATTCATTTTGGCAAATACTCTGAGGATTATTGTGTGTCATCGTTCAGTAGATAACAGATTTTATGGAAACGAGTCTTCTGTATGATGTTGCGATGGATTTATTTCTGCGCTGGGTTTTTCGTGATCATGTGATTGTTGTAAAATTGTCCTGTGATTCCCCTGTTTTCTGTCCATCCTCAGATCCGCATGCGCGATGATGCTTTGCCTTTGGCACACATTGCCATTGCTGTGGAGGGTGCGAGTGCTGCCAGTCCAGACATCGTTCCTCTCATGGTGGCCAACGCCATAATCGGCAGCTATGACCTCACTTATGGTGGTGGAAAGGTTTGAGAGAAAAACATTTTTTTCTTCCCTTTCTTTTTTTTTTTGTCTTTGTTTATTAATTTAAAACGGCAGCAAAGATTTATCATAAAACTTGTTTTACTCTGGTGAGCACAATGATTACCATTTCATTCATACTCAGAATAGTATTTTTATACTTTAATTTATGGAATACAAGGAAGGACTTAGTGAATCTATAAATATTTGTGTATTTTATACGTGTGTTTTATTAGATGATTTTTTGTCCTTATTCTGTTGTATCAACACAATAAGTTTAACATGATCAAAGTTATTTCATGTAATACATTCATTTTTAATCCAAAATTACATTTCTTGGATTCAAGGACTTTTTTTAAATCACATTTGGGAAAACTTCACAGTAATGCATAACAGAGAAAAGTAGAAATAAAAATGGACACATTTAAATCAAACTGTGTAAGAAATGTTCACTGTTGGAGTTTATTTCTGCTCTTTTAAAGTCCTGTGGAAGGAAATGACCTGCTGAGGAGCCTGGGAGCTCCTCTGGACCTCCACTGTTTGCTGCAGGGGGTGGGAGGTATTATTGAGTCCTTTTCTGTCTGTGG
Source organism: Adrianichthys oophorus (assembly GCA_036245035.1). Taxonomy (NCBI): domain Eukaryota; kingdom Metazoa; phylum Chordata; class Actinopteri; order Beloniformes; family Adrianichthyidae; genus Adrianichthys; species Adrianichthys oophorus. The sequence continues at coordinate 1,634,070 of BSAI01000073.1, forward strand.
ATCTCCTCACAGCACCTGAGCAGCCGCCTGGCTCGCCTTGCAGTCGAGGACAACCTCTGCCACAGCTTCCAGGCCTTCCACTCCTCCTACAGCGACACCGGCCTGCTGGGCATTCACTTTGTGAGCGACAAGCACAACATCGATGACATGATGCACTGGTCCCAGAATGCCTGGTGAGCAGAGCTGTCGGAGCTCCGCCCCTGAAGACGCGGCGTTCCTGCATTACCTCAAAACTATTGTTCTTCTCTCTGCAGGATGAACCTCTGCACCACAGTCACCGAGAGCGATGTCGCCCGAGGCAGGAACACTTTGAAGGCCAGTCTGATCGGACAGCTAAATGGTACCAAATAACTGCAAAGACGATATAGATAACGGCGAGGAGCTGCTGTAACATTCTGTTCATTTTTTAGGAACAACACCAATCTGTGACGACATCGGCAGACATATCCTGAACTATGGGCGGCGCATTCCTCTTGCAGAGTGGAACTCTCGCATTGATGTGAGTCAAAATGCAGTGTTCTTTCAACGGCTTCACAGAATCTTTTGACTACATATTTACAGATTTGGACTTTCATCCTTTTCTAGGCTGTGACTCCCAGAATGGTGAGAGACGTTTGCTCCAAGTACATCTACGATAAGTGTCCAGCTGTGGCGGCTGTTGGTCAGTAGTGTGTCCTTTGAGCTTTTTCTGTACCCAAAATGAAGACATTTCTAAGAAATTCTTCTCCTTCAGGTCCCATCGAGCAGTTACCAGACTACAACAGGATGCGCAGCGCCATGTACTGGCTCCGCTTTTAAAATCAACTAGCACGTCAGCCCGTGTGCTTCAAGTCTGCTCTTCAGCCTTATCCCTCCTTCCTTCCATCGACACGGCAAAAGTAAACACCTGAGGACAGCTGTGTTTGTAGAACGTCGTGAGCAGCCATCAATCTTCTTCACTTGTTCCTTTCAGAGTCCAGACGAGCAGAATACGAGTCTTTAAATGACAGTCTGGTAATGTTATGATTGTACTGTAAAGGTACTCCTCTGAGTTAATGAACAGAAGGATGGAGAAACATCTACATGACGGCGTCAACTCAGAATAAAGCCAGTGTCCAGCGAGAGTGTATTTATGATTTCTAAAACATTTGTTTCTGTCCACTATTGTACATAACAGAAGCTGTCGTTCTGACACAAATAAAAGATTGGAAATAATTTTTTAGTTGAATCCTTGTTTTTAAAAATTCCTTATCTTTTATTATACTTTTTGGTTTATTTCTTTTTAATGTTTTCACTCCTTTTCAGTTCTGTTGTTACATTTTGATGCAGTCATGTATATGCAGTAAACTAAAGGGTGATGAAAAGCACCGACTCTTGAAGAGCTGGAAGCTTCCTGGAGCCACAAGCATCAAGGTAAATGGAGGTAATTGAACGCTGACGTTCCTTTCCAGACATTTAAACTTTTCTAACAGCAGATTCTTGCATTTTCAGGCTGTTGGTGAAAAAAAGAAACAAACCTGTGATTGGTCAAAGTTTTCTTCAGCTGGGCGGAAAAAAAAACTCCACATGTACAGAAGGCTGTGAGTCAGAGCTCATTAAAGTTAGTCTGGAGACAATTCTGTTTTTCTTTACTAAAGGAAAGGTGATTGCTTATTGCAGGACTAACCTGTCGGATCCTGAAAAATAGATTATTTTGAGGAATAATTAGGGATTCTTCTGAGTAAATGTTGAAATGCCTCCCTGGACCATACGTTCCTAAATCAAAGCTCCGTGTAAGTCTGGCTGAGAATCTGGCAGTACCTCAAAGTAGAAAACTCTTTTTAAGCTTCACTGAGGATTTGTTTCTTCAAAACCTGTTAATTGATTCGTTTGGAATTGTCTTAGAATTTTAGTGATTCCAGATGTAAAAAATTAACTTGCCGATTGGCAAATTTGGTACATGGGCAAAAAAAATGTATTGCCTCTGTAAGGGCAGATTTGATTTGATATTACTGATATTGGTGGTTCAGATAATCAGTGGTGGTTCAGATCCGGTTGGTGGTTCAGATCCGGTTGGTGGTTCAGATAATC
>BSAI01000073.1:1641118-1691984 GCA_036245035.1 Adrianichthys oophorus
GGTTCAGATAATCAGTGGTGGTTCAGATCGGGTTGGTGGTTCAGATCGGGTTGGTGGTTCAGATCCCACCTGCTGCTTTGGTCGCTGATTCAGGTGGGTGTGAACCTGTTCCTGAAACAAAAACCTCTCAGCTGTCAATACAATGTTTCCATTCACTGTGTTCTTTCTGATAGTGTTTACATTTATTCTAATGAGGGTTGTTTGTTTGTTTTAGGAATGACCTCAAAATCCCTTTTTCTGAGCCACCTTCTTGGCCCCTCAGAGTATGTCAGAGGAGTTTTGAGGGGTCGATTTGGACCTGCTGTGTGACATTTGGCCTCAGCTATGATCCGGGGTCTCCTCGCCCTGTGTCATATTGTATCCATGACTGTCATGCGGCTGGTATGAGCCCAGACATCTGTTTACTGCCGCATGACATTTGTGCAAATCTTTGCCGTTAAATCTGTTAAAACTAAAACGCAGGGCCCTCAAGGCTCGGCTTCGGCTGCCGTGCAGTCCTCACTACATTCCCTTCATTAGCCAGATAAAGAGGAGTTTCTTGATGACCGAATCGAGGCTGACTCAGGACGCTGCTGCTAACTCTCCCCTCTGGGCGTTTTCTGCCGCTGTTCCGCGCAGCTTCTCAATACTTTTTCATCTGCTAATAATAGAGGAATGATAATGTGTGCAAGGAGAGCGACGGTTTCAAAGTATCCAACCACACAAAGTACTAAAGCTCATACAGAGAATAAAAACACATTAATTTATTCAAATCGAAGATTTACTTAATTCTTTCCGGTGTCTTCCACATTCCAGTTATCCTTAGGACTGAGTTTAATTATGTTCCAGCAATTCCAATATTTCTGACCTTTTCCTGACCTGTAATAGTGACAAAAACACAGCAAATAAAAGTGAGAATACATGTTTGTTGTCCTGTTACTGACACTTTTCATGGATGTTTTTTGTTTGAGTTGAGAAAATGATCCTTACAGATCATATCTGAGCTAAAACAAGCAGCAGAATTTCATTTAGTCTGACAAACGGCTCATTTACTGCAGAGAAAATCAAAGATCTGCAGACATTTTTTCCACCTTTTTAACTTCAACCGTCAGACATTTTCTTTTTAGAGTAAACAAACACATGCAGTCATGCAGTAAAAAGCCAAATGAGGGATGAAAATATTCACTTTGAATTTAACTTTTCATTTTTGCATTCGTAAACTGGCCAGATACTTGTCTGTTCCACCAAATATCCTTAAATGTGATCTGCCGCTCATATATACCTTTAAAGTACAAAAGAGAGACTTTAGTTGAATTATCTGGACTGGTTTGGATCATTACAACTTTAATTTATTCCTATGAATCATAATTGATTGAATTGGATTTGATGGGACTTGTTGGTTTTTAGTAAATAAAGTGAATTGATAAATGATGAACATTTCTGTGGACGCTTCAGTGACACTTTTTTTCTCTCGTTTTTTGTTGTTGTTTGTTTTGTTTTCAAACTTCTGACGTGAAACAGCAGTGGGCGGAGCTTTGACTCCAAACAGCTCCAATTCATTGTAGGTTGTGATTAGGATCATGTTATTTTTAGAAAGACAGAGGAAGTGAAATGAAATGAGGGGAGGGTGCAGGGACGAAAGAGACAAACTGAGAGGAGGGAAGCAGTGGACGGACGGACGGGCAGGCGGCAGTCAGGTTCGGTCAGATCGCACAGGTGTCTCCTCCAGGAGCCGAGAAAGAATCTGCCAAACGGTCTGAAGGAGGCGATCGCCGCCAGAGGACGGAGGCGTGCCTTTTTGACAACTTTTCCCAGTGGAAACAGTGAGTGAGTACAGATTATTGTTGATTTCTGCAAGTTTGCTTTGTGATTTTGCTTTTTCATTTGGAAAGTTAGTCTTTAAATTAAAAAAATGCATCAAACTTGTGATTTTTTTTTTAGGAACATGCCATCTTAGAATACAGAAAACAGTTCTCTGAAATGAACAAAATTAAGGAGGATTTGCATGTTAGAAAAAAACAGAACAATCAAAGATTTCTGACACTTGAGTGGATGAGTTTTGGTGGCTGACCTTTTTTTTTTTTTTTTTTTTTTTTGATCGTGTTCATGAGAGGCGTGTGTTTGTGCTTCTGCCTGGCTCTGCTGCTGCCGCGGTGCGTCCAGAGCCAGAGGAGCCGTCCAGCTCTCGCCCAGCTGGATGAAGACACTCAGAGGGACGTGCTGGCCGTCGACATCTTAAACCGGAGCGGAGTGCTGAACTCACTGCTCCGGTCGGAGCATCACCTGGTGTTCAGGCGAGCGCGACCTCCCTGGCCAGCTTCCCAGGTGCCAAAGAGAGCCCAGCAGGGGTCACGCTTTGCCCTGTCCCTCGACGTGCCCACCAGCATCCTGAGCATCCTCATAGACCTCGCCAAGGACCAGGACATGAGGACCAAGGCGGCAGCCAATGCAGAACTGATGGCCCGAATTGGTAAAAGGAAATGAAATCCCCAGAAACAGTCCTTGAGGCAGAAAGAGAGAAAGTCAAAGATCCGTATCTGTCCGTTAGAGCTTAGAGCCGTTTTATACTTGTGCTTAGTTACTGATTCTACATCCAAGCTGACTCTTCAAGCAGAAACAGACGATGTGAAACACAGGACTCTCAAACAATGCACAGCGTAGAAAGAAGCCGCTCTTTTTGTCTGACTGATGATGCACCACAAGGTCAGGCGGTTTGAAAATGTGTCTCTTTTGTTTGCATGTGTGACTGTTAATTCACAGAAAAAGTTGTTTGATTAAATCCAACATGATTACCATACTTTTTCTCCCAAGTCTCATTCATTTCTGCAGCCGTATCAGCCCAGTTTGGGCTAATTACAAGCATCAGCAGCCCATAAAGCACCAATAAATGCGTCTGGGCTACAGCAGCCTGCGTCAGTCATCGCAGGATCTGAAGCGTGATAGCGCATCAACAAAGACACGGGCAGGATATTGACCTCTGAGAGAAGAACAGATCCTTTCACCAGTACTCGATAAATTCAACAAATAAGTCACAGCTATTTTAAGTCTCCAGATTTAACTAATATCTGCCGGATGACTCATCCAAAGCAGGGGAGGGAAATAAAATGTTCATCTGATTAGCTTTTGCACTGGTCACAGTTAAGTTATTTCACACATCACTTAAAATGACGGCTCCACAGAAGGACATGAACACTGTGGTGGGCGTTAACGGTGCAGAAAGCAGCTCCAAAAGTCAGGAAATAGCACTTCATTCCAGATGAATCAACCAGAAATTCAAGGTTAAGCAAATGAAACCTTTTTGTTTTTCATCTGTTGAGTTTGTGGCATTTAAACATTTTCTGTTTTCAGCATTCGTTGAAAAAGTTAATCAGCAAGAATATTTTCTATTTCCTGTTTGGACTTTAATTAGGCTTTGATTCAAGGGTTTATTTTTACTTTCACAGACTGCCACAGACAAATGAGTTAATGCAACAATAGCTGCTGTCAATGTAAGAAATTAGACCGTGTTGCTGCTGTTGTTTTTTTGTTTAACACATTGGTTTTTTTTGTTTAAGACTTTTCCAGATTGGTGAGAAAAATGAGCTAAACTATAATGAGGCTCCTACAGTGTTGAGAATTTGATGCTCATATTGGACGTTTTTATGCTAAAAAGTAAAATGAAATTCACATTAATATTAAAATCTAAACAGAAAGACAATAACATTTAAAAACAGACTGTAAAAATGGTAATTTCTCCAGGAATCAGATTGGAGTCAAAGGGATCTGACTTCCTTATGTAACGAGTAGAGATGCCCCGATTCTCAGTTTAAAACCAAAACTGTATTTTTCACCGCTGAATGGAAACGTGGGGAAATGTTGTGTCCCCGCTGCAGACCAGCATGTCAAACAGAAGGATGTAGAATTTACTGCTATATGACATTACATCAGGCTGAATTTGGGACAAACGAAAGGTTTTACTACACTGTTACTTGTGCATCAGCAAATACATGTTTTTGTAGTAAATCATATATCAAACCAAAAAAAAAAAACCAAACTTGACCCAAAAATCCAGGTTTGAAACAAACTGTGAGGAAAGTGAATCGTTGCATTCCTCGTAACTCGCCACCCAAAGGTTACTTATTTTTTTATTTATAGACATGCTTCAATTCAGAAGTCAAAGTGTGCCCATCCATGCAAGCCGGCGAGTCACATGACCTCAGAGCTGTCTTTGCTTTGAACAGTCTTTGTCAAACTTTTTTTTAGCTAAAGTACTCCTTTTTTTCTTAATAAAAATCACAAGACTCACCACCAACCAAAAATGTAAATAAAATTAAAAAAATAAACTACTGTCCTTATAAATGTTTTTTGAAAAAAAAAAATCAAAGAAAAAATTCTTTTTGGATTTTTCCTATTTGTGGTGAAACCTGGGCCTGCTTGGAAACACGCAGAGCTGATATCCTGGCAATAAATAGTAAATGTTTTTTACACCAATTAAGTGAAAGGTTCAAATTTCCCGGCACACCTGACCTGGGACGTGCACAGGATTTTAGAAGGGCAGGGGCTTGAAGTTGGAAAAAGGGCAGCAAAAATATGTTTTTTTTGTCCTTTAAACAATATGCAAATGAAGTAAAATTTTAAAATAAAGTACTGGAAAACTAGTCAGTATGAGACCTGTGCAGGTGAAAGTGACAAGAAATGATTTTATGCAAACAAATTATTGTCAACATGAGTTAATTCACTTTATCATGGACTTGGAAGACATCCAAAGCAGTAAAACATTGGAGGCTCTTTATTTTGGCATTGTGCTGTTGGCATAATCAATATAAATCAAGTTTAATACAGATGGCAACATTTTATACACAGATATCCTACAACTTTTATCCTCAGAATGCTGAAATTCTTAATAATATTTAATGTTGCTCTCATACTGCTGCCGTGAGGATTTTGTGGTTTATTTTCAGTGTTGTTTCTGGTCATGTTGTGTCTTCTGTCAGTCACTTCAGGTTCATGCTCATCATCCACAGCTGTTTTCATTTCTGTGATTATCCTCAGTGTATAGAAGTGTCTGGATTTCAGTTCTACATGGTCAGATCATCTGCTTTTTGTTTCTACACGGGTTTTGTCTTGTTTAAGTTTATTTATCTACACGTTTCTGCCACTAAGCCCCGTTAGTTTCCTGCATGTTGGCTCCTGCACCTCCAGTTCCTGACTGTTGCTTCCAGAGACTCTTGTTTAGGATTAACAGCTAAACTCTTCTGTGCATCTGGTCCTCTAAACACAGGCTTCTGTTGTGATTCAGACCTGTAGTGAGGAAGCTGTGAACTCACCAAAAACATGGTTCCTTTATTTTGAAAATCCACAGTCTTTCATTATGTGGTTAGTACAAAGGGCACCCCTTAATTTTCCCGGCACTCTGGTGCACTGCAGCACACAAGAGGCCTAACGGTGTGACGTCAAGACTTTCATCTCCATTTGTATCAACGTGACCTCATGTCACCTAATTTACATTTAGTGAGTTAAACTAAATCTGAACCATATTTTGGATTAAATTATGGATAAAACAGTTGTTGGATTAATATTTAACTATTTGACCAAATGTAATCACGCAAACCGAAGGATTGATTTGAAAATACACATTTTGTACAAATCAAATAAACGTGTTAACATGAAGTTTATACATGAGCACAAAACTGTTTAGATCACGTCTGAAATAAAGAAACACAGCAGAACTCTTAATTTGTGTTTTCCAGGTGCGGACAATTACCACCAAAGGTCTGGTGCGCATGTGCGAGCAGGAGCGCGAAAGCAGAGCGTCTTCTTCTTTTCTTTCTTTCTTTTTTTGATTTCTTAATTTAAACTCTGGACTTTATGAACAGCATCAGTCAAATGTACAGGTTTGTAAAATGATCTCCCGTCTCAGGTTTTTCATCCAGGAAGTAATTTACAGAAAAATGTGGTGACTTGTTTTGAGTCATTTGGCTGAATTCTGGTTTGAGCTGCGCGATTTTCTTTGGTCAACTTAAAAAAAAGACGTTTTTAGACCTTAAATGGAACCACAGGTTTAAGAAACGATGAAAACAAAGTGATTCTGAACAACCTAACGAACAAAGGGCTGTTTTAGATTTCCGTTGATGAGGTGATGGGGTTTGGACTCACCGGTCAGACCGCAGGCCGGACTTTGGACCGTTACCTAATGAGGAAAAATGTCTCATCTTTTATTACTTGTGATTAAAGGTGAAATCGTCACAGGTTGTCTTGAAGACTGAAGTCCAGAATGTAAATTACTGCTGAAGGAAGCAGTTTTTAAAAACCATTAGAACAATGTGGTGAAAATGTTTTTAATTAAACTCTAACTTAACAGTTTATTCAATATCAGTGTTTACATGAGAGAAATATACACGCTTTTCTGCCATCATGCTCCTTCCTGTGGAACAGTTCTGGGATCCCTGATCCCTGTTCTGGGATCCCTGTTCTGGGATCCCTGTGGGAGTGTCCACACTGAGTTTCTCAATAAAACGGATGACTTGCAACCAGATCAACAGTCATCAGCACAACGTTCAGAGAGCCCGTTCTGCAGCAAACCAGGAACTCTGAGCTGCTCTTTCCTCCATTTAGCTCTTAAAACAGGACGAAGCTTGAAGGAGGCTCCATCTTTCAGGATTTGAACCAATTACAACAGCAGATTTCTGTAAGACTTCTTTCTAATGTGAATTGTTTCTTCTTTTATGTGTAAGTTTTAGGCAGAACTTTGAAAGTGGGATGTAAAGATTTACAAAGCTGCAGCTTTTGAAGTTATTGGATGATGGTAAAGACCTGTACTCTGAGTTTCTGGTTGTTGTTCTCTCAGATGGACTATGCCATGAAGTCTCTCAGTCTTCTGACTCCAACCGGCCTCTCAAAGTAAGTCAAGGATTTTAAAATATATTTAAAAATCTCCTTTTTCAATTTAAAACTTGAATTTGGAGGCTTTGTTTGTATTCAAAATACTTTTTAAAATGTTTGTGGACATTTGTTGCTTTTTAAAAAATTAAGATATTTAAAACAAAGAGAAATATTTCAAGGAAAAATTTTACCATCTTGAAGGAAAGAGTCAAACAGAACATTTGTGTGAATGACCGATCAATTTTAGTGTTTAGAAAATGCTTGTTGATGAGTTTTTAGTGGGCTGCACGGTGGCGCAGTGGTTAGCGCTCCTGCCTCACAGCAAGAAGGTTCCCGGTTCAAGTCCTGGCTGAGGGACCTTTCTGTGTGGAGTTTGCATGTTCTCCCCGTGCATGCATGGGTTTTCTCCGGGTTCTCCGGCTTCCTCCCACCGTCCAAAAACATGCTTCACAGGTTAATTGGTTGCTCTCAATTGACCCTAGGTGTGAATGTGAGTGTGCATGGGTGTGTGATTGTGGCCCCTGCGACAGACTGGCGACCAGTCCAGGGGTGTACCCTGCTTTCGCCCATGAGTAGCCGGGTTAGGCTCCGGCAACCCCGTGACCCCGAAAGGGATAAAACGGATTGGAAAATGAATGAATGAATGAGTTTTTAGTCACTTTTGAGTGGCTTTCTCTGTTCCCTGTTTTAGGACCAATGTTGAACTATTGATGGAAAGTGGTTGATTATTTTAATGTCAGAAGAAATTACGATAGAAGTGGTTGAAATGTAAAAAAGAAATAAAAGCAGCAGATCTCTTAAGACCAGGGCGTAACTCTGATTTTGTAATTAAACTAACACTTTTCAAATGGAATAGTTGACAAAATGATCAAACGTAGACATTTTCAGAGTTTAAACTTGATTACATTTTAAATTGTTGTGGTTTAATTGTTCTTTTTTTCTTTTGGAATGGTGTACTTCAGACTTTAACATCGCTGATCTTCAAAAAAAAAAAAAAGCAGCAACATGTGAAGAAACTGCTGCTCGTATCTGTTTGCACGCATTTTGAAAATGTTTTTTTAATCTTCAGGGCTGTCACTTCCAGCGTTTCTGTCAGCACCTCCGTGGCCCATCAGCTCTTCTCCCAAGTTCCTCGCCCAAAGCCATTCAGGGTCACAAATGCAGCTCGCAGTGTGAAGAAGGGGATCATGGCAGGCGGATTATTGCACCTGCTGAACAAGGTGAGACGTTCATGACCCAAACTCTGAGGTAACATCTGCTTCTGTGGAGAAAAGTCTCTGCTCCACCTCTTGAGTCATTTGCTCCTTTTGTCCTCGTGCTCTTTGGCACACTTTCCTCCAGCCGTGGACCCATGGGCTCCATTTCGTGTCTGGGTTTCAGGTCAGCGAGTCTCTGAGTTCGGAGGGCATTGTCGTGTTGGTTCTGGAAGAAGATGGCACCGGCGTGGACTCGGAGGAGTTCTTCCAAACGCTGCCGGAGAACACTGTTCTCATGTTCCTGGAGAAAGGACAGAAGTGGACTCCGTCTTCTGTAAGCTTTTTCCCTTCACCCACCAGATGGCGCTCCTCCGTTTCTTGACGGCAGAGCTCAGTTCAGCATGTTGGTCCACATTTATTCCTCTGAAGTTCTGATGTGGAAAGTGGTTCGTTTTATGGCGCAGCAAAATGTAGAAATAAAAATAATTTCATTTTAGTCCTCGGAGGAATGTGTTATCATCACAGGGAGTGCAGGATGAACCCCGATGATTTGGTTTATGAAAAAAGTAAGATGTTAAATCTTCATGAGACCAGATTTGAGTAGATTCCACAGAACATCTGCAGAAACCTCCTCTCCATCCATGCACTGAGTGTCCATCATACTCGTACTGTTTGGCTGCAACCTAACCAACACAACGCCTCTGTGCTCCACTGACATGCCTCCTCACAGAACAGCCCCTCCAGAACCCTCCTCCATCAGCAGAGCCGAACAGACGTGGCCAAGCTGACCCTTGACCTCTATAAAAACAACCCCAAGGATTTCATCGGCTGCCTGAGTGTGAAAGCCACGCTGTATGGCGCTTACTCTGTGTCCTACGACCTGCGCTGTTATGCCGCCAAGAAGGTGCTCAAGTGAGTAAAAAGCTGGTTGATTGTTGGAGACCGTTCTAAACACTACTTTAAGACCCACTCCCATCATTTTTAAGCTGTTTTCCTGAGGCGTTCCCAGTGGTCTTTCATTTATGGTTATGCCGGTTTTATCCAAACTTTAAGTGTTATTTTCTAGGACGTAGTTTCTGCAGAGCTACAGGAGTTCTTTAGAAATTTGCCTCTGAGTTGTGCATACTTTATACGCCACCAATACATTCTTTTTCCAACAGCATTTTTTCTTCTGCTCCTTTGATTCACAACAGTTTGAATAAAGAAATGCAAATTTGAGCTTAATTTTCTTTATCTGTCCTAAATAGTCAGAAAAATGCCACAAGAACACGTTAAACACTATTTTTATTAATCACGCCTCATAGATCTGACCTGAATGAAAACTGACTAAAGGCGTTTGTCCTTCATGGGTCTGTTTTGACTCCTCCGTTTATTCATCCCACCATTTGTCAGCTGCTTTTTGTTCTACCATTCACAGGACTGCACACAGTTCGAAAGACAATAAAGGCAAAGTGTGGATTTGTGCGTGGGTGGCTAAATAGTCCACTCGCAGTTAGACAAATGTAGGTTTTTACTTAATTTACTTTTTGAAAGAGATGAATTCCCGCTCTGCTGCTTTTCAGTTTTGTCTGTTTCGTTAGACAATTGTAGTTTTCAGAATTGTCAAGTTTGAAACTTTTATCGTTGTGCAAAATCTTTTTATTCAAATGTATCTCAAACCTTAAGTTTGATCAAGTGTCAGATAAAAAACTGGAATAATGCAGGTTAAGATAACACCCACACTCTCCATCTTCTGCCCGGTTCCTGCAGGGAGGCTCTGCGGTGGACCCTCTTCTCCATGCAGGCCACAGGCCACATCCTGCTGGGTTCCTCCTGCTACATCGAGCAGCTGCTGGAGGAAGATGAGCGAGCCCAGAAGAGCCTGGCGCTCCCCCAGGAGAGCCGGATCAAGCAGCTACAGGGCATGCTGCTGGGAAAGACCTCCCTGCTGTGATGGTCTGATGGTGGAGTGTCCACTCCTGGAATAGGCTCACAGTGTGCTCGTCACAGATGAGTCCAGCTGGTGGTTCCTGAACAGGGAATTCCAGCAGATCTTGCCGTTATTTTTTTCCAGCTCTGTTACAATGTTCGTCTCATGCAGAAGCCAAAACAAGTATTTGCCCAAATGCACTTTCACTGTAACCTTTTCTTGTAGAAAATGAATAAAGTGTTTTATTTATCTCTTCACGACAGTCTGCATGTTTTCTGTTTAAGCTGTGTCTACCTAAGTCCATCAGGAGACTCTAAGTCCAGATCATAGATGGTGTAATTGTTCCCAGGTCCAGCTGTCTCTCCCACGCTCACATAATTGTCCTGGTCTGATCAGTCCTGTCAATGGCAGCCATCCTCTGACTCAGAAAACCAGAGGAAGTGAAGGAAGGAACAGGCAAGAGCAAGCAGCTGCAAGTGCTGAGGGGAGGGAAGCAAATTATGGTGAGAGAAGTGATGCTTACAGCTGGCTTCAACTCAACAAAACATGTTTTTTTTTGGGTATAAATTGGCTAAATCTTAAATGTGAATGGAGTTGGGAGGTTAAGTGGAACGGAGGAGCTGCTTTTCCTGATTTTTAACACGTGTTCAGAAATCTGCAGGGTAAAGCTGGCGCTTCATTTCTCACTCTGCTCCAGTTCTCAGAAGAATCCACATCTTTTTTTTTTTTTTAAAGAATGTTTTGAACATTTACAGTTGTGCCCATAAGTTTACATGCCCTGAAAAGATATGTTTTACTCATTTTTCAGAGAACAAGAATAACACAAAACCTTTTTCTCCACTCCTAGTTAGTGGTACAGTGAATTTGTGTATTGTCAAATCATATTTTATTCTTTTGAAATAACAGAAACTTCCCAAAGGACCCTGTTCAAAAGATTACTTACACTGATGACTGTTCTTAAAATGTGCACCTGAGCTGATACAAAAGGGTTTGAATGGCAGCTAAAGATAATCGTCCTCACCTGGGACGCGTTTGCCTGTAATCAATGTGTGTGCACAAAAGGTCTTGGAGTTTCTGCTCCTAACAGACCCGCATCCTTCATACAGTGCTGCACTGACATTTCTGGATCCTGAGTCCCAGGGAAAGCTAAAGAGCTGTCAAAAGATCTACGGGAAAAGGTAACTGAACTGTACAAAACAGGAAAGATACATAAGAAGATATCCAAGGAACTGACAATGCCAGTCAGCAGTGTTCAAACTTTGATCAAGAAGTGGAAAGTGAGGGGTTCTGTTGAAACCAAACTACGGTCACAAACATTTCTGCCAAAAAAATCGTTATGGATGCAAAGAAAATCCACAAATATCTTCAGCTGTGATCCAGGACTCTGAAAAACTGTGGTGTGTAAGTTTCTAGGTGTACAATAAGGAGACACCTGACGAAAAATGGACTGCATGGTCAAGTTGCCAGAACAGTCTTTTTTGGGGGCAAATGTCTCAAAATAGCTCGCTTACAATACGCCAACCAGCTCCAGGACACACCTCCAAACAAAAAGAGGCAATACAAGGAATTTAGACCTGGGGGATGTTAACTTTTAAACAGGGTCATTTGAGAAGTTTCTGTTTGTCATTATGATTTTAAGTGTTTAACAATAAATTCCTTATTCAAACCATTAACTATGAGTGGGGAAAAAGTTTTGTGTTATCATTCACATTCTCTGAAAAATATCACAGAATAACCATTTCTTCCAGGATATGAAGTAAACTTTGTCTTTTATTTAAGTTGAGCGTATATTAACTCCATCTTGTGCTTTATTCCACGCATGGCATCAGAATTTTTACACTTTTCTGGTTCTAAAGGCACTAATAAAGTATTTGGTTTATTAACAGATGAAACTATATTTGTATCTGGATGTGGTCAGTTGCTCCTTGCATCCTCCTCCTCCTGCGCACAGCAGTTTCTCAGTGGATCCAACAGCCGAACCCTCTGCCTGCGGAAAGTCCGTCCCACTCAGCTGTGAGGCTGCCAGAGTTCCCGGAGCTGCTCTAGATAATCATGTTCTGTGTGCTGCATCATCACAGCCCGCAGAGGATGCAGCTTCTCGTCGGCGCTACAGGTTGCAGGGATGGATCGCTGAGCGAGGTAAGAACGCAGCAAAAGCTTCACTTTTTTTTAACGGGTTGGGTTTAACCAGCACTCGGCAAACATTAAACATTAAGGGTTCCGTCACTTGTCTTCCACCACGTTCTTATTTCCCCACTTAAAACGCTTCTCTCTTGGTCACGTGCGCAGGTGAGGCCGTGGTTCCAACTTTTCTGGAGGAACTTTTACGCAGCGAATCTAAACCTGACATTCCGCTCTTTGACATGAAAAAACCTCCTTAAATTATGGTGAAATAAAAATGTTTCCATGTCGATGCGTCCGCGTTTGCCACGCACGTGTGCAGCACTGCGTGTGAACCCCCGCGCCGTGCCGTGCTGTTTGGCGCAAACGCTTCTCGGAAAGCATCGATTTTCGCAGAAGAATCTGGGTTTTATCGGGAACCTCTGGGCTGCACGTGGGAGTGGGTGCTTGACACAGTCAGGAGCTCTAAGGCCGTGTTTTCTCCCACGCTCCTGGGGGAGCCCTCGCCTTTGCGCGTGCAAAACATCACCAGGAACATCAAAGTGGATGGCTGATGTTTGCTGCGTTACGCACGGCTGCGCGTCGTGCAGGCTGCAGCTCAAAGAAGATAAAGACTCAAAAACGGGCTTTGAATTATTTAAGCATTTCAAACTCTGCCTTTTAAGGAGCTTTGATTGCTGTCTTATGTGGAGTTTGATGACCTCTACTGCAGGTGTTTGGTTCTCCAACAGCAACACTTCCTGTTTCAAAGGTAATTGTCCTCCACCAGTTAACAAAAACCAGTCAAATAAACTTTGTGTTTCATATAAAAATAGAAAATCCTTTTGAGAACTTATATTTGTAATTTTATTACTATTGTATCTCATTTTTGTTGTTGGGCACGAAGATCATATGAACCAGATATAAACCCCAAACTGTCTGTCACAGGATAAACGCACAGACTGTATTCCAGAGAAAAGCGGTTTAAGAAAATGCAGCATATTTGATGAAAAGCAAAGGAGTGGTGGGTGTGAGGAGGGACTGCAGGAATGCTGACAACGGAGTGGAGGACAGGACACATCTTGATGAAAAGGTTTCTCATCCTGCTTCTGAGACTGCAGCTGAAACTCCTGCAGCGTGTGCACCAGTGCTGTTTGTCTTCCTGCACACCAAACACATCAACTGCCTTTTTATGACGTACAATTTGGAAACCCTCGTGACTTTCTGTTCTCTACCTGGTCGTCTTTGTCTCTCCACCTTTCCCGCATCACGCTCTGGCTCAACAGTTTGCTGCTCCACATTCATTTTTCATTCCTGCCATGAATAATTCAGCCAACAAGACAACATGCTGAATCCCAGCAAGCGAGCCGATGCTTTTCTCAAAGCAGAATTATCCATCTTCTCTCTGGATCGTCTGCTTGAATAATGAATCTCTGCGAGGGATTGGTCTGGTTTATTTTTCAAAGTGTTCTTAGTGGTCTTTTAATTTTGACTATGATGTTTTTAGTTAAAATAAAAAAACCTGTCATGTTCTCCAGATCATAGTTTCTGCAGAGCGGCATCAGTTCATTAAAAATTAACTTCTGTATTGTGCTCCCTTCTCGTCCCCCATAACTGAGAGCTCTCTGTTTACATTCTCTCCTGCTAGCTTACAGCCCCTCACACCCCTAACATTAGTGATGCAACAAAAATTGCATTGACATCGGAGCTGTCCAGCCGTACAGTTTGATCCAGCTCAGACCAGGAAAACAAAGACGTTCATGGATCTATTTGGGAGCGCAGCAGGGAGCCGGTGGCTTCGCCCAGTCACAAATACGATCTTTTTTTTTTTTTTCCAAATTAAACTTTTTAAAATCTGCTCCTGATTCACAACAATTTGAATAAAGAAATCTTCACAAATGCAATTTGAGCTGAATTTTCTTTATACATGTCCTCCATCATCAGAAAGTACTACCAGAACACGTTAAACACTTTTTTTCATTGGAGTGGGTCTTTAAATCATACTTGTGGTAAATCAGGCCAATTGGGGGTTCATTTGTTTTTTTTTTTTATTATTTCCAAAGTTCAGAAAATTGAATCCAACATTTCTTAACTTGATCCGAAACTATTCTGTTTTAACTTTGAAAATCCAAAATGCTGGTTTCCTTTTTCCCCATCCAATAAACCACTGGTTTCTGTCACTTGATAGGGATGCTTTTAAACAAAGGTGCTGCAGAATTAAAGAGCTGACATAATTCAGCAGCTTCTGCTGTTTTAAAGAACCGCTCACGCATGTTTACTGTCTAACAGATTCTTGCAGGTGTATTTATAGCCGGTTAATAAGGAAGAACCACTGGAGCGACCACGGTGTTGTTTTCATGCCGGAGCAGCCCCACCTCTGCACAGGCTGAGACCCAAATCCCCATCGAGTTCAGGAAGAGGCATTGCAGATGCAGATTGGAGAGGAATGTGAAGGAAATGTTTTCTCTTTATGTCTTCCTCATGAGTGATCTAGAAAATCTCTCCAAATGTGACTGCAGAGTTCCTGTCTGTTGTGATGACAGACTGCAGAGAGATGAAGGACGGCCAAAGTTTGTGGTGAAAACTGATGGTGGCATTGGGTTTAATTTAATGCTGGTGTTTTAGAAATGCAATGCAAGTGATGTCCTGCTGCGATTTTTAGAAAACAAACACAATGTCTGAATCCATTTATGGTAAAGTCTGTTTTCATACCTTTTCAACCTCTGCAGCGGAACTGAATGTATTCTTTACTCACAGATCTCCAGTTCCGCGGATTTTACTTGAATAATTCTCTAAATGGGACTGCGTGATGGTGTAGTGGTTGGCACTCGCTCACAGTTAGAAGTGGTTCAAATCCTGGCTGGGTGCTTCCCGCGTGGCGTTCGTATGTTCTCTTCGTGAATGGTTTTTCCCGGGCACTCCGGTTTCCTCCAGAATAATGGAACTATCACAGGACATTTGGTCATTCCAAATTCTCCCTAGTTGTGAATATGAGTGTGTGTGTGTTGTTGTGTTGCCCTGCAATGGATTGACCTTTACCCAACAGTAGCTGGGATAGGCCCCAGCAACCTCATGGCCCTTGTAGGGATTGAGTGGGTTCAGAAAATGGATAGATGATGAGTGGAATTTTCTAAATCAAAATAATGCTGCTTGTACTGTTTGGCAAAAGTGCCAAAACCTCAGGTGAAAGCTTCCAGAGTAACCACATCACTATCTCAGACTGTTGCGGTTTTGCAGGTGGTTAGCAGCAGCACAACTGTTGTCTTTCTTCTCTACAGAAACTGAATCCCTTTCCTCATCTTACGCACTAAAGAGAAGGTGGAGACACCTCTGGAAAAAACTGGTTTCTTGAGTAGAAAATTGGACAGGTTGTTGTGGGATGTATCGTTTGGCAACGTCTTTGTATGAACTTTTTTGTTTATCAAAACCAAACCAGACAACATCCACAACAGAAGTTGTTAAAGAAGCAATGACATCTCCACACAGAAGAAGAAGGGATTTAAGGTTTGAGTTTTATTTCTCTGAGCAGAAACTTCATGGACAAAAAGTAGAACTTTCAAAATAAAAGCCATTATTGTTTGAAGGAATTTTATCAAAGCCAGTTTGAGATGAAGTTATTGTGAAAAAGTGCTTATAAAATCTGCCTGACACATTTGGTGAATTCTAAAGCATAAAAATAATTTGTTTTGACTTGTTTGACGTGTTTCTGTGAGCTTTTATGCACATTTCACAAAACATCCTCCAATCTGATTGTGTTTTTCCACTGTTGTCACACACATCTCCAAGCTTGTTACAACAGACGCAGCAGGACTCCTGCGCAGCATCGCGCTGTTTGTTTTGGTGTGTGTTTACCATGGTTGTGAGGATTCTGTGCTCAGGTTTTGTAATGCTTTTGTCTTGTTCTATTTTCCCATCACACTCGGTTTAGGTTAATCATCCACAGCTGTCTTCGTTTTGTTCATCATGGTTAGGTCATCTGCTCTTTTTTCACCTTTTTGTTAGTCAGTACGTGGGTTGATTTGTTTTGTTTTTTTTTTTTTTTTTACACAGCAGTACATTAAATTACAAAAAACAAACACTTCTTATGGTGAGACGGCATCTTCTATTAAAATGAGCCTGCATCATGAGTTTTTTTATTTTATTCTGAAAATGAGAAAATTAATGGAGGAGAAAAGAGGAAATGCAAAAAAAGTTCAACATTTTAACATTAAAGCAGTTAACATTTGAAGGACTGTTATTTATTTCTACTGGAACAATGAGTTTGAGATCATGGAGGTAAATAACATGATGATAATAAGCCTTTAAATGTCAGCGGGTTGCAGTGAGAGTATAAGAAAGTCCTTAACAGTGACTCATCAGTGACTCAAGCAGCAAATGAAGTCGACTGATGACACGAACCAGAGCAGTCTCTGCACAAAATGGAAAATCTCATGAAACCTGATGAAATCATTTGACTGAAGACAGAAATTTAAGACAAAATCTGAAGTAGCATTCCAGAACTGCCTCCAGCAGGCTTTGTGTCATCATGAAAACCACAAAGGAGTAAAACTTTAGCTATTTTTACTGAAGACTTGAGCAGCATTTCTATTTACCAAAGAATATTCAAATCAGGCTGCAGGAGATGCTTACTTATTTATTCTCATATAAAAATATAGTTCTGAATGCACGCTCTTTTGAAGAGAGCAGGGGAACCTGGATTTGCCCCAAAAAGGGATTCTTAAATCAGTGCTTTATGACCGCCGTTGCTGTATCAGTCTGTTGTAGTGGAGAGAGAGCTGAGCCAGAAAACAAAGCTCTCAATTTAGCGGCTTATCTTCACTCCAACACTCACCTACGGTCATGAGCTCTGGGTCTTGACCGAAAGAACGAGGTCCTGGATCCAAGCAATTTGCATTGAGATACATTTCTCAATGAAGTCCTCTGATTGCTTAAGTGGTGGTGGGGGGTCATTGATCATTAAAGAAAAGTACTAGATATGAGGCCGGTCTTAATGTGTGGCGATGTCACGTTACAGTGGTAACATGGTGATGTTTTAAATGAAAGTTGATGTGTAAATGTTGATGTTATTTTTAGGTAGGTCTGCATAATAAGGTGAAAATGTTTCGTCACCGTGACCTCAGCCTGTGTGATACACAAAGATGACAAAAACTGAGATAAGAGGTCAGTGGCGGACCTGGTAGTTTGGGGACCCCAGGCGAACAATAACAGGGGGCTCTCTGCAGTGGTTGTATGGATCATTTCAGTCAAGAAGCCAAAAAACACCTGAATGATGGAACTAAACAGTTCACTATGGAGTGGCATCAATTAGAGAAAAGAAAAATCCTCTCATTTTCTGTTCCTTTTCTTATGGAGCATTAGAGCCACCATGTAAGAAACAAATGCATAAAAAAGAGAAGTCGTAAAATGATAAAAGGCAACATTTTACAAGATCAAAACCACAAATTTATGACTTCAAAAGTTATAATTTTACATGAAAAAATGTTCAAACATTTTGTTTTTGAGAAAAAAAGAGCTTTTCCTCATAAAGTTACAAATTTTATTCATAAATTTACAACTTTATCCTTTTTTTGAATTTTCTCATAATTTTACCACTTTGTAAAATCGTATCTTTTTTCTAATAATTTTACGACTATTCATGTACAATGTAACATTTTTTTAACATACAATTTTGTTCTTGTGAAATTTGGACCTTTTTCCCATAATGGTTTGACTTCATCCTGGTAAAGTTTTGACTATTTTCTCATAATTCTGTGGTTCTTTTTCCTGTTTCGTCTTCCTGCACCGCCTTAGGAACTGTGGAAACCCATTTTCTACTCCCTACCACCTCTGATCTGCATCTGTCACAAACTATAAAAGGGAGTGTAATAGCTAAATGGAACAAAACTATAATGTTTTGTCAAAACATCATGTTGCTTTAAAAATTTTTCAAAAAACTGATCAACATTTCTGTCCTGAGCCCATGGTTGAAATATATTTTGTGGTCATCCTTTATTTTTAACCAAAGAAAAGCAGAGTTGTTCATTTTTGCTTTGAAATTGATTTAAATTCATGAAAATGTAATTGTTACTCAAAGTAACTTAACAGCTGAACCTAATAGCAGTGGGTTTCATTTGAAGTAGTAGAGTAAACTGTTGGTCCAGAAGGTAAAACACATCAGAAAGAAGTGAAAATGGGACAGAAACATTCCTCCCAGCTGAGAAAAAACTCATGCTCAACGCTGCAGGAAGTTCCTCACAGAGCTCCGGTGTAATCATTCCACCATCAGATCTCTTCGCCGCCGCTCTGATTTTAGGATCACAGCTGCGTCTCTGTCTCCTCCACCTGAGCAGTAATCATGCAGCATTTCACACAGGCAATCATGAGTGGAGTCTTGAGAGACCAAAGAGGTTTTTAAGAGACTCATGGCAACCAGGAAACTGGCAGCACAGGAGGCTGATGTAAGATGTTATAGTGGAAAAAAGTCCCCTCTGCTCTCTGGGACATGTTGTTTATCAGCCCTTCTGGTTCAGCCTTCTCCTGCACTTCCTTCCTTCTCTCAGGCTACTTTTTTTCTATGAATCTCTCTCAGTAGCAGCTTTTTCTATCATTTTCAGGAGATGCTCTTTTATTCTCTCTTTGCTCTCTTTTATTTCTCGGTAAATCCCTAAAGAGTTTAAGAATAAATCCACAGCTATTACATTTTTGAAAAAATGTTGCCACAAAATTGGACTCCAACTTTTGACTCTTTGTTGCTTCCCCGGCCCAGAAAGAGTAGGAACACCGAAAGAAACCGTTGCCTTAAATCTTAGTTCTGTTTTTAATTCAGAGCACTTTTTAAAACCATTTTAAACGCTTTCAGAGTTGTTCGTACATCTCCTTTTTTGGTGCATTAGCTTTCCAGAAATGGCGTTATAGTATCACGCTAATGGGCGTTTGCGCGTCCATCACTGCGCTGCGAACGGTGAAGTCCAACGTCAGAGTTGGGACGTTATTTTGAAAATTGCTTTTTAACTGTTTGGCCGTAATATTAATTGCAGAGGAAATGCACACAGTGGCGAACTTAGGAATTTGGGGGCCCCGGGCGAGCAATAAATGGGGCCCGCTGCTGCAGTTTTACTACTGGTAATCATTTTTTAAATAAAATCCTTAACGATAGGGTAAAACATCAGTCAAATAACTTCTTCACTGATCCACTTTAGACAGTATCAATGTCAGGAATCCAAATGTTGTGATAACCATCTAAACTCCCCTTTGAATGTTAAATAAATGTATTTTATCTATGCTTGAAAAAAGCTGAATTTATTAAATGCTTGATTTAAAAAAAAACTCTTTGAAGAGTCTCTGTTCTCACTGATTTGCTGATGTTGATGGAATAGTCCATTTCTGCAGTGGGACAGGGGAGGACGAAACCCTTTTACATGAGCAGTCTTGTTCCTTTTCAGTGATAGTTTGGAGTTAAATAGTAATGAGCACAGACATTTTTTCTGAAGTAGTGATGACTTTAGTGTTCAGTCAATCGCTTACCTTTGCCAAACGGTAAGTCTGCCCCTCATGGGGGGACGCTAAGGCATAAGTACCACCTTTTCTCTTTTCCACATGTAACCACATTGCACCTTGAAATCTCTGCTTTTGCAGTTGTTAAATCTGTTTGCTTCTCTCACTGAGACACTCTGTCACCACAGGACTCACTGTCAAAGCTTTACTACTGTACCTATACCCTCATTAATCTGGTCCCTTGTAGTGCGGTTGCTATAGCAACAGAAACGAGGGGACAAAATGAGCCCATCGGTCAACCAAATGTCTTGTTGCTCGACTGGAGACGTGCCAAGCTTGATGTATGGGAGCTGCTGACCTACTGTCTCGTTAGTTTGTCATTTGAAGAACTGGATGTTGAAATTTGGACCTGCAGGTTTGCAGGAACATCAGCATAACAGACAATTTACTGCAGCTTATTGAGTTATTGGTTTCTGTTTGGAATCACAGAGAACTAAGTGCTGGATGAATGGATCTGAATGACTTTAAAGTAATCAAGCTTATTTCAAGCCGTTTGTATCAGAGCGCCTCATTCAGACATGACTGCTGCGAGCGCTTAGCAGCATCATTTGTCTTAAAACGCTGTTATTTAGGAACACTTGTGTTTATTTTAAGCTTTCAAGCCTTTTCAAACTCTTCACTTATTCCCCCAAATCCATGACATGTCCAGACTGGAACCCTTTCTATTGACATGGTTTGTGCAAAGTGCATCAAGTATTGATGCACTTTGCACAAAAGGAGCCACATCTCTGCAAGAGTACACTAATTACTGCTCATTCTGCTGTGAACTCATCCATCTACAACAAAATCACAGTTTCCAACATCACACATACGTGGACAATAAAAACACCTGCCAGGTGACACATAATCAATACTTCATCTCATTTTTTAGAAGTGCATGAAGACGTCATAACAGCAGCGTAGAGAGCTATAAATGTGCACCACCTTTTTAAAGACAGGAGTTTTTCTCATAAAGAAATGATTTGAAAATCAGAACAGGTCACAAAATGAAATGAAAGATTTTTTGTTATGTGTGAGTGGGCTTGTCTTGATTGAGCAATGAATCACAAGATTTGGTGGAACGTTATCAGCTTGACAGCCAAAGAAGACCGACATCTATAGACAGATAAATCGATTTGTTTGTTTATTATTTGTAGAATGCAAGATCAACACATGGTCAACAGTGTGCTGAAGTGCTTGGGATGAAAAAAACCGCACGTCTCGCTGAAGTAATCAAGAGGTACTTATAGTATACAACAGTAGTACTCTGCAAAAACGCAGACAGAAAAGTACAAATATTTTAAAATTAAACAACATTCAAAGGTGTGGAAGGGGTTAAAGTGGGTTTTGGGGCAGATTCTTGTGGTAGTGGCATTGACAGAGAGGTAAGTACATATTATGTACAGGTCATTGACGCTACTTTCTTCTTTTGGGCGTCTGTATCATCTACAGGGGTGTCCAACCCGGTTCCTCGTGAGCTGCGGCCCTGCGAACCTCGCTTCCGTCATTGTTGATTTGCTGGATTGAGTGAGCCCAGTTTCTGGTTGACTGAACACACCTGATCCAGGTGACTGAAGTAGGGTTAGATGCAAAACAAGCAGGCTCACGAGGAACAGCAACCACTGTATCTGCTCCAAAAGTCTGACTTAATTAAGCTTCTGTTGATTTGATGAACCACAAGTCAAACATTAAATGAAGCTGAAATGCTTTCAAAAACAAGAATTCCTTCCAAATGTTAGAAAAACATTTTTCCTTGGTGTGGGACTGAAAGTGCATGGGGCGTAGATGGTGGTTGGACAACCATGGATTTTCAATTTTAAGGTAAATTTACAGATTTCTATTGATTCTGCCCCTAAGGTGATCTGCTAAGTAGATTTTTTTGACTGAGGAGTCTTTTGTTTTCACAACAGAATATGGGTGACCTTTCAGGCTCTGCTGTCACGGTTTTTTTCTCAGAAAAAGTGGTAAAAATAAAATGAAACTCCACAACTGACCCATAAAGCTTTGACAGCACAGAAAGCTCAAACCATCATCTGCCAGTTTAGAGAGGATGTTTCCTGCCTTTTAGGACTTTGAATAACCCCAACGGACCAACCCGCAGAACCACATGGTTCAGACAGAAATGTGTCAGATCGTGACAGCGGTACGCCCACTTTTAACATTTTTAAAAATGGCACATTTTCTATTTTTACTCATTGTGTGAAAGTGATCACTTTTTTCACGTTCATATAGTGTTGGTTTGTGAAGCAAAAGAAGTGTTTTGCTCCACTTTGACTTCACCAGTTTGGGGGGTTCTTCCAGAATGTGAAAAGTTTCGAACGGATGAATTTATTTTTGCTTTACTTTACAAAAGTTCATTTTAGAAACAACAAAAAATGTTTGTTTCATCAAACTGAAATACAATAAACCGTTAAAATGAGCCAAGAAATAAAGGTGAACGTCTGATCAAATTAGACATTTATAAACTAGGCTTCAATCCACAAATGTTTGTTCTTTTTATATTTGTTTTGTTACTTTAACTGAGCTCTATAAAAGCCAAACTCACAGGGATCACTGCAGGTTCTTTCAGTCTAAATTCAGCCTCATACTAAAATGTTCTGCCAGGTTGTTCAAAATTAAAGCTGTTTATCAAAGTATATGTTCAATGTAAACAACAATGTGTTTTCCAAATGAAACCAGTTTACCTTTTTGGGTATCAGCAGCTAAAATCCAGTTGCAAAGTGTCTGAACTACAATGATGAATTTAAAACTTTTATATCCTCAAAATGCTTTAGGAACAAATGAGCTGTAGCATCATTTAAAAAAAAAAAACTGCTTATATTTAATATTAAAATTGTGTTGTGTTTTTTATTATTATTCTACTAAATTATTCAATGGAGAAGAATCAAACCAGCGTTTGAACCGGTTTACTGGGACTCCTCGGACATTTTCAGGACTTTGGGGTCAGAAAAATGACTTTTTTGGATAGTAAAAATATTTTTTTGAAAAAGCAGCGAGCTCCATTGTATGGAGGGGGACCTGGTGGCACACAAGATGGCAGCTTAAAATTATTAGCCAGAAGGAAGTCAAGAACTGGAACACCACCACCACGCTGCGGCCGCCGCAGGCACACTTCAGTCTAACAATACTCTTGTTTTTTAACAAAAAGGCTGATATAACCGGACATCCTAGCAGTCTATTGTTTTTGGCGTTTTAGCTTTGAACATTTAACATCTAAGGCATCTATGTCAAAAACAATTGAAAGATATACAGTATTGTGGATTTAAAATGAAAGCAGATCACCATTAGCTTCTTACTGTTAGAAAGTGTGTGTGATAGCCTGAGGGCGGTGCTGGCAGCGCAGACTCTGCCTGGAAGGAGCTGTTCTCACGTTGTGATGTCAGCTCGTGAGAACCCGCTTGTTTTCGTGAGTTAGCAGGGGCTGGTGCTCAGAGCGCAGGTTTGTAGAGGATTACTCAGGTAAGTGTAAATGGATCAAAATACCACGTTGGGGTTGTTTATAGTGAGGAATGAACGTTATTATACGCTTAAAATCTAAAAAAGTCATTTTGCATGATATAGGCCCTTTAAAAAACCTTTTTAAAGTAGCTCCCCAAAAATGCTCAAAGAGTTTGGAGGCAATAAATTGAAATCCCTAGGAGGAGTTTAAATTTGTAGAAGATACTAAAGGTTATTTTTTCTTGAAATTCAAAATGGCAGTTTCTTCCCGAGGTCAAAGGTCAACAGAACTTGTATTGTGGTTGTAGACTTAACCTTAACCTTTGAGCCCCAGAAGAGATTTTGGGCCCATTCATTTCTTTGACGGTTTCTCTCGCTGTGATGTCATCATTTTTTTGGTCTGGGGGCCCAACATTTGTTTTCATCAAGTACTAGGGCCGTGTAAATGTCGATGAGTTTTTGAGTTTGTGGCAAGGGTGACATTGTTGCTAAGAAATTATTGTGAAAACCCTGTGATGCAGGACAGGATCAAGACAAAACGAGCTGCGTTGAATTTAAAGGTGCAACAACTTGAACATTTTCTTTCCCTAATGTCTAATAACATTTCAAAGTAGTTATTCTTCCTTGATGTCATTTATATCACTTCTTTACAACATCCATCTTGCAGACTTTGCTGAATTCTGGAAGTTTCTTCTGAAGCAACTCCTTCAGTCTTTTAGCACGTCAGTGTTTTAAAAACCCATGTGGTCTGCTGCAGCCGTCTCCGTTCAGATCACAGACAGTTCTGCGCCTCTGGCTGAACGTGTTTTCTTTCTTTGACAGCAGCGGATTCCCTGAAATCTTATGGCTTCAGTTCATTACATTTGACCGTCCCCTGAGCTCCTGCTCTGTGTGTTTGGGCTGCCGGAACTGCATTCTGTTCATTCACTAAATGGAAATCAGTTGAACTGATAGAAAGTGTACTGAAGAATGGATTAATGTATAATTCAGAGCCTGTTTAACCTGCAGACACCAGGGTTTCTTTCATATTATTGTGTTGGAGACAGAAAACTTCAGGGCAAATATCCAAAAGCAATTGTGTTTGTGTCGTAGCTTCTGTCTTTTTGCAAAAACTCTGAATCGGAAGTGTTCTATGTATTTTAACTTATTAAACCTGATAGAAGACACAATGCATAACCATGTAACATTTCATTGAGACTGAAAGACATGTTTTTGGAAACTTCATTCAAGATCCATCTTTTTCCGCTCATCCGGGACCGGGTTGCGGACTTCCCCTTCCCAGGCCACTTCCTCCAGCTCCTCTGGGGAGACCCAGAGACGTAGTCTCTCCAGCGTGTCCTAGGACTTCCCCGGGGCCTCCGCCCAGTGGGACATGCTCGGAACACCTTTCCAGGGAGGCCTACAGGAACCATCCAGACCAGATGTCTGAACCACCTCAACCGGCTCCTCTGGATGTGGAGGAGCAGCGGCTCGACTCCGAGCTCCTCCCGGGTGACCGAGCTTCTCACCCTATCTCTAAGTGAGCACCCAGCCACCCTACGGAGGAAGCTCATTTCAGCCGCTTGTGTCCTGGACCTCGTCCTTTCGGTCATGACCCAGAGCTCATGAACATAGGTTAGTATTGGAGGGAAGATGGACCGGTAAATTGAGAGTTTTGTTTTCTGGCTCAGCTCGCTCTTCACCACAACAGACCGGTAAAGCGACCGCTTATCGGTGGACGCCACACCAATCAATCTGTCCATCTCACGCTCCGATCTTCCCTCACTCATAAACAAGACCCCAAAATACAGACTATCGACTATACTTACCGACATTGACTATCTGCTGGACTCTCCTCTCCAGTACCCCGGAATAGGCTTTCCCAGGGAGGCTGAGGAGTGTGATTCCCTGGTGGTTGGAACACACCCTCCGGTCCCCCTTCTGGAAAAGGGGAACCACCATCCATCCAAGATCCAGAATATTAGATTTATTTGTTTTCAGACATTTTGTTTTGTCTTGTTCTGTTGGCAGAATTGTTGCTTATTTCAAGGGTAAATTTCCAAAACTCAAAGTATTTTCCAAATGCAAGAACAAAGTAAAATGAGATTTCTAGATTTAGCAGTGCTGATTATGATGTGTAATGAGCCACAGAAGAGAAGAATGTGTTTGGACTGAGTGAATTTCTTATCTGTCTGCATTGTCTTCTCTTCTCCTCAGTGTCGCCACCAAGCTGCTTTACATTCCTGAATCATGGAGGCTCTGCCCGATGGATCATGGGAGCTCATCTGCTGCATGATCACTCCAACAGACGAGGACTGACAGCGTTGTCATGGAGACTGGCAGCTATAGCTCCGACCCGGCCACCACTGACTGGGCCTGGACGCCGGCTGATCTGGATGCTCTGGGGGTCCGTGAGAAGCAGGGAGAAGCGGGGGGCTCACTGAGCGCTCCGGTGTCCTGGCCGTTCTCGCTTGGCTTTCAGGTGTTACTCACTGCTTTCCTCATGTTGGAGCTGGTCTTGGGGTTCAGCAGTAATCTGACTGTGCTGGTGCTCTACTGCTCCCAGTCCAACCTTGTGGACTCGGTCAGCAACCTGGTGACGGTCAACCTGCACGTGCTGGATGTGGTGGTGTGCGTTCTGTGTGTGCCCCTCACACTGGTGGTCGTGCTCCTGCCTCCCGGCCCAAACCTGGGCCTGCTCTGCTGCTTCCACGAGGCCTGCGTCACGTTCGCCAGCATCGCCACGGCCGTCAACATCCTGGTGATCAGCTTGGACAGATACGACATCTCAGTGCGACCGGCCAACCGGCTGCTGACCACGCGGAGA
Organism: Adrianichthys oophorus; assembly: GCA_036245035.1. NCBI lineage: Eukaryota > Metazoa > Chordata > Actinopteri > Beloniformes > Adrianichthyidae > Adrianichthys > Adrianichthys oophorus. The sequence continues at coordinate 1,666,920 of BSAI01000073.1, forward strand.
GCGGCTCTGCTCCTCGGTGCCGTGTGGCTCGCCTCCGTCGCTGTGTTCTTCATCCCGTTCTTGGAAGTGCAGTGGTCAAGTGGAGGAGGAGGAGGAGCAGAGGAGGTGTCGTGGAACAACAGGACCCTCCTTTGTGTTGGGAGTGGGAGCTACCACACAGTCCTGGGGGTGTATTACCACCTCCTCCTGCAGGTGCCCATATTCTTCACCACCATTGCAGTTATGCTGTTCACGTACTCCAGGATCCTGAGGGCTTTGAACATCCGCATTGGCTCCCACATGAGGAGGAGCCAGCGGTTCAGGGGAAGCAGGAAGAGACTCCAGAGGAGAAAGGCGGAGCTTAACACGGACGATGGTGTTGACGAGGGCGAACAGGGGGCTGCTGAAGGGGCCAAACAGCAGAGCCGCCCTCCTCTTATCCCCTCTCTGTCCCCCACTCCCACAGCCACTTCTCCTCCTGCTTTGTCATCTGCTGCCCGCCTTGTGACCTCAGACGTGGGGGCTGCCACTCCGCTTCCCGCCTCCCTGGGGGTCCAAGCCTCTGTGTCCGCAATCATCGCCCTCCGCCGGGCAGTGCGACGGCACAGGGACCGACGAGAGCGCCAGAGGCGGGTGTTCAGGATGTCCCTCATCATCATCACAACCTTCCTGGGCTGTTGGGCCCCCCTATCTGTGACCAACCTGCTAATCCTGGGCATGGGCCCCAGCGAGGTCCTGGTCAGCCTGCGCCTCTGGTTCCTAGCCCTGGCGTATGGCACCACCGTTTCCCACCCCTTGCTCTACGCCTTCACCCGACAGAAACTTCGCCGTGCCCTGCGTGCCAAGGTCAAAAAGAGGGTGGTGTCTCTGTTGCAGGTTGACCCCTCACCAGGGGGCACAGTAATACACAACTCCTGGGTGGAGAACAGGAAGACCAGTCGGCAAGTGCAGCTGGAAGCAAGCGAGGGCACCGACCGTCAGCTGGCAGAGGCCCTGTGAGGTGCAAACCCTTGGGGAAGCGTGGGGGTCATTTAGGTCACATTAAGAAACTCAGTGAAGTGAGAAGAAAGCAAGAACTGGGGAAACCCGTTTTTACCTCTGGGAGGTGTTTGGGTGTAAGCACCAGCAGCAAACCTCTGACAGGCGCCGCCGCCTCAGGCATCGTCTAATGCAGGATGGTGCAGGATGGTGCCGTCTGGTGCGGGGGAAACCAACTCACTGGCCTTGTGGAAGAGTGTCCGCCCTGAGACTGGAAGGTTGTGACTTTAAAGCCACAGCTGAGTCATACCATAGACTGTAAAAATGGGACCCAATGCTTCCTTCACTCAGCATAAAGGGTTTGGATTGGGGGGGTAAACCACCAAATGGTTTCTGAATGCAGCTGTGTCTGCAGCTCACCGCTCCCCCAGTGGATGCAGAGGTGTGGAAACCAGTAGAACTCTATGTTCAAAGTCCCACTCCCATTATCTACTGATCTATTTTAAGGATTCCCATTGCTCCTTTAATTATAATTGTGTCATTCTTAGACAAAATCAATAAACCTGTCTCGTTTTCTAGGACATGGTTTTTGGAGAGTGGCGGGAGTTTATCTGAAATGTGGGTGGGATCGTTGGCACAAAGCAAACCCCTCCACCACTTCCTTTCCGTGTTGCTGAGAGCTTTCTATTTACACGCTCTCTCGCTAGCTTACAGCCCCTCACACCCCAACCTAACATTAGCGGTGCAACAAACATGATGAGCAATATCATAGCTATCCAGCCGTACAGTTTTGATCCTGATTCCAGCTCAGACGAGGAAAACAAAGACGTACACGGATCTGTCAGTGGATGCATCAGAATGGGACGAAGCAGGGAGCCTGTGACCCCGCCCAGTATCTTTTTCAAACAGCATTTTTCTTCTGCTCCTGATTCACAACGAATAAAGTAATCTGTAGAGATGCAACTGTAAGCTCTATTTTATTTATTTATGTCCTCCATCATCAGAAAAGGCCACAAGAACGTTTTAAAAACACAGTTTCATCGAAGTGGATCTTTAAGAAAGTCTTCTCAAAGCCAGAGTACCTGCACCCCTTTTGACAGCAACAATTATGAATGAGACAACCCCCAATGAATGAGTTTATCAGAAGAAAATATGATGTGAAATACTTTGGGGGGCATTTTAAACTTTCTCAACCATCTTTGAACAAATTCATCATTTGCGCTTCCTAGATCCCGGAAAGTCAGTGAACTTCCAGCTTTGAAACGGGTTCCAAAATGTCCATGCAGAACACAGCAGGTTCAAATCCCCTGTGGAAGCATCATCGACTGTATCTGAGAACTGGACTGAGCGAGTGTGACATCATCCATAAAAAATGGTTTACTTCCGGCTCCAACCAAATGAAGTCAATTCAGTCGCCATGTTTTCACCATACTGATGCCGCCATGTTGGAGCCAGTAAGTAGTCATTAAGTAGTGATTGGTCAGATATCCGTCGATCAAACATTGGATGTGGGGGCCAGCAGGCTCCACCTACTTTTTTAAGGTATCTGATTGGCCAGTTTTTAACTTGAATAACTTGAACTAGGAAAATGATCGTGAAAAAAATGAGGATCATCAAGAAGGTGTTAAATAAATGTATCAGAGCAAAAATGGTTATTCTGACCCATAGAATGACTGAATGATAGCTGTTTTTTTCTCCATAGAAGTCTATGGGATTTTAGAATAACTCAGTCTAGTTCTCATATACAGTCAATGAGGAGCGTGCGTGGATTTGTGATGTGTGATGTTGGCGTGGAGAACCTTTAATTATGGATAGATGCATCCAGTCGTGATTTAGCTTGCGTGTGATAGAAAGTCAAGTTTTGCAGTGTTTACATAAAAACATGCTTTTGGTCAAAGTTATAGCAGATGATGTAACATGTTTGGGCTGTACTCTAACTGCGCCTTGAACCTTTTATTTTATGTAACTTTCCACAAAAACACAAAAAGATTTTTGCTATGTTTGCAAACAGAAATGTCTGAATTAAGAGTTGAAAATGAACAAACTAAATGAGCAAAAATGACAGAAAACAGGTTGCTTTTTTTACTCCTAACATAAATTATTTTGTAAATATTGACCAGTGGAGTTAGAAAATATTAGACTTGATTGTTTTAATGTTTGGTTTTTGTTGCTTTTAAGGGATACAAGTGTGTCTTTCCTGCATGCAAAGGCATGTGCTGTACATGATGTAAATACGGTCCTAAAATGTGAACCGCGTTCAATTCTCCACAGATTTTTGCAGATGACATGGGAGTTTAGCGTGCAGCCGCTGAACTGTGACCTCAGTCAAAGTGTTAGTGAAGATAGTCTCCATCTCTGCAGCAACAGCTGATCCATGGCACTGTTTTATGGAACATGTGGATTTTGTTTTTTTCTGTTATGAGGGTCTAATCAAAGCCATATGATTGATCACAGAGCAAATTCTGAACTTAAAGATGGAAAATGTATATATATTATATTGTTAATAGCAAAGAAACTAGTATCTGTATAGCTGTTCTTTATTGTATTTCAAAGTAAATGTATTGGCAGACATTAAAAAAATTAAACTAGCTGTGTTTTGCTGTCTGAGTTATGCCCAAGTTTCTTTACATTGGTTTTGTTATATACATTTAATGAAAACATTAAAGTTTATAAGCATTTTTTTTTATCCTACTACTTCATTTTCACCATCTTTGTGCCTGCATACATTTCTGTTATATCCATGTGTGTTGTTTCAGTCATGCTTGTTTGCTCTGTTGATTTCAGCTTGTGTGTTCATCATTGTTGTTCCTTTTCCTGCAGTTCCTTGTGCAGAACAGGGATTCCTGTGTGGACAGAGAGAGCGTGCACCTGGCAGCATTCATCACAAACGTCCCAGCAACTCCACGCACACGGCTGCAGAGCTGCCAGCGCGCCGCTCAAACTTTGCGTGGGCTTTGCTCCACGTGGGAGGGAAGCGCTACAGGCCTCATCCTACACGAATGACCTTCTTTCTGCTGGAAAGCAGGAAGAAGGTCATTCATGTAGGATGAGGCCTGCAGGGCAAAGTAGGCTAAATCAAAGGAAAGAACAACTGGGCCACTGCTCCCTTTGCTGATTTTCTTTTTTGTGCTTTAACATAATGTTGGTCCAGATTGGATAGAAATATAAATAGTATACAGAATTTTGAGGGTTGAGGTTTTGGGATGGTGTTGCATTATGACCATTATGACCCAAAGACTTCAGCACCAAAGCTGAGAGCAACAAAAATGAAGATTCCAGATTATGTATGTTGACGTGAAAAAATGAGCAAAACATTTAGAAATCAGGGATATCTTTGTAAGGTTTTCTTGCAGGTCCAAATGTGCTGGAATGAACATGTAACTGGAAGTTTATGCAGCACATTTGCAAGAAAACTCCTAAAAAAAGACATTTGTTTTGTGTTGTCAAATGATTATCATACAAAATAAGTCAAATTTCATCATTTTGCAGGATGGAAGGAAAGCATTTCTTAGCCTGATCCCCATCAGGAATGAGAGCTCACATGGAAACAAACTTTCAGCTCTGAGACGTACACAAAAACACACGAAGAGCAGCTTTAAAGGCTTCCCCACAGCCTCAGACATTAAACAAACTTGAGTTTGTGTAGTTGGTGCCTCCAATGCATTAACACTGGAAGCTCAGTGGTTGTCAGGCTGAATACACAACAACATGGAGTAGATTTCTGGAGGTTTCACACGTGTTGATGAACTATCCGAAGTTTTAGTAAGTATTTAAGAATAATTTAAAGTACAACCTAAAAATATACCCTATTACTTAATGTTTATTAATCATTCTGATTCTGAAACCGTGTAATTTAGCTGTAATGTTGGTCACAATCTCCCGCTTTTTAAGACAGTGGTTAGAAGTTTTAAACCAAAACGTGCCATTTAACCAGATTGGCTGCTGTAGTTTTGCCTTTGTTCATATTCCTGGCAATCATACAACAAATAAATTTCTGAATTGATGATTGTGCCGTTCACTGAATAAATAAAACAACAAATACGTTTACGGAGAAAAATGTGTTGATTATCGACTCCATTACGAAAAAATATACGTCCCAATTTTTCCCTGTGATGCCGAAACCCGGGATCGAACCAGGGACCTTTAGATCTTCAGTCTAACGCTCTCCCAACTGAGCTATTTCGGCTGGACTTTTGTGGAGAGGTACACACTTGATACATAAAACAGGAAATGAAACACTGGTGTCTGTTTTTTTTTAGTTTATACTGCCATCTTGTGGAGAACACCACAAGCTGCAACAAAAAGCCACTGAAAAATGAAGACGTTTTCATGTGTTTGATTTTTGTATGTGCAGTGTCTTGTATTTCTTGTTGTTTTATTTTTTGTTTAAATGGAATAAATTAAATTAATATCTTTGTTGAAATAATCTGTATGAAGTTATTACAGTTATTGTCCTTATTATGTGTGCTGCTGGAATTCCATGTCTGAAGAACACAGGTCCGGTCCCACCAGGAGTGACTGGGCTTTGTTGGACCTTCTGCAGGTTCTGGCTGTGTTTCAGCTGCTCTGCTCTGTTTCAGTGCCAGGCCTGAAGAGAACGAACCCACAGCGCTTCAACGAGGTCAGCGATTTACGTCACTCTTATTGAATTCTCAATGAATGGCCAGCTGGTTTTCCCTGGTGATGTGCTATTCAGTAGAGCATTGATAATGATCAGACAGACAATGTTGGGAACAAACAGCAAAGCAAAATGATCCCAAAGAGGAGGGCTACAAAGGTATACGTTTACCAGTTTTGAGTGAATAAAGCCACAACAGAGGGTACAATTACAGAAATTAACATTTGTACCAAAAGAACTGACTAAATCTGGAAGAAAGCCGGGACACCTGCATACCTGCAGCTTGAGGCTCACTCTAGCATGAAAAGCTTTAAATGAAAAGCTTGGACCTCCGGGATGTGATGATTCATCAGGCCACTGAAAGTGAACCGACATACAATGCTGAGAAAAAAATCTGAAGGAAGAGAAGAAGAAGAGGCTGCAACGTTTTCTTTTTTTCTTTTGCGCAAATAAAGTTCTAAAATCCTATTTTTATCACCTTTTTATCCCTGAACAATGAGCTTTATTAAACGTTTTTGTGTAATTCAATTCAATTCGATTTTATTTATATAGCCCAATATCACAGCCATAGCCGTCTCATTGGACTGATTATCAACATATGGCAAGAAGGAATTCAACTGGAATTTTTCATTTGATGTGATCCTTCTGATTAAAAAGAGTCAAGGGCAGAAGAATTTTCCCACTGTAACTTTTATCCCCGATGGGGAATACTTTTAGTTGTTCTGCATCATTAATGACTCAATGTGGTGTTGTGCCAAAGATACCAGGACACCCCCCTGCCAAGATGAGAATTTGGATCCAAGTTTGGAGTTTTCTGCAGATTGAAGAAAAAATTATCTGTTGTTTCATGATTTTGTTTTAAATGCAAAAAAAGTAAAAAAAAAAAAAAAAAAAAACAAGAAGAATCCAATCAATAACAGATCTCTGTTTTCATTTTCCGCAGAAATAAACAGGAATGGAAGAAATTCTGACACGACAGCTTCAGGCCTGCAGCCAAATGCACAAAGAAGCTTTCGTTGCGGTTTCAACTTCACCGAATGAACTATTGTCTTTTCTTCTGGTAGCTTTGCTTTCATCACAAGAGTAAGAACATGTAAAACGATAATCAAACAAGCGTTAACTGCTTTATTATAAGGTCATGATGTCATAAAGGTCAAAATGAAACTTTCAACATTAAGATTTCTGTCCACTTGAAATGTAAAAGCACCTAAAAAGCTTCTGAATTGTGATTTCTCAGATGTATTTTTTTCTGTGTACCTTCACTTACTGTGGGTTATGCAACCCCCCCCCCATAGTGACTTTCAGCTGGGTGGTGGTGTTTCCTGCTGTCTTTGTTTCCCTGTTCTTGGAAGGCTTTAATGCTTAAAGATGCCAGTCAAGCTTGAAGCCAAGTGAACAGGCAGAATGGGACCTGTTGGCGGGTGTGATCCCGACAGCTGCCCCACAGACAGGATGTTTTTGCCCCCATTCATCAAAACTCTGGTCACTGCCGTTCCACTTTCAGGAGAATCTCACAAGCGGTTAATTTGGCATGTCATCCAGGGTTGCATAACGGATGTAACAGTGACTTCTGCTGTTCTGACCAACCCAGCAGGAACAAGCAACACGGGAGATATGAGCAACGGGAGGAACACAGGCAGCAAGAGTGACTGACATGAGCAAAATGAGCAACACCAGCAACAAAAAGAGCTTCACTAGAAGCAAAAGCAACACAATCAACAAGAACAACATTAACAACATGATCAATACCAGCAACACAGGGAGCATTAGCAACACAAGCACATGATAAATCGTGAGAAGATGATTGAAATGTTCATTGGTGTGTTTTAAAGCCTGTGCTACAGGCTTTCCTCATGATTTCTCTGCTGCTGTGTGTGTTCGTGTGATCATGTGATTGACACTGAAGCCCTCAGATGCCCTCACACACATGCACTCATCATCAAGTTTAAAAAGTTGAACAAAGAGTCCAGCTGCTGCCGAACAGCAAAGTTTCCTGGAACGTTTAGGGCCTGAAACCTTGAAGAAAGTTCGAATCTGTGAAACCACTGAAATGAAAAGATCTTTGCTGCAGAAATGAAGACATTTGAACAGCAGAGCAGAACCATGACCGGATCCTGTGGAATAGCCTTTGTGACATAACCCACCATGATGCATGCAGCAAAGCAACAAGGGAAGGTTGTGTGGAGGATCGCAGTGTGACCTCTCTTTGTCCTTCGAGACAGACTAAGGCTTTGTTTCCTCAGACTGGCTGAGTAGAAAGCAGCAAACCCACTCCATGTTCCTTGAACCGGCTTCAAGGACATTGTGGACACTTGTTTCTTGGAGATCTTTTCCAGTTCGCTGTTGTTCTTTCCCTTCTCTGTGCTGACCTTTGCAAAACTCTGGGGGCTGATCTGCATCATCACAGTCAAAGACACAACCCAGAGACGTTTTTGTGTTTACTCTTTGGTTCTAACAATGCAGTCTTGATGAAGGCTGGGTTTGATATGGTAAGCTAAAAAAAACACTCAGAGATTAAACCGTTCTTTAACTTATTAAAGCAGTTGAAAGACAGATATTTTGGTGTTTCTAACATGTTCTTGTGGCATTTTTCTCCTGATAGAGGACTCATCATATCTGATTTGTGATGTAGAAAGTACGCAGGGCGGGGCCACCGCTCCATTCTGATGCATCCTCTTGCAGACAAACAGATCCATGAACGTCTTTGTCTTCCTCGTCTGAGCTGGACTCTGGATCAAACCTGTACAAATGGAAAGCTCCAGTATTCTCGCCATTGCTCCGATGTTGCTTGTGCATTTTGACTCTTGACTTTTAGTGGATGACAGATGATGCATTCGTCATTCTCTTCATGAACTATATTTTATTTTTTAAATCTCTTTTATGGTTTTAACCTTCTGACACAGAAGTGTTTAACTCCGGCTCAGCACATCTAACACTCTGTATGCTTTGTGCACTTGTGTTGTGTTGTCTGCTGTCATGCTGGTACTGAGTTGTGTGTGTGTTAATGTAATTTGTAGCCACTGGCACTGTGAGTCCAGGACAAAAGAAATGTTAGATTGGGGGTGTGATGGGGCTGTAAGCTAGCAGGAAAGAATGTAAACAGATGGATGATGGGAAGTAGGGATGGGGTTGCTCTGCGCCTTCAACTCAAAGGCAAATTTATTTTTGTTTCTTTTTTTTCAACTTGTCCTGTCCAACAGTTGAACAAGATTTCTAATGAACTCCTGCCGCTCTGCAGAAACTATGTCCTAGAAAACATCATCATAGTTGATCGGAGTGGGAATTTAAGACTGGTCAAGGAATAACAAAAATGTCTTATTCTCTTTGATTCGGATGAAAGTCAGATCTAGATAATTAACTGTCTTTAGTAGAGCCTCTGTTTCCTCACAATCTTGTAAACTTCTGTTGAACTCAAATGCTTTCCCTCCATGAGGCTGAGAGCTTCGACCTCTCACACTTTTTCCAAAAGACTCGCATAGATCATGCTTGTTGGTACCGCCAAGCAGCAGAACACCGCCATGGTTCTAGTGGAGAAAACACCTGCAGCTCAGGAGTTTGAGGCGATCAGTCCTTCCTCTCATGACCAGAGCAGCTTGTCTTTCTGTCCAAAAGTTCCGTAAACCTGAAAATTAAAGCTGTAAAAGAAAAACCTGAAATCCAAACCCAGACCGAGAACGCCGCCTGTCCAGAGTTCTTTAGGTCTCTTTCCCACCAGCACTCAGAATTTCCAGGGAAGCGTTTTTTTTTGTTCTTTTTTCCCTGTGGAGTCTGGCTGACTCCCCCACTCCCTGCAGACATGACGCGTTATGTAACCACGCTCCTCTTCAGCTATTGTGTCAGAGTCCCGGCAGAATATTAAAACCGAGACAAATTCCTGTAATTACTGCTGGTTGAATTTGAACGTCACCCATGAACCACTTCTTATTCCATAAAAAAACACATTTCAAAAGCACAGATGTAGGATTTACAAAAATCTTCACTTTAGTACAAACATTCTGTTTTAAAGGAAAATATCAAAAGCCCTTTTTAATACTCTTACACACAGATTTTAATTTGAAAGATTCAGTTCTTGCATTTGGTCTCAGTTGAAGACACCAAAATAAAAGCAAAATGTTTTCAGCTGTGACCCCCCCCCACACACACACACACACTCTACAAGCTGTAGTACAGGAACGACGGGAGTCTGACCCTGATGTGGAAGACGACGAACAGCAGGCAAAAGGTAAAGCAGTGATTCTGAGTGAAATGAATCGATGAATGGTGACACCCTCAGGTTCGACTGAACGGGTTTTGTTTTGTAATTGTTGATGCGCCTGCAGCCACATCCGTCACAGAATTACTGGCAGCTGCTGCTCCAGCAGGCAGCAACACAGGCGGGAAGCAAGGGGTTGGTTACATGAAGGCGTTCTAGGCCAGGGATGGGCAACTCCAGGCCTCGAGGGCCGCATTCCTGCATGTTTTCCAACATACCATGATCTGGCATGTTCTAATTGGCTGGACACACCTGAAGCAGGTAATCAGTCATGAGTAGGGCTTGGATATCTGGAAATCCTGCACACACTGCGGCCCTCGAGGCCTGGAGTTGCGCATCCCTGCTCTAGGCAGTGGGCGGTACAGCGTTGTGACACTTTTCAGATTTTCTGTTCACGTTCTCTGTTATTCGAAAAGAAAAAAAACACATTTTCTTTAAGGTTCCAGTTAGAGGGCTGAATTTCCAGAGATGAGGCTCAAATTTTAGCCCAGTTTCTCCAGCCTGAAGCTCAAACAGATGGTTGAGGTCAACCATCAGAGAAAAAGTTGTAACATTACAACTGGAGAAAAAAAACCTCCTGTCTGAGAAGTAAAATCATTCAAGTAAAAATGTGTTTTGTTTCTGTGGCTTTAAAAAAATTCTGTCTGTTTTTAATTTAGATTAAAAGAGCAAAAACTCATTTAAAAGCTCAGCAGGCTGGTACGTGTCCGCAACAAAAGTTTTTATTTTCTTATGTGATTTTTTTTATATACACTTTAAAATAATCCTTCTGGGATCTGTAATCTGGTAAGATTGTGAAATCTAGTATTAGATTTCTGTAAATGTGGGGATCTGAAGTAGTGACAAATAACATAATGCAATTAAACTAAAGACTGTTACATTAAACTGGGTTTTAAGTGATAAATACTTCGATAAATAATTTGATGTTTTTGCCTCAGAAGTATTCCTCGTGTAACTTTCATATCTTTGCCTGCTCTAGTAAAGGTCAGGGGGGTCACTAGAGATGTTTCCTGCTGTATTTGAACAAAGGCACTTATTCTCTCTCCCTGTGTCGGTTAAAAACATTTCAATTATTCCATAAAGATGTTTTTGGACATGAGAACGTGCAAACTCCACTCAGAAAAGTCTGTGAGGTTATCTAATAAATTTTTTTTTTTTTTTTTGTGTCTTTTTTGTTGGACCGGACGGAAAAGGAAAGGGGAAAAAGGAGAGAGTTGGGGGGTGGAGAGGGGGAAAGAGAGATGGTGCATTATAGCAGTTAGAGAATGGCTACAGGGAAGGGAAGGTAGAGTTGTTAATCTACAGGCAACAAAATGCTGGAGCTTATACCCATTGCAATAGTGAATGTTGGTCTAAAATGGGCACGGCCTGTCCACACACTCAGCTGTTACATACCTGCCGGCTCCAAGAGTGTTCACAAACTTGTCCACATCCAGTTCACACGCACACTTGTGCATACCAACCAACACATGTAAAGCATTACATTCTGTCATGCACACTATTCGAAGGTGTAAAGGTGAGCTGACGCCTGTGCTCAGGTGAATGTTATGTTAAGCTGAAGTGGATGATGGAATGCACAAAAAAGGAGGGAGAACCCCCAGCCATCCCCACACCAAGGCACCCGCGCCGACCAGGGCCCGCCCCCGCACCCATACTGTGGGGTCAATGGAGGAGATCCACCCGCCAGGCAGCCCAGCCAAGCACCCAGACCAGGGCCCGCAGGACAGCCACACGGGCCCCCAACACCCGAGCGCAGTGAGGTACGGAAGCGCAGAGCGCAAGGCCCAGCCCAGTCAGGAGAGCAGCCCTCCCACCGCGCCAGGTGGCCCAGCGCGGGGCCCCACCCCCGAGAGCCCCACCACCCCAGACAAGCCGCCCACCACCACCCAGGAGTTCTGGGCATCCCCCCACCCCAGCCCCGGGTACGAGCCCGGGCCCCCCACGGGAGACCCGCTCCAAAGCTCCAGGCAGCTGCAGAGATCCAGAAGAGAGCACGATGGGGGTCAGCTACCCCCATCTAAAAAAGGGATGACCAAGAGAAGTGGGGGTCCCCGAAGGTGTACATTGCCTGACCAGGCTCTCCTAATGTTGTGACCCAGAAGGGGCTCGGCACCCGAGGGTAAGGGCCAGAACCCGCACCACAAGGACACAGACACCCTCCAGGCTCAGATGGAATATGATCCCCCGCTCATGGACTTGCCAGAGGACAAAGGGATCCCTCTCCCTGCGTGAGGAGGGGGCCGCCGGGCCCAGGAGGCCGACCCCCAGGAGACAAGGCCACCGCTGCTGGCTCCACCAGGGATGGGGTAGGGGACAGAAGATCAGTAGTCCCACCTTCCTTGTGTAATGTATTTGTGTGTGTGTTGAGGTGTGTTTCTTGTGGTTGATGGGTGTGTGTAATAAAGGGTGCAGCTAAAATTGGCGAGCACGGCACTGAGGACATCTCCTGCTTGCTGGCAGTGATGTCCTAGCACCCCCCACCAAGGATCCTACGTGTATAAGGTGCATTTAAAACCAGGAGAAGGGGGCGAAACTGTGCGGAGACCATGGGAGGGGTGGACCACTGCCAAGTGGCTCGGCCCCTCGAGGTATTCCGCAAGCACGCCCCTCCTTCCAACCTAATAAGTGGTCGTATGAGGAAGGAGGGAAGGTCGGGGACAGTTACCAAACTGACCCCCGATGATGATTATCTAAAATCTAATAATGGTTATCTAATAAATTTAAATGAACTGTAACAGTGTAAACATCGCCCCTGATTTTAACATTCTGAACAAGTGATGATTTAAAATAAAAATCTATGAATTAAAAATAGTCATTTTATGAATCAGAGTTTTTAAGAAAACGTTAATTCTGTTTTGACAACATTTTTGTGCAAAATCTTTCCAGAAACTTTAAATACATTTTAGATGATGCAAACTTTTGGAAACATTTTTAATGTGCAGGCCTCAACTTTTGCTCCTTACAATAAAGATGGAGTTGGACGGGTTTACGGCAGGCATAAAACCGCTGACCGCAGACCATCTCCTGTGCAACCTGAGGGTATTACATAGCAAAAACATCAAATCCCACCAGCTATCTTTTTTTTATTTCTAGTTTAAATGTCTCAATATTCTTGATATGAGACAAACTAACTTACTGGTCTCTTTTCAGTAAGATGTAGCAACTTGAATCAATAAATGTTGAATGTCTTTAGTTTGTTCTTGAAAAAAAATCTTATTTTAAATAAAATCTCTAAGTAAACAAGTTTTTCTTTACTTTTTTTATTACGTTTTTAAGCAGAAATTTTATTTGTGATGATGATTGGTTTTGTTACAAGACTTGCTTGATTTAGGAAAACTAGAAAGTTTTATTCAAATCAAAAGACACATAAGACAAACTAATCTTAAAATGCATTTTTTTAGTCTTACGTTAAAGTGGTCCAGAAATAATGATGATTTGACTGTTGTAGTTCTTAATAGAGGATAATTAGGAGGATAAAGTGCATAAATATACACACTTTCAACTTTTTTGAGGCCTTTTTAAGACATATTTCCAAGAGCTTAAGCAAAACATTTATGTCTAATTTAATATTTATTTTTGTCTCACAAGGGCAGAACGTCCCAACCTTTTATAAGAAATCTTATCAAGACGAATTCTCATTAGCAGATTTTTTTCAATTTAGTCTTGTATTCTGTAGATTTTAAATTTGTTTTAGAAAGGATATTTTTTCCAGTGTAGCTTTATATAAATCAGATGACAGACATGACAGGCCGTCCTAATGCATTTCTGATTCACGATCATGTCTTGCAATGCAGGTGTACACTTGGGCACAAACGTGGAGCTCATCTGATCTTTTCAGTTGGAAAAAATGATTGCATGAAGATTTACTCTGAGTGTGTTAACGTCACTGAAACAGGATGAAACTTCAAAACCTGTTTGGCAATGACAATAGCATCACAGCACCAAAATTCAAAATCCTTAGTCCTTTTAAACTTGTTTCTTCACCTTACAATTTCATCCATTGATTTATTTCTAAAACACATATTTTTTTGGTTAATATCCATGTTTTTAATACAATCCCAGCTTCTTATTTTTCATCATATTAGACAAAAGTTGTCCAGAAACTAATAGATGTAATAAATGTCTTTTTTTTACCTGCAAAAATAAGCAGATTTATGTTAAATAACAATGATCAAATGTGTAGTAACTATAAAAAGTGTGTTATCCAAAAACAAAGCAAAGACAAAATCAAAACAATTTGAAAAGTAGCTAAAAAGCAGACGAAGCTCTAATTATATGTTCCGAGGGGTTTCTTAGTATGCTTGTTTTATTCCAAAAACGTTTTGAAACCTTCGTGTTTCAGAGCTTATTATGAAATAAATAAGTCATTCTGAAAAACAGCAATAAAAAAAGCTACTTTGAAAAATGTTGATTTTGAAATCCAAGTTTCTGATGAAACCCATATTGTTTTTGTAATACTCAACATGTTTAAAAAATATATTTTTAAACAGCTGTTATGAAATAATGGGCGGGGTTTAAAGCTGAATGAAATAAATCTATGAATATTATGGCTAGTTTAATATATATGTGCAGGTTTTCACAATTTAATGGTCTTTTAATATATTTATGAGATAGTTATTGGTTAAATGTCTGAGTGCACAAGATCATATTTATTTAATTATGAACAGTTTGTGGCTCCATAGTGTCGGTGTCTTTCCTTTTTCATTGTAAACAACTGATGTCATCGGTAAACTCACTGCTGAGTTCAAATCTACTGAGAATTCACCAAACTGTTTGATCTGAAGGGTTTACTTTTAAAAAATAATTTTCTTTAACCAACTTCGTGTCAATTCCTGCATTTCTGACCATTTGAATGATACTTTTACCATGATTGCTGCTATTAGGGGTGAAAATTGATTTCTATATTTAAACACCATGCAGACTGACCCACTTGCATCCTTTTTTGTGTCTGTCTTCACATGTTTTTTGTGTCAGAATCTTAAGCATTTCCACAAATCATTAATCCCAGTTTATTTGACATTTTGGGTGCTGTATTAGTGCCTCCTCTCCTCTTTCAGACATTAAAAGCCATTTCTGCTCATCTCTGCTTTCAGTTCATCTCACTGCCATCTATCCTGCTGTTCACAAAGTTGGGGTCAAGATTTGTTTTTGTAATGCAATCACGCAGTGGTTGGGAAGCTTTGGAAGAATGAGAAGAGGATGTTCTTTTTGTCATCTATGTTAATCCAGTCCCAATTTCTCAGAAGTCTTCTAAGCGTTTGTTCTGTTTACTTAGTCTGTCCCTCCACCCTGAGAAGAATAACTGGATTAGAGTTGGACCCAAAATAAACTCCTTCAGAGGGGCTTTCCTCTGCGTTCAGGAGAACGGGAGCAGCAGGAGCGTTGCACTGATATATCAGGCCTGTATCAGGTGTGCTGTGGGGAAAAGCAACACGGCGCGCCTGCCTCAGCGCCGGGGATCATGTAGTGGTGCAGGCCCTCAGCCAGCGGGGCTCCTCTGACCTTCCTGAATGATTTAGGTGCTTACTTGATCCAGCAGATCCGTCACTCCCCTTCACGGCTGGGACTTATCAGTTAGTCATCGCCTCGCAGTCATGGAACGTGTGAGTTAATCTAGAGGCTGCGCATGATAATTGTTTCTCCAGCTTGACTTTTTCTGCATAGTTACTGTGTGCAGAGGAGTCCAAAACTACAAAATCTCATCTGTTGCTAATCTTAGAAACAAAGAATAGATTCTGGGTGTGTCACTGAGGTGGACGCTGAAGTCCCTTCACAACGAGTCGACTCTGGCAGGTTCCTGGGCTTTTGCCATCTTCACACCACCTTCCACCACAGTCCCCGTCCTTACAGGCCATCATTCCAGCAGACTCCCGTTAAGTGCCCTTTTGTTCGGGGATTACCAAGTCTATATTTATCCCTGATCTTACTATAACAGGACTGCTGAAGCAATATTTAGTAACGTCAGCTGTGGCGGTCAGGCGTCCGAGCAGCATTTTCAGCCTCATCGTATAATACAGAGGCTGAGCAGACAAATGAGGATGATGGGTAACTTTACCAAAAAAATGTAGATTTCTGAAAAAGTAAAAGGATGACGGAAAAATGCATAAAATGAGCCCTTAAAGAGGTCAACATAAAAAAATAGAAAGCAAAAACAAAGAAACGTTTGGAGGATGAGACCATCAAGGACAGGAGCTGATCCAAAAACACAACAAAAACGATCAAAAGTATAAGATCTTTGTAATTCCCATGAACCACGTCCAGACAGACACAATGGTTTCCTCACACTGGGAAATGTATACAAATTTTACAAACATACCTGTAAACTATCGAAAAACACATACAAGACATTTAAGTCTTTTCAAGATAAAAGACAAGCATTGATATTAAACATTTGTACTCATGAAAAAATACCGGCACAAAATAAACATCTGGCTGCACCGCAAGAAAAAGTGTCTCATTTTCTGTCTTGCAAGAAAAAAATGATCTTATTAAGAAACTTTTCAATGGCAAAATAATCTTAATTTAAGAAAACACGTCTCATTGAATATAATTTTTCCTTAAAATTAGAACTTTTGGTCAGATATTTTTTTCAGCATCCGCAGATTTAAAAAAAAACTACTTTTTTTAAAAAATAATTTCTATTCATAAGAATTTCTGACTTATTTCTTTTATTGTAGTTTGTGGGCCACCAAAAGGCATTTCTTTATCCTTTTTTTTTTTACCTCCTGTTCTTGACTAATAAACAATTTTACCAAAACCTGTTTTACTGACTTCTTCTCTTTCTCTTTTCTAGACAGCGCCTGAAGGTGGCGTGCAAAACTACACACCCTCAAACTGTTTCTGTCGCTCACAAACCTCAGAAACCACAGAAAGACACATGACACGTGTACAAAATAAAATGTGGCAGCTACAAAGTTCAACTTTGCCAAAATGAAAACAGGAAAAATGTCCAGAGTCCCAGTCAATACAGTTTGTACCCCCCCCCCCCCCTCAAAGAATGAGCAGGTCGGCTGGTTCCTGTGTTTTAGAGGCAGAAACCGTGGCAACAAAAAAACTGATAATTTTATAAGACAGTATCACATGAACTTAACTGACAGCATAGGGACTGCACAAGACGTTTCAAAAGTGTACAAAAATGAAGGTCTCAAGTAACTTTTGAATGCAAACTAATGTGTTTTTAAATCAAAAAATGTCTTTATGTTGTGCTGACATCAAAGTAAAGTCTGAAAATGTCAACTTGGTAAAAAAGAAATTCATACACAGGAAAAAAAAAAACCCACGGCGGAAGAGGGTTACCACAGGTTTGCAGCTGGGTGAGGCAGCAAATGCGGGCATCGTCATCTCCTTTGTTTATACTAAAAACCTCTATCAGCTGTTGTTTACTCAGTGTACAAAGACAACAGGACAGCCCAGAAAAGTACTGGCTTTCCATAAATACTGGAACCCTTCATGTCCTCTCAATCACACGCTTGTGCTTTTTGTTTATCTTGTTAATTGTGTACTTGACTTTTTCATTGATTTCTTGTTTTAAATGAGTGTTCTGCAAACATTTGTACACAACAAACCTGTCAGTTTTTCAGGAAATTTCACAAGCTGCACAGCAATTCCAAAGATTTGATTTCCTGTAAATACTTTGTTGTATTTTTCTAACAACTAGTTGGATATTTTGAATGGATGTGGTTTCGATTTTGTCAAGACTTTAAGTTGACACAAAAAACATCAAATGTACACACTAAACAAAAACCTATGAGAAAAAAAACATGAAAACCATCAAAATTAGAAAACTCGGGGAGAAAATAATAAATAAGACTCTCTGTAGACTAAAACCTTTTAAGTAAAGGTCAAATGTTTCATTATAATGAAAATAAAACATTTAAAAGATTTTAGAATTCCCATTGACACACAAGGATTTTTATTTTAAGTCTCATTCCAACTATTTTTTAAAGTAAAATTGTTAAATATGAATATGCAGTTTTTGCAAGCATAAAGAAATCTGTCATTTTTTTAAGACATGTTTTCTGCAGAGCAGCAGGAGCTCATTAGAAATTCATCCCTGGGTTGTGGGCGGGACTTTTGGTGTGCACGTAAGCCACTGCTAACTTCCCATCAACCAAGAAGAAGGAAGAGGAATGAAAAGGATGAAGTTAGGTTTTAGTTTGACAGCTGTTCCCCTTAGGTGGACTCACCAACAAAGCACCAAATACCAGTCATCCTGTTGTACTTGAACCACAAACCTCTTGTCATTTTGCTACTTCCTCCTAAAACCAGAGTTACAAGTTGTTCATATTTCTTTTTATTTCTTTTTATTTATACTATTATGTTTATGGGGAGGCCGTGGTGCAGTGGAAAGGGCAGTTGGCTTCTGATCGAAGGATTGCAGGTTTGATTCCCACCGTGCCCGCTCATGTGTCGAAGTGTCCAAGACACTGAACCCCACATTGCCTCTGATAGAAGGTTGGCGCCAGTGTTCGACAGCGGAGCCGCCATCAGTGGTGAATGGATGAATGTGACTGTAAAGCGCTTTGGGCCTTCAATGAAGGTAGAAAAGCGCTATATAAGTAAACGCCATTTACCATTTATTTGACTTGATTGGGTATCACCCAATGTCTTATAATTGCTTTTGTTCTGAAATTATTTTGATGAAAAAAGATTTTCTCACTGAGATGTCCTTCCTGTCTTTGTGTGTTTTTCTGTTGGCAGAGTCGGTGTTTACCACCAGCTGACCAACAAAAGACAGAAATGAGAGCGTGAAGCAGCCCCGGCCGTACCAGCCTGCGTCTCTACGCTCTGCTCAGTATGGATGTGCACATCTCTCCAGCTATAGAAACAGACAGGGGGGACGGGGGGGGGGACGTTTCATCTTCCATTGGTGGATGAGTTATTAGTGAGGCTGCAGATTGCATTTGTTTGAATTCCGCATCGCAGTGGTTCTGCTGTGTGGAGATGAAGTGCTCATCACAGAGGATTGTGTTTCTTGTTTTGGGGAAGATTGAGACTGCTCGCATGATGATCTTGTTTGCAGCTAAGGGGAGTTCATTTTAAAGAGGGGGGGGGGTCTCAGAGAAAAATACAGACAGGCTTCTCTAATCCCCCGACATGTGCAGTCTTCCTCACGTGCACGCACAAACCCTGCACTGCAGAGCAAACTATGCTACTGAAACATTCTGCCAATACAGCCCACTCTGCTTTGTAAGCAGCACGTCTGCCCACACACAGAGCATTTGGTTTTCTCCGCTCTTACCTTTCCAGGTGTCCGTGCCATGACCTGGTTTTTACAGCATTTAAATGACACACCATACATTAGAAAAGGTCCATCTCTGCCACTCTCGATTGCTTAGGAAGGATTGGTCGTTGCAGGAATGTGGTTTGGTCAGATAGTCAAGAGGAAAAATTTCTGAAAGGCGTCTGGGCTGAGAGTCCTGCTTTCTCCTTTAAGGTCTTCGTGCATCGTCAGACAGTTTCTGCATGACTTCACAAAAACATAAAAACAAGCTGTGCTTTTTTAACACACGTCTTGAAGTGGTTTCGGAATCACTTGGCTTTTATTTTCTTTGTATCCCAGGTTCGCTCTGCTCCGTCTTTGTGTTGCTCTGCAGACACGGTTATTTGTGCAGCTCCGTGGTGAAGCTGTGGTGACACACCGTCAGGACGCAGCCTTGGTGTGTTTGTGAGAGCATGCAGTGCTCTGTGAAATGCAAAAACATGATACGGTTTTTGGACAGAAGGATCAGGATGTCTTTTGGGAGTTATCTGCTTATTGGATTACTGGGATCACCTCTGGTTCACATGATGATCAGAGCCATCTGTGGATTAATAATCCTGGGTAATAAACGTGCCCATGGATTTGTAATTTATCCAAATATGCGGTTTGTGCACAACAGCACTGTCACATGTGCAGTAACAATCCCCAAAACCTATTTTAATCTCACCTACCCCTTCTTTTTTAATATACTGTACTTTATTATTGTCGTCTTTCTCTATCTGTGGTTTTCAGGGTACTACTATCGCATACTATGAGTACTTCTCAATTACATCAGCAAGGCGTACGGTTCTTCTCATCCCAAACATTTCATGACATTGTTGACCTTGTGTTGATCTTGCACAATTTAAAACAACCAAACAAACTCATGGGTAAAAGGAGTGTTTAAGATGAGGTCTTTTCAACGCTCACTTGAATTTTTTAGCGCCTGCTTTTCTCAAACGAGTTTAAGACCTCTCTAACCAGCAGCAGGTGGGACGGCGCAGAATCGGAGGTCGTCTTTGATGCTTTTCCTAAATCTTTTCTTGGAGCGTCCAGTATTCCTGTCAGCAGGAGTAAGGAGAGCAGCTCCGGAGGCATGTGTGGAGCGTCTGAGGGAATCACATGGCTTTCGGCACCGTACCACGCTGCTAACCTTGCTAACCTGCTTGCAGTTAGTCACTTTGTTTTCTTTTCTCATAGCAGTACTTTATGGATTAGAAAACTGATTCTAACTTTTATGTGAAGTTTTGATGTACAGTAAATTAACCCCAAAATGTCTCCCTAAATAAAGAAAAACTTTTTCAAATTGAAGTTTGGAGACACAACACTTTGTGAAGAAGTCCTGATTAAAATGCAGAGGCGTTTGGAACCGTGTTTATTAGCGAAAGCAAACAGACAAGGGCAAGGCAGGACGGAGTCAAAAATCAGGCAGGAGTCAAAATACAAGGAGAGAGGCAGGATGGAGTCAAGACGGACAAGGGTCAGGGTAAAAGGAAAGACAGCAGTAGAAAATCCCAGACTGTATGTGAAAACAAACAAGACTTTGTTTGAAACAAACCTTTTTGAAACTTTCATTTTTTTATTGGAAACTAAACTAATTAGGAGGGGATCAATGTCATTCCTACATCACTGTGAACAACCAAAGCGAAAGGCAAACTCATTAGTAAATTCAGAGACTACTGAGGGTTAAGAAAAACATTAAAACATTAAAACTCAATTTTCAAAACTCAAGTTTTCTGCACCACTGAAGCCATGAAACGGTTAGATTATCAGTGTTTTGGTTCATCAAGTCTGCTTTTATTTTGTACTAAAAGAGTCACTAAAATATTTCTTTTCAGGCCTGGTGTGTAGTTTTTGTATATCTGAGACAAAACAAAATTTGTGAAGCAATCTTTAGCATTCTACTCAAAGGCGTGGTTATTTGGATGTTCCCTCTTCTCCCTCACATCACAAATGCAGCTCTGCTAAATACGCTGTCTCACAGCTGTGCATGTAAAGTAAATGTCCTTGAACTTCCAGTGTGCTGAAACTGTATTCCATGTTGTCACATTACCTCACTGTATTGAGTTCAGCACGTGAGGGTTTTTCCAAGGATTAATATTCATCTGGGCAACGATCGTGTTGCTTTTAATATGATAATATCTAGCTGTAAGCCATGAATCCTCATGTACCTCTGCCTGACCTCAATTTCTCTCTCTGTGTTCTTTGTGCTCAAAAGAAACCCAAACTTTCTTCCTGTTATCAAACTTTTCATCTCTGGTGTCTCTTCTGAGAAACTGATCACCTTTTCAGGTAAAAACTTAAGAGAATGGAAATGTTATGTAAAACACAAGAATGTGTTTGAGCTTTTGTTTTAGTGCTGCACTGAAAGCGTTCTGTTGCATTTCTGCTACTCCTGCTCCAAAAGCATGCGATAAGGAGTCTGTGATTGTGGAGAGGCTGAGTGTTTATTTTTAGCTTGAGAAATGTGCTGGCGTGCTGTAGCCTCACTTCCACACACTTTTTGTGCCATGCTGGATGTTCGTGCTTTAAAAGAAACATTTAAAAGAAATATTAGCAGGTTGATCATTGACCTCTTGAGACCCAAGCTCTACCTTCATTGGCCTCATTTCTCTTTGTTATTTAAAAGCAGAATTAACTGCTGTGGTGATTTGACTCAAAATGTTGTGTTCACACACATGGATGCCAGGACTTCAGAGGTTAAAATAAAAAGGTACATGTAACAGTGTGGATGTAAACTTTTGAATAAAAACTAAAACTCTATCTGTCCGTCCGTCCAGGGTTAACTCTATGGGCTAAACATGGATTCAGGAACAGGAATTTAGCTCAAACATGCGTTAGTTAAATGTCCGTGTGAATGTAGCTTTAGGCTTTCTGGAAGTCTGTTCCAGATCTGTGGAGCCTAGAACCTGAATGCCGCTTCTTCATGTTTGGTTTGGACCAAAGGAACTGACAAGCGACCGGATGGAGTTGGCCGGAGAGGTCTGGCTGCTACATACTGGGTCAGGAGGTCAGTCACGTATTTTTGGTGCTAAACCATTCAAAGCTTTATAAATCAGAGGCAAAACTTTAAGCCTCAGTAGACTGAATTCACCGTTGAGTTTACAAATCACATCTACTGTTTACAATGACGTAGGAACGACAAAAATTACGTTAGAATGCAGACTTCAAAGAGATTTTTCGCTTTGAAAGTTTTGGTTTAAAACAAAAATAACCAAAATTATAACATTTAATTGTGGAAGAAAATCCTTCAAATGTATAAATATACGTTTGCCTGTTTTTTTAAACCTGTTTTGTTTTTGTCTTCACTTTAGTTTTGGATTTATACATTTGTATTTCATCTTCTCACATTTGATCTTAAAACAACACTTTGATCTCATTTTTTGTGTAAAGTAAATTATTGGAGCAAATAATAATAATATTGTGTGATTAAAGATGTGATTCTGTTGTAGAAAAGGAGGTTGCTGTGAAGATTAACCGCTGCACTCCTGCCCTCAGCTGAGGAGCTGGGATGCCGCCAGATGACCATGGAAACAGTCCAAAGACTCCCAGATCCCATAAAAATGTTTGTGGAGTTTAATCCTTCTGTACAGAGCACACTGTTACTGTATGCCAGATTATTAATCCCCATGTAATCAGTCATCTGAATAGTTTGGGGAAAAGACTGGTTTTGAAGAATTCATCATCTCTGTGTTCAGTTTGTCTCGGTGAGGCTGAAGAGTTTGGCAGTGTCCATTTGGTGATCAACGGTTCTGCCGGAATCAACTAAAGTTTTAGTGGAATGAAGCCAGGTGAGTATGGGAACATTAAACATAGCTGGATGTGCACAATTCTGAAAAATATGCTCTTGTTGTGACAAACATTCTTAACTGAACAATTGACTTTGAGCCACAAATATTGTCTGTAATTTGGGATTGTTGGAACAGGAGAAATGTGCCCTTATGATGAGAACTCAGCAAGAAGTCTACTTGAGAGGAGCAAGCTCCCAGAAAACTCCACCTGAAGGACCAAGAACATTCATCAGCATAAATATATATATGTAATGCTGTGAAGGTAAATGTGCAGCGCAAAGTTCAAATCCTCATCCCACTGCATAAATCCAGCAGTTAAGCCAGTGAAATATGTCAGAAAAGATGACGTGTGTGTTTAAACACACCTTTACCATCACATGCACTGTGGTTTATGACTCAGCAAAGAACATAGTTGTTAAGTTTACACATTATTGTAAATCTTTATTATAAAAACAATCTGAATAGTTCAGTTGTGTTGAACTCTGGGACATTACATTATGAACATTAATCCCTTTTGCTAAACATGAAGAAAAGATTGCCCAAACTTCTAACTGACATATTTTTAAAAAGAAACACCTTTATAATGAAGTTTCTGAAGCACACAGGTGCAGGTGAGTCTCGATGAAGCATTTGACTTTGCTGCTCACAGAGGCATCCATTGAATTGTTTCCTTCCTGTGTAATCTTGGTGTTTATTTGTCTGATAAATTTGGTGAAGCGTCATGCAGATCGCTTTATAAATTGCGCCTTCACTGCCCATATTGTCAATGGTATGCAGTATTTTTAGTCAGGGATTAGGTGTTTGTTGACCCGTGAGGATTTGGTTAGCAGGTTTATCAGGCTTGATGTGGTTTAAGACGATCAGTCTGGAAAATGACCCTGAAAGTCTACACACAGGTACAATCAGCCTTTTTCCACTGCATGCATGCCAGGCGCTGCAGAACAGGGACAAGAACCAACTGGTTTTTGTTCTTTTGCGTTCTTATCTGTTGTGATGTTCTATTAAATATGAGAAATAGTTGAAAAGTTCTGTAAAAAGTACTGTAAAAAAAGAAAAAAGTTTAAATGCGTTTAATTCTGAAAGTTTTTGTTGTCAAAGTTGTGGTAAACGTGTATAAAACTCACAAAAATGACAAAAATATGCAACATGGAGAAGGTTAAAAGGAACTGAAAAGGATCCAACTGGTTTTAGTTCTGAATTGTTCATGTCTGTATCGGGGCAGTGAAGGTCAGCTTTTGGTGTTTTCAAAAGCAGAAATGAGCTTTTTTTATTTGTTAAGCTGCACTTAACGTTCTCTCCCAGAGCCTCCATGTCTTTCATCTGCTCTGCATCTGCGGTCACTCAACACCTCTGGATTAGCTTCCTCCTCTTCTCATGCCAATGACCTGACGAGGACAAAAGAGAGACCTCCCCATCTCTGTTCTGGTCCTCCGGAGCTGCCGTGGTGGAAAGCACAAGGTCAGGAATCGCCGACGCTTGTGGCGAGGGCGAGCACACCCCGGGTTTACACGGAGGCTCCACAATTCAAGCATGAAGAGTCAAAGAGCCTGACAGATGAGTCAATGTTCAGACGACACAAAACTACAATCGCTTCAACTGTTTTACATCTAAAGAGGAGCAGGAAATATCTTTCAAATTCCTCCAGAAATTCTGAACTTTTCTAGACTAAAAGAAAGTGTTTCTTCATGAAGCATAGAAAAATAAGACTAGAACAGCACTTTGGAAAGACTGGAGCGAGGAACTTCAACACCAAAATGTGTAAAAACCGACAGACAGTAAACATGACATAAACATGGCAGTATCATGTCATGGTTGTGTCTGCTTTCAGTCTGAAGTTGAAGATTGACTCTCACAGATTAAAAACTCTTATCTCATTGAGTTTCTTGGGTCATGACTGCTTTGCATAAAAATGGAGCAGTAGATCTGTACTTGTGCGCACCACATTGTGACACGCTGACTTGATCCTTTGCTTGATTTCAAGTCAGAGATGGTTTTGGTTTGCAAAGCAGCCATTTCCGTGTGCTCCATCAGATTAAATCTGTCCTTTTCTCTCTGTCACGGTCAGAGGAGCTCTGATCTTGTCAGGAAGTTTTCCTGTAAGCACACAACTGTTGAATGCTTGGTGAAGGTGCCCTGCACACTGCACAGTGTGTATATATATAGATAGATAGATAGATAGATAGATAGATAGATAGATAGATAGATA
>BSAI01000073.1:1691994-1755189 GCA_036245035.1 Adrianichthys oophorus
AGATAGATAGATAGATAGATATAGATATGTGCAAAAATTAATTATGCTGCAAAGAAAAGAATTGCTACAAATAAAAAGAAACATGGGTGACAAAAAATAAAATCGATGCATAGATTTTATGATGTGAATCGGTGGTTCTTTTTATTTGTTGCATATCTTTTATTTGCAACATCATTTCTTTTCATTTGCAGCAGTGTCTCTTTTATTTGTAGCAGTGTCTCTTGTTATTTATATCTTTTGTAAGCTTTTTTTTGTTTGTTTGTTTGTTTGCTGGGGTGGTTTCGGCCACTGGTGTTTTTAGCTGAATGGATTCGCTGGAACACCTGTGATGCAAAAATGAAGTTGAAAAAGTACAGTAAAAAATAGTTATTGCTACAAAACAAAGGTTACATTTTGTAGCAATAACTGGCTGTGACATTAAAAAGAATCAGAAACTGTAAATAGAAGCATTTTGCATGATCTGTGTGCATGAAAACACGTTGATGAAAAGCTGAATTTCACGTTTGGTATATTTTCCTCATGTGTGCCATGAAGGCAAGATTACAGAGATTAAATGCTGACTGGTTGCTCCTCCACCAGTCACTGATTAGCTGCATGATAAAACACACACACAAAAATAATAAACCCACAAAAGGCTCCAAACACAGTAAAATCTGAGAGTTGACACCTGTCACTCTGCGGGTAGAACGGTTTCCTGAATGGAGACTGAAAAGTGACTGTAGTTAATCTGTGACAAGACCGGAGCAAGAGGAGGATTATAGTTTCCGCTCAGGTCAGTCCAGAAGTTCTCAGCTGCTATACGTCACTGCATAAGCACAACATCCATCCTCACAGCAAGAGGCCCACAACAGCTCTGTGAATGGAGGGCCAAGGCTGCTTTTTTATTATTTCATTAACTGATGTAGAATATACTTTCAGGTGTTCTGCAACAGGGAAAGTGCTGCACAAATGCATTTGATGCAAATCACAGTTCACAGGAAGAGTGTTTAGGACGTTAGTGTTTTGTCATTGCTATATATAGTTATATAAATTTACAATTGAAACAAAACAAACCGGTATGTATCGTTTCAGTTGTTTTCCACTTGTTTTTGTCAATTCTCATATTCAATCGTCTAATAAAATAAATATTTGCAACAAAAGAAAATTACTTCCGTTTTCGAGGCAGCTAAAAATGTAACCAAATTTTAATTTAAAATGTATTTTTAATTCCGGAATGTAGGAACTGGCTTTAAAGTGTCACGCGCTTTTTTGCTCCATCCGTGAGTTTTTCTGGCGGCTTGTTGCTTGTCGCTGCCGTTTGCTTTAAAAGGACATGATGCTGCTCGGGCGGACAGGTTGTTGGTTGGATTCCCGCCGCCACAAACAGCTGACTTCAGCCTCCTGCCCGCCGGAGACGCCTCCCCTCCCCTCCTCACCCAGCCTTTGTCTTCTGCTCCTTTGCCTTCAGGAGCCCCGCCCGTTAACCTCCTTTGGCCGCCTCTGATTGGTGCGTTTCTAAAAAAAAAAGGGGGCGGTCCCAGAGCGAATGTTTTAACAGGGTTGAGGCAGCTCAGCTGTCAGAGAGCTTGTAGCGTAGCGGCGGATCCATACGTCCTTTTTCCTGCTGAACTTAACGGAACCGAAACCCAACTAAAGCAGAAAACATCGAACAGGCACGCGGAGGGTTTCTGGTTTACCTAGCAACAAGGGCGACCGCGAAAAGACAAGAACACGTTTGTTTTCGGTCAGCAGACATTCTCCTCTTCATCCTCGTCGCGGAAAGACCTCGGCCTATGACCTCAATGGTCCACCCCGGGACTCGTCGCTGGTGGACCCGCGCCGCTGCAGGCCCCTAACAGCCCGCGGGTGCGCGCGTGAGCAGGCCAATGCCCGCGGCGGCGCGCTGGGCTCCAGAGGAGGATGAGTCCGGCCGTCGAGGCGCAGGAGGCTATGAATGCAGAGCAGAAGCAGAAGCAGTGCTTCCTGGACAAAGGGGTGATGCTTGAGCCCTTCGTGCACCAGGTGGGGGGGCATTCCTGCGTCCTGCGCTTCGGGGAGCAGACCATCTGCAAGCCCCTCATTCCCCGGGAGCATCAGTTCTACAGGAGCCTGCCCGCTGCAATGAGGAAGTTCACCCCCCAGTACAGAGGTGAGACAGAGGTGCAGCAATGTGCATGGCTGGGGAGATTTTAGATAGATTGGAGGTTGTTTTTGTTTCAAGGATGCGTGGAAATATTTCGTGGGGAGGTTTCCTGCATCCTCGTTGTTTTTGTGTACCACATCCGGCCACCAGAGGGAGCCATACAAGGCCACGAATGGGATTACTACAAATAGTTCTCTGATGTCCTGATTGTAAAAAGCTGAACTAATTAAGGTAATTTAGCTGATGAGATGACCTGTTCCCTTTTTAAGTACACGATCTGTGGAAAGTGTGATTGTTTCATTATGGGATGGAAAAAATATGGAGGTCATCAGAAGAAAATGTTCTTTAGACCCTTCAGATCTTAAGAATGTGACACCCACAGAATGACTATTCCCACAGCCTGAGAGATCACCTGAGGCTGAATTAACAGTCGTTTTTACTTTCGAGTGTCTTGTTTTTTTGCTTTCACTACACAGTACATGCTCATTCTCCTCCCACTTTTTTTAAAATTCTACATTAGATTTGACAGGACTTGTTGATCAGGCATACATCTGACTGCCTTTGTTGGCCGCTGTTCTTGTCGGGGAAGAGAGTAAACAAATCCCATTTATCTATTTATAAAGCACCTTCAATCACCAGCCAAGGAAGCCCAAACTGCTGTACACAAGGAAAATGGATCGAACATTGTGTATAATGAAATAAAAAGAAGAAGAAAATCAATTTAAGACAGAGATTGAAACCAGGATAATTAAAGGACTAGGCTGATGCTAAAACGCTGTTATGGAATAATTATTGTTTTTTAATTTTCGAATTCCCTGCTGGGGATGTCCTGGAAACTTGATAATTGTTCCACAGAAGCATTAGATCAGGTTTGGGTTGAACTTTTTGTCACACACTTGCCCTGTGCTGCTTTACACCACAAAAACGTTCGCCTGTGGTTGCTGGTTTTTGTACATCTCGCATGTTTAAGTGAAAATCTACAAACTCAGAAGTTAAGCTTGTAACTACTCTGGAAGTTTTGATAAACATTTTTGTGTAGAAATTCTTGAAAGATTAAAATGGATTTGCAGTGTTTATTTACAGCTTTCAGTATCTTTATGTGTTTGTAACTTGAGTTTGGCAGCTTGGTAGTTTTTTTTTTTTTCAGGCCTGAGAAAACTGAGAAAAAAATGTTTGATTCTGTCTGTTGGTCCTAAAATGGCTCTAAATATTTTTTCGTCAGGTGTGGTGTCTGTGAGCTTCGAGGAGGACGATGAAGGAAACCTTTGCCTCGTTGCTTACCCTCTCAGTAATGACCCAGCGTCTGACTTGGACATCAACGACCTCTCGGCAGACTGCGTGTTCAAACGGAAAATCCTCCAGTGGGGGAAAATGGCGCTTGCAGACAAAGAAAATCACAGCAAAGATTCTTGGAGCTGTAACTCCCACAAAGACAAGAGGTGAGACAGGAGCAAACATCTCTCCAGCATCCCTGTTTGATTAACTGTGTTAAAGGTACAGACCTGTAACTTAAGACTCATTTACACTGAGCGGTACGGTAGGTTTGGAATGGTACAGGCAATTCAGGTGAGCGTTTCCACTCAAAGTTGGGCCATCACAGGGCTTGCAGGGTGTAGACTGATAGTGTGATAGTAGTGAAGCTAACAACAACTCTAGATGTCATTCAGCAGCTCATTTTTTTCCACTTGGTTTTTGGTACATCATATATTCATCATATATAAAGTTATTTGAGAGAAGACAGTGAGAGAGACTTACAGTTTAACCTGTCGTTTTGTGGGACAACGTTTCTGCACAGCAACAGGAGTTCATTAGAAACTCCCCTTTGAGTTGCTGAGAGCTCTCTGTTTACACACTCTCCCACTAGCTTACAGCCCCTCAGCTCTATGGCTGGACAGCTTCAATATTGCTTATCATTTCTGCTGCGCCGCTAATGTCAGGTTGGTGGTGCGAGCGGGTTGTAAGCTAGCAGAAGCGTGAATGGTTCTTTGGAGTTCATCTGAGTTGCATCTGTTTGATTCAGTGCCCAGAAGCTGCAGGAAGGCGTGGATCTGGAGCTGGTGCAGCAGGCGGAAGGCCTACACCACAGACTGGAGTACCGTCACAGCAATGCGTCCCCGCAAGTCAAGCACAACCCCTGGAGCCTGAAGTGTCACCAGCAGCACCTGCAGAGAATGAAGGAGAACGCAAAGCATCGCAACCAATATAGTATCCTTCCCTGACAAAAAGTAGATTCTTCTTTTTGGTTAGCAGCCAAAGGCCAGCGCTCCTGCCAGTCGAGCTGCATGCCTGCACACTTGATTCTTGCCATCAGCTCCAGCGTGCTCCTGTTAAATGATACGGCGCCCCGCTATCAATTTCATTCTTCTGTGGTTTTATTTCAGAATCTTTTTACAAATTACTTGAGTGACCACACTCTTAAAAAAAAAAAGAATTTAAACAAAATTTGTAATACCAGGCTTTGTACAGATTTGTTTTGGTGCCTTAACTTCTTGCCACAGAATTCATCCTTCTGGAAAACCTGACCTGGCGGCACACGGTGCCGTGCGTTCTGGACCTGAAGATGGGCACAAGGCAGCACGGAGACGATGCTACAGAGGAGAAGAAAGCCCTTCAAATTCGCAAATGCCAGCAAAGCACGTCTGCTTTAATAGGAGTCCGCTTCTGCGGTATGCAGGTACTGTTTGAAACCAGAGGGAAATGAAACGTTCCCCAAATAACAGAACATCTTATGTAGCAAAGCATTTCAGCCTCAGTTTCTATTCAAACATGACGTGTAGCGAACAGTTAGCAGCCTTTAAGAGCAGCTGCGGCTCACAAATGTATATTCATTATGTTTTAATTAAAAAGTAAAAGGAAGCAGATATTCTTAGTTACATTTTACCCACACACCATGTATAAGAACAGGAATCTTTGCTTTTATTCGGTTATACTCAAACTAATGTTCAGTCAAATGTGTTCAGTCAAAAGTTTCCTTTTCTTGATTCTGCAGGTGTACCACTCTGACACGGACCAGCTGATCTTCATGAACAAATATCAGGGCCGTAAACTGACCGTGGCGGGTTTCAAAGAGACTCTCTACCAATTCTTCCACAGCGGTCGGCACCTGCGACAGGAACTGCTCTCGCCAGTGCTGAGCAAACTCCGAGAGATGCAAGACGCTCTGGAGGCGTGCGAGTCCTACCGCTTTTACTCCAGCTCCCTGCTCATCATCTACGATGGCGCTCCTCACAGGAAGCACACCCCCCAACACACTGAGGAGGGGCTGTCCGAAGATGAGGAGGAGGACGAGGACGAGGAAGCTGAAACAGAAGTGGAGGAGGAAGAGGAGGCTGGTGCGCTTGGCTTTCGGCACAGCCCCTCCTCATTGAGCGACAGCGGCAGCAGCTGCTCGAGCAGCAGCAGCAGCAGTGGCGGCGGGGTCCAGGCTTGTGTGTCCAGGCCAGAGCGCAGCAGCCCGGCGGTGGATGTGAGGATGATTGACTTTGCCCACACCACCTGCAGACATTACGGCGAGGACAGCGTGGTCCACGAGGGCCAGGACCAGGGTTACATATTCGGCCTCCAGAACCTGATCAGCATCCTCTCTGAGCTGGAGAACCATCGCATAGACTAAAGGAAAACAGCAGCATAAAAACCTTACTTTGAAAGTGGACAAACTTCCATCGGTGCTTTTCCATCAGTCAACGCGACAAGAAGCCGATGTGCATGAAGAGCAGAAGCACCATTGGCGTAAAAGATGACGCAGCGACTCTGCAGCATCATCTTCCTGTGTGGATCAGTCTGAAAAAGGGCAGATGGTGATTAAAAGCAATTTAAAGCGAGAGACTATTAAATTCTCTCCAATTTCCAAAGATGGTGTGACATTTGCACAAACATGCACAAAAGGACGGATTGTGTTTTTACACAGAAACCGGACTTTCATAGAGAGCGGGAAACCGTCCTGTCCATCCCATACATAGTTGTAACAGAAGACATAAGTATATTTAACTCTTGGTTACATTTCATAGAAAAACTATGAGCTAAAAAAAAAAACCTAATGAATGGAAAGACTACATTCCATGTTCATGTTACAGTAATAAAATTAATTATTCCTGTTATTTGACATGTTTAATACACTGTCTCTTTTTATTTGTGCTGTCCACACTTTGTTAGAAGGGAATTAAACCTTGGTTGTGGTAATGGAAGCGTCTCCTGTTGTACGGTCGCATCCTACAGACAGAAGGGGTGGGGGGAGCTACATTTAAAAACGAAAGCAGTCTGGTGTTGCATAAACTAGATTTTGCATTAATTTTTTTTTTTTTTGTGTCGATTCTTTTTAAATGCTTCCCATCGGTGAGTCAAAGCTAAAGCTGCAGAAAAACAAGAACAGGCTTTTGGTTTTTTATCTGCAGGAGGAGAATTACAGCACCCTGGAGTGCCTTCATCCAGTCTTGGTCATCTCCAACTGGTTTAAAGCAGATGGCGTGGGGGGTGGGTTGTCTGCACTTAGTCTGATCAGTGCAGGCGGGGGGGTTGTGTCAACAGAGTGGGGTCATCAATGCTCTGGTGTCCATGTGCAGCTCTCACAGCAGCACACACATTTCTCTAAAGCTTTAGTCACATGCACTCGCATGGGGGCTGACCCGTACGGGTTTTTGGGTTGTCTGGTTCCGTGGAGCGTTGTAGAGAGGAGCGGCCTTTCAGTTCCCTTCAGGCTCGTATGCCCACCTCAAGGAATGGCCTGAAAATGGAATGTACCATTGTCGTGCGTGGTAAAAGTATTGTGAAGTTATTGTAAGGTTATGTCGTACAATTGATGCTGTCGTACGGTGAACGCTGGCGCCTTACTGACCCTCTGTAAATGCCCCACAAAAAGGGAGCGCACGTGATATGCAAGCGCCTGTAGGATGTCCACACAAACTACACTCTGATTGTCTAATTTCCTTATTTCTAACAGTCAGGAGCGTGCACGTGTCACATGAACAGCACAAGCTTGTACAGTGCAGGATTTGGGGGGTTGAAAAAATGAAATGGAAAGAACGTGCACGAACACTTTCTAAATAAGGTTCACTGTGCCGGTTTCACCATTTCTGTTCTGCAGACGGCCAGAATCCACCGGTAAAGGCCATTCTGGCTATGGTTTCAGATACTTGAAATGATGCTTGAAATTTCAGCACAAATGAAATCTTCCTGCAGCTGACTTCCAAAAAACGGCCAAATCTTCATGATAAGTTACATGAAACGCAACTTTCTCTGAACCTTCAGTTACATAAAAGAAAACTGAAGGATTGAAACAGACCTGTTGTTTACGTACTGAAAGCTGTTTTTGGTAAATTGTTTAATCCTCTAACAGGCCGTTGAGCCGGGTCAAGACCCTTTCAAAGTCCCGGTCAGAGCTTCGTTTGGAGGAAACCTTTGGACAACATGAATCTTTCTGCTAATTTCAGTTTAAATTCAAGCAGAAGTTACTGATGCAACTGCTAAAGGATGGATGGGAGCATGGGTCTGAGGGATTAATAGTTGAGAACACTGAGGGTGTTCCTGCTCCACTGACAGACACCAGTGTTTCATAACAGCATCACGGTCAGGAGGGTGTCCAACACCTCCAATAATCTCATCAAGAGAGAGGGGCGGGCCGTCTGCATACGGGTGTTTTCACGGTTTTGTAACACATTTCCCTGATTTCTGTGCATCACGTGTGTCTCTTGTGCATCCCTGAAGTGCATGGCTTTGTGAAGGTTGCTGCAGTAAGTGGAGCAATTGCATAACAGTGGTTGAAATCACTATGGAAACTGCAGCCAGGAATGAATCTGTCCGTTTTTAGGGGCGGCTGTCACTTTCCCGTTCACTGAAACATCAGCATGTTCCCCGTCAGCTTCTGCTTCATTCAGCAAATCTGGATCAGAACCTTGAAAGCTCTGCACCGCCTGCTGACAGCTCTCACATTGAATCATCTCAGAGCATCATGTCCAACCCTTTAAAGTCCCACTCCAGTCTTCTGATCTATCCTAAAAGCGTTCCCACAAGTCTTTTAAATATGATTTAGCCGAATTCAAAAACGGTGACGTTTTCTAGGACATATTTTCTGCAGAGCGGCAGGAGTTCATTAGAAATTCAACTCTGAGATGCTGAGAGCTCTCCGTTTACACGCTCTCCTGCTAGCTTACAGTGCCTCACATGCCCAACCTAACATTCCAGCTCAGACGAGGAAAACAAAAACATTCATGGATCCATTTGTCTGCAGGGGGATGCATTAGAATGGCGGAGAGGGGAGCTTGTGGCCCCGCCCAGCGTATTTTCTACATCAAACACATCTTTTTAAAAAAGCATGTTTTTAGCCTGCTCTGGATTCACAACTAAAGAAACATTCAAATACTCTTTTGTGCTTAATTTTCTCAATGTCTCCTCCATTATGAGAAAAATGCTACAAGAACACGTCAAAAACCCCATCTGCATTGGAGTGGTTCTATAAA
This sequence comes from Adrianichthys oophorus, assembly GCA_036245035.1. Classification (NCBI taxonomy): domain Eukaryota; kingdom Metazoa; phylum Chordata; class Actinopteri; order Beloniformes; family Adrianichthyidae; genus Adrianichthys; species Adrianichthys oophorus. Next base: position 1,700,569 of record BSAI01000073.1, read on the forward strand.
ACATTTCATAGTTGAGCACAAACTGATGAAAATGTTTGTTTTTTTCATTCTGTTTATCCAGGTGAGAACTCCCAGACGGATTGAATGCAGCAGGTTATGTTTACAGGACTCGTCCTTGACTTTTACTCCCTCAGAGATACCGGGCACACACGATTGGTAAAACCATTGAACTTTCTATTTATATCAGTCTTTAATCATTTTCTGGGAACTGAATTGGCTAAAGAACTTTGTTCTATGTAAATAAAAGCAGCGATTCAGTTTGCATCTAAATGGGCGAATTCACACCAAAATCACAAAATCTTCATATAAATAAACCAAGTTTTAAGAGTTTTGGAGTCAGCTGTGAAAAAATGAAGGTGAGGACAGGAAGAGAAAACATTTGCCAAATAAATTCGACAAAATGTGCCAGATTTAACCGTTAAAACTGGAGCAAATGGAACATGGAATAAACAGTTTATTAACAGTTACCATATTTTTATTACACGTCTGGATAAATGCATAAAACTTTCCTAAATCTTCTAATAACTTTACCTTTACATTTATCAACTCAGAAACCAGAATGAGGGAACATTATAGAGACTTTGGAACTTTATACTGAAATTCAGTTTTAAACTGAACCAAAGAATCCTGCATGAGACCAGTCTCTCTTCCCAGCTGACAATCACTCCATTGTCTGTGGCACAACTTGGAGTAGACGTATGCTGATCCCTGGGGCCGTTCCAACAGAGGAAGGCTGACAGTGTGGTACAGAAGGGGGCGGAGCTGCTGTTCCTTTTTCCCTGCATTTGACCTTTTGTGCAAAAAAAAACCACATCAGACAAACATTTTCATTAGAAGCTTTGATCTTCTCTGCAAGGTTCAGGCAATAAAATGTGCTTCAGGTGATTTTGAGGACTTTTCAGCATAACCTTCATGGAGGGGACACTTTGTTCTGCACTGGTCATTACATAAACGGGTCATAAAGTGGGTCATAAAAGTGGCAGGACATACAAAAAAAAAAAACCCAAGAAAGGTTGTTTGTTGATGTTGCTCTTCTCATTAATAATGTGTAACAATTTGGTGGATTAGAACGTTAAGATTATCCTGGAGATTAATATTCTGACCTGCAGGAAAAATCTGTGAATAATGTTATAGGAACTGATGCTGGTTGGTTTTGGGTTCATTTTGGAGAAGATGAGACAGTTTTGCTCATTAAAGGAAGGTGACGATGTAAAACAACTCTTCCTCATTCTCCTGCACTGTATTGGTCTGCAGGATCAGATTTTAGCTAAAACTAAGAAATCTGTGCAACTTGTCTTGTGACATTTCCTCTTCAAATCATCTGGATCTGGATTTCTACCCATCCAGAAACATTCTGTAAAATTATGTAAAAGGACAAACGTGAAAAGCTGGACGCCTGCAGAGGTAAATGCATGTGATTACAGCCTCGTTTCTGATCAATCCTCTGTGAATATATGAATTCAGAATAAAAAACAGTCAAAAGAGATGCAATAAAATTCAAAGACATACAATAAACAATATAAAGGAAAAAATAAAGGTTTAAAATAAAGAAAAACATTCTTTTAAGCCTAACACACTATAACAAAAGTCATTGTTTAATGGAATGAATGCCATATTACATGATTTAACCCAAAGCAGTGTTTCCTCAGAAAAAGGTCAACACCAGAGTTAAAAGGTCATAAAATCCCAAATAATCCAGCTCATCAAATCCAGTATCCAACCTCAGCCAAATAACCCACAGCAGCAACTTTAGGCTCCAAATTAAGATCAAACTGATTGCTTACAAAAGCTTAAACGGTCAACTCCGACTGCAGAGGGCTGCAGGGCCAATTTCCTAGTGACAGAAAGATGCAGAGAAAGAGGAATGCAAATTAGAAAAGGCAATAATGACAAGCACTGATGTAATTAGAGAGTTACATAAGTATAGTAGTGACGCTGTCTGGAATCCAGCCCCCAGCTGGCCTGAGGCTCCTCTTGTACCCAAAGCATGCTGGTACATGCTGTCAAACATGTTTAAACTAACCTCCTAACAACCAAAGAAGCATCACAAACACAGAATTATCATACATTTAAATTCATTATGCAGAGGTCAGAGGAAAGGCTGAATAAGTGGAAGCTTTAGTGAGGTAACCAATTCCTTATAGAGGGTTCTGAGAGGAAAACTGTAGTTTTAGCTGCTGAACATGAGCATGTTCACTGCCTGACATGTCATGATGCACACCTACATTACAAGTATTCTGAGTATTTTTGGCTGTTTGTGTTTTTTTCTTTCCATTTCACTGCCATGTCTGTGGAAACACCAAAGTGTAAGAAAGTTCAAGCAAATTCAAATCCCGTTCTTTGTAAAAAAAAATTGTCTTGAGGCTTTCTTCCACGTTCATCCATCCACCATCTTCAGATGCTTCAAGAGTCAAGTTCCGGAACTGAACTTGACTCTTGTGTTCACTCAGCCCTGAAAACAAAGAAATGATGATGCATCTGGAATCAACGCTAAGCGATGATGTGCATCCCTGCCTGTTTGCTCACATCTCACATTAGCCTCCGGCATTTAAAATATCTGTGTCACTTTGCAGAACATACGGAAACATATGTGGGCGGAGATCATTCTGATGCATCGTGCCCACTTCAAAGGTAAAAGGGGTGGAGTTTAAGAACCACTGGCTTCCATTTTTTACATTTCCTTGAACGTCAACTTTTAAATAACAACATTCTTTAATGATAATTGTATTTATAGAAATTTTTCTCTGTGTTTATCAGCAAACATGAAATCCGTCATTATGAGATGTTGTGCTAGTGGGTCACATGACCACATACTCTGCCTAGCTTTGTTCCAATTTTATAGGAAAAAGCACATTACAGTATTAAGAGGAATTTGTTTGGTGACACTCGTGATGAGAAGAAGCTCAAATATTTGCTGTCAAAAAGAAAAACCTACAAAAGACTCAAAAACGGCATCATAATACTTGAAAGAAAATATGACAGAATATGAAATGTTGTTTAAACCTCAAAGAACGCAGGAGCAGAATGAAACTGAGATGGAGACAGAGGAAATTGAACAAACATCATATGTGCTGTTGGGAAGGTGAAGACAGCACTAGGTCAGATGTTTTTGCTTCTAGAAGCAGCAAACTGAGGTGCATAAGCATTACAATGATTGCATTTCAACAAAGTGATTGTATGGGAGTGTTTGAAAGAAGCTTCCATGACAGAAGAGCATGAAGCTGAAACTGCAGGAAAATCTCTTGACCTCTAGACTTGCGGTTTCAGTTTCACTCTCTACCTTCTAGAACAGGGATAGGCAACTCCAGGCCTTGAGGACTGCACTCTTGCATGTTTTCCAACAAACCCTACTCTGGCATGTTCTTCTTGGACTACTGGACACACCTCAACGAGGTAATCAGTCACGAGTACGGCTTGGATATCTAGAAATCCTGCAGACACTGCGGCCCTCGAGGCCTGGAGTTGCCTATCTCTTTTCTAGATGCTCCCTGAGGGGTCACTACAGTGACTCATCTGACCTTCTCTGCATCCTGGGCACTCACGCCAACCACCCTCAGGTTCTCCTTCACTGCACCCAGAAACCTCCTTCCCAGCAGCTGTGACATCAGCATCCTTCTGGACCGACGAAGGTTTTGGTCACAGGAGTCTGAAGGCAAATTTAAGCGATGATAAAAATGCAACATGAGAACAGAGAGGACAGACAGATATATGTTCATTTTCATTGATCATTCTTTTTCTTCTTTATAATGCACATTTGTAATCGTTAAATTATTTTGAAAATAAAAGTTTTCAGTTTAGAAAAAAGTTTACATTTGATTTTTTTTACCTTTTATAAAGGTAATAGATACACGTTAGAGTGTATAAGGATTCAGCAACAGACAGACACCCACATGTCACCACACAATAAAAAAAATAATTCTGAGCTAAGTTACAGGGGATCTGGGGTGAAACAGAACAAACTTTACTGATCAATGCAGATTGAGTGGAAATCTAAGGTCTGACTATGAGCTTTCATGTGAACACAAGTAAGAGTTGAAAACAACCGTCGGATAAACAGGAGGAACAGACAAATGTATTTAGACAGTGAGTTCCATTGACACTTAATGCTGAGCCTGGGAGGAACAAACATTTGTATACAAAGAGAGAGGGCGGAAGTTGACAGGAATCAGGAAATGGGTCCAGCTGTGAAGGTCCACCTGGGGCTCCAGATAGTCCTGCAGCACCTCCTGCAGACATGAATCGGTATTACACTTCTGCATGTGTTTGCTTAAGTCAGAGCTTTGGAGCCCCATGTGTTCATAATTGAATAAATAAATATGACCTTGTACAATCAGACCATTATCAAATAAAACTCCTAAATACACAAAAAGAGCATACAATTACGAAAACCTGCATAAACATTTTAAATTGGACATAGTGAATATATTTCATTTTGAGAAGTAGTCCCACCAATGTCTCCTTCAGCCCTTTTCCTCAGCATCATGTTATAACCTGCAATGGTGAGAAGAAGCAAAAATCTGAAAGTTTTCCGTTTAGATTAGATACTCAAATGAACAGAGTTTTTCAAGTTTTCAACTTTATATTTTTGTGGTGCTTTCGCCTTTAATAAAAACCAACATCCTGCCCACATTTGACATTTCTTCTTCTGGCCGAGCTGCTGCTTCCCGCAGTATTACCATTTCATCTGAAGATTGCATTGCTGTATAACTGACACGATGTTATTTTCCAGGATGGGAACATCTGGTTCTTCTGCTTTGCTGCAAATATAGCTGGAATTGCGGTCGCTACAGGATGGCACCTCTGTTGTGGAATTATCAGTCCGGCGAGCCTGAGCTTCTGTTTCCAACTGAGGTGCTGCCCCTCAATGGACTGTGAGGACAATAAACAAAGGTTATGACAGTCATCTAACAATATAAAGTAAAATTACTTTCATTTTTATTTAAAAAAAATGTGACAGTCAATACTTTGCTTATGCAACTTGTTTGGTTAAAATAAAAGAGGCATAATAAGACTCATGTGGTCAATGTATCTAATCTTTTTTCATCAAATATTTGCTGCTCTGTTAAAATTATGCCCTTTTTTCACAGTTTCATAATCTTTTTTTAAATGTATTGGTTTATTGTCTGTTTGTATAATGTCATATTTTTTTATTTACTTGTGAACATTTTGAGGCTTCATTCAGAGCATCTACAAATGTCCTTCAATGGGTCCAGCTTGGTTACATATCTGACCATAAGTAGAAGGAATGAATCTGCTCTGGGGTACTTTTAACATATTTAATTCAGAACTGATCTGAAACATCTGAAATGTGCACATGAAAGTCTGTGAACTCTAAGAAAACGGAGTCTCTCACTTGTTCAATTCATGTCCAACCTGTTTTTATAAACAGAATTTGTCTGGATTTACTTTAAATTATGTATTTGTTAAGGATGTCTTTACCCAACACTTGGATAACAGACAAATCTGATATGTTTGAGAGAAACAAAACATGAATTGTTAAAACAAAACAACAAAAGATTGTTCTCTTTTATTTGCCATGTGCAAGAACTTGTGTAAGATATTTTTTTCGTTTTTATTTTATTTTATTTTTTTGTTATTTTATGGGAATCAAAATACATAAAATAAATGAAGAAAAAAAAACACTTTTAAAAATTTAAAATACCACTACAAATATCTGTGGCCACACCTCACCAGCTCTGGACCATTTGGCAGCCCAGTTCTGGACACGCCCCTTTTACAAACCTAGCCCTGTTGAGGGAGGAGTCAATGGAGGAACTTTAGAAACCGGTATTATAGCGCCCTCTTTCGGACTGGAGGTCTCTGTGTTTACGATATTTTATTTTCTAATAATCCCGTTTAAAATGGTAATTTTCATAGGCAGACAGTGACCTCTTAGGACATTAAAGACCGCGTGTTTACGTTCAGGTGGACACGCAGATCTCCTCGCGCGAAACGCCGCTTGAGGGAGTGTGGAAGCAGTGACGTGTAACAGCGGCTCCTCTGGTGACGTGTCTCTCCGGCTCTCTCTTTCCTCTCGGAGCAGCTGATGGAGCCACACTGACTCCACTGAGCGGTCGAACTGAAGCCAGCAGCACGGGCGTTGGATTACGGCAGCCATGGGGAGTACGTGCACCTTTTTCATTTCTAGATTTTTTGATGATTCCAACTGCAGGCTGCGTCTTGCTCTTCTTGAGCGGCAGACAGAAAGGCTCGCGGAGACGCTAATTAGCTAACCTTTGGATGTGTAGGTGGCAACTTAAGCTAGCTGGAAATGGGAACAAAATCAAAGCTAAAACGCAGTTTTTCTGTTACTTAAACCAATTTTGATGTAGATAAACAATATTGTTGAATCCTCTAGTAGTTTTTTTTTTTTAAGGTAGGCTTTAGATGTGTTTGTAATTGGCTTCTTTAACGCTGTTAGCATTTAAGCTAATGGTAACTGAAAAAAAACCTTTTTGTCGGAAAAATTAAACAGCAAAAACACGTTTCCTCTGTTATTTACAAGTGCTATGTTAGTTAGTGAAATGTGAAACAACTTACTTCAAAAAATCAGTTTCATTGATTGTGATGGCTCATCTGGAAACTGGTAAAATCCCTGTACTCCAGATTATAGAGGCTCTGTAATTCGCTCTTTGTTTATCCTGTTTGTGGTTTCTTTTATTGTTTAGCTGGACTTCATGTTTAGTTTTACAAGCAGCAGCTAGTGATGACGTTGCATCTGTGCGTACCTGTTGTAGTTGTACCAGATGGATCTTTATTTACCTGTTTGTGTGACAGCTTTCATATTTCAGCTTTCCGCTTTTATTGTTGTTAGTGTATTTTTATTGTTCTTTATTATATTACTAAATTCTTCATCTACTGTTTTTTCATAGAGCAATGGTAGCAAGATAACTTCCCCATTGTGGGATCAGGAAAAATTCTATTTTGTTCTTGTGCTGCTTATTGTAATTTAGTAGTTGCAGCATAAAGTAAAGAGGCATTAAAATGTAATTTTAAAGTAAAAAAAATCCTACTCAATTTTCAATTAACCTCCAAATCTTTGTTTTTTCAGTTAAATTTTTGGAAGTTATCAAGCCTTTCTGTGCAGTTCTGCCAGAAATTCAGAAACCCGAAAGAAAGGTGAGCGCCTTTGTTTTTGATTTCATGTCAGAATCTGCTCTTAAAATGAATGATGTCTCACCTTTTTCTTCTTAAAACTGCAGATCCAGTTTAGAGAAAAAGTATTATGGACTGCCATCACTCTGTTCATCTTCTTGGTGTGCTGCCAGGTTGGTATCTATTCTTTAGTTAACTGTCTTAGTTTGTGGAGTGTTATTTACATCTGCCTTCTTTGTCCCTTCAGATTCCACTTTTTGGCATTATGTCATCAGACTCAGCAGATCCTTTCTACTGGATGAGAGTAATATTGGCGTCAAACAGAGGTGCTTTTCGATCTGCGGTCTTTAAATTTTCTCTTTCAGAGTCCACAAATTCCTGACCTTTTTAATCTTTTTTTTTTTCTCACTGTTCTCCAGGTACTCTAATGGAGCTGGGTATATCGCCCATCGTCACCTCAGGCCTCATCATGCAGCTGCTGGCTGGTGCCAAAATCATCGAGGTGGGAGACACCCCAAAGGACAGAGCCCTCTTTAATGGAGCTCAGAAATGTAGGTTTATGATTTCTGTAGCTTTGACGTGTCTTTGATCCTTACTGTAATGTACATTTCAACATTTACATTGTTTTTCATTTTTACAGTGTTTGGAATGATCATCACTATTGGACAGGCCATTGTTTATGTAATGACTGGGATGTATGGAGACCCTTCAGAGATGGGGGCTGGGATCTGCCTACTCATCATCATTCAGGTTAATACAGATGAAAATTTCTGCCCTTAAAATGTCAAATCATTTGTTGTTCCAGTGATTAATTTATGTGTATCTGCAGAGTTTACATTTGAAAATGACCATTTTCTAATGGTTACTGCAAAGTAATGAGACGATCCCTTTGGTCATGTAGATTGCTGGCAAAAAGGCACTCGTCTAGTTGGTCTTTAAACGAAGCTGTCTCTGTTTTCAGCTTTTTGTTGCAGGTCTGATCGTCCTGTTGCTGGACGAGCTCCTTCAGAAGGGCTACGGTCTCGGCTCTGGTATTTCTCTCTTCATTGCAACCAACATCTGTGAGACAATTGTTTGGAAGGCCTTCAGTCCCACAACTGTCAACACTGGAAGAGGTACAGGAAATGAAAACACATGTGTTTAAAGACCCATTCCGATCATATTCAGACTTTTGTCAAAGCATTCCCAGTGGTTTTTATGTGATTATGCCGTTTTTAGCCAAAAAAAGAAAAACTGTGTTGTTTTCTAGGACATAGTTTTTGCAGAGCGGCAGGAAATCATTAGAATCATTTAGAAATTTGCCTCTTAATTGTGGGTGGGGCTGTTGATGTATAGTACTCCTCCCCCCTGTTGCTGAGAGCTCTTGTTCATGTGCTCTCCCATTACCACCTCCAACCTAACATTACCATTGCAACAAAAACGGCGAGCAATATCCAAGCCAAACAGTTTTGATCCAGATTCCAGCTCAGACGAGAAAAACAAAGACGTTCATGGATATATTTGTCTGTGAGTGGATGCATCAGAATGGGACGGAGCAGGGAGCTGGTGGCCCTCCCTGCATATTTCCTACATCACAAATAAGCCCTTTTCCAGTGGCGTTTTTGTCTGCTGCTGATTTACAACAATTTGAATGGAGAAATATTCAGAAATGCAATTTTGAGCTTAATGTTGTATATATGTCCTCCATCATCAGAAAAAGGCCACAAGAAGGGGTTAAAGACCAAAAAATTTTTTTTCATCAGAGTGGGTCCTTAAATACACAATGAATGAGGAGCAGATTATGTGTGTTAGGACTAACCCTGTGCGGTCCATCCAGGCACTGAGTTTGAGGGGGCCATCATTGCTCTCTTCCACCTGCTGGCGACCCGCACAGACAAAGTCCGCGCCTTGAGAGAAGCCTTCTACAGACAGAACCTGCCCAACCTGATGAACCTCATTGCCACCGTCTTTGTGTTTGCTGTGGTCATATATTTCCAGGTTTGACGCTTAAAAACAAAATGTCTTTGTTTATTTATTTATTGTAAATATTTCAGTGCATCAATAAGTGTTTGTTTTCACGTTTTCTTTAGGGCTTCAGAGTGGACCTGCCAATTAAATCAGCTCGCTATCGTGGTCAATACAACACCTACCCCATCAAGCTGTTTTACACCTCCAACATCCCCATCATCCTGCAGTCTGCTCTGGTGTCCAATCTCTACGTGATCTCTCAGATGCTGTCAACCCGTTTTAGCGGCAACTTCTTGGTGAACCTCTTAGGAACCTGGTCTGTAAGTGCTTCATTGTGGTTTTCTCTTTTTGGGTCTCTGATACCGACCCCTCGTTTGTGGTCTGAACGCACAGGTGTTGGTGTTGCTCACAAAGCTTTTGTTTTCCAGGACACTTCCAGTGGAGGACCTGCTCGAGCCTACCCAGTGGGTGGTCTCTGTTACTACCTCTCTCCTCCAGAGTCCTTTGGTTCTGTTCTAGATGACCCGGTTCATGCTGTCATTTACATCGTCTTCATGCTTGGTTCCTGCGCTTTCTTCTCCAAAACTTGGATTGAGGTTTCAGGATCTTCTGCCAAAGATGTGAGTGAGCTTTGGTGAGAACAGGTGCAGCTTTGCAGAGGGGGGACGTTGATGCATGCCTGCTCGTGTTCCTCAGGTGGCAAAGCAGCTGAAGGAGCAGCAGATGGTGATGAGAGGACACAGGGAGACTTCCATGGTGCATGAACTCAACAGGTAACCAGGCAAACCTAAAAATGCATTGGTAGGTTTTATGGTATGAACTTGCAGGTCATCAGGTTTTTTTTGTTTGTTTGTTTCTGCAGGTATATCCCCACAGCCGCTGCATTCGGAGGCCTCTGTATAGGCGGGCTGTCTGTCATGGCAGACTTTCTTGGTGCCATCGGTTCGGGTACAGGAATCCTCTTGGCTGTAACCATCATCTACCAGTACTTTGAGATCTTTGTCAAAGAGCAAAGTGAAGTTGGCAGTATGGGAGCACTTCTCTTCTGATTATAAGTCAATAAAATGTCAACGTTCTGACACACCAGACTCAAAGAAATACCCCTGATTATGTTTATTTTATTCTATTTTTTTTTACATTTCTTTGCAGTTTACTCAGTGTACTCTTTGCAGCTGGGATAGATGTTTTTACTCTATCTCCTGTCCACCAAATTGCTCGCTTGAAAAACTGTGATTCTTCCCAGATTTGAGCTTGGGATTGAGTTTCTTCAGTCCTTTTATTCTGATTGCAGTTGGCCGTCTGTCTGCAGGCTGCCTAAATCCCCACTGTCAAACGTGTCAAAGCACACAGCCGTGAGCGTCTGTCTTTGACTCACCTCAGGCGTTTTTATTGTAGCTTCCTAAAAGAACACTAAGACACGACAGCATGGTGGCGCTCATCCCGAGCTGACAGCACGGCGCTGGAGACTTTCAGCCCTTTGGTAGACGGCAGTGTCGTGTTCTGACCTAAGGTTTCTAAAGGCATAGATTAGGATGGGAAAAACATGTCCACTTTCTGTTCATGTCAGAACAATGTTGTGACTTTATCATTTAAAATCACAGACAGTGGTGTTCATGCTGGTCCTGCATTGGGCGTGGTGTTATTTTCTGTCACCTGGTCCTCAAAGGACAGTGTTTCTCAATGTCATCGTGCTTTTTTGAAATGTCTGCTGCAAAATACCGGTCAGAATGAGTATAGATTTGAATGGTCTGAAAAAGTTTTTGTTTTCTTTTTACTTTATGTAAGACATAATTGTGTTATTAAAGAAGTGTTTTCCAACACTCCTTGTGTTTTTTATTTATTAGCAAATCATTAATGATGATCTGATGATCATTGATTTTAAAGTTACAAACTTCCACTAGAGGGCGCACTGTCAAAGATTTAGTATCCAAAGTGTTACAGTCAAAACAATTGATCCATACATGGAATAAATGAAGTAATGCTGCAGTCGTGCTCAATTAAGACCAAAACGTCTAATTTTTGGTTAAATATGTGACCTTTAAGAAAAAAATATAGACTATAAGCATGCATTAAAATGTATTAATGTAATAAATGTAAGTTTTCCACCCAACAAAAAGGTTTGAAAAGTGGGGGTTTTTACTTCTAAACTTTTTTGTTGGATACTTAAAATCTCAAGCTTCTTGAAGTTTTTTCATTTTTTTATACAATTTAAAGTTAGATTTTTCAATTTGACTTTCAACAACTTTGCTGGATTTTTGCAGAATCTATTGCAAAAATGAAAAAATGCCAACAAATATTATAAAAATCATTTTAACTGTGCTTCTACTACACAATTTAAGAAAAACAAATGTTTGAATTGCTTGTACGGCTCCTAACCAGAAAAGCTGTTTGGTCCCCCCCCCCCCTCCATCATCTACAACAGTGAGAAAGACCTGAACATACAGTAATTCTTTTTGTTATTTTTATTTTTACGTTTCACAAAATAGTTTTAAAGAATAATAATAAAAATAATATAGAAAATAAATATAATGAAGAACTTCCGTCCTGCGGTTATTACAAAGTAAGAGTATAATTAAACTAAAAGGTTGGATAAATATGTGTGTGTGTGTGTGTGTGTGTGTGATTACATTCTTGCACTTCAAACAGAAAGGCTTGTTAAATATTTGCATTGAAAGCTGAAGTGAGGAAGGATCGGCGGAAATGACGTCTGTATTGTGCGACAGCGTGCGGATCAGGTCACGCAGCAGGAGCAGGTGCTTGACACCGGGTTGCGTGTCAAATGAGACTCCTTAAGACGTCTAATTACGGTTTGCTGACAGGTTATCTATTGTCAAGGAGCACCATTGTTCCATATCACAAGCAGACATGTCGTACTGCAGGGAAGACGGTAATGTCTCATTTTTTTCTCTACTAAAAATCAACAGGTCAATGTCAGAGAGCTAGCTACAATGCTAGGCTACCATGTTTGGACAGATTAACTGAATGTTCAGGGCAGCACAGGCCTCTGGTGGTTTAAACATGGGATTAAAGATAGGATTTTTCAGAGTTAACTTTCTGTTTTTGTGCAGAAAGGTCAGACAGCAGAACTTGACTCAGAAATGAAAGAAAAAGGTATGTTCTGTGCCACAGCACAGGGCAGAAATTCAGACCTTCACTCAAGTTTAACTGATGTTTCTCCAGAAGAATGAGTATCATCTAAGACTATCTCTAGGACTAAATGAGTCCATTTAGATTAACTGATTTGGGATTTCATTTGTGATGTGGTTAGCAAAAATCAACTATAAAATAACTTTTTGGTTATAAAAGTTATTTTGTTTGTTGCATAACTAGTAATTAAACAAGAAGAAAAGGCGAAACTTTAATCTATTAAAGTAGGACAAAAAACTAACAGAAAACTTTTTTCTTCTAAAGAAAACAGATTTTAAAACGTTTTCTGAAAAACTAACACTGTTTTTTTGTATGATAAAATTGACTGAAATAATTGATTTTCAGTTCAAAAATTGTATTATCCAGATTAAAATTAGATTGATCTAATTTCTGTTGGTGATTCATAATTGTTTAGGTAAAGATCGCGTCATATTTGTAACCAAGGAGGATCATGAAGCTCCCAGCAATGCCGAGCTGATCGCAGATGACCCCAATGATCCCTACGAGGAGCAGGGTTTGTTTATTCTCCTCTTGGTTTTTAGTTTCTCTTTAAACTGCCTTTTAAATGTTAAACAACATTATAGCATATAGTACGTAATGAGTCGGTTATAGAGGTACCATTTTCTCTGTCAAAGAGTGATGATTTTCTATGTTGTTAACATGTCAGCCATACATAGTGGTGAGTTTAAGTCTCATTTCCTGTATTTATATATTAATAAGACAGTTACCTGACGTCACTCCCTTCAAATCCACACATAGACCATCTTTTGCACAATATTTATTGAAGGCACAGCGTGATTTTAAAATTATAATTATTTTTTCTTGTAGTATGCTTAATTTGTGAATTTGTTTAATCAGAGATGCTAAAATTCAGACATAAGTCATAAAATTTACATCTAAATATTTCTATTTTTTTGAGTTGAAAATGCTGCCTATAGCTGGAAAGAGTATAACTTAGTGGAACATTGATTTTCTGATTGGCAAAGAGTGCTTTTGTCCTCCAGTTTTAACAACAATAATAAAATATAAACTTCACACTTGTTCACAAATGTGCATACATTTCATTACCAACTATCTTGAGGTTGGTAATGAAAATGCAGGTTGGAAATGCAAATTTACTTTAAAAAATGTTTTTTAAACAAACAAGAACAACTTGAGATGGGTTGATATAATCATTTAATCGATTGTAATCGATCTAAGCTTAATAGATCAATAATCGATCCATAAAAGTAGAGATCTATCTAACGCATAAAGCTAAAGTCCGCTAGCATGATGCTAACGTAAAATGAAATTTCCTATAGGACGGCTAATGCTAACGCTCTGTCAACCTAAGCACACGTTGACGAGTAGATGAACAACTTTATATACTCGCAGCAGGATTTTTCAAAACTCTTTTAAAGAAACATTTCTTTTAAGTAACCATTTGTGCTTTTTTCAACCAGTGTGCCGCGGCAAACCAGTGTGCCATGAGAGATGGTCAGGTGTGCCGTGGGAAAAACTAATTTTCACTGATCTAAAAACATTTACCATCGCCAGAACATCAGCTGTTCATCCAAACAGGCCCTTATAAAACACAGAGTAGTTAGAAATATGAAAGATCAGAAAATACTTTTTTCTTTGTGTTTATATTAAAGACACTTTGATAGCCGCCCGCAGCTTTTGCTGAAAGCAGTTTTTGAAAGAATCTCGCTGCTTTAACTGCCTCCACCAATCATTCTTGGAGGCTTAATCATACATCATCAGACTGACCAATCAGAAGCAGTTGACTGAGAGTCCGCACTTCCTTGTTCCGACTTGGCTCATCAAGTCTCTGAATTCCAACAAAAATAACAGCTAAAGCTCGTGTTTAGCAGTGTAGCGTCCCGCGGCCAGTTTTGGTCAAACAGATGTAGGCTAAAGTGTTGTTGATATTTACTGATGAAAATCTGTTTGGTTTGAGATGTTACAAAGATCTTTTCTGTTTTCTGAAGGTCTGATCCTTCCTGGCGGGGGGATAAACTGGAACTGTCCGTGTCTCGGCAGCATGGCCAGTGGACCATGTGGAACCCAGTTCAAGGAGGCGTTCTCCTGTTTCCACTACAGTATAGAGGAGGTTAAGGGCTCCGAGTGCATCGACAAATTCCGCAGCATGCAGGAGTGCATGCAGAGGTTCCCAGAACTTTATCCCCAGGAGGACGACAAGGAAGACTCGTCTCAAGAGTCTGCTCCTGCCGACAGCTTTGCCTCTGAGAATGACTCTAGTCCATCCACCTCAGAGGTGTCACCTGAGAACCTTCCGCCTACAGACAACCAGACTGCCAGCTAAAACCAGACTGTCGTGACGGCAGGAGCTCCAGTTTTTGGCCTGGGCTTCAGGTTTCCTAATGGAAGAAGACCAGCAGAGACGTTGTCATCTACAAAAATGTGGGCTCCTGTTTTTCCTGGGACCTTAAAAATGTTGTAAGTGTTGCGACTGCGTTTTCCTACCGGTCCATTAGATGAAAGGCTGATGCAACAACAGTCCAATTTTATGCTTTAAAACACTTACTATTATTGTGGTGGTGTTTTCTTCAGCTTTCAGGATCTTCATGTAGCACTGGTTCATCCAAAGCAGCAGAATCCTGAGCGGTGACTGTCAAACTTGTTGTTTTTAGCATCGTTTGTTGACGCCTCCTATTTTATTTGATTACTGGAGACCAAAGCTAAACAGAAACAAGGGGTGCTTTTCAAACCACTGTGCAGTTTACATATTTTCTTAAGTCTGAATATACATGTTTAGTAGAAACCTCAGGGTCTTGGTTTCCTTCCTGCAGTCACTGACACATGAACAGTGTTTTGCAGACTCACCTTGGGTCCTGATCTAATCTAATCTGACGTTCATGTTTTTTCACAAAACAATCAGATTAAAAAGACCTCTAAACAAAGTCTCTTTATTCTTTTCTTTGTGCCTGAAAACAAGTCCCTTCCTCTTTTGATGGGAGCATTATTTGCATTTATTAGTTATCATTTGTTGAATAGATATCAGTTTATTGGTGCATAAAGGTTCCTGTCAGATGGATGAAATAATCTCCTAATAGAGTCCATGAAGGTTTGTATGCAGACGTTTCTTTTGTAAATGTTTTATTTTACGTGTTTAAAGATTTGGTAAAAAATGGAACATGAGTCAATGGGATAAGCCTCCTTTAGAGCTAAAATGAACGGACACTGGTCTAAATATGGATGGAAACTGGTGGATCTGAAAACAAATCTCTTCAGTCCCACAGAGTCATTCTCAGTTTTTCCCAAATCTGTAACTTTACAAAATCTTAACTTGATGAAATCCTCCAAGGTGGAACATGAGTATCCTGATTAACGGGGTCTCCATGACAACCGTTGCCATGACTCAACAAGTTCGGAAATCGCAACGTCTTGAAAACAGTAATTTTAGTGTGAAAGTCATTTTCTCATCTTTTCTTTTCATTGAAAAATTCTTGTAAAAGTTTAGTTTTTGGAATATAAAAAGGTAAGTGAAAGAAGTCTGAAGTGAAATGAAGCGTGGTCACCTTTTCTAACATCGATTTGAACCAACGTGATCCCGCGGTGGTTCAAGTTAACCAGCCGAACCCTCCCGTTCTGGACCGGTGGTGGGACCGGTTCAGGGTTCCATCAGAGGATTTATGAACGAATGGAAACTGGTCCAGTGTGTCCATCTAATGACCGTGCATCTGCATGTGTGCGTGCGTGCGTGTAGATGCCTAAATCTGGACTTCAGCCTCCCCCCGAACCTCCAGACCGTCCGGGGCCTCCTGCTGGACCCGAAGGCAAGCCCACCCTGCCTGACATTCACCAACAGACGGGTATCGCTTCCGCGGGTAACCTTCAGGTAAGAAGAGCCTCAGAAACCAGCATGAAATACAGGCCTTCATTTCAAATCTGTGAAGCAGCTTTATCACAGCGTTTCTAAGAAAAGTTCTGTTTGATTATATATTTGATTAATTGGCAGAATTTTCCTGAACTTTACTCTTAAATCCCCAAAATAGATGCCTCTAATCAAGGCTAACTTCCCACAGCCAAGGCCACGCCCACATATTTCCACATGTACCATCCCCAGGTTTCACCTTTGTTTTAACCTTAAAAAGTTTGCATTTTCTCTGAATGTTTCTTAGAAAAGACATTAACAGAAAAATGGCCAGTATAAACTTCCATTTAAAATCTCTAAATCAAATGTTTTATGTTACAGCATCAGTAACTTGGCAGTCTTTGTGACAGTGCATGCTATCTGGGTCATTTTCAATTCCTCGTGTCTACATCATTTATGAAAATATGAAGCCAGTTTATTAAAAAATAAATAAATCTGTGTATGCAGGTCTGTCAGACTGGACATGGATCCACGCCATCCTTACCTGGCATCAGAAGGACCGCCCACTGCTCTGATGCCCTTTCAACATCTAACTCTCAAGTAAAACAAACTCAATGTAAAACAATGTTTACAGGATTTAATCTAACATGAGTCAAGATTGTTTTTGGTTTTGTTTGCATTCTGAACCGTGTTTGCCATGGATGGCACCAGCAGAACATTTTATTCACGTAGCATAACTGATTCAAAACACAAAAGCTAATGTTTGTCTCGATCATCTAAGAGGGTTACCTCATTTTTAAAGACCCACGCCAGTGAAAATGTTGTTTTTGACACATGTTTTTGTGACCTTTTTCTGAGGATGGAGGAAGCATATCGAGAAAATTAAGCTCAAAATTGCATTTCTGAGTATTTCTTTATTCCCATTGTTGGGACTCGGGAGCAGATGAAAAGATGCAGTTTGTAAAAGATTGTATTTTTTGTTGTAAAAAATATGCTGCATGGTCCCCTGCTCTTAGCTCTCAGCAAAGAGGATGGGAAGAGGGGCGGTGTTGCACCAACGGTTCCACCGTTTCTAATAAATTCCTGTCGTTCTGCAAAAACTATTTCTTAGAAAACAACACAGTTTTTTTTTATTTAGGCTCTAACTGGCATAATCATAATTAAAAAAACACTCTTGAAAAGAGATCAAAGATGTCGGAGTATAGCGTGAAATTTCTTCCTCGAGCTCCATCCAAACCCTCAAAGCTTGTATTTCAGACTGTAAGACGAGGATTCACGCCATCTTTAGCTGACATCACAAAGACCCGGCTCTGCTCAATCTCAACGTTTATTTTTCAGGTAAAAAAAAAAGCAGACGTGCAGTTTGAAAGCTCATGTACTCAGTGTTAGGATGCTTCCAGAGTCCGGGATGATTTAACCCAACATAAGCTGTGTTTGTGTGTCAGTCCGACGCAGAGAAGCCAGATTACAAATTACAGAGTCGATCCTCTCTGGAACCTGGAAATTCAAACTCACCTAAAGGTTAAAGTGCAGTTTTCTAAAAAAAAAAAAAACATGTTTTAAGACATTAGTTTATAAATCAAAAGATATTCTGTAGAAAATGTAAAAGTGTATTTTAATTCTATCCCTGCTTTTTGTTTTAGCTGGAGCTATCAGTTCATTCTCAGACGGACCTTACTTTGCCGTAGGTGGAAATAAACCCAAAGTCCAGATTTCATTCCAAGGAGAAGCGGGTGATGTTTCTCGTGAACTGGCCATAGTGAGGTAAAAACCTTTTGGAAGGAGTCTGAATGACAGTATTTAAAAAAAAAATGGGATAGTGTTACTTTTAACTATGTAAAATCTTCTAAAACAAAGAATTGACCGAAAATGTACATTTTTGATGTTCATTGATATCCATCATTTTTTGATAAGCTATAGAACGTATCAATTGTGAAACGTTGGCTGATTTGGTAAATCTTTGGTCCCAAGAATGTTAGTTAATATGCAGAAATATTGGTTTGAGTTTTCAGGGAAAAAAAAGCCCCTTATTTACTCTCTGTCTACAATCTGAAATACCTATATGTGCATACAGCATGCAAAGAAGTTCAATCAAACCTTGTTTGGATTTTTTAATGAAGGATTGCCAAATCTTCTTAAAAACACTTTTTTTTAATAGACTTACGAGGGAATACTCAAGATTAAATATTGAAGCCCTCCTGGCTGAAAAAGGCATAGACTGTAATGTCTTTATCCCAAGATATCTGAGAAATGGAGATGAGCATCAGAGCGAAAGCGGGAATGTGACGAGACCATTTCTCCTGCTGGAGGTGAGGATGCTGTCATTATTTTTGAGCTCTCTTCTATCCCAAAAGCAGTCTCTAAGCGCCATAACACGACTGTTTTCTACTGCTTGTTGTGAAGTTCTTTGATAACGAGGATTATGACTGCCGAACACCAGAAGAATGGCTCGCTTTAGGGGATGTTGAAGGCTCTCCTGATCGACGGCCGGTTCCTGCCACAGCTCTCCTGCCTAAATTTCACCAGACTCTTGGTAAAAAAGCAAAGCTACAATAATAAATACTCAGACATGTTTTTTTAACGCTTACTGTGTTCTTTTCTCATTTAAAGATGAAAACCGTCCATTAGTGGAGTACTGCTGGTATTTAGTGGGAGTTCTTGACTACAATAGCGAGAAATGCCAATATTTTGTTCAGGAGGTTCAAGACAAGGATGGAAATCCCATTTTAAACCCCAAACATTGGAAAAGTAAATCTCCATCGTGTTTTTTTTTACTTCTATTTCATTGACTGTCGTCTCACTGCTGTTTCTGATGTCCTTCATCTCGTGTTGCAGAAGTGAACGCCTCCCAGAGAGGCCTGAAGCGCTGGATCCCCAGGATCCGACTGTGCTTCCATGGTGAGGACCCTCGGGTTTTTGTCAACCGCGTCAGCTTTGCCCAACATTTCAGAGAAGACGTGGAGAACCGGATTCTGCGTGACCTGTCTGTGGACTACATGCCCCTCTGGGAGGGAGCCCCCCGTCTCAGCCCCGAAACTATGGAGAAAATCAAAAAATGTGCCAACTCAGCTCCCGGTCTGAGGTTGGACATGTGGGTCATGTCAGGATTCAATTCCTGTCACACTTCTGCTGGTTTTGAGTCCTCTGTTAAGAAATGTGTAGAAGTTAAGAAGGTTCATGCCTTTTGTGCAGAATAAAGAAGCATGAGAAGGTTTTGGGAAAGGAGGTTGAGCTGGAATACGCCCGCTGCATGAACAGCATCACTTTGGACTTTGTGGTGAAGACCAACCCAGAGCTGTTTTCCAACATCGCCCTTCCACGGGAGGACCCAAAGGCTGCTCCAGACCAAGGTACAATGGTTATTGTGTATTTTTATGTTTGAGTCAAGAGGACATTTTGTAATTCCGTCTGCGCCTGTTGTATCTTTGCAGAGTTCACACTGGTTCCTGAGTATCCATATAAGATGAACCAAAACGCGTTTGCCTCCGTGTTTCTGTATTCTCAGCCAAATGTTCTCCGTGCTGTCTCCAGTGTACGGCTGCTGTGCCACAAAGTGGCAAACATGAGACTGTTTAACCTCCAACTGTGGAAGCGCCTCCCACTGGACGAATTCAAACTCATCCAAACTCAGTGCTACACACAGGTACTGCTGCGTGCATCACCGCTGGTGCTTCCATTACTTGATAAATACATTTTCATCATCAAATGTATTCATTTGAGTTTGTGTGAAGTTCTGAAGAACTTACATGAAGGCAAATCCCAACGGTCTAATAAAGCTTATTTTGATAGTTTAAGGCATTTTTTTCTGAAGTGTGATTTATTTTTCCCCTTTTAAATACCTGATGAAAATTGTGCTTTTGGTGTTTTTAACATGTTCTCGTGTCATGTTTCTGATGATGGAGGACATATGTAAAGGAAAATAAGCTTAAAATTGCAATTCAGAGTATTTCTTTATTCAAATCACTGTGAATCAGGAGCAGATTAAAAAATTGAAAAAGAGCTTGTTTGGGACACAGGCTCCCTGCTCCAAGTTCTCAGCACCGAGATGGGAAGGGGGGCGGGGATGCTCCAGGTCAACGGTCCCGCCCACAACTCAGAGGTGAATTTCTGATAAATGACTGCCACTCTGCTGAAGCTATGTCCTAGAAAACGACACAGGTTTTTACATGTTGACTAAAAACTGCATAATCGTTGTTAAAAGACCACTGGGAACGCTTTCAAAAATGATCGCAGAAATCTTCGGAGAAAAGATCTTTGGACTGTTTTTAAAGTTCATGAAGAAAAAGCACCAAAAACTCTCCTCCTCTCCCTCCAGGTGAGCTCGTATCTTGAGCATGAGTGGAGCTCCAGTGTCAGAACCATCCTCCATACCAATCTTGGTGACCTGAGCAAGCGGGATTTTGACATCTTTAAGACTTCTGGGATAAATGTCAAACTTTTCAGACTGTTGAAAGTGGTGCACCTGCTGATGCACGATGCCCTGTATGACTGCCTGCAGTCTTCACTGCACAGCTTGACCGAGGTGGTGGGCGAGACCTCCCAAAGCGTGCAAAGGAGCGGCCAGGATCTCAGCCCCCATAAGTAAGACAAGATTATGTAAAATGTCAATTATATAAAGTCGAACTTTTTAAAGATATCATTTCTAAAGAGCAATGTGTCTAAATTGGCTTTGTTTTCTTTATTCAGACAGGAGGAGAAGCCACTCTTCACAATGAAGCTGGTTATGGATGAAACTGGGTTTAGATTCAGCCCTCCTCTAGAGGACTTTAGGATTTATTTGTTCAGTTTGTTTGACGAGGGAATTAAGATTCCTGAAAAAGTTAAAAAAGTCATTAAGGTTAGTCCAAACTGTATGAGTCCTTATGGATGTAACAAGTCATTATAACAATTCACTTTATATCATAACTTATGGTAGACGGTCCGATTCATAGTCCGCATTGGTTCACTTTGAATCATCCAATTCACTGACTGGAAATCAATCCACATCTTTAAAATATTCAACAGTGTGACTCAGTGATAAATATCAGGTTACTAAAAAGTGCAGGTGAAGTTTTCCAGATTCCTTGTATTTCTTGAAAAATGATCAAGTGTAAATGAAATATGTGTACAAACAAAGAAGTAAACAAGAATGAATGTCATATCCATTCACACTTTAGTTTGATAAAGTTCAGCCAACTGTTGTTTTTCCACATCAGAATGATCCAAAGGAACATTATTCTACCACACTCTATGGTCACATGTCTTTTGGTTGATCAGTTTTTGCTGCATCACATGTGTGTTGTCCGCTGTGATGGTTGTTTTTACGTTTTAGTAAAATAAACCTAATGTGTCTTAATCTAATTCATATTTCCAATGTCGATTTCAATCAATTTGTCTCATTTTGCAATGATTTCATGATGTTACACGTCGATTGGATAATCAGCTTGCCTCAGACAGATGGATCTGTTTGGATTGTTGTAATAGATAAATCAATGGTTTTATTTTGAAAAACAAATTGATTTAAGGGAAGCTGTTTCGCTGTCATTCTTACAGTTGGAGTTAAAAGATGTAGTGGTCCAAGGTGATGGGGTGCTCATGTCAAAGAGATGGTTGAAACAAGAAGTGAAGCATCTGAAAGAGCAAATGCACGACACTCTGCTGCGAGCAGCTGCAACTCTCACGGCTTACGCTACCCAATGTGAAAAACACCTGGAGCTTCAAAACCTGCACATCCAAGCCTCCTCCAAGTACATCTGTTAATAACAGCACACTTTTACAAATGTTTTCTCATGTTTCTGGTCAAGTCAGGATCAGTTTTTTGGTTTGGACAGTTCCATGTGTCCGTGATGCTTCCACATCCTCGCTTTCAGGTCAAACAATGAAGAGTGGACATCCCGAGAAGTAAAGATGGAGGTGGAACGACTTGTCAAAGAAAGCAAAGAGCAGCAGTACTCCTTACCATCTTCTCTGACGATCGGTCCATTTTTTGTCAGAGTGAAGAACCTGTATCAGTCTCCTGTTCAAAAAAGACAGGACATGGCCGATGCCCTGCTTTCCCAGTTGGCTCTAAAGCTGCGTAAGCAGGTTGAAAACGTACGTCTTGAGTGGCCAGAACACATCCAATCCTTCTAAGTTCACGTGAAATGCATCCATCTGCTGTACCAACACTCCTTTTGATGGCTTTAGGTGTGTAAGGAGTGCAGCCTCATAAGCAAACAGCTACAAGAGAAAGCCAATAACATTGAAGAGCTTTCAGGAAAGAGGGAATGGATGAAGGACATCCCAGCACAACTCCAGAAGTTCCAGGTAAACATTCAACATAATCATTTTACAGCTAAACACACCAAAAATCTGGGAATGTTACTGTTTTTCTTTCATCACATCAGGAATGCGTGATGGAGATTTTTTCGGAGTATGAGATACTTGAAGGATTGTGTAATATTTCAGAGGAGGACTTTAAAAGAAAGTATGTTTGTGTTACTTCATTTGTTTTTTGGTTTTTGGGGGGGACTCGGTGTGATTTGCTGTTAAAACTCAGCTGTTTTCAACTTAAATATGGCCGATCTCAGCTGCTAAGCAGGCTCAGGTCTTTTTAGCTCTTGGATGGGAGTTTGCCTAAACCTCCACTCAGAGAAAACCCATTTGATTTGTTGTTGTGGTTTAAACAAAACCACGGGGTTGACAGGACTTCACCTGATACTTTAATGTTCAGGTGGGCCGCCAGAACGTGGCCTGGCAAGATCATCTCCCAGATGGAAAATGTAACCATGGAGGACCAGGAAGATGAAGAGCGCTTCAGAAAAATCCAAATTCTAGATCAAAACCACTTTGAGGAGGAGTTAGATAATCTGCAGGTCTGTTGGTCCAAACACACTTTCTGTAATTTCTCAGTACTTTTCACACATTTCTGATTTATTTGTTCGTCTTTGGGATTTAAACTGTTTGTATGTCTTTTTATAGATGGCTTTCTCTGAGCTAATAGGCTATGAAGACATCGATTTTGTCCAGGAGACGTCCATCAAGTTCAGCAACATAAACATGAAGCTGAAAGAGTGTATGACCAAAGCCCAGTTGTACAGCACTAGAGAGCGTCTGCTTGCTATGCCTGAAACAAATGTGAGTGCAGTGTGAGCAAAGTACACGCTGCTAAAACAAAAAGCAATGCAAAATATCATCAAGTGTTTACTCTGAAACAAAATCCATGCCAAGCATCTGTCTGCAACAGTACGAGCGTCTGCAAAAGCTGCAGAGTGTCTTCCAGCCTCACCTGGAGCTCTGCACCACCGTCTCGGACTGGCAGCACTGGAGTGAGGTCTGGGTCCACAGCCCGCTGTCGTCCATAAATCTGGAGCAACTTGAACACATCACGAGTCACACCGAGAAGACCATCTGCAAATGTATGGAGCATTTCAAGGACGTTTTCCGTAGGTGACCTGATGACCTTTGTGAGAGTTTTTGGGTCGTAGGAGAATTTCATTTGCTTTTCTTAGCTTTCTGTTGCATCCTTTTACCAGCCAGTGGAGAAGGGTCTAATACCATTCTCAAATACACAACGATTACAGTGATCATGTGCGCCATCCTCCTGACGTCTGCATTTTAATGACAGATCTCCAGACAATGATGACTGAGACGAAGAAAAAGATGGAAGACTTCCGTCCTCACGCTCGTCTAATTAAAGCCCTAAAGGAACCGGCCATGAAGAGCCATCACTGGGATCTGCTTTCAGAACGCATCAGAATCAAAGTGAGACCCGACGCAAACCTTCACCTCACCCACTACCTGAAGCTCGGCCTGCAGAACCACGTGGAGGACGTGGTTCAGATGGCTGAGATGACTGCAAAGGAACACAGCAGCAAACAGGTGATTTTCAGTTTGGTGTTCTGGTTGTGTTTGTGAGGGGTGGAGTGTGGAAGAAATGCTTGTAGATAAACATCTCATTACCAGCAGGGACAGTTTTGTTTAATAATATCGCCTGGAACTCCATCTTGTTTCACAGAAAAATGTGAATTTCTTGTCTAAACAAAGGCTGTGGAAATCATGAGGTGTAAGAACTTTGAGGGTTTCCTGTCATTCAAAAGAAAATCTGGATAAAAGCAGAGTTTTGATGCTTGCCAGTCTGATGGTTAACTCTTCACGTGTCTCAAACTGAGGAAAATCAGCAAATGTTCTCACGAAAATAGAGCCTTTTAAAAGAAATTCGTAAAGTTTCAGTGTATTGAAAGTCAGACAATCATGCCATAATTTCTACAATTAAATGACAAAAGAGACAGTTAAAAACAGAAGGATGATGGGAAATGAGGCCAGGCTTACTCCCACAAACAGTCCCGCCCACACTTGGAGTTTCTGCCGTTTTGCAGAAACTATGTCCTAGAAAACGGCACAGGTTTTTAGATTTTGGCTCAAAACGGCATTAACACAAAAAACCACCGGGATCGATTTGAAAATAGGTCAAAAGAAGATGTGAGTCGGACTAACAATTTTCTTGAACTTGTCTCACTCTTTTACTCAGATTGTTGTGACCAAGAACTCCGTGCTTCCATGTTGCTGCCTACCATACACTTGGCCAGCTCTGGTGGTCTTTTTTGTTTGATGAATATTTGACAGTTTTTTACCCAAATGTTCTACATTTTCTTCAGTTGTCTTGCTTTTCTGCATCCTTTTTGGTCAAATAGTCATTCACAGAGGCATCAGTTCCCTTGAGTTTCTTTCCCTTTTTCAAGAAAGCCAGTTTGTGTTGTTATAAGGTGATTCACAAGCTGTATGATGACCGCTGGTTTATCAGACTCCTTTCTCCCTGGGGAGGGAGAAACAGGTCTCATCCTGAAAAATAATAACATGTTATTTTTATGGATTTGAGTCGTGACTCCATGTTTGATCAATTTCTCTCACAGATTTACAGAATCTACCTTTATTACATGAATACAGGATTGAAAAAAAACATTTCTCTTCATGAACTGTAGTTTCTTTCATTGTCAGTGAAATTGTCATTAATATTATAATACCTGCTGCCACAGAGAGTTCCTGTGTATTTCACATAAAAGTTCTTGCACAGAAAAACCCACCTCACACAGTTCACTTTGATAAAATCAGATTTTGTAAATGCTATGAAACGTTAAAACAAAAATGTCATATTGACGCACAAAGCAAAAGACATTTAACAGAAAACTCAAATTTGCAAACAAAATGTTTGATTTGACATTAATATACAAACTATTTCAGCTTCAGGACTTTAGAGCAGAACAGAAAACTATATTAATAATAAATGAACATGATTTTTCTCAAACAGTTTGGGTTTTAACTTCGGTAATGTTTAGCAAACGTTTTCTGCTCTCCCTCTTGTGTCAAACATCTAGAAGAAACCATTTATCTTTTGCTTTCTGTTTTGAAATCTAAAATCTTTGTTTTGTGTGAAAGACAGAGGAGCTTGTGAAGTCCATCCTCCAGTCTGCAGGAGTCTGGCGTGATTCCATCCACAGGGTTCTCCTCCCCGTCTGGTATCGTGCGTTTGCACGGCCCCTCCTCTGTGTTTCTCTGCTGCTCTGCAGCCTCTCCTGTCATGTGCAGAGCATCGAAGCAGACACGAGGCAGAGATGATGAGACACTGATCACCATGCAGCTGTTCTGCGTAGGAACAAAGATGCAGTTTTGGAGGTGATGGGAAAAAAAGCAGGAATGCTTTTTCTGTAGCAGTGAGCTGAGACTGACGGGTAAGGAAGAAGCTGCTGTTATTCTGAGATCTGTCAGAACAGTTGGATGTTCTGATGAAGCTGAAATCTGCTGTACAGTAATGATTAGAGGCAGATCTTCATCAGGTTAGGCATGACGAGGCAGTGAGTTTGAAATGCAGTGCTACGAGTGTGGTCTCTACTCCTGAAGCACCTGCAGGGATAAAAATAGCCCTTCTCCTCCAGCTGAGTGTTGAAGGTTTCCTCAGACTCACCTGCTGCAGTCTCTCTGCTGATCACAGCTCTGTGCATGTGACATGACGGACAAAGAGGAGCCAGCTGTGACATGTTGTTTTTGCTCTTTTGTTTTCTGACACGCAGACGTTAAAGAGTGCTTGTGAGATCGGGTTATGGGAAATAAGACCAGGCTTACTCTGCAGCAGGCCTGTCATCCACAGAAATGTTTGGATTGTTTCTGTGCTGTCCTCAGGAAGGAATGTCGGCGTTCTTCTTCACTAAGAGAGAGTTGTATCTGTCAAAGGAACCGTTCTCTAAAACCAAAGAACACATTTAAATCCCCACAGTATTGACTTTTTAGCGATAATGAATGCTTGTTAAGTGTTCAACCATCAGTCAATGGATACAAAAAAGATTATTTGATTATTATTGATTAAAACTCTGCCATGTGTTTCATTTTACTGCTTTTTTTTAGTTGTTTACAGGAACAGATGGAAGAATGTGCACTTTTATTGTTTTTTCAATTCAATTGTATTCATACAACCCAATATTTAATCTAATTTATATTAGTTTGATCTAAAAATTTCAGTTACAACATTCTGCAAAAATAACAAGATATCAGGCGGAAACAAACACTTCCTTCACATTAAAAAACACACACACATAAAAACTAAATAAACATTGTTGAATGTCAAGTAAAACTCTAAATCAAATGTTTTTTATGTCTTGGTTTGTTACTTTTAATTACAGTTTTTAACTTTGATTTGTTTGGAGCTAATTCAAACAGACTAGGATTAAATAATTAGCCATGATGGATGGGGTGTTACATAGAAATCTTAATATTCTCCTGAAATCCTGTGCATCCTAGTGTTAATTATCCGTAATTGACTAAAACCCAATGAGTAAACGATTTCTGATGAAAATGTATTTGAATCATGTCAGGGTTTATTATTATTAATTTGCTTAAAAAAATGTATTGCCTTTTTTGTTTCTATTGTAGATATCTTACCTAATAATTTTGCTGTCAGACTTTTTTATTTAAAAAAATTTTTTTATTAATGAATTAGTAAATAAACGTAATGACCAAAAGGAGAAGCAACAGATTGGCAAAGCAGTTGACCTGACAAAGAAGAACTGAAAACCAGTCATTTAAGATACACTGAGGATAAATAACAAAAAAGACAATTATCAGCTTAAACTGACAGAAAGACAAACCTGAAAACAGAACATGAAGAACCAAGAAAACAACTGAAAAACACAAATAAAGGTCACATAAAATGATGTTCAAGTAAAATCATAAAGCTAAGATCTCTTCTGTGCTGGATACAGAATCATCTTTTTTATTGACGAGATTAAATGCAAGATGTTTAGTACAGCAAAGACAAATGAAATATGCAAAAAGATGAGGATGAAATATTATATTGTTTGGATGAAACGGAATATTCCAGGAAACTCAGTAACATTTATGAGCTTTAAGGTGATCAGGTTAACAGGTGAAATGTTGAAAGTCAAAGTCCACAACTCGTTTCCTAGATCGCTCAGTCATTCCTAACTGCTTCATTTGTTCTTGTTTTACAGACACAGGATTTCCAAAAGTGATGATGCTCTGTCTCCTTCCCCGGATAAACCAATGGCATCAAGGATCCACTTTAAAAACTAATTTCTCAGCTGACTGATGTTGGAACTGGAGGTCCAATCGTCATGGAACCTGAAAGATCATCAGGACTTTCCACAGCGGCTTTGGTGGCCATTGCCTGCAACACGTGTGTCGCATTCCTGCTCCTCTTGCTTTGTCTGATCCTCTATCGAGCCTGCAGGGTGCCATCCTGCCCGGAGAGCCTGGCAGCATTGGCTCAGAGGGAACCAGAAGCCCAGCAGATGAACGAGCACAATTACCTGCTGACCTCCTGACTGCAGATCCACGTGTGTCTGTAAAGGAGCTTGAGGACGGACAGAGAAGAGTATTCATGTCTCAAGTCAACCTTCTTCTGTTTGACATGAGGAATTCTGATGTGAACATCCTGAAGACCATGAACAGATGGGAGCCCCAGCATGGATGCAGATGTTCTGCTGCAGAAGAACCTCCTCTTTATTATCTGGAATAAAAAAAGTTCTACTGCAAAGTTTTGGGACTCTCAGTCTCTCAACTGCTCTTAGATATCAGCAAACTTGAATAGAGAGTTGTGCTTCACATAAGAGCCAGATGTATAGATCTAAAATGTGTTCATGGCTGTGAACCTAGTCCTATTCTAGCATCTGCAGGGCCGCTCTCCTGGTTCTTCTTCTCACGCTCCAGCTCTTGCAGCTTCTTGTTTGGGAGACACACCTGATCCATGATCAGCAGCAGGTAAATGGAAAACAAAAGCCAGTCATTGAGGATCAGGTTTGAGCAGCTTTGATCTAATCCTTAAGGATCTGAGAACCTCAAACCTCTTGAGCTTCACACTCATGAAATTATATTGTGATTTAAAATGAACCGGGCCTAATGGTGTCTCCATGTGACATGTAAAATTGAGTTTTGTCTTTTGTGAAGAAAAAGAGAAACAAGCTCCATGTTACAAATGTGAAAGTTGTGAAATAAAATTTTTTTAAAAATGTATTATTATTATTATTGTTGTTGTTATTATTATTGTTAGTATTATTATTATTATTATTATTATTATTATTATTATTATTATCATTCTTCTTCTTCTTCTTCTTCTTCTTATTATTATTATTATTATTATTATTATTATCATAAGTAGTACCGGTAGTAATCTTATCGTAGCAATCCCCCTCCTCGGCGGATGGTGGCGGTAAAGGTCTACTTTGCTGGTAGACCAGGTGCTAATTAAAAAAAAAAAAAAAAAACGAATAAGGAAAAGTGAAAAAAGAGAAACATCCACACAGAAGACGAGGAAAAGCCGTGTTAGCAATTCACTGAAGCTGTTAATTTTTAAACCTTTTTTTATCGTCATCTAATTTCTCCTCATCTTTAAAGGTTAGTTTCAGCCGAGCTTAAAACGAGAGTGAACCTGAGGTGTTCCGTTGGAAGCGTTTCAGGATGTGAACTCGTCTAGTGCATAATTTAGATTCCCTAAAGGCAGAAAATATGCAGGTAAACCATAAAAAATCACGATAGTTCATAAAGCTTTAGGTCAGGCCTGTATATTTTATAAGAAAAAAGAATCTCCTTCTACCCGTAGACCGACTGTAAATCTTTGCACACGTGTCTTTAATTCGTGTTTTTTTTTCAGTTTGGGGTTCTCACGTACTTTTTTCTAATTCCTTTGTTTAACTTTTTCGAGTTTTATCAAGTTTTTAACCCGTCATTGTGGAATTAATGAACATCTTCTAAAGCGGAACCATCTGACCTGAGTCATCGTTTAGCGGGAGCATCTTTCTCGGTGCACCCTGGCTCTTCTCGGCTTCGATGACATTTATCTGTCTGAAGAAGAAAAGCAGTTTGTGGATGCTGTCATGGAGGAGCTGGAAACGTATCAGGCGAAAAGCAACCCAAAAAGGTGAGGCTGTTCTTTACGCACTTTTACAGTTCAACGTTAAAAACTATCTATCTATCCATCTATCCATCCATCCACCCACCCACCACAATATTTTCTTTCACTTTTTTCTCTCTTAAACGTGCTTTGTGATATCAGGAGGAACAAATGTAGAAGGGTAGAAGAAATTACATGGACTGCAGGAATTGTGACCTAAGCATTCAGTCATCAATGAGGAGCCATACTGTATGTGTCTTTCTGTTTTTTTTCAAAATAAAACGATGCGGTTTTCATTTTTTTTTCTCCCAGCTTAAAAAAAAACGTTTAAAACTGAAAATATTAGTGGTTTTTATGTTCACAGTACGATTATTGCTGCAGCCTGATGCCCTGTAAAGCTCTGTAGTTTTTGTTTTAAACATGAACGACCAGGGGTGGGCAAACTTTTCGACTTGTGGGAAATCCACTTCATTTCTTTATGAGAAAGAAATAACATGGAACCTGGATGAAATCATGCTTTAATTTTGATAGAAATTGTTATTTTAACAAAATATTTGGAGGTTTTTTTTTGTTAATAACAAAGGCAATGTATTTGTGGTGCATCATCTAAGGGGAGACGCCAGAATTGCAGGAAAAATAAAACACTAAAAAAAGATTATTAATATAATTTACTACAGTTTGTTGGGCCAAGTTAAATCATTTAACAGGCGGCATATGGCGTCCGGGCCGTACTTTGCCCACCCCTGTGATAGACACAGGGCTCTGCAACCTTTAACGCTAAAAGGACCATTTAGTCCTGTTTCTTCCTGTGAGAGCCCCGCTTCAGCCTTTAGAAAAACACACTTTAATTGTCCATTCATGTATAACATGTAAATATATACAATAATTGAATTATAACAGGGTTATTTTTTTTCCATGTATGACAATTTAAACTTCTTTTACTTTTGACAGCAACACATATAACTTCCTTTCAAAATAAAATTCCTCCTTTGTCAAGTAAGATCCTCCTATTGCAGCTGATTTACTAGAATTAAAAATGCAATAAAGTCAAACATGGTATTTTCTATTACTATGACTTTAGTGTGCTGTCATCGTTTGTTTCCTTTAACTATTCAATATACACATCATTTAGAATCACTTAAAAAAGTCCATCCATGTAGATGTAATTGTAAGAACTTTGCCTTTGAACAGCAACACTGTTGTGCAGAAGATAAGAATTTTAGCTATAAGCTTATTTCTAATGATAAACCACTTTCACTGTGGATCAAAACTTTTTCTCATAGTTTTGCTCAGTTATCTGACATGTTAAAAAACTGAATGTCTTAACTTCATAAACTGAACTAAGCTGATTAACAAAACTAAAAACTCAATATTTACTCAAATTGTTATCAGTTTTCTTTAAAGCCAAAATGCTTCAATGGAGGGATAAAAGAGCTGTGTGTGGCTCCACATCCTCAGGTTGCATACCCCTGCTGTATACCTGTTACTATATTCAGTTCTACTATACTCAGGATTATACCCAACCATAAATCTGATTTATTTATTTTTTTAAATAGAGAAATGAAAAATGACAACTTGTGTGTCTTTGGAGAGAAATAAGTATCAGTCCGATTTGTGCGTGCGTAATTCTTGACTTGTAACTCATAAAAAACATTTTGTGCATGAGTACAAAAATTACAAAATATTAAAAAATACAAAGTACAATTTATACATGCACAACTTAAAGTTACGACAGCTTGAAACTAACTACACGCACAAATCTTTAGAAAATATGCACGAATCACTTGTTACACACACACACACACACACAAAACCACATTTAGACACGAATCTGATTTGAGACTCTTTTCACGTCTCCCAGATTCGTGCGTAAGTGATGCGTTTAAATGCTACTAGAATGCTGGTTCATCAGAGTTTTCTGATCAGCCGCTCTGAACTTAGACGGTGAATAAGATCTGGTGAAACTTCCAGCTTTCTAAAAAAGATGTGCCGGATAATTAATATAAAAAGTCTGAATATGGGCTTTTATTACACTTGTCCTTTAAAAATAAAAAATATTTTTCAGAATGAAACAGTTAATCTCTGCAGACCCGCCCCCGACAGCATCTCAGACACGGGGCTCTCTCCCGAGCAGGTAACCCTCCCCGCTCTGGTCTGGTCTCACGGCAGAGGTTCTCCGCGGCGAACGTGAACCCACAGAGCGGAGATGGTTGATCAGCCCACCGGCCCGTTCCGATATGCGACTTTATAGAATGGTCCTAAATGTGGTTTTGTGTGTGTGTGTGTGTGTGTGTGTAACAAGTGATTCGTGCATATTTTCTAAAGATTTGTGCGTGTAGTTAGTTTAAAAGCTGTCGTAATTTTAAGTTGTGCATGTGTACATTGTACTTTGTATTTTTTAATATTTTGTAATTTTTTAACTCACGCACAAAATGTATTTTATGAGTTACAAATCAAGGATTAAGCACGCACAAACCTAAAGTTACGCACAAATCAAGGATTAAGCACGCACAAATCTAAAGTTATGCACAAATCCAAGTTATGCATGCACAAATCGGACTGATACTTATTTCTCTCCATATGTGTCCCTCCCAGCGTGCTCCTGTTTCCACCTTTACCCAGCAGACTGCGATTCCTGATTCACAAGACAGCAGAGGGACATCTCACCACCTTTTCTGTGGGGGAGAGTTGGTGGCGTCGGGTGGTGGTCTGCTTCTCTGACCTCAGGTACAAAGCCAGCATAAATCTGTTGTTTTGCAGTTTTTAAGACACATTTTAGTGACTAGTTTTCTAGGAATCCGAAAATAACATTTGTTTATTTCAGTGTAAGGTTTATGTTAACTGTTAAGATGTAAAATATTTTATATGTTTTGAAAGAACATGTTGCTTTATCAAGTGTATGGTTTGATTTGTAGGAAAACTGAGCTGGATGAAGAGACAGATTCTGATTGTGAAGATGGCTTGTGTGAAAGGCCACCACGTTTTCATGGACAGAAGGAAGAGCACAGGAAGACCAAACCTTCAGTCCCAGCACAAAGCCGGGCTCCTAAAAGGCCAGACCAGCCTCTTTACATGCCACGAGCTGCTCGGCACAGACTCTCACTACAGAGCTCACCTGCACAAAACAAGGAGTCACTAACTCCTGCTGGTCGTGGAGTCTCTCTCAGCGGTCCATCACAGTCGGATTTCAGTCACCAGGCCGCAGCCGATGCAACAGCAAGTGATGCTGACACTTTAGGAAACAATTCTGCATCATGTCCTCGGGGGAAGAGACAACCCTCAGAGCTGAGTCTCTGTCACAGGGAGGATTCTGTCTTGGAACGGACTCAGTCCTGCTTATCTGAGCTCAGCTTGGAGCAGAGAGAAGATGCTGTCCCTGAGACAGAGAGCTCAGATCAGAGCAGAGAGGCAGATTACCTCACTAAACTGGTAAATTATAACTAATCCTTTCGTGTTTATGGAATCACAAAAAACAAACCAGGATTTTTGGCTATAAATTCCCCCATGGTTGGTTGAGTTCACCTGTCAGCAGGACACTCACTAGTTTTATTGTGAAAGAAGTGCAGACACAGACCTGACCAGATCCAAACATGCTTGTTTTTTTACTATTGAGGACTGGAAGTAGAATATCAAAGCAGGAATTGTGAAAAAGACAGGAGAATGAATGACAGCATGTAGCTGTCGCTCTCATGACTGTCAGAGCACCAGTTTAGCTGGGCTCTTCTGGTCTTTAATCTCATATCAGGCAGTTTTCTCATTGTTTAATCCACAAGCTTCCATTTGTTTTAAAAAACTGGATGGTTTTACTCAAAACAGTCCATTATTGTAGTTTTATTAACATGTAAAAGCTCTTTTGTTTATTCAGTGTTTTTACTGGTTCCTTTATCATCTCTATGAGAGTCCATCTGACCTACAGGATGAAAGTTTTCATGCTATGAAATTTTTCAGATTAAAGCCCATCTAAAGGAGGCAGACTGTGTCTCCATCGACCACGCTCACAATGACTACTCCGCCTATGAGAACCTTGTCTGCTCAGATAACTTTCGCCATGTAATCGAGATCTACAACTTCCCCGTTGTTTTCCAAACTCAGGACCTTCTGGATGCTTTCACGGACTACAGGTATGAATAAGCTCCTCCCTGTTCTGACCGACTGATGTATTCCAGCACGAAGGAGACATTTTATGACGTTAGATTTGTTGTAAAAGTAAGTGTGTGTGTGTGTGTGTAGAAATATTTTGTAAGAAGACACTACTTGTCCGTCTGTAACATGACAGACCATTTTTTTCTACGAGTACAAAATCAATTTACAGATGCATAAGTCTCTTACTACAATTACAAAACTTGTTTACAGACTGGCTAAACTTTTGCAACAAATCTCTAACTTCATAACATCTGAACATGAAGTGAAACGGACTAAGAAGCCAATTGTTTGTGTTGTCTCAGTTCCGGGGGAATGAAGATCAAGTGGGTGGACGACACACACGCGCTGGGAGTTTTCTCCAGCGAGAATGCAGGTGAGAGCGTCAGCTGCAGAGAATGAGAGGAGGGGTTTGACCTCAGCTCCATCAGAGACTGGAGTCGACTTTGTATTTTGCAGCACAACGTGCCGTCTCGATCCAACACCCAACGCTGAAAGCCAGAGCTCTCCCTGAGGGGAGTAAGAAAGCTCAAAGGACGGCAGTCAAACATCTGGGTGAGCTTGATTTTACTTTATCTTGTCTTCTGAGAATGGAGATGGAGAGACTGTTTGTGTTTCCTCCTCAGAATTCCTCCAGCCAGTGAAGGAACGTCCAAAGACGGACTCTACTGTTGCCAGGCGGATGGTGACCAGAGCTTTAGGGGTGCCGAGCCAAGACAGAGTACAGCGATTCTGACATGAACCTGGAAGTTCTCAGACTCATGGAGGTGACCTGGGGAAAATCTGGTAAGCAAGCATTTTTTCTTGTTGAGGACACCAAAAAAACCAGAACAAAAGCTTTGTTTGCTTCCTCATTTTTTATTCAAAAGGTATATTTATTTTAACATCTTTGCAGACAAATGAAAACATTTAGCAACAACCAGTCATCCTTATAAAATGAAGGACTCTGTAGGTGTTGCATTTGAAAAAACTAATGTACAAATCCACAAGGAGGCATTTTCACAAATACATGTGTCTGCTACAGTACTCCACCTCCCTGACTGTAATAATTTAACAAAGCTCAGACTCAGAAGCAGATATGATGCTGTTTCATGACATAGAGCAAAAGAAACGTGTGAAAAAGTGATGGAGCTGTTAAGTTCTAACCTCTGTTTCTTCCTGAAAGTCTTCACAGATAAACAAAGCCAACCATCTGTTCCCGTTTGCTGCTTTGTTTACTCGTCTCTGGCAGCAAAGATATTAATCCCAGTTTAGGTTGTTCATTCTCGGAAATGGCTGCATAATGTCAAACATTTTGGGGTTAACTTATAAGATGAAATAACTTAATATTTTTCTGACCAGCACAAGTTTCGTCAGTCCAAAGGAAAAAAAAAAATACGCTCACAGTTACGTTAGCATTAACTCAAAACTTTGGTCTAAAAAAAAAAAAAAATGTTCACAAAGTTGATTATTTGGCTTCAGTCCTTATTGCAACTGTGGAGCACCACTGCACGCACATAAATGCAGCTGCAGAATGTAAATGGATTCAATCATTTTACGTCTCACCATGTAAGCCCTGAGCTCAGCAACAGTCCAGCCTCTCTCCAAGGAAGCAGGATCACACTGCCCCTTAGTGGTTGTTTAATATGAGTACACGCTTCCCTGATGCGATCCTCCTGTTCCGGGTCTACCTGTGAGAAAACTGGTTGGTCTGAAGAGCAGTAAACGCGTTGTCTGAACTCAGCGTTCCACCTATAAAACCACACAGAGAAGAAGAGGCCAACAATTACGATAAAAACTACAAAATCCAGATACCCAAGCTCCTAATCAAGAAACCGCTTCTCTCAGTTTCATTCATCACCACAGATGTGAGGAAAAGGAATTTCATAATAAAACTAACTTCCCATTTTCTCCCAACAGGAGTACGACACAAATCCTGCACCGTGTTCCTCAGAAGAAAGTGACCGAATTCACAGCTGCTCATGTCCATCCTGCTGAAGACCCTTCAGGCAGGACAGTAAAAACCCAGCAGAACTCTGTCAATGTTCTGTGCTGTACTTTGTCGCTGAGGACTCATCCAACCAGGCGCCATGTCTCCCGGTAAAGACACGAACATGGACGCTCTGATTCAGGCGGCTCACTGGATTTTATTGTATGGTGACCATAAAAAAGGATTTTCAGATGTTTTGGAAGCCGGTATTGTTTCGATTAACATTTGTAAAAGTACTTCATGATGATCTTTGGTTTGAAATAAAGATAATCTTTAACTGTTTAACATTTGGGCCTAACTGTTATTAAACCTACAGTGCTACATGTTTTTATGGTCAGCACACATTTGCTACAAACATCTAGGAATCTTTTAATTTGATTAAAATTACAGTTTTTCAATCTGTGATCATTTTTAGCCAAAAAAAAAAAAAAAAACTAATTTCCATGTCACAAATGAGCTCTTTTTCAGACGGCATTTTTCTTTCTTCTATTCTTGATTCATAAGTTTTCAGTTCATTTTCTTTATATCTGTCCTCCATTATCAGAAAAATGCAACAATAACATGTTACTTTTTTTTTTTTTTTTATCAGAGTGGATCTTTAAGTCTGAGCTCAAACAGGAACATAAAAGCAGCAGATTTTATTTTGAAGGTCTTACCTATATGACAGTTGTACATCCATATCCGATGTCCATCGTATCGCGTTTGGCATTTCATGACGTTGTTGCTGTAATCAGATTCTGCCACCTCGTAGTTTGGGTTAATTACAACCTGAGGAAAGAAAGGAAGACCAATTATACTTTTGTTGGCGGGGTAAAAACCGTTGACTGTATAAGAGAACTGGACTTTGAAATCCATCCACAACGGCATTGTAAACTGGAAGTACCTGCTGGCTAAAGAAGCCAAAATCCAATAGACTTGCAAGGTGCCAGAGCAAGATGGTTATTCTGCCCAATAGAATGACTGTGTAGAATAACCATCTTGCTCTGGTACCTTTTTTAACATGTTCTTGGTAATCTTATGTTCAGCAGTAAAGAATTCTGCAGCTGCTAGTGTTTCCAAACATTTTCATAGTACAACGTGAACAGTCATGGTAATTTATGCTAAAAACAGAAAGCTTTAAAACCAGAGGGGAGCAGATGCAGGAAAACGACTCGCAGACCACGTTTTACCTGGAAGACGTAATCTCCAGGCTTCACGTCCGTGATGTCGATCCACTGGCAGTCGATATCGTGCCTGTACATATCCCAGCAGCCCACCGTGATGCCTTGTGATCCGAAGTTGGCACATTCGTACCTCTTTTGGATACCTGGAAACAGCAGGTTTGTACAGATTTGCTCATTCAAGCTGTTATATTTGTGTAGTTTAGTAAACAGAGAGGAGCAGATGTTTGCTTCTACCTTCATCACACTGGGTGTCCTCCAGGCAGAAGCTGGCTTTGTGTCCTTCTGCCACTTTAGTGCCGTTCAGACTCAGCAGGTCGTAATGCGTGAAGACTTCCATACTGTGGTAATGCCTGAAGCACCAAACAGCACATTCTTTACTGCAAACAAGCACTCGCTTATGTTCGACTTGGAAACCTAGTTGCCGTGGTAACCTGCAGCTGCAACATCGTGTCTATTAACTCTCCTCCAAGGAGTAAAATAAAAGGGTTCTGACAAAAAGAAGTTCAAATTGATGCCGATGTCTCACCTGTGGCACTCATGCCAGGTCCACGAGTGATGCGCCGCCCGCGGTCGGAAGTCCGACAGGCCGTTGTTGTGGATCTGAGAGGAGAAGCGCAGCAGCCGGCGGTAAGAGCTGGGGTCGGCTTTGGAAGCAGCGCTGGACAGACAGTTTTCCTCCATGGCACACTGCAGAGCGTACAAAGGCCTGTCCTCCAGGTAGGTGGTCTGCTCCACAACCGGAGCATTGAGAACCAGGTCTGGGGCCGCTGATGGGGGGGGGGGACAAAACAACAAGGAATGTGGTCAAAAAAACACCCGCTTTGTGTTTTTTCTTTAAGTCTCCCACTAAGTTTCCTTCAAATGTTCTGCACTAAAATAACAAATGAAGTGTATCTTAATGACAAAATGCATATTTTCTTCAACTTATTAAGACTGTGGCCGTGCGACAAACTGGCGACCTCGTGAGGGATAAAACGGGTTTAGAAACTGGATGGAAATATCTAATGGCGTTCAGAAAAATATTTTTAAAAAATAATAATAATTCAACTAACAAAACCAGAAGTTTTTTTAAATTATTATGGGATGGCAGCTTAACTTACAGCTTGGCAGCCATTTTATGGCAAAGTGTGAAATTTGGGGATTTTCACATTTTCATACAATACGGTAAAGTAAAGTTAAGCCTACAATAACGACCAAAGTTTCGTTCACATTTGACCTCGGGAAGAGGCCTCCATCTTGAATTTTCCTAAAAAAGTAACATCTACAAATGTAAACTCTTCCAAGTGATGTAGATCTATCACTTCCTAATTCCTTGAGCATCATTGGGAAGCGACTTAGGAAAAAAATGTTGTTTTTAAAGTTTGTAGATTTTGAACGGCACTAGCTTAGCAAGGTCGCAGAAGTTGCGTTCCCCTGTTGCTCGCATATTTTTACTGAAATATTTAGAAAACTCAATACATGAATCGTTGGCTCAAGCTGAACAAAACAATACAAGATACGTTATGGACATTTTAGTTATGTCGGCATGATTAACAAAGAACCTCAGTTGCCAAGGAAATCCAAAATTTTACTTTTGTCAATTCTTTTAAAAATGACACAGACCTGTTCGTCATCCCCAGGCGACCAAAACATAAAATGGTTGCTATGGAGATAAAACCAATAGAAAAGTCGCCATTTTGAAAAAACTGTTTTTTTGCCTGAATTTGTCACATGCAGCTCTGACCAGGCAGAAGGGGACAGTGAGAGGCGTGTAGCAGCCGCTCAGCCTATCAAAGGGGTCGTGGGGGTGCAGCCAGGACAGGGTGGGTAGCAC
Source organism: Adrianichthys oophorus (assembly GCA_036245035.1). Classification (NCBI taxonomy): domain Eukaryota; kingdom Metazoa; phylum Chordata; class Actinopteri; order Beloniformes; family Adrianichthyidae; genus Adrianichthys; species Adrianichthys oophorus. The sequence continues at coordinate 1,739,017 of BSAI01000073.1, forward strand.
CTGTGGGCTTTACAACGCCGCTCACGGCTTTCATTTTTTTTTAGTTCTCTTACTCTGAGTGCAGGAAACTCCAGCAGCAAAGCGTCCGCCTCCTTTAGGACAGTTGATGTAACTGCCATGATGCAGACACTGATCCAGAGTCAGCTCCGTTCCTGAGCATCTCACCCCGCTCATTACCACAGCATCGGTGGAGGCGTCTCCCTGCCAGTACCACGTCTCCTGCAAAAAGAAAAAAAGGCAAAAAGTCCATCTTTAGCTTCAAAAGTTAGCATTTCTTCTGCAAAAGTCTCAACGTTTTAAAACTCTAGAAAGCACAAGTTGCATCAGAGTTTTCTTGGCTGGCAAATATCTCACGTCATCTTCCTAGAATCCACGAGAGTTGGCAGCTCTGCCGTCCTCCTGACTCGGCATCTTCAGAGGATTTTTGCAGAGCAAAGGGGAAATCTTACGAGGTGGAAACTCAACCTTTCCATCGTCTCCCACGTGTAGACGTGGATGTGTAGAAAAATGGTTAGACAGACAGTAGCTCGAGTACAGTGTCAGATTTTCCAGGGGGTGGGGATGTTTGCCTGGAGAAGCATTTATGAGTCCGCCAGGAAAGGGTTTCTGCAGTGGATGAGACGTTTTATGGAAAGATCTGGAATGATCTTTAGATCAAAATGTTTGTAATGGCAACGGGGCAGGCCATCAGAACAGCATCACCTCTGTTTTGGAGCAGAAGGAACAACTGACTCGATCTTTACGAGCTCCACTAATAACCCCCCACCGTAATGAACACCCCCATGATTCACACACATACTTTCCACAGATTTACTGTCTGAAAGGATAAATTCCGACTATCATCAGATGACATAACACGAGGAGGATGTGGGGGGGATCCTTCACTCATGACACGGCAGCCGCTCTCCTCAGACCAAAGCGTGGCGTGGCCCCGCTCATTCCTCGCCGTTTTCCAGGGGTCTCCACAGTAAACTTCAAACGCAACCCGGCTCGTTTGTGGGGCAGATTTCCCGCCGCTCACTGCGCTTTTCATGTCTCTGAGCAGAGCTTTGCCCTCTGGGAAAAACACACGTCCAGCTCGTTAGAAACTCGCCACGCTCATTAAGACGGCGAAAGCGCGACATCATACAGTCCGTAAATTCCACTCATGTCCTCCCTCTTTCTGAGAATGGGGGGGCCTGAGAAGAAGACCCCTTCCATGGAAGGAATTGGCCAACAGCATTTAATTTAACAAATATACAGTCTATAAATTACATTAGCAACAATTATGAATACGTGCAGAAAAAAAGAAATTTCAAGTACTTTGAGCCCCTCCCTGCTGTCAGTCTGCTGCAAATTGACCATAACTTTCTAAAAGTCTCCAAGAATGCATATTAACAGGTTAGGCCGGGGGTCGCGGACGGAAAGACGGCGGCACCCTGAATCATTAAAAAAATGATTCAGAGTCGTACTTTTATTCAAAACGTGATGTAATAATGAACGGATGACCGATGCTGAACAACACAGCATCGGGGGGGGGGGGGCTTGTGTGTTTGTTGGTGTGCGTGCGTGCTGAGAGAGCGCCCTCCACTGCAGTGTGTTAGTGTGTAGCATTCACCTTGGTATGTTTTTTTGTCTTCAAAATTCATAAAAAGTAAACCTTCACTTCCCTGATTTTTTTCTCCATATTGATCAATAACAGGATCCATGTCTGGCTAAAACAAAGGTTATGGTAACAGGGGTAGATGCATGTTGAGAGACACATGCTCCACGGATAATACTTGTGTGAAATGTTTGTATTAAAACAAATGTTTCCATAGTTAGAGGCTTCCATAAAACAATACCCCAAAAAAACATTTTAATTTGAACTTTTATTTAACATTTAAATTGGACATTAGGGAAAATTTTCATTTTATGGGTTACTCCAGACAAATTTATTTCCAAACTATTTTCAAGCACTATATTCTGTAAGTTTCTGTAGATTTTGTCTCAAGACACACATTTAGTCGGAAACTACACCTTTTAGCGTTTTGTTTGTGGATGTGAAATATGATGGATGTTAGATAAAATGTTACTCCAGTTCTAGAATGAGCCGTATAGGGCCCTAATCAGGAAACTGGAATGACGGGACACAGACGTTCTTGGAAATTGCTCAGTGTTGTGTTTGCTGAAATTTGACAGAAACTTAAATCTGCAAGTGCAAATGTAAACTCTGTTTTCTGGGAAGAAGCAAAGCAAATATTTAAAGTTCATGGAAGTTAGGAATGAAGGATCAGAGGAAATTCTGAAACATACAACATTAAAGCTGATTTAAAGCAGCTGCTCAAAGGAACATTTATTTTGACCCTAAATGCAGAACAGACTATTGAAATGGGTATTTTTGTAAATAACATGTTTTCTATGTTATTTATTGATATTGTTTGTGGTCTTCTAACCTCGTTTTAAATGTCTAAAAAAAGAATGTTTTCTTTTTATTGTTTGCGTTGATAAATTTTTGTTTTTTTGAGTTTTACATTTGGTCCTTTTTTTTGTTCATAGAACATCTTTCTTTTTCATAATTTCCTGCATGAATTTGTGTATGAAGTGATTAAAAACCACTGACGTTTCATGGAAGAAGTGTGCTTGTTTAAAGTTTTACAGAAAGCGATGAACACCAGAAGGGTGGAGATGCTTTATCAAGCAGCTCTCATGCGACTCAACAGTCGATCAAAGTTTGTCAGTATTCTTCAGTCCATCCGCATCCTTACCTGGAAAGCGTGGCTTGCAAAGCCCAAACCCAGCTGTCTGCACACCACCATAGCCTCCATGGTCCCCCAGCTGTCGCTGCACACGCTGCCCCATGTCAGAAGGCCGTTCCTTTCCGTCAGCACCTCCACGCGGCCTTCATAAGGGTTTCGGCCTCCGCTTAGCCGCAGCTGAAGACAGACGTAAACAGACGGATATGAAGCGATGCAGGTCATGTTTTTTCCACGCCGCAACTACATTTACTCACTTTTTTGTTGAAGCCCATGTTGGGGACGTTACATTTGACAGCAGCATCTTCCTCGTGGCTGCAGCCCAGGGACTCCTGGTTAAAGGAGCACTCAGTCAGAGACTTCTCAAAGCCGGAACACTCCACCTCGTTCATGTGGACCGGTCCGATTCCTGCAGAGACAGAAAGAAAAACCATCATTCTGCTGAACCGGCAGCTCAAGTCCCAGCTGAAGTCTTCATCAGTGTGCACACAGCAGGAGTTAAGCCAACAAGTCATCATTTTTCATCACTGGAAATAAAAAAAAAACAACTCAGATTCTCAGATTACGCTTGGATTTTAGGAAAAACACGCCTGAATCTACAGATGCCAGGGTTTGTTAGAGCAACAAGTCCTTCCAGAGGCAGATGAGTTACAGTGTAAAGGAAACAAGCAGTCGCCTCTGACAAATAAAATGGAGACTCGAAAGGCTCGTTAAACAATCTCCCAGCGTGGCAGAGTTTCCACCATAACATTTCTGAGCGCTGACTCTTTCATTCAGCTGAAGTCTCCAAATGAACAATTGCCACAGATTCAGAAAAACAACTTGGGTCATGTTTACATGCAAACAAATGAAATGATGCGACAGAACTTCCATCTGAGTGAGAGCTGGCGCAGCCAGCCTTTCCTGGCTCCAGCGCGGCGCTCACAGAGGAATACCTCGGAGAGAATTCCCCTTCTGTAACTTTTTTCTGGAACATTTTGTGCTCCCTCTGTTTTTCTATGAGAATGTGTTCCGGTGACCCTCTGGTTCTGTTTTAAACTTCATTTCTACAGAGTCTGGCTCAAATCAAACACCAAAGTGCTGCTCCATACATTCCTGGACGGCCGTAAGTGCTGACTGAACGTCTGGACTTTTGAGTCCAGGCTCGAGCAGGTGGTGAGACTGAAGATGAGGTGGAGGTTCTGGTCTCTTCTTTCTGCTTCAGCCAGCCTACTCATTTTTTATTTAAATATGTATTATTCTCATTAACAAGCACACACTTTTGGAAAGTTTACATCAGATTTAAATATATGATGAAACTGTAGAACGGCATTTGAAGACTTGACAACTAAAACCTAATACTTTGATTTAAAATGACAGACTTAAACCTTTTTCAAATCTGATACACTTCATTTTAAAATGTCTCAGGTCTCTAAAGCGTAGCAGCACACGTTTGAGTTTTACGTGTTCAAACATCTGATAATCAGCCAGTAAAGACCGACTTGGTGTTTTTTTTCATGCTCTCTATATAAATCATTTTTTTAAATAGCATTTCTGAGTATTTCATTATTCACAACATTGTAAATCAGGAGAAGAAGAAAATTCAGTTTGAAACTTCTGTTTTGTCTTCATTAGTTTCAGCAGAAACACGGATGGCGCTTATTTGAAGTCACAGGTACCTTGTCCCATTTTAGCGCCACTGAGAGCCTCCTTGGCGCTGCCGAAACCCAGCTCTCGACACACAACGGTGGCTGCTCGGATGTTCCAGTTGTCGTCGCAAACGGTTCCCCATTCCCCATTCCTCAGCACCTCCACTCGCCCCTCGCCAATCATGGCTCCACCTCTCAGACGCACCAAGGGTTGCTGCAGAAAACGCCACACACCGTTCACAAGCTTTCATAAGCAACCCGATATCCGACATGTCACTAAAAAAATGAATAGAATAAAACTTTATTGATCCCACATCTGGGAAATTTGATTATTTAAGTATTATATGTAACATTATTTCAAACTTAGATAAAGTTAGATATAGATGTGTCATTTTATCACAGTACAGACAAGACAAGATTCTGAATTAGACGGAAAATCTTTTCTGTCAAAAACAAAGAAATTCATTAACTTTGTTGGGTTTTCCTTAATTTTTTTTTCAAAATAAGCTTAAAATGTGTTAAACTTTTTGTTTTTCTTAGAAATCATGTTAAGAAAGGATTTGTTTTGTTAAATATTTAAAAATTCTGTTTAACAAGACCTTAAAATGTGCTTTTTGACAGAAACCAGATCACTCATTGACTTTTTCATCTGAATTAAAAACTCATATTGAAACATTTAAATGTTGAACTGTCTTGATGTGAAGCCCTCACAGATAGAATGTCCTCTCCAGACTGACCTCCAACCTGTAGGCTTTCCTGAAGCCGATGCTGACGCTTGGGGCGAAAGCTCGTCCCGGCACACAGCTGATCACCGCTGGCATGCCCCGCCCACAAGTGCTGTTGCCCTTCATCTTGATTTCTCGGCCCAGTTTACAGTCGGAGAGGTCGGCCTCGTTGCCTGTGCAGTTTACCCCAAAACCCCAGTAGTTCTTCTTCCGGCGGTGGGCCAGCAGCCTGAGGAGGAACAACAGAACAGCGGTGAGCGCTTCACGGTGGGAGGAGCTTCTCAAAGTTCGGTCAACTCTACGTTACATCTCGTTAAAATGTCTTGAATGGAATGTTTTTAAGAAATAAACAAGGTTTTCCTTTTTCTGTGAGGAACAATGGCAGAGTTGTTGGTAAATTTGATTTAATTTAACCCTGACCTGAAGTCCATCAAACATGAACAACCTGAGAGCGGGTCTGAGCCGGGGAAGAACCAGAACCCAAACACCATCGACATTTGAGATTTCAGCCTCTCTGGTTTAAAAGCAGGAACATTTTGTGGCCTGTGGATTTTAAAGTGATTCTAAGTTTGGACTGGACTGAAGATGCTGCCAAGTTTGATGCTTGTTACTTATGTTTAGATAGAAACAGTCCGACCATTTTTACCTCCTTTCCCGGAGTTGGGCAGACCGCAGAAGAGTGACACCGTTCAAAACATGCGCCGTAATCTCAGTAAGGAAACATTCACGCCACACGCAGCCATGTTGTACATAAAACTAAGATCAACTATCACATCCATTTAAAGCTGTTTTAAGGATTCTCTGCTGCAAACATCCTGATTTAAAGTTCTTGCAAACCCCTCTTGATTCTTTTTGGTTTCACCGTTTTAAAACGGAACCGCCAAACATCTGCTGAGATCGTTCTGACAGGAACTGAGCTCACTTTTATGTTCCAACCATGCGATTTTGATCTCCAGTTCCCGTTTCAGCAGAAAAAGATGCAGCAGACACAGCCCAAAAGAGCTTGCGTTTCACATGGGAGGGCAGTCAGGCCCATCATTCATCTCTTTAACCTCCTTCAGCGGCGTTTGGCCTCTCGTCAGGAATGTACAGGCTCAAGTCTGTTGAAGCTCAGGCGAAGGGAAGAGTGTTGACCCGAGTAAACAGAATTGGTTGTGCAATCTGTTTTTACATGGGTTTGTTTGGACTGAGCGTTCCCTGGTGCTATAAAAAACACGAGACATTCCTCCCAACAATCCAACTATATTTTTATCATTTAGCTTCATGCGGCGGACCTCAAATGATGCCCTTTCTATGTGTTTTTTTTATGAAAGTATGAGTTTGAAGAGAAAATAAGTTTCCACTAAAAATAAACTATAAAACACGTTTTTAGTTTAGCTCAAAAAGACTTTTCTTTTGTCTGCTTGGCTTCATGAAAGCTCTGCTGTCAGGGCCCTCGTCTTCATCGCTTACTTGTAAGGTCGGACATTGAAGCGTTTCTCTCCAGGGAAACCGTACATGCCGCAGATGACCCTGCTGTTCATCTCTGTCCAGTCCTCGTTGCAGATCTGTCTCCACTTGCCTCCGTCTTTCACCTCCACAAAGCCCTCAGTGATGGGAACCCGTTTCCTGTGCGAGTACGTTGCTCTGATCCTCACGTCCTCCACCTGAACAGACAAACCCTGCGGAGAACAACAGCAATGTTCTGACAACACAGAACGAATTGATGTTCCATTCAGGCAGCAGCCGGCCGTGTCATTCTGACGTTGAGATGTTTACCACATGAATGCTCAGGAGAGCTGACAGCAATCTGAACACAAAACTGTTACCAAAATGATTACAAGAGGTTTTAAACCAGATCTAATATACCTGTAGTCCAGGTTTCTCTGCAGAATTATGGGAAACAGGACAGTGTCTGCAATGAGAGTAAACACTGCTAACGTCACACTCTGTTAATTTAAGGTTGGCAACGTCTTCCTGGACAGCATCTTTACATTTTGTAAACACCACTTGAACAATAAACTGTGCACTTGTTCATGAAAACTTTATGAATTCCTGTGTTTGTTTGAGCTACAATAGATTTCTTGGTTTTTTTAGTTGGTTTCCTGCGACTTCCACTGGAATGTGAGAATGCTGACGCTGCTTCACTTTTGGGATATTTCAGGTGGCTTTATGGTTGTCCATCTTTTAAGTTTAGTTCTTCATTTTTATTGTCTTGTTTTTTCTATTGACTTTAAATAAAGTAATTTTGGTAAGTCACACTAGGGATTGAAACCTGCAACTTTAATCCACGTCACTGAGAAAACGCTCCCCACACGCTGCTTTGTAAAGAGGGTTATGTAACTAGTGAGCGAGCAAAAAGCATGACAATCCCTCAAACACGAGCAGTTTCACAGAGATGCAATCAGTTCAAGTGTAAACAGTTCAGAGCAGCTCTCCAGCCTGACGTCTTAAAGATGCATTAAAAAACCATCTGGAAACTCACAAGAAAAATAAACTCATTAAGAGTTTAAAATACTCCGTTTTGCACGAGTTGTTGTATAAATCATTTCTTTGATGATCCACATTTAATGATCAGAGCTTGTGGTGGATATTTCTTCAATCAACGCGATCTAGGAAACGGCTTGTAGACTTCATCCTCTGGACAAGAACAGGTGGGAAGAGATGACATTTATGTCACATTACTCCACTGGTTAGTCCTCATACACCAGCTGCAGTACAGCAAGGCCGTTGTAGGCTCGGTAGCTGTTACCATGGCTACGAGTCACCCCATGTACCAAATAGTTCTCCTATTGTAAAAAAAAGTATTCTAATGGTAAAAACAACAAGATTGAAGTATTAATGAAGTGGCCGTGGTTTAGGTGGGAAAATGCTCTTCTAGGTGTCCATTATTCATTACTTAATTGAACTTGCACAATAATAAGAAGCTGAGCTGGAATCTGAATAAAACAGCTGGATAGCTCCAATGTTGCTCGCCGTTTTTGTTGCACCACTAATGTTAGCTTGGGGGCGTGAGAGGCTGTAAGCTAATGGGAGAGCATATAAACAGAGAGCTCTCAGCAAAGGAGCGGGATTGCTTTGTGCCAACAGTCCCGTCTGCAACGGAGAGGTGAATTTCTACTGAACTGCTGCCGCTCTGCAGAAACTATGTCCTAGAAAACGACACCGATTTTTTGATTTTGTCTAAATCAGTGATACTTTTTTGAATAGCCTATAGAAATTCTTAGGTTCACTCGATAAGCTCTGTAACTCCAGCCCCCACTCCTTTTGTAGAGAGCAGAAAAAAAAAATCTCTGCCTGGAGACTTTCAAACAAGTGTCTACCATTTCAGGGAAAGTTCAAAGCAGGGAATAAACTTACCATCATCCATGTTTTACATCCTGCAGGCTCACGAGGTGGCTGGAATCCCAGCGAACATCGGGCAAAGGCAGAAAAAAGAAACAAATCCAGCAAATGAAGAGCTCCTTTATCAAAGCAGATGTCTGAGACCTCATTTGGACACAGAGAAGGTGATGACAGGTCTCTGAAGACACGTTTCTGTGGGTGACTGAAGGTTTTCCAGAAGGTTCTGTGGCCCAGCAGCTCTCACTATCAGATCATGGAGCTGCTATAACTCAGTCAAACAAGAAAGGTTGTTTTTGTTCAACGGGTTTAAGGGAAGATGACTAATAGTTCAGTCAAACTCTGCCCTTCTGCTCCTCCTGAAGCTGCACCAGAGCCGCCTGTCTGCTCCGTGATACAAAGCAGCTGACCTCAGCGATTTTCCGGCAGCTACCTCCTTCACCCCGAGAAGAAAAAAAAAAAAAAGGGTCAGACATGTCTCCCCCATTATTAAAAGTTTGCCCAGAGTGGTTTCCTGGGATGGCGTCAGCCTCGGGGAATGTTCAAGGCTTCAGGGTCTTCCAGCGCTCCCCAGGAGCGGGAGGAGCCTCCAAACGGGACCTCTCACCACGGCGGTTACAGCGGGTGAAACGACTCTTTCATGGAGAGATTCCTGCTGTTTAGTGAATGACCGAAAGTTTTCCACTGATATCTGGCAAGAAGGGAAACAGGGAGACGTGACCTCCGACACGGAGCTCCCACCGCTCAGAAGTGTGAATATATTTGGAGCTTTTTGCTTTCTGAGCTTTAATTTCATAGTAAAAATACAAAAAAATCTTCAAAAACTTAAGCAAAGTGTGCAAAAAGAGATGGGATGATGTGTTGAATTTGGCAGAGAGGAAGGAAACTGTCTGAACCGCCCCCTGACAAACCCGGACCACCTAACGAAACTCTGCATCACGCCGTTTGGCTGAGCACCGGCCACAGACACCAGCCGTCTTTTCACAGCCTACAACTGCAGACGTAAAGAAAAACAGGATGAACTTTTCATGTTCCAAAGGCATAATACATTCAGAAATGTGATCCTAAGGTTTGCTTGTTGTTCCCACCTGAGAACTTAAAGAGATGAGAGCTCAATACGTTTATCAATTTACCTTCAACTTTGCTTCTGGTAACAGCAAGAAAAAGATTCAAATAAAAACAGTTGTGGAAAATGTGCTAGAAGGAGGATTTGATTGCATGTGAATTGTGTTTGTCTATGAACCACAACTGAACAAGTTCATTCAGTAGTATGCAGTAGTTGGGAGATGTTCAGGCTTACAAATGTCTTTCACAGAACACAGATTAGTATTCCTGGTAGGAGAATTTAGAAACCATCATATTTAAAAAGGCCACATGTGACTCCTTGAAATAGAACTTTTTGGTTCTGGCCTTCAAGCCAAAATATTCTTTGTTTTTTGTTCAGACTTTGGAGCGTTGGTCTTTTTCTGACTGCAGTGACGTCTTCATTCATAATAAAGTAAAAATGAAATGTTTGTTTTCTGACTAAATAACAAAAACTTGTTTCTGCAGTGAACTCCAGTAATTACTGAACTATTTCCGGATGGGAAATCGGCTATTTTCCAGACTGGGTCTCCCTCAGAACGTGGATGTGTGAACATGAGGTTGTGGTCTCGCCATTGTCTGACTAAGGCTGCCAGCTCTCGGCGTCTCCTCCACTTCTTCACGTGCGTTCACACGTGAGCCCAGCCCACCACACCGCTGTACACAAGCTAACGTGTTTGGATGAGGAGCCAGAGAGCAGAAAAATGACTTTCACATCTGTCCCACCCACTTTCTGCTTCACCCCCTCGGCTGCCAAATGGGCTCGACTGAGGACACCCTGTTCCCACATCTGGAAGTTCTATTCATGTGCGCTTGAGAAAAAGGGGAGCAAAGAGCTCCACAAATTATTTCAGACAGGACACGATCACATCCGTTCCACCAGGAGCCGGCAGCAGCTTGGGTTAAACAATAAAAAGTCATTTCCGAACATTGTTTTCACCACACACACTGACAGATTAAAACATTTGTGGTTTTGGCTCTTAATTTATTCAATCAAACCCAGTTAAAGAACATCTAGCCAACACTTTTTTTTTTTGACAACAGTACAGTATGGGACACTGACTGTAAAAATTCACCTGACTGAAATTATCAGACAATTCTTTCCATTTGTGCTGCATTTATGTGACATTTTGTTTATATTAATCATAAATAAACACATTATCTGTGACTTGAAGGTACTTTTACATGCAAAATATAATTTAAATAAGAACGATTCATTTCAATATAAATGTAAAATGTCAAATTTAAAGCAAATGATAAATGCTTCATAAAAACGTATAGATCCTAAATATAAAACGTTAGATCTGTAGTATTTACATTTCTTTTTAGCATCTGAACCTTTAAGTGCATAGCTTTTATTTGTTAGTAAACCGATCAAATGTGACATAAATGCAGCACATATAGAAAGAAATGTCTAAATGTGGTCAAATAATCTTGTAATTTTGGTGAGCTGAATTTATTCATTTGGCACTCTATATTAGAGGGCTGCATTAAATTATCGATCTAGACTTGAGATGATCTTTAATTAAAAAATGCTGATTTACACATTTCATAAAATTGAATTTTTGTTCATTAAAATAAATATATACACTATACTTAAGACAAAAACTGCTTTCAGTTTTTAAATTTAATCTTCTGATCTTTTGGATGGCAATTTGAAAACTACATTCAAAAATAGACTTCAATAGATTCAGTATTTTGGCAGTGTTTCCTTCTTCTATGTGCTGCAATGTGATTAACCTTTTAATATTAGATTTCTCGTGATCTTTTACACGTCCTAGTTGCACAATATTGGCGGTCAAAGGGCATGTTCCCATCATGTACCGGCGTAACGTGAATGAATGTCTTTGATTTGGTTTGTCTGATACCCAGAGGAGAGCTGAGGACATTGTGGGATCCAGCTGCTGAGCACATGTTGCAGCAGTCTGCTGCTGGTAGAATGCCTCGGCCTCCAGACATAAATCAACTTTTTTTCCCCCCTTCAGTCTCCGTTCTCCACACGAACTTCACGCACACGTGTTGAGGGCGAGTCCTGCTATCACTGAGAGAAACCCAAGTCCTGAGGTGGACAGTCTTTGGCAGAACCTTTGACCTTCCCATATGTGCAAAGAACAAAAACGCTCGTAGCTGCAGAATTCTGTTTAACTGTTGTGACTGGACCTCTGATGTAACGACTGAACGAACAATGTTAGTGAGTTTTTCCCCAGGAAAACTTCTCCCTCCTTAAATATGTGCAGAACTCTGGAATTTGCTTTAGCAAACTCTGGTTTCCAATCACAGAAAAGAAAATCTGTCAAAGATCATCTGAGGAAACAGGTTTTTCATTGGACAGCAGCACTGTGCAATGATTATGACTTTCTGTAAGACTGAGGATCGCTTTGGTTTGATAAAAATATATATTTTTACTTAAACTTAAGCTCAAACGACACATTAGAATTTCTATCTGATTTATTAGCTTCTTTATATTGGAAACAATTATTTGTTCTCATCATAAACTCAGAATTGTCTGTAATCAAATGGTTGTTACTGTAATGCTTGAACAGCAAAAAGAATAATATAGGGACTGTAATGTGTTTTTAGGGGGGCATCAAAAAAAGTCAGGTTCAAATAATTTTCATAACTTAGCTGAGTCACGCAGGAATACATGTTGTTGCGTAACCAACCAGCTGAGAGAGGCTGTGGACACATGGCGTTTGTCTCAAAAGGTTCAATAAGAAGCCTCTGAGACAGCCAGGCCGCCACAAAGCAGCCAGCAGGACGGTCAGAGTGTAAACAAGCTGCCACGAGAGCCGGGGAATTCTGAGGAAGCTTTCTCCTGCAAATTCCACATGTAATGTGAGAAGAAGAAACCTCCACAAAATGTACAATCCCAGTTCTCCACGTGCACATCCAGGCAGATTTTAAATACAGGTTTAAAAATGCTCAAATGAATTCCTTCCTCCTTACTGAGTCGGACACAGACCTCCCAAACACTTTATACTGCTGCTGACAACCAGCAATGCAAATTAGAGATGATTCGGACTGCTGAGTTTTTACCCTTTTGAAGTTTATGGAATTATATTTCTGGGAGTCCAAACAAAAGGGAATTGCAACAGTTAAGACAGGAGATAACCAGGCTGGATGGTAGCAGAGTGAGAGGTAAGGGCGGGATGAAGATGGCGGATGTTACGAAGGTGGAAGTAGACAGACTGGGTGATGGGATTGATGTGAGCACTGAAGGAGACTCTGCTCGCAAGGATGACGCCCACACTCTTTACCTGAGGAGAGGGAAGGATGGAGGGAACGTCGAAGGGGATCGAGACTTTTGTTGAAGGTGGATGTGGCGTCAATCAGAAAAAGTTCTGTTTTATTACTGTTAAGTTTGAGGAAGTTCAAAGTGAACCAGGATTTGACTGCAAAGAGACAACTGGAGAGGGTTGAAGATGTGAGAGTGAAGTCAGGTTAGGAAGTGGAATGAATGAAGTCCTTTTGGTTTCTACAGAAGAGAGCTTTTCAGTGATACCAAATGTAGAGGGATGGGAGTCTGGGAAATGTAGTTTTGTGGATTAACATTTTTTCCCCTGGTGGTCAGGAGGATTCTTAATTTAAAATTCAAAAGGTCTCTTCACTGTTCAGCAAAAAGGGACTAAATAAGTTTTAGCAAAAAGTGTAATTTTTTTATTTGAATGTGCCTCATTTGGACAGATCTGTCGCTCAGAAGCAGCTTCGTGAAACAGCAGCTGCTTCATCCTCTCAGGACCGACCTGCTGCACACAGCGGGGAGTGTTGACCTTCCAGGCTGGTCAGAGAATGTCCGTTGATGAATAAACACATCAGAGGAACAGGGCTGCTTATTCCTGCTGCCAGTTCAAGCAAAGTCACAGAGCTGCAGCTACACCTTCCCCTTCCCTCCGCCACTTCAGAGGCTTCGGCCAGACCGGGGAAATATTTGCAGGGCGGGGGACTGAACCAACACCTCGGAAACCCAAAAGTACGTGAGAGAAGGGACCACAACTTATGAAGTTTTAATCTCCTCCTTACAATTTGGCTTTTTCCGATGGCAGACAGCTGACAGCCAAAGGCTTTGTGTTGTTTTTCATTGAGCACATTATCTTAATAAGAGAAAAAAAATGAGAATAAAAACAATCCTTTCTAATGACTTGGATCAGTTCTCAGACAGTCACGTTCACAAGCCTTCTTTGTCTCCCCATGTGGTAAAAGAGGGAGGTCTTTTTTTTTTTATTTTCAGGCAGACGGCATGTTATTCCAGCTCCATGAGTCATCTCCGTAATCTCCCCGCTTACAGAGGCAAGGTCTGGTCTGGACACTGATACACTCAAAATGTAGGAGTGTGCTTGAGTCTTGAAGGCAATTTAGGCATTTTTAATCATTTCAGTTCAGATTTTTTTTTATTGCATTTCAAATGTTTAATAACAATTAAAACAAATATTGCTGTAATTAAGAAAAGTGTCATTTCTAGGCCTCTGATGTTATTTTTGTGCCTTTCTATTTGAACCACAGGTGTATATAGTCCAGCTACACGTTCTTCCAAATGTTATTTACAGGCTGCATTTTCTTTTGCTTTTTAAGATCAAACCCAAGTTCCATGGGGAGAGTGGGAAGGAATAAAAAGAAAACTCAAGTTTAAGAGCTCTGGATTTATATTCTGTGGTAAGATCTTTCATACCTTTGCTCCTTTTTACTGCTCAGAACATCTGTTTGATTTGAAGTCAACACTTCAACCACACGACCATCCATCCAAGCATTTTCTAAAGCTGGTTATTTCAGGTCACGGTGGTGCTGGCGCCTACCCAGCCACTCTTGGGCGAAGGCAGGGTTTCACCCTGGACAGATCACCATTCCATGGCAGTCCAAACACTCAAGAATGCACGATCCAGCTGTCTTTGTATTCCTGGATCTGAATGTACTCGCTCATCAGAACCCACCTGGTCGTTGTGAATCTGGTTCCGGATGAACTTGAACCCTGGAATGCGTTTTGTGGAGCACACAACCCCGACATCTTCAGAGTGTTTGCAGTCTGACACGCCGAAGCCGTTGGACTCGCACTGACCCAGACTCTTTTCTGAGCCTGAGCAGTGGACGTTGTCTAACCAGATGCGACCTGAAAAAATAAAATCACACGTCACCAAATGTTCTAGAAGTCTAATGTATTTCCATTTTAACACATTTTTCCATAAGCCTCCTTTATGCCAAAACAAATCAAAACCTACATCAGTTAGACCAGATAATTTTAAAGAAATAAACACATCAAGTTTGGTTTAAATCGGACCAGCAACTCCATTAACTTCTATTTTGACAATTTAGACTTACTAACTCAGTAAATCCCTGGGTGATAAACCTAAAAACCCGGATGGAACCAACAAAACTAGATAAAATGAAAATGCTCAGGAAGCCTCCAGACAGCTTTTGCACCTCAGCCTTCTCAATGGGAGCACTACACAAATGAGAATAAAGAATGACTTCTTTAAAAATATGAATTAAAAACAAACAAATAAACAAGCGTAAATCAATAAATTGGAAGACCTTGAATAGTATTAGTCTGGGAAGATGTCAGGAACTTGTGGATGAAGGACCCAACATGCAAGGACACCATGTTTGGCGGCAGAAACTAATGGCGCCTACACACCGAACGCGATTCACGCGGCAGAGACGGACAGTTTCAATGTAAAGTCAATGGTTTAGACGCGAACTGAGGTTCTGCGGCGTGAATTGATCGGCTGACGCGGCGCCGTGGTCAGGAAACAGCGCGAAATGAGCGACACCGCATAAATTAGGCGGACGTCCCAGCTGGCCAGAGTTACAGAAAAATTGAACTCTGGGGAGTAGGCTGCGTCTCCTCAACCAATCAGGGACTCAACTTCGGGCACGTGACGTTTTCAGTGACAGCGGGGAGAAAACATCCAATATGGTGGATCGATCCATAGCTCTCCTGAACTTCCATTCATTTTCTTAACCCGCTGTATCCCCTTCTGGGCAGCGGGGTTTCCAGATCCCGTCCCGGTTACTGTTGGGTGAAGGCGGGTTCACTCTAGAGAGTCTGTCGCAGGACCTATGGAGCTGTAGTGGACACGGTCACTATGCCGGATCCCGGGAGAGGAGCTGCGGCCAGACGGAGGACCCCTGCTGGATGGGAAAGCAGTCTGCTCAGGCCTCCTGAACTTTATGTTTTCTTATTTTAATTGAGACAATAATAAAATGGTCCCCTCATTTTATCCTTATTTTTAATTCTGCCCTCTCTGGTTAGTGCGCGACATTAAGCCTTTGAACTCGGTCAGAGAGAGACGGAAACACCGCAGAAGCGACCGTCAATCAGACACAGCAGCAGGAGAGAAGCTCACTGGAGCTAAAGGGAGACTAAATGTTTTCATGAACCCAAACATGGAGACGTGATCACCAATGTTTTTGTAGAGCTCCTCGAAATAAATAAACCTGATCTCTAAACATTATCAGTGTCTCCCATGCATTGTAAATGAGATAAACAGACTCCGCTCCAAGTAGCAATCGGCTAAAAACATTAGGTGCTAGCTTCGTGTAGCAATAAGACTGAAAACATTGGCTGCTAGCTCCATGTAGTAATCGGTCTAAAAATATTAGCTGTTAAATCCATGTAGTAATCGGGCTAAAAATATTAGCTGTTAAATCCATGTAGTAATCGGGCTAAGAACATTAGCTGCTAACTTCGTGTAGCAATCAGGCTAAGAA
>BSAI01000073.1:1755199-1865671 GCA_036245035.1 Adrianichthys oophorus
AAGAACATTAGCTGCTAACTTCGTGTAGCAATCAGGCTAAGAACATTGGCTTCGGACAACTAGCTTCGGGAACACATTTTTGGCCATGCTGCAAGTATCAAATTCTGCGGTGGGAAAGGGGCAGGCCACAGGATTTGACCGCGCTAATCGCGTTCGGTGTGAATGCACCTTAAAGCATTTTAGAATAAACTTAAACATGATCAAACTCATGAACTAAAGGAGAAACAAAAAGCTGACAAAGCAGATGACCTCACATTGAAGAACTGAAAACCAGACATGCTCTGTCTAAATTTCATACTCTCTAACCCATAGAAGACTTTAGTGTGAGGGACTATCTAATACCCTGGATTTTAGTGCAATTCAGACACATGCTTACTAATATTTTATTTTACTGGTAAATATAACATAATCCATTTTCCAAAGTAAAAACCTAATAAAAATGGACATGTTACTTTTTGTTTATGAATTCACTGTGTTCTGATGATGAACACTTGGATGATTTCTCAAATATAAGTTTAAATACATTTTTTCAAATGAAAAATTGTTCAACCACAATATATTGTGGTCTATACTTGCCAAATGTGAGCATCAATGCACACTAGACTACACTTATTGCAGAGACTTCTAGGAAATTTCCAGGGCACTGGATTTTGGAATTGTAGATTTGGAGACCTGAAAAAACAGTGGACGCCCTAGTGGACTAAGCAGTGAGAGAATTCGTACACAACCTGAGGATCATCAATGCAAATCAAGACAGCATTGGATGAATGACATCCTAAACTTGGTGGGATGGCATGGGGGAAACTTAAAAACAGAACATGACAAGCACTGTCTCCTTGCAGGAGATCTCTTATTTAACGTCTTTGACACAATTGTGTTTAAAAAGCACAAGTTTGCTGTACAAGAGCTCCCTTTTCCTCTGTGAATGTGCATCTCTTTTCTTCCCGTCTGATGGGCCTGCCTTATTTGAAATCTACCCTACAGCTTTGAGCAATCATGCAAATGTAAACCGGCAAAAGTCACAGCCTATAACTCCTTTAGCACCTCACTGCACTATGAAAGACCGTTCAGTGAGGAGAGCTGAAGGCTCATGTTGGGGAAGCTGAACTCCATGTTACAAAAACATTGCAGTTTAATGAGCAGCCAGACGTTACATAGGAATAAAAACCGTCAGTCATGTACGCTTCATAAACCGTTAGCTTCACTGCTTTTATGATCATTCTAAAGGAATGCTGAAAAACAATGTTCTTGTTGATGGTCTGTTTCAAATATGAGAAAAGCAGAAATTCAGAGCAAACATATTGAATATCATTCAAGACATATATAAAAATACATATTTGTGCACCGTATAACCACCAAGTACACTGTTCCCTCGCTTTCACTGTTTTGCAGATTTTTTAGAACAAATTTTCTTTTCTTTTTTTTTACTGCAGATTGTGTTCTGTGTCTTTATATGCAGCAGACAGTACAGAATGTGTTCAGTTTTCTAAATCTTCATAAAATGTGATTGTGAGCGGATATTTGCTTTCATTCTATAATGCTGAACTTCTTTTTCTACAAAGTTTTATGCTTAAAGTTTAAGCAAGAGATTTAAGTGTGAAAATGTTCATGTGTGTCTGAGAAAAGTGTATACATGTATAGTGAAGAGTTCATCTGCAGTATTGTCAAAAATAAAGATGACTCCTTTTGGGTTTTGGTTTTACAGCCTTAAACATTCTACTTTGCAGACTGAGGTTATTTTTAGATGGCAAGTCCCACAATAAACAAGGGATCACCGTATGTCATAAAACCCTTATTACATATTTAATTGGTTGTTTTTTTGCTTGGCAGGTAGGTGGCCCAATCATTTTTGGAATGCCACAGAGGTGGGCGAGGTATTATCAGACTCTTATGACACCACAGATGATTAGATCATCGTGTTTACGTCTATGAGCTCAGCTGGCTGAGGTGCTCAGACTGAATGACCTTGACTCTCTCCTCCTGTTTGGCTTCTGTCCATTGAAGGTCATTGGGGTCCAAAACAATAGAGGGTCATTAACAAATTAGTTTCTAAGTTTAGGGAACAGTGTGTTTGTTGCTGATAGTTTGCTGCTAACAGCCATACAGTGTTGCAGTGCTGTAACTTCCACGTGCCAGTTTTAAATTCTCAGACACAGGAACACCCCATAGGAAATGCTAGGGTTGGATTTATTCTTAGTTTCTAAATTTGTATGACTTTTGACTCTCACATGTATTCTCTCAAGCCCAAAAAAGTGAGTTTTTATAGAATTTACTGTAAACATCCACCTAGACTGTCTAATCACATCTCATTGACATCTGTTTCAACGTTTCCAGTGGAGCTTTTGAAACGCTACTCACATGGAGACGTGTTTTCACTCTAACGTAACGTTCAGCCAAAGTGTGACCAATGTCACGGCTGCAGCAAGTCATTGGCTCTCCAGCAGGCAGGTCTGAATCAGCCACGGAGGAAACCGCACAGCCGTCGCCATGGAAATCTCCAAGGAGCAGCTCATCACTCTGGCAGTCTCAACAAGCTGCGAAGGAACATGGTGCTCATTCCATAAGAGTGACAGCATATTAGTCGGTCACGTAGCCTCCCTCTCTTGATTAACGGTCTTTAGGAACCATGTTTTCCGGTGATAAAACTGCAGACCAAAACGTATCTCAAAGCACATTTATCTTATCAAATCCAGGGTGGTGTTAGAACGAGCTTTTAAAGGTTTTATGGGGGCTTAACGAGACACTGAAAGGAGCAGGGAGTGCGGTTCATCTGGAGCTTTTATTGCTATTCCACACAAGTCTGCAAAAAACTAACTGGAGAGAGAGAGAGACGTGTTCTTAAACTTTCTAACTGAACATTTTTGATATTTGTAATACAATTCTAATTGACATTTGGTGGCAGCTTCAGAACATCCTTGCTGGAAAAAGCTTCAAAGGGATGTCCTTGCAGTTGCACCACAGCAGCTTCTGTTGGACGGAAAGCCCTGCCTGGTTTCTTTCATCAGGGCATAAATTATGGAGCTGGAAAAGGAAAATACAGTCACGTCTGTTTTATGGCCACAAGTCTTGTCTAATGGAAAAAAATGCACAAATAACAGGTTCCTATCAGAGCTTCTTTTTCTGACGACTCTCCCACCATGATTACAGAATCTTTTCTGCTACAACTAATACAGTTAAAGTTGTCGGCTAACGTTTCAGGGCAGGAATCCCCCTGAAAGACCTGATGACCATCTTCTATCATCTTAAAGACCCATTATATTATTTTTTTATCTGTTTTCAAAGCGTTCCCAGTGGTTTTTTAATCATGATAATGCAGTTGTTTTTTGCCAAAATCATAAAACCTGTGTCATTTTCTAAGACATAGTTTCTGCAGAGCAGCAGAAGTTCATTAGAAATTCCCTTCTGAGTTGTGAGTGGGACAGTTGGTATGGAGTAAGCCCGTCCCTGCTTCCCGACATCCTTCTGTTTGCACGCTCTCTCCCGTTGGCTTACAGCCCCTCACACTCCCAACTTAATATTACCACTGCAACAAAAATGGCAACCAGTATCCGAGCTATCCAGCCGTACAGTTTGGTGCCAGATTCCAGCTCGGACGAGGAAAACCTAGATGTTCCTGAATGTCTTTGCCTGCAAGTGGATGCATCAGAATGGAAGCGGAGCAGGGAGCTTGTGGCTTATCATTTTTGGTTCTATGTCACATCTACAAGCTTTTTCAAACTGCATTTTTCATTTAAATCTTGATTTAAATGATCTTAATTTTCTTTATATATGTGATCCATCATGAGAAAAATGCCACAAGAACATGTTGAAAACACAATTTTCATCTCAATGGATCTTTAAGTCCATCTTAACCATCTTTACTCTTTCCTCTACCCCTCTTCTCTCTTTATCCACTCATTCTTCTTGCCTGCATGCTCTCCTCATCCATCGCTTCCATTCTGTCCGCCCCAGTCAGATGCCCAGATTTCCACTATCCTTATCTTTGATTCTGAGCTCCAGAATCAGACTACGAGTGTGATTTCTTCACATTTGCTGCGGTGATCTTAGGGTTGAGGACCTTTAGGAGAACTTGAGTGATGCACACTTATGGACAATGTAGAGCAGCTTGTATGTGTCAACAGTCACTGGAGCATCTCTCCAACGTTCTTCCAGCCCTGGAAGAACCCGTACAGGACGGTAAACAGCAAATTGAAGGAGGAGAGATTCCATGTGTGTGAGTCATTCAGTGTAAGGTTTCCCTGCTCTGAACCCACCGGGGTGTTCCAGCTACGCTTGATGAGAAAAACACTCTTTGAATAGATTGACCATCAGACGGAGGGGAAATCTGCACCTCGTTGAAGGATTTCCATGAAACTCAAGAAACCAAAGGCAGAGTCTGTAGTAAATAGTTGGTTTGCTACCGATGAGTTTTTCATCCATTGATGCCAAACCAAGGTGGATTATCTCAAATCAGGTTAATCTTACCTTCGCCTCTTCCATACTTGGCTGAGGGAAACCAGGTCTGGGCATCCATGTAGCCCAGCTCTCTGCAAACCACATGTGCCGCGTAGATGGAGAAGTCATCATCACACACCGTCCCCCACTCTCCATTGTAGAAAACCTCCACCCGACCCTCATAATGCTTCCTCTTCTCCCCAGCAAGACGCAGCTGGATTACAGGCGGGGCAGAGTTCGACTGAGCATCGCAAAGCACCAGCATGCCCAGCAGGGCGGACAGGAGGCAGCAGGTACCCAGGGGCCCCAGCATGGTGCAAACAGACAGATGAACTACAGCGAGACAAACAGAGAATAATGTCAGCCTTATGACCTTTGACCTCAGGGAGAGGCCATCATCTTGAATTTCCCCCAAAATTCTCTTTACTCCTTTCTACAAATGTAATTCCCTCCAAAAAGGATTTCAGTCCATCTTCTCCGAGAGCATCATTGGGAAACTACTTGGGATAAAAATGTTGGATTTAGAAGTTTGAAGATTTTAAGCAGCGTTAGCGTGGCGAGCCTACAGGTGTGGCGTTCCCCTGTAACTCTCACGTTTTTACAGAAATATTATGAAAGTTTAATACATGAATCGTCGGCTCAAGCTGAACAAACTGTGATTTATGATATGAACGTATAGGACTGTGGGCGTGGTGAAAGCCACCATTTTGAAAAAATTGTTTGTTTTTTCATGAATTTGTCTCGTGCAGCTCTGACCAGGGTGGCCGGGGCAAAAGGGGAAGTGAGGGGCATGTAGCAGCTGCTCAGCCAATGAGGGCGGATCAAAGGTGGGCAGCGAGGACAGGGGCTTGAAGCGCTGATTTTGGTTTTATTTCTAGTAGTTTTTAAAGTTGGGTTAGAGGTCATGACTTCTCAACTGCTCGTGTGTAAAACTTTCAGCAGAACTTCAGAATATTGAAAAAATAGAACAGGTTTCTAATAGAAGAGAAATGGATAAACTGTAGATACTGAGCCAAAAGTGGAGGCTAGCAGATGTCTGGAGTTCTGACACGAATAAAGAGCCAACGTGAGCTCCTGCATACATGTCAGTTGTGTGCTGTCGGTGCCTTCAGGCTGAGCTGAATTCTCTGAACTGAAGCTCGATTAGAAATGTAATCCCATCCTGCAACAGTGTGTCAGCAGAGAAAACAAAAGTCCTGTGGGAGAAGAGGAGAGCCAGCCAAAGTATGGAGACCTCCTCATCCTCCTGGCAGTGTGGAATGAGGGGGAAGCTGACGTCATCCCTGACAGTCCGGCAAACTGCAGAGGCTTGAATAAACAAACCGAGAACAAGGTCAATAAACTGTGAAGCCTCACTTGGGAGGCTTGGCTCAGCTTCCCTAAAAGGACCACGGGGTTTCAGCAGGAGATCCCGTGGTCCCTTCAATGTTAAAATTGTTTATTAAAACCCAGAGACAATCTGTCATCTGTAAACACAAGACCAACACAATTTTCATAATATTCTAACGCATCTTATTAACAACACAACCTGCATCCCACAATGCAATGCACACACTTAGACTTATAAGGGAACACTGTCAGTGGAGGTAAAGATAGACATGGGAGACACAAATATACACGAACAGCTGCTGATAATAACAAACATGAAAAACCAAATAATTACGCTACTGTTCTTCTTTGGACACATTTGAAGTCTCCTGACTACCAGAGATTGAACACTTTTCAAATCTACCAATAACTACAATTCCCAGAGCCCCATCCCTTCACATTTGGTAGAACTGGAAAGTCCAAAATGTCCTTTGTAGGCACCAAAGGGAGTTCCTTCAGATATGCAGGGCTTGGGAGACATTCAGGTTTAGAAATGTTCTTTTACTGAGGACACATTTGCATCAATGGTAGTCAGGAGGTTAGTGGTTAGTATGGCTTTACTTTAATTTCATTTTTGCCCTGAAATAGATTTTTACCAAATATTTTTGAAGAATTTCTAAAGAATCTGGAAAAGAAAAGTTTATTTATTAATTGTTAAATGTATTTTAATTCATTTATGTTTAAATGCGCACAGATTTCAGAAAAACAAAGTTCAACTTCGGTTCTGGTCCATGCTCTGAGGATTTATTCGGGTTTTCTGAGCTTTGGTCCGCTATGGCCCGGCCCGGTACAGGTGTACTGGACCGCAGTCGCGCCCTTTAAACGGAGGTAAACTAAGGTCCTGATGCGCGTGCGCGTCCACTTGCAGCTCTGGCCGCCGGAAACGACATAAAAGCGGAAAACTCACTGTGACCGTCGGGAAGTCCGCGCTCTTCAACACGGGAATCGAACCTTCCGAGCCGCTGAGCAGGATGGAGCGGGACGCTGCAGCTCTTTGTCCTTAAGTACTTCAGCGGCTGCAGGGGGGCTCCCCCCCCCACCCCCACAGCTGGCAGAGGCGCTCCCAGGCCACGCCCCGGCACACAGGAGAACCAATGAAAGACCGCCTCAGCATCCTGGCCCCGCCCCCTGGTTACGAAACTCAGGAGCGGCGATTGGAGTTTGGGACATCCCTGCAGCCCCGTGGTTACACTTGGAAAAACTTTGAATCAGTTGATCGGACGTCTGAACAGGATCAATATGTTTCCATGCAAACATATAAGACAAACATGTAAAAGAAGTTTAAAGTATTTTGTGATTCTGCAGCTTGCAGCATGCATGGAAATGTTCTGTTATGGTGTTACACCCAGACTACACCAAAACACCAAGAAAGAAGAAAATCAAACGCCTTGAAGATTCAAAAACTCTCCCAGTGATCTCAGGAATAAAAGTAATCCAGCGTTAATTTACCAAAAAAGTAAAAAGCAGACATGTCAGCTCTGTTGCTGCCAGCTGGACGGGGTTCCAACAGAAGATGCTCTGGATTTGAATGTTGCCATGGAGATCTTCACCAAATCAGAAGCTCTGGACAATTAAGAAAAATCTGCAAACAAAGATGGCAGAAGAAAAAAAAAAGGCAGAAGAGCCTCCCTCTGTGAATACTGTGCAAATTGAATTACCAAAAGAAAAACATTCAAGTTAAGAGTTAAAAATCCCATTTGTTCAATGTAGTAACCAAAGATAAGACCAGATTTAAGTGAGTTCCAGCACAAAAAAAAAGGCTCTAAGATGCTTTTTTTCACTCCGTTCTGCACACGGCCTTCAGAAAAATGCGGCATCATTTTTCATTTTGAGCGAGCACAGTCAGTGTGCCCGTTAGCTGTTGTAACAAGCCGAAACTCGCCGTGAACTGACAGCTGCTGTGCAAAAGCTGAAGACTTCAATTAAAAACCGGCCTTCAGAAAGCCTGGATCAGTCCAACTCCAAATATTTAGAAAAACTTCAAGGAAGTCTGGCAGCTTTTGGGCAAAATATAAAGAAATTATGTGATTTCTTTTGGAACAGCACGGTGAGCCTTTTGTTTTGAAAGTATAGAATCTTTATGAACGTTACAGACACATTTTATTCACTTAATCAGGTGAAAAAATGGGTTTAAAGAATAAGACAAAGATTTAAAATGTTGTAGCAACCCTGGAGAATCCAAAGCATCAAAGTTGGCTGCTGTTGTATGGATTGAACTCCCTTGGGAGCTTTATTTGTGGCTGGCACTAAAGGTGATTGTTGCTGGGCTTGGGCTGAGGTCAAAGGTCAACAAAACTTTGATGGTGGTTGCAGGCTTAACCTGGCGGTGTGTGTGAAATTTTATGAAGGTCACCTGAGCACAAGTTTTGTTTTTCTATAGTGTGCAAAAATCGCAGAATTTCCCCTTTGCCACCAAGTCGTGTGTCCTGTGGTCATCCCATAATAATTCCAAAACTTCCTTTGGATAACTCCTGCGTTTTGATTTCGTCAGTAAAATTTTGAAATATTTTTGAGCCCCATTTGAGATTTTGGCCCCGTTCCTTTCTCTGACGATTTCTCCTGCTGTGATGTGTGACACGGATGCTGAAACAGAATCCAATCATAACCATTTATTTAGACATACACAAATTAACATACAATCTGAGTTGACTTCTCAGTTTTGAAAATATTTGCATGGCACCTCCTAATGTATGTCTCATATAGAATATAAATGAACTGCAATACAACAAATATCTGCTTTGGAGAGAATTTTCAAACTAACTTCACACCAACAGGACGAGATGTCACAATAAAACCAATTCTGATATTTGGCATCTGATTGTGCTGAAACAGGATTTTCATACAAAAATCTGTTCTTTAAACACGATTGATTGCTGATACAAACATGTGCTCCTTCAAGTTCAGACCAGAAAATGTGGATATTAGCAAAGGAAATGTCACATCGCGATAAGGCTTCAGACAACGCAGGCTATGCAGAAATACCAGCACAGGTAAAGCCGTAAAACAACAAACCAAAATTCAGTGGTTTGGATTCATATACGAAGCGTTTCATCTACTGTGCACTCCAGCAACACACAAACACAAAAGAAATCTTCAAAATAAGAAAGTTCTGGGTTCAAAGTAAAGCAAAACTAAATAAAATCCACAATATTTACATTGTAACATGTAACTTCTGTATCAAGCTCATTGAAAAAGAAATATTGGCACATGGTTTTATACGACTGAATCATAAAAAAGGTTTTACGGCTTAATATTCTCCAAATATCCTGACATAAATCATCATAAACAGCTGGTTTCTTTAAAGCTCCTCATGTTCACAACTTAAGGGGTATAATGTTCATATTCTGCAGTTTATTCCTGCATACCTGACAACATTTTTCACCAGTTCTACTAGAATCTTAATTAAAAAAAAAAAGCATCAAATTAATAAAAATTACAACAGACATATATAGTCATCAAAAAGTAATTCTTCTTCATGTAGGCACTCTGTATAAATATTTGTCTTTTCACTGATGGGGTCAGTTCCTGCTTTCTGTAGTTGCTACAGACGTTGGATCTTAAGTCAAACACAAACGATTCAGAAAACCCAAACGAGTTTCAAAATCAAGCTGAAAAACTGAAGATGAACTTCAAAGCACAACACACTTCTCTTTTAATTAAATTCTCTTGATGCTGTTGCTGTGCTTCGATGGACCTGTGCTGACCAATGACAAGAGCGTTTGAGTAAAGACTTCTTAATCTGTTCCCAACTTGGCGATGAGTTCGTCGCATATTTTAGTGAGCTCCTCGATCTCTTGATTCTGAGAAACAGAAAAAAAAAGTGGTCAGAAAAACTTTTTTTTTTTTAAATTCAACTGGATTTGAACTACTTGAGGGGTCTGCAGTCTGTCTATTATTGAACAAAATTCATCCGAAACATGTGGTCCAAAAATGCAGTAAGTCAAACTGAAGCCTTATTCCACTGGGCGGTACGGTCCGCTCCAGTCCAGTATTGTGAGCGTTTCCATTATAAAATGAAATGGGACCAAATTGTACCATTTTTTGGGCCATTGTTGGTTGTAGGTCATAAGAAAAAAATAGAACAAACCAGCTAGGGCGGAGCTCATGTTGAATCCCGTTGATTGCAGGAAGGTCATTACGACAAAAGAAAGTGACTATATTCCTCTTCACCGCTCGCAGTCTTCTCTCCAGCATTCAATGCTTTGCATATACAACGAACCAAAAGCCAAGACGAGCTGCTGGATGACCTTCACCCCGCACGCGCCGTGACGGTCCAACTTTGAGTGGAAACGCTCACCTGAATTACCTGGACCATTGTGAACCGGACCGGACTGAACCAGACTGATCAGTGGAGACGAGGCTTCAGTTGGCTCCGATTTCATTTTAGTTTAGATCTACGAAATTTTGTCTGAGATGCACCAACAACAATAAAGTAAACTGTATATTTTGTCCCTGTTGGCATCACACTACCTACTGCTACATTATCTGCATAGAGATAATACTTTTTTAGTTTAGGGTGTCTTATATGAAAGGAAGTCATATGAACCTCTGTCAAAAGTTATGAACTATTTCATATTTAGAAAAAAATACATTTTCTTCTTTAAATAACAGGTCATTTGCATTTATAATAGTAACAATGACATAAATACACATCGGTGTCTTGTTTTTTTTTTTATTAAAGGGTTAAGTGTGGCTCCTTTTGGGTTGTGGTCTGTGAGAAATGAACCTGAATGGATCTTTAGGGGTTGAAGGTTGCAGACCCCTGACCCATAGTAACTTAAACACTGCCCTCTACTGGTCATTTACATGCAATGGTTTGGAAAATGTGCTGCTGCTCTGCTGACTGCGGAGGACCAAAGGTGACAAATAGAAATAAGTGACACTGTGACAGCAGAATTAGAGGACATGCTCCGACGCTTCTCTGACCCTGGAGTGCAACAGGCACAGGACCAGATCAGGGCGTTTCTCTGGTTTGCCTTTCCTTGATGGACAGGGTAACCAATCAGGTGCTAGGTCCCACCCATTTGACTTTGACATCAAATCATTTCACTGCAACGTCAGATTATGAAAAAATAATTGATTAAATGGTGAAATAACAACATGTATTCATGGCATGAAATGAATTTGCATTGGATTCCATAAATTATCATTATTTATTCCATAAATTACTTATTTAATCAATTACTGCTTTATTCATTTACTTCAGTTTGTCCCTTTTGGTCCTCCAAAGCTGACAACCTGTTTGTAAAATGTTTTGACAACCATGTAAAGCTATGGTCTTTACATAGCATTATAAAATATAGTGAGAAAGTAAAACTCTATTCATTTTGACCTGAAAATAAAACAGCACCTCTTTAAACTGGTGAACAGATTTCTATTTTATGTTGATTACCTTCTGAAGGACAGCCTTCTCGAGTGACTCCACCTTCATCTGCTCCTTTCTCAGACTTGCATTTAATGCGACACTCTCTGCATTGGCCTTGGCACGTATCTGGGATATCTCCTCAATAGCTCTGTCAAAGGGGGGAAACAACATAAATAAAAAGGAAGGAAAAAGATTCAGAGATTCTGCAAAGTTTGACAAAAGTCTCTGGAATCTCTGCTTGAAAAAAAGAGACTCGTACTTATCAAATTTCTCCTCGGCATGAACTTTTAGGGTTTGATATCGCTGCTCTTCCTGCCTGACACGCATCAGGTAGTCCTGTGCACACTTTTTCAGCACCTCCTCATTCTGGACAGACGGGTGGAAACGACGTCTGAGGATTTGGTGACCACGTCAAGCTGCACGCTGTCCTACAAGGTTGATACTGACCTTCTTGTAACCTTCCAAGACTTCCTTCATGTTCTCGTACCTCCTGAAGAGATCTGCGAAGGAGCGCTCCACAGAGCTGAGGTCGGCCACCGCCTGGTCTCGCTCCATCGTCAGCTGTCTGACCGACTTGGTGCATGAGAGGGTCTTCTGCTGCTGCTCGTCCTCTGAAAAGTGAGTTATGGAGCTTTAAGCTGGTGGCAAACACAAAACTATGCTAAAAATGTGGTGTGATGTTTGAAGTGACTGGACTCTAATGTTGATGTGTTTTTACACAGCGTATTTGCTACATCTCGTATCAAATACATGATCCACGTACGTCTTTGTTTTCCTCGTCTGAGCTGGAATTTGGATCAAAACTCTACGGCTGGGCAGCTTGCTAGCTAGCTTGCTTGCTTTTGTTGCACCGCTAATGTTTGGGGATGTGAGACGCTGTAAACTAGCAGGTGAGAGTGTAAACAGAGAGCTCTCAGTTATGGGTGATAAGAAGGGGGGACTTCAACGGTACGCACACAAATCAGAGGTGAATTTCTAATGAACTCCTGCTGCTCTGCAGAAACTATGTCCAAGAAAATGAAGCAGGTTTTTTTTTTTTCCATTTTATTTTGGCTAAAAATGCTTTAATCATAATTAAAAGACCACTGGGAACACTTTGAGAATCGATCAAAAGATGATTGGAGTGGGACAACACTAGAGGGCAGCAGCAACTCACCGATCATCTGAGCAACCGTCTTCTCATACGCTGCAACTATTTTCCTGTCAAACAGAAAATAGTCCAGAGTTAGATTCAATAGAAAAAACGGAGGTTTTTTCCCGTAAACGAGAAGCCGTACCTCATTTCCATCACCTCCGCTCTGCTCTCTTCATACTTTTTCTTCCAATCACTGACCTCAATCTCCTTTGTGATTATCTGCGTTTAAAAACACAAGCGGATCATTTGAAAGCAGCTGTTCTCATGTCATTTCAAAGTTTGACTTCACGTCTGCGTGGGCACCGTGCCTCCTCTCGGATCAAGGTGAGCACTGCCGCCTTGTCCATCTCGCTCAGGTGGACCTCATCCTGTGGCCGTGACGCGTCAGGGAACTCAACGCTGTGCTTTTTACCTGCTTGGTTCACAGATGTCTCACTCTGTGGAGGACAAGGAGGAGACACAAAGATCCTTTTTCAGTTCAGGTATGCTTGGAGTCAGAAGATGGTGTGTGGTTCAAAGCAGGACTGGTTGTGAGAGGACAGTCAGGAGGTGCAGAAGATTCCGGTCCTGCTGAATTATTCATGTGGATCTTTTACAACACTTACGATATCTGCTCTCAAGCTGAAGGTGTGCTCCTCTTCCAGGGGATCTTTCACTTTGAATCCCAAATCTGTGAGCAGATATTCATGTAGGTCAGCAACAGAAAACAGGTTCAACAATAAATCCATCATTGTGTTTTTTTTTTTTTTAAATGGTTTGTTTTTTCTTTATGCAAATGTTTCCCCACCTTACTTATAAAAATCTATGATTTTTGAAGCAAATTTGAAGATTCTCATGTTTAAATAGTGATAATCATGTGTGTTTTTAACGTAACCCCTTTTCCTTCACGTTCCATATTCTGTGTGTCCAGTAGAAAATCTTCACTCTTATTTCTCAGACGTCTGCATTTAACTTTTGTATCATTGAACCCTTCGACCTTAGTGTTTGTCAGTGTCCTGCAGAAAAACAATCTGGTCATTCATTGATCAGTTTTATTCCCAGAGGACACTTTTGTGAAGGAACGTACCGTCCAGAACAAGCGTGTCATTGGACGGTTGTTTTTCCATCGGTGCATTGATCACTTTGGGCTCTTCCCCCTCCTCCTGACTCTCTGCTGGCTGTCCGATCATACAAGTGGACGCCAGCTTTTCCTCATCTGTGGCGTGATGAACTCGCTGCGTTATCTCTGGAGTCTGAACCACCACTTCCTGGTCCTCCTGATGTCACAGAGAGACGTGGCGTCTTATACCCTGAACTATAGAGTCTCAGGAACAGTAATAAAGATTTCAGCAGCATAAATACAACTGTACCATGGCCTCGATTCTGATTGGCTGCAGGATGTCCATTAAAAAGTGATAATGGACACCTAAAAAAGGAGTTCCAGTCAAATTGACTGAATGTTCAATATTATTGCGCTGGTCTAAACACCAGTTGGTAACCGGAACAACAGACACTTGGAACATTGGTGGACACACGTTATTTTACAGTTTATCACAACAGTAGAAACGATCTCTGCCCATCTGTCTTTAGAATGGGATTGACAGGATCTCTATCAAATGTTATCAACAACAAAGATGCTTTTTATTCATATTTTGGTGCCTTTTTGTCTCGCTGACCTTATTGCTTTATACAGAGTAAATGTTTCTGAATGATTTGTTTCTTAGTTCATAACAGAAATAGTTTGTTTGGTGATCCAAATGCAATGATCAGAGTTAGTGGTGGATATTTATTCAATCAAAGAGATCTAGGAAACAACTTGTGGACTTTGGTTCTTTGACACAAACTAGCTTTATCATCTGTACAGAAACAAGCAGTAAAAGGTGAACTTTGCTTCTGAAGTGATGCTTTGGATCACTTAACATCACGTTTAGCACATATACCACTGTCCTCCACTAACTAGTCCCATTGCCTGTATATAAGAACTGGACTAAGTGACCACTCCTCCAAATAGGACTTCCAACAAGCTCACTCCTGATTGGAGAGAGTGGTTGCCATAGAAACGTTGGCTCAGACCAATTCGGACCAAACACTGCTAACTGACGATGTTGGTTCCAACATGGCTGCGACCGTGTCATGAAAAAAAAAAAAAAAAAACAAGAAAAGAAAAAGACTGAATTGACTTCATTTGGTTGAAGCCTGAATAAAGTCATTTTCTATGGTGATGTCACACTTAGTCGCTCCAGTTCTCAGATTCAGTCAATGGTTAGTCCTCAGTGCAGGCTCTGCAGCCGTTACCATGACAACGTGTCCTACCACATATCAAACAGTATTATGAAACACTAAATATTTCTTTCTTGCGTAAAAGCGATCATGGTATAAGCGGGATAATGCCCAGCGAGGTGTCCATAAATGAACGGAAGCAACCATCCAACCAGAAGCAGAGGACAGTTCATGCCCCCCCGTCGTCCATTATTTTCTGATAAAGAGCGTAATTCCTTAAATAAACCACAGATTACAGCTATAGACTGAGAAGGGAAGGGTAAAGTATAGTGTTGTGTGTGAACGTCTTTCTATATGACAGGTGATAACGTGGAGAGAGGACTGATAGTTGACTGTAGAGTCACAGTTCTGTCCACATGCCAGATCTGTACCGCAGTGCTGCTGATGCACTGGTGTGTGTGTGACACTGTGTGTGTGTGTGACACTGTGTGTGTGTGTGTGACACTGTGTGTGCGCTGAGGTCACAGGGTGGGACAGCTGCTGAATAACACACACCACAGTGACACTGCAGTGAGCTGCAGCATTACTCACAGTCAGACACACAAACTACCTGATTGCACACGTCCAGCACCAGGGACGGAGTGTCTTCATACTTCTGCACTTTACATGAATTCCTGCCAAACAAACAAAAATGAGTTGAATCAAAAATCTGGAATGACTGAAAAAACATTTTCCTTATTCCTTCAAGCACTGAGGAGCTCTTATGTTTCTGGATGGATGGGAAAATACAGGAGTACTGGAGTCATGAATGGAGCCTGTGCAGCTGAGACGATAACATGGGAGGAACAGCATTTGTGGGAGGGGCTTAGTTGGCAGAAGCGGCGCTCCAGCAAATCAGGTCATTACAAAGCCACGAAAAGCAAGCTTGTGTGAAAGAGCTTCAAAAGTACTTACAACAGCAAACAGAGAAACTTGACTTGTTCGGATGTCCTGAAGCAGAGAGAGGTGGAGGAACAAAAGCAGAAGTGAGAGGCAGCGAAACAGACACCCAGAGGAGAATGGAGGAAGAGGAGGATGATGAAGATGGAGCATGAACAAATAAGGAGAGCCAAAAGACAAACAGGGCGTCAGTGTTAGGTTGAGCATAAAATGCAGACAGATGGAGAAAGACTGAAACGGATCCAACCATCTACACCCTGTGTGTGGTGGTGGTGGGGGGAGGAGGTCAGGCCTCCATCTTTTTCAGCTTCTGCTGCAGGACAGAACCTACGTGATTGTCCTGTCTTTGTTTTTCATGGGAATCTGTCTCCCTTTCTTGTTTCCAGAGGCCTCCCTGGCTTTCTGCTTGCCTCCGTCTGAGCCGCCACAGGATGAATCCTCAGAGTTCAAGGACCTGGAAGGTCTAAACGGGTCCGCAGAGTCATCAAAATTGTCCGGGTCAAAATTGTAGGAGCCTTTGGAGAGCAGAGGAGAGCCGCTCATCTTGCTGTTGCTGCCAAACGGGTTAAAGTTCAGGTCTTCCCACTGGCTGGGATCAAAGTTGTATGTCCCAGATTTAGGAATGGGAACATCATCCAAGTTCAGAGGTCCAGAAGAGTCAGTTGGAGCTGGTTCTGACATGGGTTCTGTTTCTGATGAGGGTGGCTGCTCTGGTGCGGTATCCAACACTGGTTGAGAAGGCGTCTCTGAAGGTTCTGGAGGCGGTTTGGACAAAGCGCCTGACCCTTTCGGTCTCGGCTTCCTTGTTGCGAGTTTGCTGATGGTCTTCCTCCCTCCTAACTTCTTTGGGGGGGGCTTACTGGCAGTCCCCTCATCCAGTCCGAACTCCAGCAACACGGGCTT
This sequence comes from Adrianichthys oophorus, assembly GCA_036245035.1. Taxonomy (NCBI): domain Eukaryota; kingdom Metazoa; phylum Chordata; class Actinopteri; order Beloniformes; family Adrianichthyidae; genus Adrianichthys; species Adrianichthys oophorus. The sequence goes on from BSAI01000073.1 coordinate 1,771,543, forward strand.
CCCTGCTGAGGATGGAGCAGTCATTTCTGGCTCTGTGGAGGTCACTGAGAAGTTCTCAGAAGCAGGCAGGGAGCTGCCGAGAGGCTCCAGCCTGGTGGGAGAGCCTCGGCCGCATGGCGGGGGTGAGTTCTGGATTTTGGATCCGCCGCTGATGAAGGGGTTGAAGCCATCATCGAGTTGGCTCGGATCAAAGTTGTATGTAGCCCTGGGAACAGGAAGTTCTTGTTCCTCATCTGTTTGGGCATTGAAAGAGGTCTTCAGAGATGGAGGTTTGGATTTGTTTGCTTGTGTCTTTGGAGCATGCTTGGAAAGGCCACTGAGCTTCAGTTCTGGTTCTGCTGTGGATTCTGGAGGAGTTGGGTCTGGATGGTCACTGCTTAGTGCTGAGAGTTGCTTTGGGAGGAGAACAGGACTTGTGGTTGAAGCTGGTTCTGAATTTGGGGATGGATCTGCGATGTGGTTGAAGTTTGGATCTTGACATGTCATTTTGTCCAGAGAAGACACATTTAGCAGTGAGTCCGAGCCTTCTGGGCTGTGATGTTCTTTGGGCTCCTCCAGGTTCTGAAGGCTAATCTGAAGTGTGTCTCCAAAGGGAGCCGTGAGCTCCTCCTGACCCATGTTACAGCCGCTCAGGAGGTCCTGAGACACTATCAGGTTCTGCTCTTGCTCCACATCTGCAGGACAAACAAGAGAAACCACAGTAAACCCAAAAGCAACACGTGATGGTTTCTCCAATCAGATCTGGACTCAATCAAGCGAGATCTCTGATTGGTTGGTCACCAGCCAACAGCTGTACGGCCTGCTGTTTCCATAGCTACAACCATCTGAGCAACTTGAACAAAAGCCGTCATGATTTATGTTGGTAATGAGTCTATAAACTGTAGAAGATGTTATTCCTTGCTGCAGATTTTTGCTCCGTGGAGCATTTTGCTGCATATGTCAGTGCACCTGGGAGACTCTCAGTTGCCAGGAAACCAGCAGCATGCGTGCCTGCATGCGACCACAATGCTTCCCTTCACCACATCAAGCTGGATTCACTTTAAACTAACACTCAAACACTTTTGTGCACAACGAACTCATTTAAGCTTTTGGTGGAATCTCCTTACAGCTTCTGTTCCGACAGCAAACATGAAAAATAAACCAGTCATGAACCTTCAAGGCATTGTTTGTTTTATGGTGTTAAAATCCTCCATTCTAGATTCCCTAAAGACCTCCACTGAAAGGGAAGCCGCCGTGCTTTGTTCAGCCACAGCGACCTTCACCAGCCTCCAGCACAAAGCAGGGCAGGAGCCCGCAGCTTTTGTTGAACCTGTTGAATTCCAGAGCAGAGGTCATTCCCACACTCACGCGAGCGAGTCTGTGGGCTTCAAAAAGGCGGTGAGCGCATCCCGAGTCCAAACGAAGGCCAAGCAGCAGCCAACGAGCATGCAGAACGCAAAAGTTATCCTTGGGGTGGAATCGTCTTTGATTGAGATCAGTTAACAAACAGGAAATCAGTAAATGTTCACATCACCATCCACAGGAGTACAAAAATGTTTCTAAACTGTGCAATACAAGGACATTTTTCTGTTTTTCATTAGATGATGTGAGCAGTTTGTATGATGTCAGTGGATCCTTGTTGTCATGGCAACCGTGTTAAAAAAAAAAAAAAAAAAAAAGGAGCTGTTGGTCAAACGCTTTGAACGTGATGAAACAGCTTTTGAAATGTTGATTAGACCACCCCGCCCCCGAGACTATGGCTACACGTGGATGCCGGCGCCGCGTTTCCGGCCTCACCTGCTTCGACTGCGTCCCCGCCGTCCTTCTCCAGCTCTCCCGGTGCGGTCGGAGGTGCGTGGACTGGAGTTGCCGCTTGCGGGGTGTCGAAATGACCCTCGGAGTCAGAGCTGCGGTTCAATCAGAACAGACAGGAGGAAGAGGAGTCATTACACCACTGTGGAGAGGTCCTGGAAACCAACCAAAGAAGACCCTGACCTACAACCCCTGTGCATGTGGCGTTTGAGAAAAAAACGCGTACAGGTCCATTCTAATGAGAAGGATGTTTTTAACATGTTCTTTTTTAGTTTTCTCATGATGCAGGGCATCAATAAAGAAAGTTAATGCTCAAAACTGCCTTTCCAAGTTTTTCTTTATTCAGGAGCAGATGAAGAAAATCCTGTTTGGAAAAGATCGTATTTGTGACGTAGGACATCCGTTGAGTGGAGCCGCTCCATTCTGATGCATCATTTACAAACAAACAGATCCCTGTACGTCTTTGTTCTCCTCGTCTGAGCTGGAATCTGGATCAGAAGTAATTAGAATTGAGTTTGGGAGTGTGAGGGGCTGTAAGCTAGTGGGAGAGCCTGTCAACAGAGAGCTCTCAGCTATGGGTAGGGGAAGGGGCACGGAGCTGCTCCACACTGGGGCAACTTTTAGATGAACTCTTGCAGAAACTGTTCTATAAAACGACACAGGTCCCATGATTTTGGCATAAAATGTCATCATCATTCTAAAATGAGGAATGCTGGGAATGCTGTAGAATAGAACAAAAGATGGTCGGAGTGGGACTTTAAAGTGTTTTTAAAAAAATGTAAAATAAATATGGTCAGTTCGAAAAAAGAAAAAGAAAAAAACAAATCAGTGAATGTTTTGTGATCACTAGTAGTTTAAACTAAAGGTTTTAGTTATAAAAGTTCTAATATTTATAAACTAGTGACATTCGTTGGACCATTTTCTCAGTTAACAGTTTATTTGTAATTATTTTAGGATTTGCCTCAAAGAAAATGCATACTGCATGATGGATTTATTAAAAACAAATTGTCCTTATCAGCAAAATAGTAAAATGTTTAAATAAGAATAATGGAATGTTTTCAGATGATCTGTGTTTTGTTTTCACACAACTTGGAAATTCAGAGAAATGTAGAAAGACGCCTGAAGGCAAACGCTTGGAAAACAGAAAACCTCCGCAGACCGCTGTGTTTACTGAAACGTCTGCAAACACAGCGCCATACATTAACTGACGGCATCAATGCTGCCAAAGACTGTGATCATTAAGGTGCCTTTGTGATGACACCCTGCTGCTGGTAGATCATCCTGAATAAAGCTCCAGATCAGATTGGATTGATTCTGCATGAACATCTTTATCTCCGGCAGGTGACTGAAAACAAGGAGGGGTTTGTTTTCTGGAGCCAGCTGCAGGAATCTGAGGTTTCAAACAGACTTCATACCATCAGTGGGGTGTTTTCATGAAAGCAGGCTGTTTTTTCTTGTTAGGTCTGAAAGTGGACATTAAAATCTCTACATGAACAATATCTTTAAAAAATGAAACCCAAATGATCTTAAAACCAAACAGAAACTGGGAAAGTTTAGAGACTGAAGGGATTTTCAAGCTGGTATTGCTTCGACAGCTTCATATTTGAGCTTTGGTAGGAACAGGAAGTAAGACTCCGTTTCCTGTTATATTCTAAGAACAATGCAGCGACTTTAGGTCAGGAGCCATAAACCAAACGCACCACTTTCAAAAGAACCGGCCGGGCCTTTTTGGTTTCACATGTGTTCACCTCAGCTGGATCTTCTGATCTAATGATAGCAGGAAGCCCTACCAGCAGCTGTTTTGGCTGGGCGCTGGTTCCGTATCAGGGAGGTGTGGAAATGTGGAAGTCAACACAAAAGCAGCTTGTTAAGTGTTTCATATCTCCAAGAGACAGAGGCCAAGATAACAGCTATCAGGGCTGTGAGGAGCAGGCCTCCTGAAGGCCTGTGAGGAGGATCTGGAGCCTCAAACATGGCGCTTCACAACAAGATGCTTATGAGGAGGAGCTGGTTCCTCCTCAGCTTCAGCAAGCCCTGACTCCTCATTCTGCCATGAAGGCTCCGCACCTCCCCTTCAGAGCGGACCACAGGTCCACAACACTTGCCTGAACTCCTGAGATCTTTCCTCCTCCTCTTCTTCTTCCTCATTTCTCTTTCCAGGTTGCTCCCTTTCCTCCTGCCCTCCTTCCTCCTCCTCCTCTCCCTCTCCTCCCCGCACCGCCGTCCACGTCCACTTGGCCCATGACACGGGTGACAGCCAGGACATCTCTGCTTCCTCCACAAACAGGCTGCGCTGCTCCTTTTTGAACCAGTAGCCTCCTCAGATCTCCTCTTTTCTTCCAAGTCTCACATCGCTCCTCACAGGAGGAGGACGCATGTCGAGTTCTGAAGGTCCAGAGAGTTCTCCTCCTCCTCCTCTGATCAGCTGCTTCCTCAAATGCTCCTTTCAACACCCCCCGCCAATGGAGCGGTCCACTTGAGGAAAAACGCGGGGGGGTTTAACCTTCTCACAGGCTTCTTTATAAGACAGCCTGGAGGAAGAACTCCCCTGCGGCTGCAGGATGGTACGGTCCTGTCAGACCGCTTCTAGGGAGAAACCATGGTGGGCCGCAAAACAAACACAGACCAGGAGGAGGAGGAGGAGGAGGAGTGCCGCTGATGGGGCTCCACGTCTCACAGAAAGGATAGGAATGTGGATCTTGATCAGGCCCCCACCCCCGAGGCTCCAGCAGCCACGCATGACCCGGAGAACCGGTTCTGCTGAGTCCCAGGACGGGAACCGGACTGGGTTCAGCTAGAGGACAACAGAGCAACCCTTCAACAGAAACCCACAGCCTTACATGCAAACGTTCAGGTGTTTACAGAGGTGCATTCTGGGTAATGTGGGGAAGTTAAAGGTGATTAAGTTAAGAGTCTACTGGGGTTATTATATTACACAGTAATAAAATCGCTTTTGCTTTTCCTTTAGCCAAAACGAGTACAAGTTTATTTTATGAAGTAGAAATCAAGGGTCTGCGACCTTTAACCCCTAAAGATCCATCAGGCCAATGTGTCACTCACTACTACCAGTTTAAATTCTGTTTACTGACTTCAAATTGATGTTCTATGTTACACGGAGCTCAAAAATCTGTCAAAATGTTCAAAAACAAAGAAGGAACCGTTTGATGGATTATTGGTGCATTATGGGTACTGTCGTTGGGGGACTGGCGGAGTGATTCAAGTGTTTATGAAGGAGTTGAAAAAAGTTTGATTTATGTGACTGTTTTGTTCGCTTAATGATCCTTTTGGTTTAAAAGAATTTGTTACTTTTAAAACTTAAAGTTATTTTATTTTTCTTCAACTAGAGAGCAACAATGGAGGGGTCAAAGAGCCATGAGAGCCACATGTGCAGGTCCCTTATATGAGTATAGCAAATATAATGACTGAATACGTTTACAGTACATGTAGTAAGTAAACTTAAGTATTCATCCTGAATATTTAGTAAAGGCTATGTAAATTTGTAGTACACTTGGACTACTTTTGCTAAAAAGTTTTCAGACACACCATCTCCTTTTCTGAAGGATTGATAAGCTGATTGATAAGCAAAAAAAATGGATTAAAAAGGAATGAAAGCGTTAAATCTTCAAACATCCACAACAAACTTACTTTGACCCGAATAAGATTTTAATAAATCAAACTAAATAAGAAAAAAAAGTTTCAGAGATATCAGGTTAATTGTTTCTGTAGTGGTTGTACATGTCAGCATTAAAAATACTTTAAGAAAGGCAAGTTTCACTACTGTTAGTGGAGAATCATGTCAGACTGTGCGTATTTTATACAAAAAAATTTACATTTTTTCTCTGTTGATTCGGCTCATTTCTTAAAACTGAAATGACAAAGTCATCCGACAGGCTTCATGAGCAGATTCTTCTCTCAGGTAAAGAGACAATGCCATCAAAATTGCATAGATCCTTCTCAGTTACTTTGGCTCATTCTCATCCACTTAGTTCTTTTCTCAAAATAACCTGGATGCTTCAGCATAACACCATGGATCACCTGCACTCATATCTTTGGCTAAAGTTTCCACGTGGGTCAAAACCAAGTTTATTTCTCACATGAACAGTCAGACCCTCAAAAAGCATCGTCCCTTTGGCAGTGTGTGAACACTGCAGCTCAGAATGCTAAGACGCTTCATCACTATTGAAGAGGTCGAGCTAACAGAATACATTTATGTATAAAGGTAAAAAAAAAACAAACTTTGGACATCACAAACATGTATACCACATACAATGTTCTGTACAAGTCCAATGTAAAAACTCAACAAAAGAAAAACCCAGTCAGTCAGGACTAACTGGCTGATTGGACGTAAGAGATGTGGAAAACGTTTTAATAATAAGTGAAGGTTTCATTTTATCTGAGTGTCAATAATTGTCTTGAATTTGATATTGTTTCAAGAAATTCATATATGTTGTTCATCGCATTTTCTTGACTATTTTTGAAAATTGAACAAGTAATAGAGCATAAGAAGCTCTCACACGGAAATCTTGCTGACTGAAAATTGGCTGATCAGTTTAGATCAACAAGATCTAAGTAATGGTAAAATGAGCTAAGCATGGGTTCACTGTTCTAACTCTTTGCTACTTGTACAAAACCACTTTCAAAGTTCACTGACACACTCGAGACATGTATTAGGATCATTGAAATTGGATGAAAGCATCGAGAAATGACATTCTGTTGTGAAAAAAGTCCACGTAGTTTTGAGAATGTCATTTCAGTTTCTAGAAATGAGCCAAACTAACGGAGTAAAGCAGTAATAGCTGAGGAAAGCCAAACCTCAAAGCAGAGGAACCAAAACTATGATCAAATACAGCTGCCTTCTAAAGTGACAATTTAAGTTGTTCTTTTTATTAAACAAAGACATTTTCTGGGCTTCAGAAACTAGGAGCATCCAGATGTTTTGATCATAAAAGTTAGACTTTGTTGACATACTTTGGTGGGATGTGAAGCTAACTTGAATCTTTGACACTCAGCTGTAATTGTTCTGCTGGGAGTCCAGATGCTGAAGTGACCGAGTCAAAGTTCAGAAACACTAACAAATGAACAATACAGTCAGACCAACAAAAACTCTAGGAACACCCAGAAGAGTTCCTTTCAGTGAAGCAGAGGGTTCTCAGGGGTTAAAGCGTTCCTGAGACACAACCGCAGTCAGAGTTTCCACATCTGAACAGGAAGGGTGGAGCTTCTGCATCAGTGTGGAGCAGAGAGGGTGGAGAAAACATGCAGTTTGGCTTCTTTACTGTCACTCCAAGACTATGTATTTTTCATCAAAACACTACATTTCTCTGGAGACTTACTGTGTTTTAGCTTTGCTAGACTAAGAAATTAAGAGGAAAAGACGATGATGGAGTGTCCTTTTGGGATTTTTACTGTGGAGGTTGAAAAAAACTTTCAAAATAAATGTTGTCTCTCTTGAAACTGCAGGATTTGGTGGACTTGTTTCAAAAACTGACATAAATAAGCATCAGTAGGAAGCAGCCCTGTGTGTGCCCCCCCACGACTTAAAGGCTACTGCAAAGGCTGACGCAGCAGCAAACTCCAAACGCAGCTCAGATTTCAAAAGGACTTGGAGAAAACCCCAAAGGGGATTTTAGGGTGACTCAAAGTGACTAAGATTAAAGCACTCCAGCGTCTTCATCTTCTGCTTCTGAAAAAGTTCACTGGTAAAGTGTGACTAAACCCAAAAGCCTGCCCCACCAGAAATAGAGCAGAAGACAATGGTGGAGAGGAGTCACGTGATCTTCCTGCAGAGCCCAAAATAACTGAATGTTCTGCTCCTGAAAACTGTCTGGAAGCATCAGACTCTCCCGGAAATTCCCGATCATAAGCAGACAGGATAGAAAAGTTAAGTAGTGAAGACAGAAATTTGAATAAATTTAAAGAGTGAGCAGAAAACACAATCTGTGTGAAATATTGGAGATGGTTGTGATACATGATTAGTCCACATTAGCATAAAGAGATTATTCATCCTGCCTTTAAAAGGACATTATGATAAAACATAACAGCAACATAAAGTATATACAACGCGAGTATATAAAGGAGTGACTTAAATCAGTCGTAAAAACATTTGTTAATCTGAGCTTCAAGGTTTCAATCTGTTTTAAATGAATGACTGAACGGTGCTGCCATCTACTGGTCTGAGAGGGTTCTAACATCCATTACATAAAAAGAAACAAAATAAGTAAAATATGTAATAATAATAATATATCCTGCTATAGTAAATATAACTACTGCGTTGAGCTTCATGTGTATTCTTGATTTGATATTGATTACAATAAAACAAATGCAAAATTAAATGTAGTAAATGAAAAAAGTGTTATTTTCTTAATTGTAAGGTTTATTTGTGCTTTTTTAAAAAAATTAAATCAAGGCCATTAATTTAGCATTTCAATTAGACTCTTTTTTTGCATTCCAAGTTCCTTATGTATGCCCTCATGGTCACTATGACTACAGCTTAAAGTTCATTAATTCAAGAGTAAAAGTGTGTTTGGATGTGCACGGACCGAACAATGGGCGAAATGAGATGCTGTCATGATCATGATGCAAAAACTGAGGCTTAAAATGTTAGAATTTTTTAACAGTTTACATGTTTTTGTAGCATTACTATTTTAATGTTATGTAAATGTAATTCATGGATTTATAGAGAGATTTTTTTTTAAATGAAACAAGTTTCAACAATACAGCATAAACCATTTCAAACAAACCGTCATTTGTAAATACAAATGGATCAGGAAACAGCAGCAATCAAAGAACAAAGTAAATATGGAAAGAACATGGTCGCAAAAGAAAATACAATCAGGGATATTTATTTTTAAATTTCACATAGAATATAAATATGCATTTGAAAATCTATTATTTTGTTCAAAACATTGTATAAGGAATTCAAATAAGACATGAGCTTAAAGTATGCTTCATCTTTAAATCCAACAAAAATCTGGGGACTTTTAAAAAATGACATTTTTGAGTATAAAATTTGCAAATATTGTTAATTTGTAAATGAAAAAGTTAAAAATTTAAAGTTGGAAAAAAAAAAATCACCAGTGCCTGCTATGGACCGCTCTCGCCGCTAGAGGGCACAAACATTTTTACGGCAAAGAACCGGAAGAAGAAGAAGAAGAATGACTTTATTCGTGACGTAGTTAGATAAATGGCGCTCCCGCACAGGGCGGACTGTAAACATTTCAACGGTTCCAACTGTAACTGTCTCCTTATCATCAAAGCATGTACTCGGCTGTATCCGCCTCTCGGCGCGGTTATAAGATGTCTATGTTCAACTTGCAGGTCGGTTTATGCGTGGAGCGGACGGCCGGTTCCCCTCCGAGCAGCCGGAACCGAAACCACCGGTAAGAGGAGCGGAGAGCTCCATCCTACCCACGTTCCCGCTGTCCCCGCGGGTTCTGACCACGGTCTGTGACCCGTTTCCAGGGTAACTAATGGAGAGCGAGGGCGCAATGCACGCGGCGGATGACCCGGAGGTGAGCGCGCTCCGGATAAAGGTAGAGTCGCTGAAGAACGAGCTGACAGAATGCAGAGCCGAGCTGGACAAGCTGCAGAAGCAGCTCAGCCACTCCGAGAGGCTGCAGAGGAGCACCGAGAGCTACAACGAGGACCTCCGCAAGCAGGTCAGGGTCCGTGCTCCTGGAGGAGCTCCTCCACCCTCCGAAATGGAGTTACATCCAGTTCAAGGCTCTTGTCTTGACTCCATGACCCGTAACAGCCCCCCTCCCCTATATTCCAATCTTCACCACACCTCCTTTCCCCCCCTGGATCTCCCTTCATTTATCCTGCAGCACCTCCTCTTGTTTCACCTCCATAAACTTTAAGTGGAAACGCCTTAAACTTTTGATGCACAAATCCATCCTAAATGATCTTCATTTAGCATCTTCAGAGAGGTTAAAATCTGCTCATGTGGTTGATTTAAAGATCCGCTGCGATCATCTATTATCAAAGTTTACCCAGTGGTCAATTTTATGCCATCTTAGCCAAAAAAAAACCTGTCTGTTTCTAGGACATAGTTTCTGCAGAGCGGCATGAGTTTATTAGAAAGTCACCTCTCAGTTGTGGGTGGGGCTGTTGGCGTGGGATAAGCCCGCCCCCTTTCCTGTCAACAGGTTGTCTATACACTCTCCCACCAGCTTACAGCCCCTCACACCCCCAGCCAAGTGTTAGCAGTGCAACAAAGATGGCGAGCAACATTGGAGCCATCCATTCATGCAGTTTTGAGCCCGGTGCCATCAGAATGGAGCGGAGCATGGAGCTTGAGGCCTTGTGCATAGTCTATGTCACAAATACAGTTTTTTTTTTCCCAAACTGGATCTTTTCGTCACAACGATTTGAATAAAAAACTACTCAGAAATGCAGTTTTAATCTTAATTTTCTCTCTCTGTCCTCCATCATCAGAAGAATGCCACAAGAAGAGGCTAAAAACACAGACACACCAAACGTGTTTTCATTTGATAACATTTTTGTTATAGAGGCAATAATTCTTTTAAAACGTCATTTTTTAATTTAATTTGGGAATTTAAGATGAACAATTTTGTTGGTTTAACTTTGAAATCATGGATAATAGTTATGTTTTCTTCAGGTTGACCAGCTGAGCGCAGAGATACACAAACGCAAGAAAAAAGACAAAGACAAAGTCGACACTGAAACTCAGACGGAAGAATATGAGTGGACGGAAAGCGGTCAGTTACTTACTGTCTGATGTTCCTCTGTTACCGACATGTTAACCGTCTGCTTGTGGAGGAGCGTACCAAACACGCTACTGGTTTTTTTTTTTTAGACTATTACAACTACTACTATGGATACTACAGTCAGAGCACAGAGGGGGCAGAAAACTGTCAGGAAAACCCCAACCTTGCAGCAGCAGCAGTGGAAATGAATGATGGCAGCGCCGCAGTCACAGTGGAAATGAGCGATGGCAGTGCTGCCGCCACAGTGGAAATGACGGATCCCAGCGCCACAGCAGTGCAGGCTGCAACAGTGAATGAAACCGTAGATGTAGATGTCTCCGGTCCGGCCGCCAGCGGAGCTATGGTGACAGTGGAGGTGGGGTTTCTTTACGTGCACTTCAAATTGATGGTGCTTTCCATGATTGAATCTCTTTACGGCTGGACGTGTTTTAGGAGAGCGATGGAGGATCTATAGCTGACATGTTGAGAGCCACTGCTGAGGAGGCTATGTCACAGACCGGCTTCGTGTTTGATGAAACCTCTGGGATGTATTACGACCACGGCACTGGCTTTTACTACGACTCGGTTTGCGTGCTTTCTTTTTTTTTCTTGTTTTATTCAACAGGATGGTAATATGGATTTTCTTGGGATGATGTGCATATTTTCTTGCCCTCATAGGCCAGTCAGTTGTACTACGACGTCAACACCAACATTTATTACTACTACGACGCAGAGAGCGGGCGTTATCAGTTTCATTCTCGGATCGAGGTTCCTGTGACGCAGAGCTTTGCAGAACCTTGGAGAGACAAGAACGATGCTGACAAGCATGGCAGGAAATTCAAGAAAGGGACCAAGAAACCATCACATCATGATGAGAAGGTACAGGTCTGATAAAGTTGAAGCACTTTGAGGTATTTGGTCCTAAAGAGCTAGCTTTGGTCTCAGTAGTTTCTCTAAAACATCTTGTTAGGTGGTCTCAGTCTTCAAAAACTTTTCTTTTCTTTGAGGATAGATGACTAAAAGACTATTCCTTTGATCCAGGTCCATGATGTGACTAAATCTTTGGCTAAAATGAAGATTTCCTCTCGCTGGAAAACTCTGTCCTACAAAGGTATAACTCTAAGATTACCTTGCAAAGAAATACAATATATTTTTTCACGTTTGGCTGCTTCTTAAATGCCTGTAAAGTTACAGCGGCATCGCACTTGAAAAACCCATTTGTTGTTGGAAAGTGATGGGATCACTGAAGATTTATCAGTCACATTATTGAGAAGCCATTGGAGGAATTGTGTTTGAAGACTGAGACCCAAGTGTTGCAATGGCGTGGCTGCGCGGTGTCACCAGTTCTTAGTCTGCTGTCTTTGAAGAAGATGATTTTACCACAGACTTTCTGACAGCAGGAGCTGAAGTCTAACGAGGAAAAGCCTCAAAAAGAAGACTCTGTTGAACGGCATTCGACCAAAAGAAAAACAGATTTAGGGAAATCGAAGCGGAAGTCGCACAGTCCGGGGAAAAAGTCTTCCAAACATCGGGAAGAGAAGGACAGGTCATCGTCGAAGAGGAAAAGACATAAAAATGACTCGCACCACGAAGACAGGCGAAAATCAAAGAAGAAAAAGAAGAAATCCAAGTCAGAAAAGCACAAGAAGAAGAAGAGCAGGACTCGGAGCGACGACTCAGAAGGTGAGAGTGAACCAGAGGAAGGAGAGATCACAGAGTCGGAAAGAGAAGAGTGCGAGTCCACTCGCTCGTCGGCGTCGTCTTCAAGTGCTCCATCAAAGCAGAGTCCCGAGTCAGACGTGGAGGAGCAAAGCCAGCCAGGTGAGTGGAGGACAGAGCGGATCCTGATGAGAGCAGAGGACTGCTGGGTTTAAAATCAGGCTTTTTTTGGAGTTGTTTCCAAACTGACTGAGGATTCGTCATTTCTGGTTTTACTGTTTGATGATGATGTTTGATTTATTTTACAGCCAAAGAAATGTGGCCTCCATGTGTGAGAGTGACTGTGGTCAGATCTCCTGTGCTGCAAGTGGGCACTTTGTTCATCCTCACTGCCGACTCTTCAGCCACCTTTGGCAGGTTTGTAGTTGAATTCCAACTTAAAGTTAAAATAATGGCTGAACAACATCTTGAAGAGAAGCTGCTCTGTGTTTGCAGAGAAAAAGACATGGACCATGCAGTACGGATACCAGAAATGGGAGTTAGTAAGGTACCGATTTCCTGCAGAAACCTATTTCCTCGAATAACTTTTGGATGACGTTCTGCAGACAATTATCTGAAATGTTTGGTTCCAGTTCCATGCAGAGGTGTACTTTGATCAGGAACATCAGGCCTACATGCTGGTGGACCAAGGAAGCCAAAATGGGACGGTCATCAACGGAAACCGAATATTACAGGTTAGCAGGATTTTTGAGGTCATTAAATTAAATGCAGTTGGAAAATGTGAAATGGACTCACTGGGTTTGTGTGTCGCTCATTCTTGATTTCTAACTCATACAATGCATTTTGTGCGTTTTTGCAGCTGTGTAAGAACACAATTGATTTACAGTCGAATATCAAAAACGTACCAACAAGCTTACACACGGAGAGCAGCTTAAAACTAACTACGAATTCAAAACAGCTGCCACACATACAAATCTTGAAAGACTCACTCCAGTGAAAACATTTTTAGCATGTTCTTGAAGCATTTTTCTCACAATGGAGGACATGGATAAAATAAATATTTAAATCATGTTGGATCAGGAGCAGATGAAAACAGATTGATATGATGCAGCAACTGCTGTGGGTGGTCCAAAGTCTTCCTGCTCCGTTATAATTCTGAAGCATCCACTTGTATACAAACAGATCCAGAGACAGGAATCTCACAACCCCTCATGCACTTGTAGCTCTGATCTGTGCGTAGACGTGGTTTTGTCCGCGTGTATCAAGTGATCGGTGTGTAATATTTAAAGATTTAAACTGTATTTTGTATTTGAACGGTTTTTGATTTTCGAGTGTACATGTAAATACACAACTGCAAGAACACACAGTTGCACAAAATGTATGAGTTTGAAATCAAGAATTAGGCCCACAAACCCAGTGAGTCTGTTTTCTCAGAAAACAGACTCAAAAAGGTGGCTCTTTTCCTCTGCAGCCTAAGACCAAGTCCGAGCCCCGCCCCCTGATGCACGGCGATGAGGTCAAGATGGGGGAGACGGTTCTGTCCTTTCACATCCATTCAGGCACGGATACGTGCGATGGCTGCGAGCCCGGCCAGGTGATGGCTCACCTCAGCAAGCACAAGAGAGACGAAACGCCAGGTGGGAAAAAAACCCACGTCTACATTCAAACAGAGACGGTCTTCCAGGCGTCAGAGCTGAATTTATCCCGTCTTTTCCCAAATGTCCAGGCCTCGCCAAAGAGGATAAGGAATCTCTGAGACAGAAAGAGCTGAAGCAGATGAAAGCCAAATACGGCCTGCAAGTGAGTGAAAATCTTGCTTCACCCAAAGCCTTTCTGTTGTTTGTTTACACTCTATTATCTGGAATGTGTTGATGCAGAGCACGGAGTACGAAGAGACGAAATCCATGAAGAATCCAAAGTACAAAGACCGAGCAGAGTCTCGACGGCAAACCGTGGGGAGTGAAGGTGTTTTCCAGCGAGACGACGCTCCGGCTTCTGTCCACGAGTACGTGTTCAAGCACAGATCTAACCATTCCAGAGCCAAAGACCCCAATGCTCAACACAAATGTGTTTCCTGTTTGAAAAAAGAGAGATCAGCGAGGTCAACAAAGGCCGGCAGATGCTGGAAAAGATGGGCTGGAAGAAAGGAGAAGGTCTGGGCAAAGAGGGCACCGGGATGAAGGATCCGGTAAGTTCTTTTCTGTTCTGTCCTGGTGCAGTTCTGAACAGGACGGCGATGACGTTTCCCTCCTTTTCCTTCTCAGATTGAGCTGAAAATCCGAAAGTCCCAGTCCGGTTTGGGGGCCGGCGCTGCCATGTCTCTGGACGGGATGTCCGTTACACAAACCAAGACCCATAAGAACTGGGAGAAGGCACGGGAGCGGTTCGCCGACTCCTGCCAGTCAGAAAGTCAGAAAATCCCGGCGTCCAAAGCCTGGGTCCGATCAGGCGAGGTGCCAACCTCGGAGACGAACAACGGAACGGACGGACAAAGTCAGGGCTGATGGGAACACTTAGGAGAGGACTTTTTTTTCTAGTTGACCTTCTATGGATAATAAAAGCTGCCTCCAAACTTCTGCTGGAGTTTTTTAAACATCAGGGACAGACATACGCGCAGAAGTTCTTTTTAGAAACGCGTTCAGAACCGGAAGAGCAGCAGCTGTGTGAACTCAAGGATCTGTGAGCAGTTTGCTGCCCCTCCTCGTCTTCCAGAGAGGACAGGAGTCACTTCCAGCAAATATTGACACAGTTGTGCTCCACCGTGAGATCATCTGTTCATGTCGAAGCAAACGAACTTTCTGTCCACGGCTGTCAGACGTTTGCTTAAAGGCAGCCGTTCAGCCAGCAAACCTGTAGGTGTGTGTGCAGCTTTTATCGGAGTGTGTGAAAATATTTGCATGTGAGTGTCAGAGTTCGCCACAAAGAGAGAACTGTAAGAAAACTACAGCAGTGTATGTTTTGTAATGTCTATTTTTGCTGTTTGTAAATAAAGTGGAATTCTACAGAGACGCGTCTCCTGGAGGAGGTGTGGGAATGCACTCACGTGCCGACGCGGCTCCTGGAGCTCCCTCTTCTGCTGTTTCTCCTCTGACTCGAGTTGTTACCCATTTGGACCTTTCCTCCAGGGTTTCTCTGAGCTCAAGCGCGCTCTTCAGGTACTGGGGACAGGTGACCCCTCCCTGCTCTGCCTGGCAGCTGACGCCGGTCTCCGCCCTCATCGTAACTAGACTCGGTGACGGCATGGTGCACTAAAGGTTTCATGCTGATCAGCTGTACGTTTGTCATGAGTGTCCGGCGTGGCTCTAGGCGTTTCAGAGGCGTGGCCTGTCCGTGTCAAAACCTCTGATTTATGCAGCTTTTCTTAGCATTACACTGCCGTCCTTTCCTCTTTGAAAACAGACTCTTGATGCTTGTGAGAATATGTGATGATTCCTGAGGCAGAACCATTTTTTTTGTTGGATGGAACCGTCAGAAGCAAGTGTGAGCAAGTCCTGCTGTTAGTCCTGCTGTGGTTGGAAGCCAAAACAAGAGCACTATTGTGTGACTGAAGAGGAAACGAGCACAACCTGTTCAACTTTAGCCTTGTGTCAAATCTAACTTTCATATTTTTAGTACTTATTTGCAGTAACGTGCCATGAGTCCAGTATTTTGTGCCTTAAACTGGGTAGGTCAAAGTTCTTGCACCACGTGCTCTAAATCAGTCCCACTGACTCCTCGCAGATGGAGTTTAACCAGCATCAGATAAAGAAGAGAAAGGCTTTGTGTTGACCTCTTTTATCAGTAACGGGCTTCAGGTATGCAGACTTAAGATTGTTTTCAACCTTTATGGCTCAGATTATAAGTAACGAGAAGGATAAAGTACGGTGGGGTGTCACTGCCAAATCCCTGAACTAACAGCTTAGATTTTGTATTTCAAATTGGGAAAAATCATTTTTACTGAACTACTATTTAAGAATGAGCAGAAGAGTCTTTTTAAATAAAATATTTTCCCCACCACAAGTAACAAAAAAAAATTTTAATTCCTAAGAGAAAACAAAAAAATCTTTCAAGAAAGAAATACGGTTAATTATGGCGTTGAGTGGCCTGCCGGCGCCACCCATCCTTACCCGATTCGCCTTCGCTGGTTGAGTGGTTGCTACACGATGCTCCCGCTCTTTCTCTGCGCCTGCTGCCCTGGTCAGAACTGCACATGAGAAATTCATAAAAAATGGACATTACAAAATTACATTTTTACAATATTGCGGCAAAAAATGTGCGAGATACGGTGGAACGCCACTTTGCGAGTTTACCACGCTAACAATATTACAACTTCTGCCAACATTTTTTCATAAGTAGCTTCCCAATGATGCGCGAGGAGTCAGGAGGTGATGGATTGAAATCCCCAGGAGGAGTTTAAATATGTAGCTGACACTGAAGGGGATTTTTTTGAACTTCTTCCCGAGGTCAAAGGTCAATGAAACGTTGGTTGTAGACTTAACCTGGTGGCATGTGAGTGAATTTTCATGAAGATCACTTTAACAAAAGTTTTCTTGTTCCATAGCCCATTGAGGGAAAATGTGAAAATTGCCAAATTTCACACTTTGCCTCAAAAATGGCGGGAGGTACATTTTTGCTCAGTAAGGAATAGCAAAAACAATCCGGTCTTTATATTCCAGGACTGTTGTGGTACAGAAATATCTAAAGCCATTTTTAAATTTATATTAGACAGTGCTGTGAGGGTCAGACGGGTGTTTTTTAAATAACTGTTGAAGCTGAAATACACAAACATTTTCTCTATTTTTGAGTGAATTGTGGCATCAGCTGGGATCTGATTCCTTATTTATGAACTCTTAAAAGAGGAAACCTGAGGGACTCATGGTGATGACAAATATTTAGTGGAGTTATCATAAGTTGGGTTCACAGGTCAGGGATGAATTTACCATTTGGCAAAGGTAGGCAATTGCCTGGGGCCCCCAATACTCTGGGGGCCTCCAGCTGAACACTTATTAAAGTGTATAAAATACATTTTACACCCATAACTCTGTCATAAAAAATACCCCTAAATCACTGAAATGGCATAAGACTGATCACAATGAGTTATATAGGCTAGTGTTGCTATGCTAGCCTATTGCGTATGCAAAGTTGGACGCCATATTGGAAAGGGCCTGATGCTTTCATAATGCAGAGACAGAGCTGCAAGAACAAAGATGTGACACAAGTGGTCTGCAGCGATGTCGCCTATCCACCCGACCTGTCTTGAAACACGGACCAGAGTCTAACAGCTTGTGTAAATCTTAGTTTGTGTGTAGATATGAATATAATCACAGCCATGCATCAGGTATGCCTTGTGTTTCCTATATAACGGGGGGTGTTCAAATCCAGGCCTCGAGGGCCAGCCTCCCACTGGTTTTCCAGAACTCCTGTCTCATCAGCTGCGGATTACCTGGATCAGGTGTGTTTAGCCAATAAAGCGCTTCAGTGGCAGATTGGTTGGAAAACATGGAAGACAGTGGCTCTTGGGGCCTGGATTTGGACACCCCCACTATATAACAACATATCTGTTCATAAAAAGTTATCAATGTCGTTCACCTGTTGCACTTTGTGCAAAAACACTAAGACCACAGCCTGGGTCTTTTTTTGTGATGATCAGAGTTTTTTTCTTTTTTAAATCGGACAAAAAGGACGTTTTTTTATGGTCATTTTACTGTATCTGCTGAGTCATTGTTTAATGCCCTTTCCAACATGGTGTCGCTCTTTTCATACATTGAACAATGGCAACAGGCTAGCATAGCGTCTCTAGCCTATATAATTCATTGAACAACCGTTCCTTTGCAGCAATGGAATATTGCAGTCTGCAGCAAGACCCAATATTTTAAAAACATTTTTAAAAATGATTTAAAAAAATAATATAACCACTGCAGGGGGGGGGGGAGCTGTTTACTCTACCACTGTCTGTAGTAGAAATAAACTTATGAGAACATCCATAAGAAATGACTAAATATGAAGAGAACTTTGAGGTTTTTAGAGATTAACTTTAGTAAAACCAAGAAGCAAAACATGGTTTGAAGATCAGAAAGCAGCACCAGGAAGAAGTTTTAAACCAGTTTGTTGTCCGTTTTTAATGGCATGGCTGCAGACCATCATCTGAATCTCCGGTTATTCCAGCCTCCAGCTGCTGAACCATGGAGAAGACTGGGAGGGATGAGTCTGAGAAACGCTCCTCTGTTGACTGACCCCACCCTGCTCACGCCACATCCGTCCCCTCGGCTAAAGAAAAAAACGCTCCTGAATGCTGTTATGACACTTTTCAACGGGAAGTGTTTCCACTTGTTGTGTTTGAAAGTTCACAGCAGAGAACGATCAGAGCGCAGAAAGGAAACGGGCTGCATTCCAGAGGAATTCCGTCTTCCACAATTCTCCTTTTCATTTCAAACAAACTGTATGTTCACACCAAGCTGTTGCAAAATAAAAGCCTTCAAGGTAATCTCCTCAGAACGGTCATGTGGGGCCTGTGCCGGAGTTGCTCCCCTCCTGCGAGTGTTGTGCTTCATGTGTCGACCACATTCAGCCTGGAATTCCTGTTCTCCAAACTGAATGGAAATTCTCACCCAAACTCTGTCCTCCTCCCATGAAATGACTCAGAGCTGCAGATGGAGGTCTTCCACGCCGGCCTTCAGGGTGTGCCTCCCCCTGTGATCTCCTCCTCCCAGGAAACCCACAAACGTAACAAGAAGAAGCCGGGAAGTCCACACCAAAGCATCGGACCAATCCCACCACCTCAACAACATTTGTGTTATTTTCTGTGCAGCTATGTGTTTGTGTTTTCCCCTCCACACACTGCTGGACTCACAACACTTCTATGAATAGAAGCTTTGTTTTGAAAACACAATAGTTCCTGTCTGACAGCAGAGCCTTTAAACCAGCACATTCAGCGCCCTCATGAACCAGAGTCAGCCCATCAAAAACCCGGACGGAGCACCTGAGAGCTGTCCCACTTTGAGCATCAGTCCTACCTCACCTCTCTGAGGATCGGGATTCCTTCTGGAAGCTCAAAGGCTCAGACACAGAGGACCTGCTGCTGCTGAAGGGAAGAGCCTGCACGCTGCGTGACGGCGTCGGTCCATGTGGCTGAATGGGAAGTGGGAAATAAACTTTCTGGGCAGGGATCCATGAACAGAGGGGCAGTTAAAGGCACAGCAGTCCCAGAGCCTCTTCTGCCAGAAAACACATTTAAAGAAACATTTATGTCACTATTGAAGAATAAACACAAAATACATTACAATCCACCTCTAAACCTTCTTTAGTAACTTTAAACAGGATCGTCATTATTTTTAGATGCATGTTTTTTTTAAGCTGGACACCACACAGACTGGAAATGTTTAAATAAATGTACAAGACAAACAGTATAAATGTAAAAAAATTACTCTGCTAAAAATTATTCTTACTGTTATTCAGATTAGAAAAAAAATTTAAAAAACAAAAGAATCCTCAATGTGATAAACAGACAAACAAACATGTTGGTCCATGGTAAATTCTGCCGTGATTTAACGTGAACGTATCAAACAGTGGCTCTTCCAGCTGCCCGCAGACTTGCCTGACCTCAACAGTTGCATGTCAGGAAAGAGCGGAAGTGTTTTTTCAGGCACCATGACCTGTAACTTTCTCTATTTCAGCTCCCACACTTTTTACATCTTTAAAAGCTTTACAGATGTCACCAAAATGATGCCAGGACACATTTGGTTTAATCAGCCTATGAAAAACAAAAAATATGTTTTCATTAGGTCACTTATGTCATTTATTTAGCAACAAAAACATCTTATTTAAACTTAAAAGTTTGAGAGCAAGGCCTGTAGCTAGAAACTTTACTGCATTTTATTATTTTATTTCTCTTAATTATTTGTTTATTTGTTTCCTAAACCCGTTTTGTCCCTTTCGGGGTCACGGGGGTGCCAGACTCTAACCTGAACACTCGTGGGCGAAGGCAGGGAACACCCTGGACAGGTCGCCAGTCTGTGGCAGATGTTTCTACTTATTTATATTTCGTAACAGTTTGTCCTCCATGATTCACTTTGGGGCGTAAATACTTATTAATGTGCTTCATTACAGAAGATGTTTTATTGGATCTACAGAAATGGTGCTCAACCCATAATTAGAGAAATGTTTGTTCATCTGCAGATCAGAAAGGAATCATAAATAAAAGCTAATGAATAGTGTTGTTGGAATAAAATGATGCAGGTTGTCCTGCTTTGTTGGTATCAGTCCAAAGCTTCACCCAAAGATGATGAAAGCTCAGCGTTACCGTTCTCCTGTTTGCTCCAAAAATCCTTCTTTGTTGTCTTATGTTGAATTTATCCATCAGTTCATCAAAAAGAAAATTTGGATATTATCCCATTATTTCTTGAACTCCTCCCTTTCTTAAATCCTATTCTGGATTTACTTGTTTCATTACCCCCCCCCCCGTTCACTCTGTATCCAGGCAACAAGTGTTTGGATTTTATGCAGCAGCACATTTCAGTTCAACAATTCCTGGAAAACCAGAGAGCCTCAGTTCTCCATCAAAGGACCATGAGTGTTTTTGTGTCTTCAAATCTTCCAACAGAGGTTTTCTGGCCTCTTTGATCCACTAGAATAACATTATGAACATTCAGCCTTTATGAGAAAATAAAATCAAATGTTTTGACAGAATACGGGATGGAGACGGAAAGGATGTCCTGAACAATCACATGGTTCTATAATCCATTCATCTTCTAGTGTTTGTTTGTGTGCAGGGTCACAGGGGCTTCTGCTCTTCTCCTGGTGAAGGTGGGCTACACACACTGGTCAAACACTCACCAACAAAGCATGAATTTGGATGCGTGCACAGAAACATGCAGGAGAAGCTGTTTATGATTCATATGTTGTCTCTGCTTCCCACTCCCCTCCGTCTTTAGCTGTACGTGGACCTCGCCTCGCCTCACACCCCCAGCTGCCCCACAGTTTCAACTGCTTCACTATTCATACATGTAGTTGCTCTTTAAACAGTTGTAGTTTCTTATTTTTCCCAAAGATTGGGTTGTTTTTATGAGTTTTTCTTCACCGAGAAGGAGGGTCAAAGGGCAGGGATGCCAGTTTATCTCAGTCTGTTTAGTTTAGTTTATCAGCAGCTATTGTTTCTATTTTCATATTGGCTTTCTGTTCTTTGCATAAATACTGGCATGAAGCCCATTGAATGGCTGTGCTTGTGAAATTGGGCTATAGAAATAAAACTGAATTGAAATGGATGCATCAGAATGGAGCTTGAAGTAGGTTACGAGCTTTTTCAAGCTGAATTTTTTTCTTCTGCTCCTGATTAACAACTACATGAATGAAGAGATACTCAGAAATTCAATTTTGAGCTTGATTTTCTTTACGTATGTTGGTCCATCATTAGAAAAATACAGTTTGAACATGTTAAAACTCCATTTTTCACCAGAGTGGGCCTTTAAATTGACTTTCTCTCTCTAGAGATCAACTATGTATTTCCTCCACTCTACATCCACTGCTCCTGTTGCTCATTCACTCACAGGAAGCAGATTATTTGTCAAGTGCCTGACTGAGCTTCTGCAGCGTGATTGCTGCTCTGCACGCAGGCTGGAGGAGCACCCCGGCAGAGCGCGTGCGTGCGTGCTCGCGCGTGGATGCGGTGACGTCACATCACTTGCAGTGCAGCCAGACGCCAGCAGCAGCATCCAGCTCGGGGACCAGCGCCACGCACAAAGCCGGCTGGCCATATTGTGCAGCAGCTTCCCCGCAACTCAGCTGCGACACACAAACCCCGCGCGCTCACCGACGCACGGAGGACGGCTGTTTACACCGAGACGCACGCGGCCGAGCTGGTAAGCCTTTCTCATCCACAGCGACCTTCTCTTTTGCGGTGATGGAAATGCAATCAAACGTTGAAACTTTGCGCGTTTCCAGGCCGCGCGCCGTGCACTATTGCGCTCCGTTTCCGATGTTTTCTGGCGATCACAAGCAGAATTCCGCACCAAACGGTGTTTGACGGACGAAACCTTCCTTTGCAGGGAAAATGGTCAAACTGGGGAATAATTTCACCGAGAAAACCAACGTGAAGGTGGTCTCTGAGGACGGATTCGACACCATTCCTCTCATCACACCGCTGGATGTCAGTCAGCTGCAGTTCCCTCCACCTGACAAGGCAGGATCAGTATTATCACCTACATGATTCATGAGCAGCAACCATCCTTTTTGTCTAGATTCGAATACATACGGGAATAAAAATGACAGCTCTGCTGCAATCTGCTAATCCTGGTGCTGACTCTCAACCAGGTGGTGGTGAAGACAAAGGCAGACTATGATGCTGAGAGCAAGAAGGGGAAGCTGCGCTCTCCTAAAATCGCAGAGTTCTCCATCAGCATCATTGAAGGTGTTTCTGAGCGTCTGAAGGTAAGAAAAACCTCCACGCCTGTGGTTTCCCTCCCACAGAAAGCAGATGGTCGCCTTCCTGCCTGGAGTTCAGGACATCAGTCACACCCCCCCAACCCCTGTCCAGCGTCTAAACACACTGAGGCTTCCTCATTCAGCTCCCTGTGCTGCTGTCATCTCATCATGGTACACAAGAAGACATAACGCACTGTGATTCACTTAACCCCGCCCTGAAACTCTCATTAATTCAGCTGCTGCCATGGCGATGGCCTCCACACAGCATCTCTCCCTCCTCCCCTAACAGCCGCCCCTCTGGTTTAACTGGTTTCTGGTTGAACCCTCTAGGTTCAACTGTTTGCTTTTAGAAAAATGATTAAATATCAAAATAAAGAATAAGGAAAAGTCTGGGTTTTTTTTTTAAAGCAGATCTATTCATTCGTAAATCAACAAATGAAACTGCCTCTACAAGGGTTTCCTTTGTTTTCTTCTCAGGTTCTGATATTTAAAAGACAAAAATCTCCTCTCATCTGTGCTTTGAAAAGCTTCAGACGGCCCTTCATGCAGTTATTCTCCTTTAGCAGCTCCTGTTGCTTTGCTTTGTTCCTTCTCTGCTGTCTGACTGCATTATAACTGCAGCTTTTAACCAGACGAATAAAAAAGAATCCTTTGGCTCTTTTTTTGTTTTAGAAATCCCAGCCTGTCAAACAACAATACCCAGATAAAAGGAAAATGAATATTTACAAATTACAACACAAACAGACCACACCAACCAAGGAAAAGAACTCAAACGCATGCATCATGGTGGGAAACGCAGTTTTGTCTCCCGCGTCCGTTCCTCTACAGTTCACACCAGTAGTGGTTGCATAACTCCGATGAGAAGTGGGAGCTGAGCTGAGCACCACAGATGGTCACTAACGCATTTATCCAACTGCCTCTAACTGTTTCATCCACATTTGTGTGCATCCAGTATTCTCTGCAAACAGATTTCTGGATGAACACCTTTATTTTTTGAGATTATATTTTAAAATGTTAGTTTTATTTTAAAACTAACTTTGAGCAAAGTTAGCACTAAATTCTATTTAAAAGAATTTAAAAAAGAAAAATAAATTATTTAACTTTTTATACTGCAACATAATAATTTGTAATCAGAGCATTTTCCAATATACACCTCCTCCGTCAGTGCAGTTTCCAGTCTGATGCGGTTCATTCACAGGAAAAAGGGAAAAAAAGGGGGTTGCAGAAACTCTATTCAGAAAATGCAGCGTTGATCTGATGTCAAGGATAAAATGAAAAAAACTTTGACAAACTGTGAATTTGATGCTTCACAGTCTCTGAGACGATTGACAACTATAGTTTTGCAGAAGAAATCTTATAATTGTGCTTTTTCAGATTTATTTATTTGAATTTCTCCTGATTTCTATTCAATAATAGTGACTTTAATTTCATAGTTTGCTTTTTTTAAATTAAATTCTGAGTCTATTTTCAGAATTCTAACTTTTTCCAAAGATTTAACCTAATTTATAATGCCTTTTTCCAAAATGATTTTACTTTTTAAAATACTGATCTGAATTCTTGAAAGTGCTGCATTTCTGCTCTAAAATGTCATTCCTAATGCTAATGGAGAAAACATGAGAATCTCCAATAGAACATTATTCTTATTTTTTTTCATCTGTGTAACAAAATGCTTCATGAACATATCAGACGTGATTGCATTTAGTCTGAAAACATTGACTTTTAATCACTGATAAGTAGTTTTCTATGCCGTCCCATTTGGTTATGAGGTGTACTTCTTTTTCTGACCTCTAATCTTCGTTTTAGATTAGTTTATGTAAAAAATGGTCAGATTTTTAGTTTGAATTGATTTTAAGATATGATAGTGACAAAAGGGTTTGTTAAAATACAACTATTTGATTTAGGATGCGATTTTTATAGGTACCTTGATTTATTTTTATTCACACACATCCTGAGCTGGCTTTGTCCTTTCATTGGCTTTGGAAGAAAGAGGTCTTACATGAATTCAACACATTGTTTGAATGTTGCAGCAGTGTTGAAGCAGAACGACAAAGGTCGCTGGACCATTGTTGATGAAGAGGATGACGAAGCCGTTTCTGTCTTCTTCAGGTGACCTTGCTGGTGATCTGCGCTCTGGCTTTTCTGGTGTGCGTGGTGTTCCTGGTCGTCTACAAAGTTTATCAGTACGAGCAGCTCTGTCCCGACAGCTTTGTTTACATGGTAAACAATTACTATCATAGTTTATAAAAAAACTTTAAATGTTTCCCGTAAACAGGGTTTATTACGGTGGACAGAAGTATAAAAAGCATCAACAAATCACTTAATGCAAAAACATATTCAAGATCACAACAAATAATAAAGCAAAATAACATTACATTTTAGAAATTAGAACAAAATGTCAGAAACCAAAACATAAAAAACATTGAAGAAAATAAAAGACATTTCTAGAAATCAAAATGAAATGTTAAAAAATGAAACAAAAGAAAAGGCAATTTTTATAGGAAATCACGGATTGGATGATGAGAAGAGGGAACGGCAAACGGATGTTTTACCTGAACTTTGGCAAAGAGTTGTTCAATCACAGAGCTTTTGCAGTGGGTGTGGCCAGAAGCTTGAAGAAATATCTTCTGTTGGAAGATTTTGCCGTCCAAAAAACTTCTGAGGTAAACCAACATCCAATCATCCAATCAGCGATGTCCCGTAATACTTACCTTTTCCAGCTTCTTCATCGTTTCATTTTTTAACATTTCATTTTGACTTCTGGAAATCCCCCCCCCCATTTCCTTTTAATTTTGTTTCATTTTCTGAGAATTTTACTTTGATTTATGAAGTGGAATTTGTTAATTATACATATATTTTTTGTTGTGATCATTATTATGGTTTTGCGTTTAGTGATTAGTTAACGTGATTGCACTTCAAGGACACCGTAGTTTCTGCACAAATATTCCCTTTTCCTGGATATTAAAGACCAATACGTTTTCATTTTGTTCTTGATCTTTTCTGGAGCAGCAAGGTCGCTGCATGCCGGCCGGTCTTTACGGCAGCTACCCCCCTCAGGGCCCAGGGGGCCGTGGGCGCCTCTTCACCCTCATCAACCACTACAACATCGCCAAGCAGACCATCACCCGGTCGGTATCACCATGGATGACCATCATGTCTGAGGAGAAGGTGACCCAGCAAGAGACGGAGACCGCCCAGAAACTGGCTTAATCAGGCTGGGTCTTGGAGGGGGAGGGGTAGAGGGGGGGCGTGCTGCTGCAGGAAAATAAATAATATGGTTGTGCCATTCAAGCAAACCTCAGAGTCCTGGCCTAAGGTGCTAAGCCACCCCGTTGATGTAGTTTGGTGGGTGATGTGTGCAGTCAGTGGAAGTCCGTGGAAGCTGTGAAGACATTCTCAGCACTCAGAGGCTTCATTTGGTTCATTTGTGATTTGTTTGAATAGCAAATATTATTTATTTACACAACAAAAATGTAGAAAACGGCACAGAAACGGTGACACACACACACAAAGGTCATCCACAGAAACCACTTTAGTACTCGGATTGTGAAACGGCCATTTGTGTTTTTGTTGCTTGTTTTACTGCACAACTTTAATACACTTGCTAAGAAAATCTTTTATTTTGAAAAACTGCTGAAGCATGTCGGACTTTATTAAACAAGAACTCACAAAACTTTAACATTTGCCGCCAAGTTGTTAAAAATATTTGATTGTGACGATTTTGAGGAAATGTACCAGCAAATAAGTATTTGAAAAAGTGTTTTTAGCTAACTTGTTATCGATGGTTTCCATCTTTTCTGTGATTTCCTTTGACAGCGACACGTGCATACTGGCTCTTTTCTCAGCATAAGTTTCATGCTGCTGTATTGAATGTTTTGCTCGTGACACCACTGTATTGTAGCCATGCTTTGCATTGATCGCCACCCCCCATGGCAGCCATACTGTAGTTAGGCTGATGTAGTGGAACGCCTTGAAACCAGTAGCTTGTCTGATTTTCTGTACCTTTAACTTAAATTGTACTTTTTTCAAACAATGTATTGATTGCCATTAAAAGTTTATTTGCTGCAAAAAAAAAAAAAGTGTTGAAGAGCTGGAATAAAGTGCCCACATTTGAAAGTGAAATCGTTTTGTTTTTCTTAAAAAGTGAAAATCCTTTTTAAAGAAACAGAACAAATTAAAACATTTATTCCTCTGGGTTCAGATCAAAGACAACTCTTTAACACTGTGACAAGAATTGAAATTAATCCTAGTTAGGAGATCAGTAGATTTAAGAATGAGCATCCTCTTTTGCTGAAACCATAACACTGATTTCCTGCATGCAGTTCTCTGTAACCCATTTTTTAAAGTTCTGGAATTCAGAAAGAAATATTTTTAGGAACTGGTCTTACTAGAAATCATACATTTTTTAAAATCCTTTGTCGTCCTGAAAAGGCAGGTCTACATTATCAGATCCTAAGATGTAAAAAGGATTAGTGCAAGAAAAACTTTGTTCCCAGTTAGCTTCACAAATCAGAGCAGCTTTTGTGCGTTTTCTGTTTTAGTGACATACAAAGAGGAACTTGTTCAAACAAAAATGCTCTTCCATTTGAATACTGTCAAAACGGATGCAGCAAAGCTAAACTGACAGCACAGGACAAAGATCAGCGCTTGTGACGCACAAACGGCCTCGCCGTCGACCACGAGGTCCAACAGACTAAACTGGACGTTCAGTGCTGGTGTCATCTTCACATCTGCACAGTCCTGCATTAACTGTCATACCAGTCCAGGAAAAGGAGAGAGAAGGAGCACATCACCAGGAAGAACAGGATCCACACTCTGAAGCCTGCGTTGTTTTTTATCGCCTGGTAAAAGAAAAACAAGAACAGAATTTTTCTCATCATTTTCTCTTAACTATCAAGCGGAGCTAAAATTCACAGGAAGCATTTTACCTCCCGTATGTCCTCGTTTCCTTCCTTGACGTTTTCTGTTGCACCAACAACCAGCTGATGGATATTGTCTATTTCACTTTCCTGCCACAGGAAGAGAAGCAGGAGATCTGTTTACATCCCAACGTTCCTTCGAGCACAAACAGGAGGAGCTGAGCTCACCTGCTGCAAAACTTTCTCTGCAAAGATTTCCTGAAGTCGTGAAATCTCCACCACTTTCCCCTCGATTTGCCTGAGAAGCAGAAATACAAAGCCTGTGTGAAAACGGCGTCCAAACCTGTACGCCATACAAGTTCTCATATGTGAGGTCAGTTTTCTGTCCATCCCCGTCATAAACACCAAAAATCTCACATCTTTGGGTCACATGTCGGCTTCAACATCTGGCTTCTCATGCATCTTTCAATGCAATTACCACAACCGTGAAGTTTTCCCTAAGAATTTATCCGCTTTGTTCCCTCTGTTCACATCATTAAACTAAATGATGCTGCAAACACAACATTACCAGCACCGGCTGTCCAGAACATTCTTACCTCACTTCATCCACCAGGCTGCTCATCTCACTGACCAACCTCTGGTTTTCCTGTTCAAACTGGAAAAAAACAAAAAACATCACTTTAATCTTTTATGAAATAACATGATGTTCAGATTGGATCAGAACAAAAGCAGCCCTGAATTTTCTGCAAGATCTGCTTTGATCTTCTGTTTTACAAGCAGAACATTTGTGTAGAACCTTTACCAGATGGATTTTCACAAGCTCAGCAAAAAAGAAATAAAAAAAACATAATAAAACTAAATGGATTAGAAACAAACTTTAAACACAAAGAAGTTGCTCCCATTAAACCAGTTAACTAAAAGCTTTATTAGAAGAAAACATTTCAAGAGAGTCAACTTCATGTAAAACCGAGGAAGACTTTCCCAAATCCTCAGAGGAGTTCAACAGAAACCAATTATGATTTTTAGATTTCTTAACTAAATATCTAAAAGTCCAAGTTCAAAGTGTCTCTCCATCCCACCTCCTATCAATGCCCTGGTTTTGATTTGTTTCGTTCAAAATCCGGAATTCTTTTTAGTGTCAGAAAATCTAGAACTGTAATTAGGGGGTCAGACCACAGGGGGGCAGTAAGCAGCCGGCAGAAGACTTCTAACACCAACACTGTCATTTAGCAATTTATGATTTTTATTTCCACATTCATAAACATAAGCCCATTATTTTCCTTATCCTTATTCCTTATCCCTTGTGCTGTGAGGTCCAGATGAGCCCCACCCTTAAAGTTGATGTGAAAATTAGCTGGGCGGGGCAACAGACTTCCTGCTCCGCTCCATTCTGATGCATCCACTTACAGACAAACAGATCCATGTACATCTTTGTTTTTCTCGTCTGAGCTGGAATCTGGATCAAACTGTACGGCTGAATAGCTCTGATATTGCTGGCTGCTTTTTGTTCACTGGTGATGTTAGGTTGTGGGTGCGAGGGGCTGTTAGCTAGCGGGACAGCGTGTAAACAAACGGATGATGAGAAGGGGGCGGGCTTACCTTGCGCCAGAGGTGAGTTTCTAATGAACTCATGTTCTAGAAACTGGCAGGTTAATTTTTATTTTGGCTAAAAATGACAATCATAATTAAAAGACCACTGGGAAAGCTTTTACAGTGGATCAAAAGATGATTGGAGTGGGACTTTATAAACAACTCTTACCGGCAGCAGTGGATGCAGTTTATTTTCTACAGACAAAAAAAAGCTATAAAGGTTTTGTTTCTTTGCATTACTTTAGAAAGCAAACTTGATAAAAGTCTGGATTTGGCTCAAAGATGCTTCGTAAATAAAAGTGTTTTGGCGGTCCAAAACCTGAGACTGCGACATCTGTGTTTGAATCTCACAGTTTGTGATAGCACACTGTGAAAGTACACGTCATTTGTGACTTATTTTAATACAGTTCCAGAGAGGGTTGGAATTAATCATTGAATAAAACTCTAAAAAGAACATGACATTAATTTTGCAAACCCAATAATTGATTTACCTTTAAAGCAATATTTAGATATAGATGACTCCTGAAAAAACAATCTTCAACCAACAACACAAAACTACTTTATGCTTATTTTTATTTAGTTTGAAGCACTGGATTCATGATGGATATTACCATCTGGATCTCCTCAGGAGATAGCTCATCCTCCACTCTGCCCTCTTCCCACAAACTGACAGAGCCGCCTTGGACCTCTGATAAGCTCTTCTCTGCACAAAAAGTAGAAAGACTCAGTAAGTTTAGATGGCTTATGATCCACGATGTGGCAGAAAGTACACAGTTAAGATGAAAACATCAGGACTTTGATGTCAGAGACACAATGAAATACATGCAATTCTTCAACCATAAAATAGTCATACAGAAATTCGATATGCCTGAAAGTTGTTTGTACTTTAAAGTACTGGTGTCTGTTGCAGATTGTTGTTTGCAACTTTGTCAAGTTGCCAAGCCTGAACAATCAGTTCACCAGCTGAGTTAAAACTCCTGCTTCATTTATCCCTTTCTCTCTTTTGATAATGATTTCCCCCACAAAGGATTAATAAAATGAGATAGCTCCAATTATTGGTCTTTCATGTCAGGCTGCATTTGTGACCAAGGAAAATAAATAAAATTAAATAACAAACATGTTTTTCATATATAGCAGACTTTAACCTTTCAGGTCTAATAAAAATCTTAATGTGCAGAAATATAAAAGTCTGTAATGTCGAATACGACCAGAAAAGTCTATCTGTATTTTAGAGACCTTAAATGGGAAAAAAGTTACCTGTTAAAGAGATGAACTTTGATTTAGAGGAAGTTCTTGGTTTCCATGAGCTGACTGAATAAACATTTCTTTGTTCTGATCCACAAAGAGCAGTGTGGGTTTGGGTTAAAGTATGCAGGATGGACAAAAATATCTCTGAACTTGTGTAAAAAAAGTGATAAACTTCACATAAACTTTGAGCAACTGCTCAGTTGTTTTATTTCTATTGAATAGTGTTTTGAAATCCAAATTTCCTGTTTACTATTTAGAATTTTGTTTAACTTCTAACTTTCCATCTGTCCATTGTGTTTAAAAGCTAAAAAAGTGAACAAAAAAAGTTTTATTGAATTATAGCGGTGACACTAAAGTCCATTGAATCACAAATACAGTGAAACAAAAGTTACTGAACAATCTGAGCATAAGTACGGTCAGCTGAGAATATCACATCAGGGTAGCTATTATCAGCTGTTTGTGTTGCCATGGAGACATGTGTTTCTCAGGAGCTCACCTGAACTTTCTTCTCTAATCGTTTTCTCCTCTGTGGGCTCCACTTCCAGAGTTTTCTCTGCTCGACTGGGCCGCTCGGGTGTCAGCCTTGATCTGAAACCACAAATGGTTCTGAGAATCCAGATGTGCAGAAGGGTGACAAGCGAGTGGCGGAGGAAGAACTCACAGCCTCTTCTTGTCAACCATCCTCTTCACTCGTATTGCTCTTTGCTCAGAGTACACCTTACAAACCCCTTCAAAGCAAAGACAAACATCACAGGCAGGTCTTTGTGGATTCACAAGCAGCATGACATGCTTCAGAAGCTCACCTTTCAGGTAAGTCTCTACAAGGTCCAGCACAGCTCCTCTGTGCTCCTTAATCTGAGCTGCTGCCGTCTGCTTCTCCACTGCTCCACAGAGAAAGTTGACAAATTAACACACAGAAGCAAATATAACAGCGTTTTTCAGAAAATTCAAAATCCATGACTATTCTGGATCTGCATGAAGATCCAGTCATAAAAGGACAGACCTTCACTGCGAAGCTGCTTGATTGCTTCTGAACAAGTCCTCATGAAGATCTGCGCATCCTGGTCAATCTGGTCCCGCTCGCCATCCGTCATACGTGTCAGGTCCGATGAAATGAGACTAAGAAAAAACACACATGAAGCAGGTTTCAACACTTGATTCTAAGAGTGTTTATTCACATCAAGACAATTCCTGCAAACGAAGAAGCTTCTACATTACAGAAGAATGATTCTGTTTCTCTAAGCTGCTCAGCAAAGGTTCTCCACTTACTGAGCAAACCTCGTCAACATAAAATCCTACACTGACCCAATTAAACCGTTGAGAGAATCCAGTAAATACATCAAGTTCTTGTACAGTTCTAGTAGCAATGTGCCCATTTAATCATCTAAATCGATGTATAAAAAATGTATTTCTGCTCTCAGAATAACAACTTGGTAAATCCATGGACTCTAGGATTTTCATAGTTTGAATAACAAATAAATAAATAATCAAAGTTTATCCCAGTAAAATGTGTTTAGTTTAGTTTTTAGGGATAGAAATGGTTACTTAGACGGAAATTCATTTCAAGAATCCAGATCAACGACTCACAGATGAAGCTACAATTCTTATTTTTTAACGTAGCACATTTGAATGGTTGCTATATGAGACTGCCTTCTCACAAGATGTAAGAAAATTAAAACAAAATGTATTTAAAATAGTGCTTGTAACCGAATAAAAGAAAAATCAGATTAATCACACTTTTGGATTGTGACTTGTCACAAGTAATTACAATGTTTTACTAGATACATTTTATTTGACAATATGCAGCGTTTGAACAAAAAAAAGGCTGGTGAGAACATATTTCCTTTATTTTTATTGTCTGAAAAGTTTTAATTTGTAAATTGCTAACTCAGATATCCCAGAAATGTAATTTGTGTGCACAAAACACATCAATAGTAAGATAAACAGAACTGTAAAAACTTTTATGTCTGCAGTATTACTTCAAGAAAACAAAGATGATGATTTACAGCCACAAGAAACTAACATTGTATTTCTGCACTTTATATAGTCCAGATGAATACTCAAATCTGATTGGCTGCTGGGTGTTGATGTACATCTATAAAAGAAGTTCCATTCACGTAGCCCAAATGTTCTAGATCACTGCGTAGGCTTCTTTAAAATAAACTTTTTGCTTCATCTTCTGGACAAGAACAAGCCGTAAGAGGTGAACTTTGTCTCTGAACTGATACTTTATTGGATCTATCGTGACGATAAGCATATATATCCTTTCCTTTGCCACTGCAGTCGAGGTCAGTGCCGGCTCAGTGACGCTTTGTTGTGTTACCGTGACAACGGGCCACAACACCAATCAAATAGTCCGCTTTTTGTGAAAAAAACAAACTAAATCGTAAAAACTAACAAGAATAAAGTAGTAGAAATCGATTGATTTTTTATTTCTATTGTAAGTGACCATGTTAAAAGTGGAATAATGCCCAAAGGAATTGTGGATTTTTAGAAATGAATGCACGCTGTGGAAGCCTGAACAGTCTGACGCGAAGCGGAAGATGGTGCCTTCTGACATGTAATTAATTTGCGTTAATAAATATTAACTCTTTAGTTTTTAAAAATTAATCGCGTGCGTTAATGTTGACAGTCCTAATTAAAACATATATTAACTTGATTCCTTTGTACCTTGGTTACACAGAGTGAAAACACAAACTGGTTTTCATCACTTTAAACAAAATATTTTCTGTCAGCTTCCTGGTTAACCTCAGCAGTTGTTCAGTTTTTATATTTAAAATCCAACATTATTCTGCAATTTTAGAGGAATAAATAAATTGCCTGGAGCATAATTTTTACTATACTCTATTTACAAAGATGGCGAATCAGCGATCTTGGACATCACAAATATTTATACAGAATTTCTCTGGAACAGATCGCAGACATCTGAGTATTCGGATACTCATTACAGCCCTACTGGTTTTGTACTTTCTAAAGCAGTAATTTTCAGTGTGATCCAGCAGATGGCGCTGTAAAGATTCATTTCATGCATGAGCTGTAATTGCCCCACTTTGCTTCTTCAGTTGAGACAACTCAACCGGAGCACAGGACCAAGCAAAGCCAGTGGTGTTTGATATTTCTAAACATATGTGAGAAGCAGCTTACGGAGGAATTCTGGGTAAAACGGATGTGAAGTTCATCCAGAGCGTGGTTGGGAATTATTTGACTTTTTCAATAATTAAAAAACGAATAGAATTATAATTCTTGTGTTGATGAAAGAGCTGAATTTATGATTAACTTCTGCTCTCCAAAGCAGAGCATTTCTAATCCTAGAAGAACATATTAACACCACCAAACCGTCCGATTCATCAGAGTGGGTCTTTAAGGTTCAGGAAAAAAAAAATGTGTCCTTGAAAAATGGTCTTTAGTTGATGCTGTAAGAGATTTTAGATCATCAAACAAAACATTTTTTATGTCACAATTTTGATATTCTTCATCAAAGTTAAGTATATTGATCTTTACTTACAAATGCACTGGTGGGGAAAAGGAAGTAATATTAATCTAGTGTCTCGTGGTGAGGAGAAAACATTCAGGATTCCTTGATAATGGTTTCATATTTGAATTGTTGCCTCGTGAATCGTAATTGAATGGTGAAGTGCCTAAAGATTTCCAGCCCTACTGTAAAGGGAAAGTGAGAACTTCTCAACAGGTTTTACAGACTTCTCTACACCTAAAACACACAGAGAGCCCTTTAGGAGCGCCTGGATTAGTCTCTGGGCGTGATTTGTTCTTCACTTGGTTGCAGCTCAATTATTCTAGACAATTAGACTGGAGCCGGCCTCAGCAGACCACCCGACTCGCTGCCGACCTTGTGCCAGCAGCCGGCCCCCCCAGCACACACGAGACATTTCTGGAAGCCCTGACTCCTGACCTCTGCTAATTTTTGTTCAGCATCAAAATGTTCATTTGGTCTCCAACCGTCTGGACATAATCGAGGAGTTTTGTCTGTCTTCGTTCTGCTTACCTTCCAGCACTTATATAATCCTTTCGGTGTTGAAGCAGAAAGTCTTTGAGCTTGGTGATATTTGTGATCTGCAGAGAGAAACCAGAAGGACACATTCTTCATGTTTGCATCGACAAAGTCAAAGCGTCTTTTTTTAAAATACACTGACAAAGTGAGCCCAGACCAAGAGGCTTTTGGACGCACTGGGAATCTGTTTTCCCTTCCCAGAGGGATGTGGCTACAAAATTCAAACAAATGAACCATTAATCAGTATTTGCTCCAGTCAATTCATCGACTTCCAAACACGCAAAACCAAACCAGCAATTTCCTGAAGAAACACCTGCCATAAAGAAAACCACGAGCTGCTGCAAGCAGAGCTCTGACGAAGCCATCTTTAATAAGCTTTAAACTCATGACTTGTTACTATTTATCACAGGGAAAACGTGCATGTGCACTGGGAAACCAGGAGAAATATTTGCAGTGGTAATTTGGTCAAATATTAAAAATTGCTTCCCGGTCCCCAGAGCTCTGCTGGCAGGACACAAGCGGGTCTAGAAGCGCACACAGCCGTCCCTGTTCGGTCCAGGAGACGCCAAACGTGGATCCAGAAATGACACAATGAGTTTGACTGTGACAGCGACCTCAGAACGGGGGGGATTAACGGGATAGCATAACAGAGCCGTCCTCAGCCCTTTCACTCTAACAACCTCAATTATCAAATTGCCCTGGCTTCAAGAAGAAACCTGGCACCAGCCGGCTCACAGCGCCTCCAAACATTCATTCTTCACGTCCGGATGACTGCAGGCACTTTTATTTATGGTGACAGAAAAAAAGGTTTCAAATTCAGACAGAAACTTTGGAGATAAACAGAATTTAAAAAAAAAGACTGTGCAGCCCTTTAGGGCTTCTATAAATAATGAGCAGGACGCCGCTGTGGGCGACACTGATGCATTGAAGAGAGACTGATGTGAGCTGACCTCTGTAATAATACAGTTATTTCAGGTCAAGAGTTAATTGTAGTTCAGTCCAGTTGAAGTTAAGAGAGGGTTGAAGGGAAAACAGAGTCGCACTTATGTTTCAAAGTCGTTAAGTCAGTTTTTCATCTCTTCTTGGAGAATGAGACAAATCTACTTTTGAAGACGCTACTTTAGTTAGTTAAAAAGAAAGCCATTTTGACTTTTAAAGTGTCAAGTCCCTCAAAATAAGCACTTAGCTAAGATAAATGTGATGAAAAGGCTTTTGATGCTTAATCTAATGAATTATTTGGAAAATGTGTAAATTTGATTTATTTCTTCTTTTTTTTGTTCAAATGCCTGAATGTTTTCTGGGTTTTGACAGCATCATAAATACATTTTAATGCATCAATGTGGCTCTGGATTGTCTGAGACTATAATTGCACATGAAAGAAACCAAATTTAGCCAAAGTTTTTCAGTTCTTTTCTTTAGCAGTGGCAGGAAAAACATGATTATAAAGACACTTTTGACTGTTTATTTCAATATAACAAGCTCTTAAAAAGAAACACTTCTAGCGAAAGCCACAGAGAAGCACATTTTGAAGGTTCTCTAATGATGGCCTGCCACTGCATGGTAAATATAAACCCTAACATGACATGACTAATTTATCTTTCACGATGAACTTTGCTTTCTGTTTGCAATTAGCCCTCAAAATCTGTTTTGTTTTTTGACTATCAAGGAGGACAAATATCAGTTCATGTCAGTGCGGTCTTAGTGATGTAGCACTTTTCCCAGAATAAAATCGCAAAGTAATTTACAAAAATAAAAGACTGGATAAAACCAAAAGAGGCGTATTAAAATATTCAGGATAAGCTAAAAGTGAAGATGAAAGTAAAAAAATGATTAGACTGAGATCAACTTAAAGTGTTTCTGAATAAGAACCTGGGTTTTAAAGCACTCAAAAAATGCAGCGTTAAAGGATGTGAATTCCAAAGGCGAGATCTACTCTTTCTTTGTGCTTCACTGCAAAAATTGAGTCTTATGGAAGTTAAAAGAAAAAAAAAAACAATTCTTATAAATAAAGCAAAATAATCTGAGAAAAAGCGTCTTAGTGAGTAGAATTATTTCTTAAACTACATTTTTTGTAAGACAATTTTTCTGACCATATTGATATATATATTTTTTTGCTTAAATAGAGAACATTTTTCAAATTGTAAGAATTTTTTTTACTCATGGGGGGGGGGCTGTTTTTGCATTGTGGGAATATGTGATCGGAAATTGGTTTACTTCAAGCAGTCAAAACCAAAAAATATATTGAAGAAGGCAAAGAGATGAATACATGTACACACTTTATTATAGTTACTGTTAACCCTAAATAGAAATATTGGTACTTATACATACAGTACATGACACATCGAATCCCCTAAATTGTCCAAAAAAAGGTTAATTTCTTTTGCTTGAAAAGAAGTGAAAGGGAGTCTATTTAAAAGATTTTGGTTTGTAGACCTCAAGAACCAGGCTGAAGAGATCAGTAATATTAGTCTGAGTTTGTCTTTGTCTGCTCTAAAAATTAGAATTTTTAAATCAGTAATGAATTTAACTGGAAAAGAGTCCGTTCACTGGCTCCAGTTTAGAGAGTTTTGGATGATCGACAAACGATTTAGGAATCGTTAATAAGTAAAAAGAGAATAGTCCTGCAGCTTTTTTACCAGCAGGCAGTGCTAAATCCTCAGCTTTGGAAGCTGATGGATCAGAAAACTGTGAGAGAGGAGTGAACAGTCAAGACGGCTGCTCTGGGGGTTGAGCCGTCTCCTGTGTGTATACACTGCAGCTCAGATTCCCAGCACAACCTCCAGGGTTTGCAGGGGGTCAGAGGGATCAATTGCTCTTGTAACATAAGACCCTAAAGAGCAAGTAATTCCTCAACAATGAGGGGGTGGCCTCGTGCATGCAGCTTTCCTCATATATGTGCTCGTAAGCATGTGTGTGTGTGCAGTCAGGCTCGCCGTGGAGGCAGGAGGAGACAGTCTGCCGGGCTATATCTAATCTCGTCATCATCAAAGACCCCCACTTTATGTCCTCACTTTCTCCTTCCCTCCAGTCCTGACTGAGCCCAAACAAACCATCAGGGGGGATTATTTTGAGGACGAAAAGAGAAACGGCTTTGCTAGCAGATCTCCAAAGAGTTGGAGGGCTTTTTGTTTGGTTAGATCCAGGTAACTCACAGAACTTGATGATGACTGCGCTGTTTTGGTTTAAGTCCCTGACTGCGTCCTGACCGTGGGCTATCCTCACTGACGCCACACTTTGCTGTGGTTATAAATGTAGGCCGAAGACATAAAGGAAGCCTCAGTGAGGAGGACGGGGCCACATGTTGACTTTATTACCATATTTATGTCTGACTCCCTAATGGGCCTAGTTTGTCTTCTCGTGTCTGCTCAGAGAGGCTTCTGACAGCCCAATAAACAAATCAAAGCTTTCTGCAATATTATTATTTTAACCACCTCTCTCTTTCTCAAATTAACCTTTCATGTTTTTTAGGGCTGTTTCATATGGTGGCCCTGAAGTACAAATCACATCAACAAGTCACTCAACACAAAAATCACAACAGCAACTAAAAACGCAAAACAAATCATTAAAAAAACATCATTACATTTTAAAAATCATGACAAAATTCCAAAAGAAAAACGTCAAAAAAAACTTTTTGAAAATTAAAACTTCCAAAAAGCAAAATGAAATAAAAAAAACTAAAACAACAACAACAACAAAAAAAAGAAAGAAATGGGAAATTGTAGGCTATTTTGGGACTTCTCTGATTGGATTATCCAGAAATGTTAAGAAATAACTTCTGTTGGAAGACTTTGCATGTCAAAAAACTTCAGTTGAGAAGGTGAACAAACGCCATCATCCACAGTGATGTCCCATAATACCTACCTTTTCTGGTTTCGTGTTTTGTTAAATTTTTTAACATTTCATTTTAATTTCTGAAAACATTTGTTTTCCAAAATCTTGCCTTTTTCATTTATATCTTTGGAATTAGTTTTGGTTTCTGGAATGTTGTTTTGATTTCTAAAATGTAATGCTGCCTTTTTATCAATTGTTATGCTTTTTTTTTTATTGTCGCGATTTGTGATATGTTTTAGTGTTGAGTGACTTTCTGATGTGATTTGTACTTCAGGGCCACCGTAGTTTCAGTCCTAAATATATCAAAAATGAAAAAAATACTAAATTTGTTTGATTTACCGGGTTACATTTCCAGATTCAGTGAGATTCAAACAAAAATTAATTTGACAAATTTATATTACAAAATACTTTAATAACAACAGTTTATTCGTTCTTCTTAAACAAAAAAAAAGTGGAAGTTTCATGAAAAAAACGGATCATTTCCTACATTATAAAGTATGAACATCAAAAGTAAAAAAAGCATCAAAGAAACACTAATGAATTTTAATGAATGTACACATTCCTTTAAGATTGAATTCATATTCTCTAAACTCAGCTCCTAATTTTTATCCTGTTCCTCATAAATTCCTTTACTGTCAACAACAACTTATGATGCTCTGAAGGTGTTTAAAAGAATATTTAGAAGTCGAGATTAGAAATAGAAATACATTTTCAGTATAAAAATTAAAAATTAAAAATATTTTAACATTTAAAATACGTACATCTGGTGTTGCCAAAGGGTTGATGCAGTTTGATTTGTTGGTTATAAATTTTGGGAAAATGCTCAAACTTTCTCAGATCTCT
The DNA here is from genome assembly GCA_036245035.1 of Adrianichthys oophorus. NCBI lineage: Eukaryota > Metazoa > Chordata > Actinopteri > Beloniformes > Adrianichthyidae > Adrianichthys > Adrianichthys oophorus. The sequence goes on from BSAI01000073.1 coordinate 1,810,473, forward strand.
AATCTGAAGCAGAATTTGGTTTTTCACTCAGAATTTTGTTCATGTTCGCAGTTAAATTTTTAAATTCTAATCAGCTCCCACTCAAGATGGATTTTAGTGCTTCAGACTGGTCAGTTCTTGGACCAGCAGATGGACCGAGCGGCTGAATCCACCACACAAGAAGAAGTTCTCCTGGTTACTTGTGGACCTGCTTCAATGATCAGACAATGGCTTAATTCTGAAGCGATCTCATTTCAAAAATCAGTTTTATGTGGAACAGATGTAAAGGCTAAAGTTGTCACATACAACTAATGAAGAACTTGAGGACCACACGACAACAGTTTAGGAAAAACAAAGTCAGGTCACGAAAGCAGGACATGAAGTGACACAACTGTTACATAACCACAGAGACTCTTCTTTGATTTCAGCATCAAAGGAAGCTCACAAAAAGACATTATCCTCATTTCAAGTTTAAAATGATGCTGTTTACGACTTCAGGTATTTTATAACGCACCTGAAAATAGTTGAATTGCCTATTTTTTTTTTCTTAAAGGGAACTCTTAATGACTTTCCTCTTCAAATGCAGATAATTAAATCCTAAGCAGGGCCTTTGGATTTATCCTAAAATGTTTTTACATAGGCAGGGAAAATGTTGTTTTAACCCTCTAAAGCCTGAACCATTAAATAACTGACAGAAAATTCATATTCTTTGGGTATGGAGCCTTTATAGGTCCCTCTGAACAAACAAGCAAAAATATATATATAAATATTTTTTACATATAAATTTAATTTTGTATCATATCTGATAAATCAGGTCACATAGCTCAAATAAACCTTTAATCCTGAGCTAACAAAATTATTCTAAGACAAAAAAAATACAAGAAATTTGTATTTCCATTCCATTGCTCTTGCGGAGGGCTGACACTCATGGATCAAATATGATACGTTCGGTTTTAAAGGGTTAAAGAGAAATCTTACTTTGAAAGCAATGCATTAAAGTCAGTACAGACAGAATAATTACTAATCAACATTTAGAAATTTAAAACAAAAAAGGTTAATTTGGTGCAAGTTATTAAGAATATTAGACAATTCCATAAAGATTAATATGTTTATTCTTAGAATATATCTAAAAATGTATAAACTTTATGATAGTATTTTTTCAAATGTCTAAAGTCTTTGAATGAACTAAAATATCTCTAAAAAATGCTAAACTGCAGAAAAAAATGAACAAATATATTAGAGATTTCACTTGATTAAAAAAACTAATCAGATTAATCACACTTTTAAGCTGATTTGAATTTTATATACGACAATATGCAGCTTTCAAACAAAAACAGAGACCAGAGAGAAAATGTTTCCCTTCATTTTTATTGCCTGCTTTTTTTTCAATTATTAAATTGTTAACTCAGAAGTTTAATTTGTGTGCACAAATCACATCAACCGTAAGATAAGCAAGACTTAAATGTTTGCAGTATTACTCCAAAAAACAAAGATGCTGATATACAGCCATAAGAAACAAACATTGTTTCTGCATTTTAAAAGGTATGGGAGAATACTCTATTCTTCTTCAAAACAAACTTTTCTTTCATGATTTGGACAAAAACAAGCAGTAAGAGGTGAACTTTCTCTCTGAGCTGATGCTGTAGTTAACCTATTGTGACGATCAGCACATTGATCGATTTCATTGGCTGCTGAAGTCGAGGTCTGCAGGCTCAGCAACACATTGTGATACAGTGACAACGGGCCACATTATGCATCAAATAGTCATCTACGTATCAAATAGTTGATGCACGCTGCGGAAGCATGAACCGGCGGAAGATGGTTGATTCGTGGAGTGTAATTACTCAGCGTTAACATATATTGATATATTTTAATATATTTTTTTTAATTTTCATTTTTTTAAAATAAACACATTAAAGTTGACAGCCCTAACATATATATATATATATACATATATATGTGCGTAAATATATATATGCACATAAATTTCAATGTACCACATAATTGAAAAATTAGAAAAATCCCTGTAGTTCCTAAATGTAGTCCAACTTGGCATTAAATAAAAGCAATTTTTCAGAAATCATGAAGACAGACTCAATATCAATTCACTTGAGGTTTGCAGCTCTGCTCCAAGTCACATCTTGGCACGATTATATCTGAAAAACTTTAAAATTCTATTTAAGATAACACACACAGCTCCTGTCGCCTTAACAGCTCAGAACATCATCAAAGACACTTGGCGCCCCGGTCACCTTCTGTTTGAACTGTTGCCTCCAGGCAGATGTTAGGGGTCCAGTAAAGCAAGGACATTTCGTCTCAAGAACAGTTCATGTCCTACTGCAATAAATATTTTAAATATTGAAAAAAAAAAAAAGGTAAAAATTTAAAACTGCAGCTGATAAAACGGAAATGTTGGATTATTGTGGAAAGAATGCTGTATTATCTCAGATTTTTTAAAGTATATTTATTGTTATGTTTACTCTATTTTTACTATTTTAACACTTAATTGTAAATTCATGTTTTAGATGACTGATACAGTTTAATTTGTTGGATTTTCCTGTTTTAATGACTACTTCAAGCACATTTTTTAATTATATATTTTATGGTAAATTAGTAATTTTTAAATTATTGAATTAAAAATGCACTGTTATAAATTTACTGTGAATTCTGTTTTGTAATGAATGATCACAGACCAAAAGACACTTTAAATTTCGTTGAACACGTAACAATGACAAGTAAAGTGCACTTTTAAAATTTTTCTGTACACGTAGCAAAGACAAAGTGCAGTACATCCCAAAAATGATCTTTTTCAAAAGGCATTAATTCGTCCAGCTTTGGTCCACAATGATTTGAACAAATAAATACTCAGAAATTCAAGTTTCATCTTAAAATTTCTTAATATATTTTCTCAATCATGAGAAAAATGCCACATATTAAAAACTCCACAAGCATCATCTTCATCAGAGTGGATCTCTCCGCTTTAATTAAAACTTATTTAAAAAATCTGTGCTCCAACATACTATTCATATAACAATGCTGCTGTTCTTAAATTCACATTTTTAAATCTATCCATCTATCTATCTATTCATCTATCCATCTGCTGATTTTCATTCACATTTCATTATTAAATATAATGTAGATTCTCAAACAAAACTGAAGATTAAAAAGTAATCCCTGTTGGTAAAAAGTATTAAGAAAAGAATATTTTGAACACATATAGTCTTTCAGAGTAAAGTTTTTCCAGGGAAGAGCCCCTCTGATAGCATAACATACTTTAGAGAGCTGGCTGATGGCCATACTTTTCAGCGTTTCAAAGAAAACACTGTGAGAAGGAGCCAATTTTGGAATACCAATACTGGAGGCACAGCGGGGAGCCAAGCACTATTTTCTACACCCAATTTAACAATTTAAGAATGACCTTCCTCCATTTAAACTGGAGAGGGACAGCATGCTGAGGGGAGTGAGGAGGTGAGCGGTGAAATGGAGATCACAGTGGCCTCAAAACCAGCCCTTATGAGGTGAAAGATTCTCCTGGCCAAATCCCATCCTGCAAACACTGGTCCTCTTAGTCAATCAAAACCTGGTCTTTGAAAGAACTTACATTTCCTTTCTTGCTGTGCTGATTTTTGCGCAGAAAAAAAGTCTCATAAGACCACTGTGTATTTGTCAACTTTGATGTTTTCCTTCCATTTTTGCAAAGCCTCAATGGTAACATAGGAAGGAGAGTTATGCATGTATTGAAGGGCACTCACATCTGTTTTGCATTAGGTGCCGACCGTCAACATTGTTACTGGGGACCTAATTTAATATTTTCTCTGTTTTGATCTTCCACCTTTAATCACTGGCTCTTGGGAGGATCGGCTTTCCCCAGAAATTGTTTGAGAGCCAAAAGAAAATGTTATTGTAGCATGTTTATGGAATCATACATGGAAAGAGGCGACGCTAGCAAAAAAAAAGCTGCTCATGTCAGTGCGCATAGAGAAGAATGGACATAAAAGTTTGGAGAGCGGTGGATGAAAACCGCGACTTAACTTTAAACAGTCGAGACATTCCAGACTTGCAAGTTCAATTTCTACAAAAAACGGTTCAGTGAGATGGTCTGAGATGATAGCTCCAGCATGAGGGAGACAGCAGGAGGTTAGCGGGGTGAGGGGGGGCAGAGGCCAGGCACCACAGGCTAGGTATGAGTTTCTATTGAATCAGCAGCAGAGCTTTTTATTAAACTGCCGTATTTAATGCTGATGCAAAACTACATGACAAAACCTGGGTTGTGCAGAGGTGGTGCAGATCTTCTCGTGTTGTCTTCAGACTGATGGTTGGTGACATTTTAAGATTCGACTCCCCCGTGAGAAACGTGAAAGTGGTTCTTCAAGGTTCTTTTGAAGACATCTGCGATCGGGTAGCTCGAGTCACATAAATAACTGCTGGGACAGACTAAAGGCAGCGTCCTGTCCTGTGGACAGGGGTACACACTATAGTCTTCTAAACCGTTCACCAAAAACTAATCATGGTCAGATTAGTAATGATTTGTTGAAATTTCAGAGAAAGGTTTATGTTAAACATGCCTTCGCCTGCTTCCACTGTCTGTGGCCTGTACAGAACTACAATGGGTCGAGCACATCCAGAAATTGGATTCAACGACCCGTTACTCTGAGAAATGAAAAAAAGAAAAACCATATCCATCAATTTTCTAAATCCATTTTGTCCCTTTCTGGGTCACGGGGCTGCCGGAGCCTAACCCGGCCACTCACAGGCGAAGGAAGACAGGGTACACCCTGGACAGGTTGCCAGTCTGTCACAGGGCCTGGAAAAAAAAACACATCGCCCTCCAAACGTTGGTTTTAATGATGTGCTGCTTTAACTTATACTATATACACGCATGCATCCATCATTCAATACAAAAAGTTAGAATCACATTTAAAAAAGCCAAAGTTTCTCCCTTATGCACTTTTTAGATTAAGAAAGTATGTATGTATATGTATGTGCAAGTGAATTAGTGTGCATATATTGTTTGTATAGCCGTGTATGAAAGTCAGTGCAGTCAAAGCGTAATTATGTGTATTAGTATGGATGTTTGAGTGTGTGTTTGCGCCATTAACTGTAGATAAGAACTGGACTGAGTGAGCCCTCCCCCCTGGCGTTCGGGTGCCCCCGGCGCTTCTATAGAGCAATAAACAGATATTACTCAGTCATTCTATTTGTCAGAATAACCCTTCTTGCTCTGATACTTTTTTTAACATATTCTTCTGATAACCCTCATTTCTTTCGTGATTTTTTTTTGTAGTGCCATTTATTCATGTTATAAACTGACTAATGAGATGCCTCGATAAAAGTGTGGGGGGGGTTTCACGTCAAACATTTGAAAGGTTTACCAGATTCTCCTTAGTCCCCTTTCAAGTGGTAAGGTGCAGCATTCATGCAAGCTCACTCCTGATTAGTAAGAGTGATTTCCATAGAGGCTGCACGGTGGCGCAGTGGTTAGCGCTCCTGCCTCACAGCAAGAAGGTTCCCGGTTCAAGTCCTGGCTGGGGGACCTTTCTGTGTGGAGTTTGCATGTTCTCCCCGTGCATGCGTGGGTTTTCTCCGGGTACTCTGGCTTCCTCCCACCGTCCAAAAACATGCTTCATAGGTTAATTGGTCACTCTAAATTGTCCCTAGGTGTGCATGTGTGTGTTTGTGGCCCCTGCGACAGACTGGCGACCAGTCCAGGGGTGTACCCTGCCTTTGCCCATGAGTAGCCGGGTTTGGCTCCGGCAACCCCGTGACCCCGAAAGGGATAAAGCGGATTGGAAAATGAATGAATGAATGAATGAATGATTTCCATAGAAATTATGACATTGAAAAACTCGGACCATCCCTGCTTACTGACAACATCTGGCTCCAATATGGCGGCGTCCATATGGCTGATGATGCCATAAGAGTGAAATCTTGACAGTTTAAAGATCCACTACAATGACAATAGTGTTTTGGGTGTTTTTAACATGTTCTTTTAGCATTTTTCTCATAATGAGTGATATATGTAGAATAATTTAAGATTAAAATGGCATTTCTGAGTATTTTTTATTAATTCAAATCGGGGTGAACCAGGAGCAGATAGAAAAAAATTCAATTTGAAAAAGCTCTCCTTTGTGATGTAGCAAGTGAAATGTTTGGGCCAAAGTCTCCCTTCTTCCCTCCATTCTGATGCATCCACTGGCAAACAATTAGATATACCGTGTATATCTTCCAATAGTAGCTCCGGCATTTATTCCAAAAATGTGGCAGCCGGCCCGGCGTTTATAAGAGACTGGCGTCTATTCCATCCCAGACAGAATGGTGATGGTTAATGGGTTCATTTTACGATGAAATTTGGTCACAAAATGCAGACAACACCATATGAACATTTCAGGATTTATTGAAAATATGAAAACATAGTATTCTGTTCTGATTAGCTCTGGCTGAGAAAGTTTCTTCATCATCAATCTCTGTTTTAAAAATCCTCTTTGCGTTTATTTTCCTGAAGACACGCGCATATTTCCATTTTCCCTCAATAATCCATGTTCAAACTAGTTCTTCTAATTCATCGCTCACTTTCTTTGTACCTCGACCAGGAATACTTTTGCTTGTTGCTTCTTTTTCTGCAGCCGTCTTTTCCATATCACCCATCTGCTTTGCGCCATTCTTGGATACGCTTAGGATACAATATGTTTAGGATCCAACCCAAAAATGTGGTGCAAATTCCTCACCAGAATGTTCTTCTGCATATGCCACCGCACAACTTTTAAACTAATCCTCAATGGAATGTGCGTTTCTTCATCATCGCTACACAACTCAAATACCACAGACACAGAATTTTTTTCCATTTTCTAATAATTGCCCAAGCTGCTTTTAGGTTCATTCCAGTCCACAATCTTGTCTCTAGTGTCCTCATAAAACGCTGTGGCTTTGACTATATATAGTCCCCTTACAACTATATATTTTCAACTCTTTGTTTACACTCTCTTCCGATAGTTTAAAGCCACTCGCAAGTCCAAGCTAACATTAGAGTAACAAAAAAAAGGCAAGCAATGTTGGAGCTATCCAGCTGTACAGCTTTGAGCCAGATGGCAGCTCAGATGAGGAAAAATTAAGACGGACATAGATCTATTTGTCTGCAAGTGGGTGCGTCAGAATTGGAGTGGAAAAGGGAGACTCTGGCCCGCCCATGACAGTTACTGCATCAGAACCTCGAGCTTTTTCAACCCATGGGTTTTCATCTGAAGAAATACTCAGAAAAACATTTTAATTTGGACTAGTGTTTTTAACACGTATTTTTGTACGACCAGGACAAAAAGTGATGGAAATTCTTTTTGGCCACACGTAATACGTGCAAACAAGATGTACATTGTTGTTTGCCCTCACGTAATTTAAGCACGTCCTAGGCTGAATTTTGTTGTTGGCCGCATGTATTTAAAATATGCTTAAAATTAAAGTCCTGTTAGTTATCATGCGCCTAAGTGTGTGAAATTTGTTCTCTGCATTTGATCCATCCCCTGGAGGAGCGGTGAGCTGCAGAAACATCTGTGCTCAGGAACCATTTGGTGGTTTAACCCTAACCGAAACGATAACCCTAACTTAACCCTTGGATCTGGATCCGTACAACCAAGAAAAAAGTTCAGCACTGGCCGCATGTATTTAGAAAATTACTACAAGAACATGCTACAAGAACATGTTAAAACACCTAAAACAAGATTTACTTCAGAGTGAGTCTTTAAGGAACAAATGTAAACATTTACTTACAACTTGAATGCAACTTAAATGACAGTCCTCTGCAACATTAGATTTTCCACTATACATTATCAGTCATCATACACAAGCTTGTGTAATTAATCTTATGACGTGTAGTTTTGATGAAATTTTTGAATGAATATCATTTTACATAAAATATTTATCTTTGCTATAGTAATTTATAAGAGCAAGAGTCTAAAAATAACATCAATCCCCCTATTCCTTTTTGACTTATAGACTTTTTTCTCATCAAATTTGCTCAACTAAAATCGCAGAGGTCAGCTTAGAGGAGAAATTATTTAGTGCTACATTTAAAAAAATGCTCCCATTTCAAATAATTGTACAACATAGTCTGTTGATTTAAAGCAATTATATAAACGTGTTTTTAATAGTTATTTTTTTAAAGGAGCAACTTTTCTATGAAAACTTAAACCACTGTCAGCATTCATGAAGTAAGAAAAACTATATAAACCGCTTAATTGGTTGTACTTAAAAGTTTTAAGAAAAAAAGTAATGTTTGTAAAGTTTTACCTGAATAGCATTTACTTCTAATTAAAAAAAAGGTAAAGCTATGTCCAAGTAGTAAAGATTTCTCATCATTTAAAATGAGCTAACACATCATGCTATAGCTAGCTAAGGTACAAACTCACCACTTCTTTCGATCTCTGGGAGAAGCCGCTCTTCGTTCTACTTCTTTTGAAAATCTCATCTTTGGTCGAGTCGAAACCGATCCCTATCGCCTTGTTTCTGGTCTTTACGGTCTTCACACTAGCTTTGAAAAGTAGAGTTATGTCAACAGCCATTTTTGTGCAAACGCCGCTGTAAACAAAGCGACACGTCATCGAATGGTGACGTCATCACGCTGAGACGGCAGCTGCGGATTTTCCCTTAAAAGAAGAAGAGCCTTTCGTTTTCTTAAACAGGTTTGCTTCGATCAAGATTTAATTTTGTATTAAATTGACACCGAACATAAATGAACACAATATTTGAAAAGTTTTACCTTGAATAAGGTCGCGTACAAATACAAAATAATAACAGACAAGGGTTTATCTGTAATTATACTACTTTCGGATTGTACAAATGTTAAAGGGATTATAATCTTGAGTACAATCTGAGGGTTTTTCTTTTTTGTATTTCTGTTTTGATTACTGTACTATTTTAATGGTTGTTTTCATATGTTTTCCTCCCAGACAAATGTCTCCACAGCCAGGGAAGAGCTCGACCAGCAGAAAGAGAAGACCCAACTGGACCGACCCAGAATGCCTTCTTCTTGCTCAGCTGATACAGAAAAGGCAGAACATAGTCAGAGGGAAGCAAAGCACCGGAGTCTCTTTTCAAGACAAGAGACGTGCCTGGAAGGAGATAGTCCAAGCCATTAATTATGCTTTTCCACTAGTTCAGCGCACAGTTTCAGACTGCAACAAAAAGTGGGAAAACCTCCTTGCAAAGGCAAGGGAGGAGATTAAACGACAGTCTAATAAAGGTTCGGGAAATGTGCAATTTTTATTATTGTTGAGTTATGCATTTCTAACTAATAGCACACTTTTGTTTTCTTCTTTTTTTATTTACAGATGAGGAGATGATATTTGAGAAGCTTAGTGCCGTAACACAAATAGTTATTTCTGTGCTGAACCTCTCAGAGAAGAAGATGAAGGAAAATAAGAAGAAAGTGCGAGCTGAAAGTTCAGAAAATAGGTAACATTTTTTTCATCCATTTCTTTAAAGATCTGCTGATGAAAATTGTGTTTTAACATGTTCTTGTAGCATTTTTCTCATGTCAGAGGACAAATATAAAGAAAAAGAATCTTAAAGTTATATTTCTGAGTATTTATTTATTCAAATTGTTGTGCATTGAGAGAAGACACAAAACGCAGTGGGGAAAAAAAACTTGTGTGATAAACAAGCTAATTACCGCAAGCCACAAGCTCACTGCTCTGCTTCAATCTGATGCATCCACTTGCAGACAAATTAGGGGTGGATCACAAAACTCACGGTTTGGATCGTGTCACAGTTTTAGAGTCACGGTTTGGATCATTGTGTGGATCAGTAAAAAGGGAAAAAAAGAATGGTAAAAATAACTAGATTAAAGCTAAAATTTTAGTTTTTGTAAAGTTTTACAACTTGTGTAGAAAATAAATATATATATATATATATATATATATATATGGATATGTGTGTGTGTGTGTATGCATAGTACTTTAAAACCCAAACACACATGTATTAATTACATTAAGAAAGTTTGGTCATTGAGGCCTATTTATAAAAAGAAAACACGAGTAACGTCTTTTATCTCATGAATGTTCCTATGCACAAAAATACTCCAGATGTTCATATCAACAAAAGTAATTGGGCACGGCATCTTTAAATAAACAAGATGGATGGATGGAATCATTTACAACTTTAAATTCTTCATTGTGTCCCCTGCTGCTGAAATACACTCCCCCTCACTGAGCACACGTGTAGGTGTTCTCCACTGTTGCGTCTTTCTCTGCAGGACAGATAGTCAGACATCCACATACCAGGAAAATCTCTGGATAACCTCAACAACCCGGATGTGGAAATGTGTTTACCAATGTTTTTTGAAGAACTTTTCAAAAATAAATAAAGGTGATCTCTCACCTTCTGTGTATTTTAAGTCCTCACACACGCAGCGGGAGCATACGATTTTTTTATGCACACTTTTCAAACAAGCATCAGGCAGTGACTTTGACGTATGTTAAAATAAAGACGGTGGACGTGAACTTGTGGTGCAAATTGTGTGTTGTTTGATCCAGAAAATGGATTTAAGTGATGTCCGCCAGAATGTTTGTGATCTGTTACACCCTAAGATAAATAAATCCATGAACGTCTTTGTTTTTGGAATCTGTATCCAAACTTTATGGCTGGATAGGTCTGATATTGTTAGCCAGTTTTGTTGCACTGGTAATGTTACATTGGTGGTGTGAGAGGCTGCAAGCTATCAGGAGAGAGTGTGAACACGTAGTTTAGGGAAGGGGCGGGCTTACTCCACCCCAAATTCAGTGTTGCCAGATTGGGCGGTTTTGGTTAGGGTTAGGGTTAGGCAAAAATTGCTTTGGGCGGGTTGACATAATTTGGGCCGGTTTGGGGTCAGTTCGGCGGTTTACTCATCAAAATGCTTTTCAACCAAGGATGTGAGGTCAGTGGAGGCAGTACAACACTTGTCATCATCCTCACCATCATCAGCAACTGTAGGGGACCAGTTTCAATCAAATCAAATCAGACGTGATCTGAGGTGCTGTGATTTAAGCAGCCGGCATGGCGTGAACGTCTGGAAACGGCGCGATTGGAGCAGCGGGCGCTTCGGATCAGTTTTTAAAAAAAACGAAACTCTAGGGAGGTCACCGCATCGCATCAACCAATTTTTTTTACCTATTTTTAAAAATCTTTTTTGCTGATTGTTCTTAATGTTTAAGGGAAAAAAAGGATGGGCAAGCTCACGGGTACGCAAGCCCAAGTTTGATCTCCTGCAGTCGATAATGAAGCTCGATGGGAGTCCGTTATTTTATGTTTTGGTCTGACTATAGCAGCAACATTGTGGATGTAATATCATTAAAAATGTCTGAAAGTTGGACTTTCAATTAAAATGAGAAGTAATAAATAAAGGTTGATTAATTACTTCTGATTAAGGCTAACTAATTACCTGCAAACTTTTTGGGCGTTTTTTTTGTGGGATCTGGCGGTTTTTAGATGACTTTTAGGCGGGAAGACCGACTCTTTCTGTCAATTCTTGTGCTAATACTCCTGCCAACAACTCAGAGGTGAATTTCTAATGAACTCCTGCTGCTCTGCAGAAACTATGTACTAGAAAATAGCACAGTTTTTTTTATTTTGGCAAAAAAACCACAGAATCTTTATTAAAAGACCACTGAGAACGCTTTGAAAATAGATCAGAAAGTGATTGGAGATGGGCTTTAAAACTGGGCCATTTTTACAATTGACAATCATTCATCAAGTGTTGTGTTCTGTTTAGTATTAATGTTAGAATCAATTCTAAATTGTTAATCAAATGTCTTCCATTTTATCCTCCAGTAATGGTGAAGATGGAGACTCTGCAACTGAGGATGTTACAAGCAAGCAGGCACTGATCGAGGTTGAACTTTCAGATCCAGATTCAGACCCAGATCCAGATCAAACCATCACTCCAGAACACAAAATGACATCAACAAAGATCCCCAGCTCCCCAGCAAGGCAGTTCACTAGACCTCGTCGTGATGTCTTTGCTAAATCCAATCTCCAAAGCCCTTGTTCTTCTTCTTCTTCTTCTTCTTCTTCTTCTTCTTCTTCTTCACCATTGTGCAGACCTGCTTCTCTGCAGGAGAAATTTAATCTGGAAATGTCTGTACTAAGAAGAAAAGACAAAGTTCTCAAGCTACAGGAGGAGTATTACGCACTTAAAATAAAGCTGCTGAAGAATCAAATCAAATAATTCTCTCAAGAAGACCAAACTGACCATGCTTTTTCATTTCTGACCCCCAGTTAAGGAAAAATACCACATGACATCAGATCTAAACAGTCTGAAACGTCAACTGAAGACTTACTTTTTTGAATGACTTGTAACACTCAGTACTTTGTGGCATCTTAATTTATTTTTCATCATCCAGCCAGCCATATGGATGGATGGATGGATTCATTCATTCCAATGCTGTTGCCAGCCCAACAGCAACTGATTTGACTCATTGTGGGCCTAAAAAAGTTTGGGATAAAATCTTTTTGTCCTTTGTAGTCTACCTTTTTATTTTACATACGTTTGCCATCACACAAAGTTGGTTCAAAGGAGAGAACGTCTGTAAATTGAAAATGCAGAAAAACTTAAAATAATCGAAGGTTTGGGTCATCTATAAATGTTCAGTAATGACATTGTGGGAACTATTTTACTGATTTATCATCAATAGTGAGCTTTAAAGCTGTAAATGTTTTACATAACTAATGCTCATATAAAAACACTTGGATTTGCTAGTGAAAGCAAAACTAAAACTCTGACCTGTCTGTAAAAATACAGTCATTTGTGTAAAATCTTTCCCTTAAATGAGTTTATTTGTGAGAGACAGGGTTGGCACCCAGATGTAAGCAGTGGGGTCTGGAGTGTTGGATTAAAGTCTCTTATTTGCTGTGTGGTTTGCTCATTTCCTTTGTTAGTGTAGTGCCAGACTGTGTTACAGCTGAGTGCTCTGACTGTCTCCCTGTTTCCTGCACTTTCAGCATGAACAGCTTTTTTTTCCTCACTTTTGACTGAAAAACAAGCAGCTTTTCAAAAACTGAGGTTATGAAGTGCATTAAGACGTGATTACACTTTTGATACCAAATGGGCTGCAAATAATTTAACATTGCATTTAAGTTCCCTTACTTTTACTTTTCCACTGAAATAACATCTCAGTTTGTCTGTGAGCAGCTATTTGGCTTGGCTGGAATTCAAAGCTGGGTGATGTTTCAACAGTTGACTTTAGAGCATTTTGTGCTATGCTAAATTCTATCTTAATAAAACATTTTTCCAAAATATATGATCAAAAAACATTTTCTTAAAGTCCCACTGACCATGTTTTGATCTACTTTCAAAGCATTCCCAGTGGTCTTTTAATTATGATTATGCTGTTTTTAGCCAAAATCAATAAACGTGTCATATTCTAGAACATAGCTTCTGCAGAGCAGCGAGAGTTAATTAAAAATTCATCTCTGTGTTGTTGGCAGAGAGTGAGCCTGCACTCATTTCCCATCATCCCTTAGTTTACTTTTTCTTCCTCTAGCTTACAGCCCCTCACAAACTCAAGCTAACATTACCGTTGTAACAAAACTGGCAATCCAAATCTAAAAGGTTTGAGCCAAATACCAGCTCAGACGAGGAAAACCAAGATGTACATGGATCTAGTCATCTCCTGGTTGGCTGCTTTTTTTGACTGCCGTTAACTGCTGTACACAAAATGAACAAACCAAAAAAAGTCAATTGCATTTAAAAAGCTGAGAAAAAAAGGCTTTTTGGTTCTCCAGGGTTAAAACTGGACATAACAAAGTAACAGAACCTTGACTTGAAACAAACCAGTTTAACATTTGACCTTTATTCTCCGCTTTCATTATAATTATTTCTTAAGCTACATATTTGAACTTTTCTCCTATCGCGAGAATCAGATAAAAATGTGTAAAAAGTAAATGTTCTGACCACTCGTTTAAGTCTCCCAGCGATGCTGACCCAAACACCGAGGAGCAGGACAACAGAGTATACATGCTTTATAGGAATTCCTAGATACCATCTGACCCTGGATGACAGGTCAGTGATGGTATCCATTCCCCTCTTCCCTGACAGATGAGTCATGTTCTGTGGTGTCCTCTGGGCAGTCCACTTAACTCCATGTAAAGGAGCCCTTTACGTCCCACTTTCCCTTTGTTTGGACGACTATCAGACCTGTCAGTTCTGGCTGCTCTATCTTCACAGAGCTCATCTATTGACTGTTTGATGTTAGCTTAATTATATCAGTGGCACTTATCTCTGTTTAGCCTGTGGGAGCATCCTTTTCTCTGACTCATTAGAAAGGTCTTAGTTCTGCCAGGGAGATTGAAAGAATGAGAAGTGTCTTTGCATTTTGGTGGATTGTCTGGTTTCTTGATATAGTTTACTGTTTTGGTTTCTCTGGGTTCTAGTTTCTTTGGTATTTGGTTAGTTTGTAAACAACCCAGCTCCGGATTAAATCCTCTTTGATGGCGGTTAACCCTTTCTGCTGCTACAAATTTAGTAAGAGAATATCCCAAACTGGTGGAGCACAGTAAGATGGGAGGGAGCAGCTGCTGCCTCTGAGATTAAAACCTACGGACCACATTCTGCAGACCTGCAAACAAGCCTCCGGACACATCCCAAAATGAACCAGAAATCTTTTTCAGAACGTGTCATCAGATTTCTGTAAAAAAACTTGATTGCTTGGTAGTGATTAGCTTCTCCCAAAACAAAGTTAGTGATTGTGAAGATATGATGGAATGTCTAAGAGACTAAAATGGACCATTTTTTTCTTGATACTATCAAACTAACATTCTCAATTATTGCACCCAGATTATCATTTTTGGCAGACTGTCAGTTCCACACAGCCACATTGAAAATGAGATTGCTTTCACCTTACAGGCACCTGATCTCATTAGTTTTAAGTATTTCACAAGAATATTTTAATTAATTAACAGATTTTTGTGGTTAGAAAAACTTAGTTAAGCCTTAGTCCCATCTGCCCTTCGGGGTGTCTGTCTGAGGGCAACAACAATGGGCAAACCTGTACGAGGCATGAAAGTGGTCTGGAGGAAATATCAAGGTCGTAGGCCGCTCAGTGAACCCGTAGAGGAAATGTTCATGCACATTTTTTCTATGGGTATGCTGCATGCGACTAGATCTAGTGAACACCTATACAACACAAGTAAATGTAAAAGGAAATGTGAATTAGGTGAGATGGAGGCGTCTCGTTTGGATTTTTCAGAAATCCTGTAGACTGAACAAGGAGCCCATTAGCAATGTTCACATGTTGTGCTTCCTGTGTACAGCCTGACTGTTAGAAATGGGAAAATTAAACAATCAGAGTGTAGTGTGGAACTTAAGTATCACATGCAAACCTATGCAAGTGCAGCATGTTTTGGTCACTTATTTGATTGGGAATGAATTTTGTTTAATTAGATTTAAAAGGAAGTCATATGTCAAAAGTCTGTCAACCTGAATGAATCTTTGAATGTTGAAGGTTGCAGACCCCTGGACTAGAGTGTGGCGTAAGGGCGCCGTATGACAGCATCACCCACAGTCTACACCATAAGTACGTGCAACTTTCATTATCTTAATGGGTACTTCATGATGCACTTATTACACCCACAACAATGGTACATTCCATTTTCATGACATTCCTTGAGGTGGCTGTGTGAGTCTCAAGAAAACTGCAAGACTCACCTGTGCACCCCTTAAGATGCAACCACTCCTCCACGAACCCGGATAAAAAAAGCCTGCACCACCTGTACAGGTGTATGTGACTGAGGCTTTAAGTTCACTCATGGCTCCCAGTCGCTCTCATTGCATTACCACCATGGATGACCTGAGCCAATAAACACAGTGGTTAGCAAGTACAGAACTATATTCATTATAACAAGCTCCTTGATAGCATGAAGAAATGTCATTTCTCTGTGCATGAGTTTGCATGTCCAAGAATATTTATATTTTGATTTAATTTTTAACTTTAAATGAGTCAGGAACCATTTTTTCATGGGAATCCAGATTTTTACATGCAAAGTCATGCACAAGGGAGTGACCTGGAAAACAAATCATGGGAAACTAAAGAAGCTGAGATGCTTAGAGCGTTGAACCCTGCCCATTGGCTAATGGTGCAGTCACAAATAGTATTTTCCAAAATGTAGCCACTGTTACAACTGCTTTAGGTTATTTAAACCGAAGCCCATTAGAGCTAGGGCTTCAGGCGCAGCTCTATGCTCAGAGGGATAAACTACAATTCATGTTTTCATTTTGCCGCTTTGGTGAGAGCCAAGTAAAGCAGGTTTTTTTTCCCAAAAGGCATGGCTTGCACCCAACGTGTTTGTCTTCTCACGGCACACAGGGTTTATGTTTTGGTGATTGTGAGGCATGATGAATGATATAATGGCCACATCACTATGCTTTCCCACTGTGGCCTTCAGAAAGGGACATCCATTGCCTTAATCAATGAAAGGAGATCCTGTTTGTAATTAGAACCAGTAGAAAATTGAGTCTTTTTTTTTCCTGGACAGCTTTCACATTCCAGCCTAATATATATGGCAGTGGGGGCTTTTGAAGTCACTATCCTGGCAGTCCTAAATTATACCTTTCATCAGCCAATCATAAAAAACGCCAACCTGACAGCCCTAATTACAACTTAGGTTCAGTTGGAGTCCATGTAATCAATAGGGAGCGCATCATACTTCTGTCAAGCTGATGGTTAATACTAGACTTTTCCTGCATTTTTTTCAGCAATTTCTGCATTTTTCATGATAAACTACATTTTCCTTTTGACTATTAGTAAAAAACAACCTCTCTGTAAGGGCAGAAGCATGTTTACATGTTTGAAAAAGACAAGACCTTATGAATTAAGTCATGTGATGAAAACAAGTGCAGATATATTGTAAATGTAATAACAGCTTTCTTAAATCAAGGTAAAGATGTATATGAATGTACTGAGGAGGGAAGGTTATTCTATTCGCTGGGGGTTCGAATGCTAAAGGCGTATTTTCCTGGTTTTCTATTAAATCTGGGTACAAGAAAATAAATTTGATCTGTGTGACAGAGGTTGTGTTGTGAATGGAATGGAACTAAATACTGCTTTAAATATGGAGGGAAATTAAAATGAAAGCATTTGAAAATAAACAGTAAATAATGATACCTTTTTCTGACTGATGGTGAAAACCAACCCAACTGTTGGTACATTGTACAGTGGTGTGTTATTTAAAAATAGGTTTTAAAAAAAGAAAAAAGTCCTAAAACTCAAAAGACTAAAAACAACAGCAATCAAAACACAAAATTGAAGGAAATGCCATGGTTAACAGTTTGAGAAGGAACTGTATCGCTTAAACGATAGAAAGGGTAGTAGATGTAGAAATAAAAGCCATATAATACTTAAAAGTCAAGTTAATACATAAATCAATAGGATTTTGTTTTATTTCACTCACAAAGACCAAGACTGTAGTCAGAAAAAATATTCTCATCTAGTTTTTGTAGAACAACAAACAAAAATACATAATTTCTTCCTAACATAGTGGTTAATGTGTCACCAACATAATGAGTTTGTTGCGTCTTCCTCCATGTATCCTCAGTAATGACGAGCTCAATAGAAGCATTTAAGAGTGAGTCCTCACCCTCATTGGAAATAAGTGATGGAAAAAGTTAATTTGAAGTGACACAGGAAATTACCGCTGTCTGCACAGGTCAGGGGGTTCGCTGACGAAATCGGTTTTACAGTACAGCTGCTGTGGAGTCACGTCCACCTCCATGTGTTTTTTTAGCACAGGCCTCTCATCAAACGGCAAAGTCCGCCTAACGTGACAGTTGGTCAGCTGAGGCCAATTAGGCATATCTGCTGGGAAACTGTTGGCGGAGCAGCGTGACACAAAACAATAGCAGCCAGTATGTACCGTCAGCCATGTCTACTGTACAAGAACGCATTTTTGCCTCTGAACAAACCAGCCTTGAAATGAAACATAAACTAATTTGTGTTTTTGTGGTTTCCCTCGTTCTTAACTCCAGACTCCGGCCAAGGCCGGGACTCTATGCATTTATACATGAGCAAAAACAAAAAGGGATCAAGAGAAGGAGCCTGATGGATGACTGAAACCATATGGAGCTCACGGAGAGCGGCCCATAGTATGACAACACAGCGTCCAGCACCCAGCTCATCAGACTCCCAATCCCACCTGCCTCCACGCCAACCTGCCAGCCCCACTCCAATCCAGGTCCCTGCAACAAGAGAAGGTCAATCAACTGCTGGGACTGAAACCAAAGTCACTGTGATTTTCAGAATGCACTTGAGGGATCTGAGGAGGCAAACGGTCTCACTGCCAAACACTCCACTGCATGTAATTACAATCCTTCAACCCTAGAGTGCAGTTTATTTGGCTCCATTATGATCAATGCTCTTTCATTCGTTGCTGGTAGATTGTCGTAACCTGACAGGTCGACATTTGTTCATTCCAACAATTAAATGCTCTTTTTGATTTTCTTTGTGTGCTGGACAAACAGAGATTTGTGACATTATTTTTAAACAATCCACATATTCTATTTGTGCAAACAAAATTTATGTAGTTTTTCTGCTGCAAAAATAAACGATGCCAAAACTCCACAACTTTACAAAACACACACAAAAAGAAAAACAATATTTTTCCTAGAAATTTCAGAAAAAGCAAGGACTTCAGACGGCTATGTCCATGAAGCACAACCATTTAGGTTGTGGTTGGAACATACACTATTTGTTGGTTTTAACTTTGACTTCTTTCACATTTTAAAAAGCTTTAAACAACAAACCTCTCACTCTTTTTCCATGCTCATTTTGTCTTATAGCAGGTTTTAAAGACCCACTCCAATGAAAATCAGGTTTCTGGTGTTGTTAACATGTTCTTATATCCACATAGATCAAGAAATTTAAACTCAAAACTGCGTTTTTGAGAATTTATTTAGTCAATTGGTTGTCAATCAGGAGCAGACAGAAAAATGCAGTTTGAGCAATATCGTATTTGTGACAAAAAAAACACTGGGGCACAATCTCCCAGCTCCACCCCATTCTGATGAATCCACTTGCAGACAAATACATCCATCTACGCCTCATATGGGCTGGAGCTGTGAGACATTTACATATCGTTCAATTAGAGCTGCTGGCCAGCAATCCAGCTTCCACCAATTTGTAGCTGCTCAGCTGTCGCCTGATTTTGTAAGTACAGCCTGACTACCGCCATCAACATTCAAGACCACGCCAAGAATTTTCCAAAAAATCTGGCGGCGACATGAAATCTTGAAGATTCTGCTGATGCCTCCTCATCCCACGGTGGCAGTTGTATTTGTGACCGTAGCAAAAGCTAGACAGTAAATTAACAGTGTTGTTGACAGTAAAATTTGATAGAGACACTGCCATGCCCATCATCATTTGAAAGACAGAGATCTTTTCCACTGTCCTACTGTTGTGATAAACATTGGTATAATATATGCTCCCGCATGTTCCAAGTTTCTGCTGTTCTGGTTACTAACTGGCCTTTAGCCAGAGTAATAACATAGAACATTCAGGATTTGTGAACTTCTTTTTTTTTCAAGGTGAACATTAGCACTTTTTAACGGACACAGTACAGCCAATCAGAGTCAAGTAAATAGGCTTGTTTGAGATGACTTGCACCTCACCTGGATCGTCGGCGAGACCAGGAGCCTGCAGGCGGGGCCAGAGCAAGGCGCCTGAGATGAAGACGAATGATGAGCTGCAGCAAGATTGAACGAGAACAGGAATTTGGGGTTTCCCTTAACATACAGTTAAATATTAATATGCCTCTCCCCCTTTATGTATTATTTTTAGTTATTTTTAATGTTTTGTGATGTGTGTATTTTTCAATAGGAATTTTAATTGATGTCTCACATCTTTTTTTATATTCCTAACTTTGCAGGTAGACAATGCTGACATCTGTCTGGGGACATCAGATGAAAAACAGCTGCTGGGCTCATTTAATGTGCTCTGTCCCAGAGAAATAAATACAATTGAAACGGAAGTTAACTTTTAAAGGCCACAATAAAACACGTAAGGACAGATGATTTGTGATACCTGTGAGTTCATTTTGTTGCATAAATGCAAATGTCGGTCTGATGTTTTGCATAAAAATGATTATCAGTAGAAAAAAATATAATAATGAAATGTTTCAAGTAAAATATGTCTTCATGATAAAGTAATCCGAGTAATGTTAACTTTCAATTGCTACAACCATAAACAAACAGGAATCTTTTTCTTTTTTTTCACTATTTGCAGAAAGATTGACAAAATACACAGATTTCCTTCATTGAGCGCCAATCATTTCTAAACAGCATCACTTTAAACTGCGAGAACTGTGAGGACACCATTTCCCACAATGCACTCCTTTGTAGTCATGCAGGCAGCTCGCAGTCAGTGCCAGATTTCCAGCTGCTCTCACCTATAGGTAGGCGCCTTGCACCCGAGCCTTTCCCGCAATATTTTTATGATACATGACGTGATGTCAGAGCAAAAACTACTCAACATGCACCACAATCCAGGCGATCTGTGCAGCACTGCGTTCCCTTGAGTGATCTCAGGCACGCCTGATGGTATAAATCTAAATCAGTCCTTCCCAGCGCTGGTTGTTTCATTCAGTCATGATAGGCTCACTGCCTACCCTCCTTCTACAAGTTACCTGCAGCGTTGGACCACTTTTACACTCAAGAATCCTTTTCTCTCTGTATTCATTCATGAACACAAAGCTCTCCACAGCTCTGGAGCTACAGAGATGATGAATTTTACCACAAGATTTTACCCTTTAATGCCACCCCATCCATCGTCCCTGACCAAACGCACAGCAACCACCCCCCAACTGTAAGGCTGAATGCTGTGTTTTTGATTGTCACTTTTCATTTTGCTCAAGGTTTTTGTTTAGTTTCTTCATGAAATCTTGCCTTGTGGTCAAGAGTGAGTCATGAATGTGGGCAGAGAAGAGGCTTTGAAATGCAGCAACCTCTGAACCAGAAAATGATCGGGGGGACTTGGGCAAAGCGCTGTGGCCGGAAACTCTGTTAGTGCTGGTTTCATTGGAGAATCCAGCTCTCTGGCTTTTGCATTAATTTTGAGTCAACCACACCAGTTTCCTCTGCCGCTTCTTGCCACACACTCACTTTCTGTTCTGTCTTGCCTACCTGTGGTTGAGTATCGTCTCTGTTTTCAATGCAAATGTTATCATCAAATAATCTACAGTATATTTGACTTGGTTGCACCTATAGAAATATAAATGTGCAATTAAATACAGATTTTGGAACAATGGTTTACTATTCATCACCACACTCGGCTATCGGAATGGCAACTTTTTTACTGAAGTCCATCTCAGATTTTTTTTTGCATTTTTCTCTAAGAAGGCATAATGAACATTACTGTTAATGAAGATTAACAGTAAAAGGCAAGTTCTCTAACTGCCTGTCAACTCTCTACGTAGACAAGCACCTACATTATGACACAAGCATGTCATTCTGGAGCTCAGCTCTCTATAAACTTATTCCTCAGCCCCCTGGCACATGATCCCATCCAAGCCTGGACCATTTTTTTCATCGTCTTGGTAAATAAAAAAAAATAAAAAAAATCTGCTAACAAAATGACTGGTAAACCTGGTCATGACTTCATTCAGACTAGAGAGATAAAAAGCATCTAATTTTTCTTTATATAAACAAACTTTAACCGCATGTCAGTTTGTTGGCATTTATTTACAATCTTAATGTTCTCATTGGCCCTCAAAACACCAACCAAGCGTGGATTTTTCTTCTTTCGGCTCTCCATTTTCCTCCTCTGATCACTGCCTTTTCTCTGAAAAGCAGCCCACTGCCTTCCAGCCAATTAGTAAAGGCAAACATTACAACAACCAGCGTCTTGGCCTAATGCACTCAATCACTCAGCAGTAAATACCAACTGATTCTTCAAAGTATTGTCCTCCAGCCGGGCCCTGCTGGCTCTGGTCTTTGTCAGGAGAAAAGGGCCCCCTTTGAAATGCCAGGAAAAAGCAAAACCGTTATGTGTTTCAGAGGCAGACAAAGGCCACGGGGTCTATCACAATGGTTGAAGGGGGCCTGATAGTGACAGATTACAGTTAATGGGGTTGATTCATCCCTCCACAGGTTTGCGTTTTATTGTGTTCTAAGGATGGGATAGAATTCAGTCTGCTGTTACTGTTCAGTGTTTAAAGGGAAGGCCTGCTCTCTTCATTTTAAACACAGAGACATGATTCACTTAGGCCTGTACGGTTTCATACAAACAGATCAGCAGAAATAGCAATGGAGCTAAATGTGTGTTATTCTGGTGGGTAGAGAATGGTTCAGAAGAAGATTTTTACCATCAGGAGTTGATCAGTGTTTCTACATAAAAAACAACGTTTAGAGATATCATATGTAAAAGGTTAGTTTCTACAGGTAAACTTCTTTACAAAAAAATTCATAATGATATAATAATTAATCTAATTAAATAAAATAAAGCCTAAAATTACATTTCTGAGTATTTCTTTATTAACCCTTGTGTGGTGTTCGTATTTTTGCTGTATGTAATATATATGTGTAGGGTGGGTGTACAGTATGCGGTCAATGAAAATGTGTTTTGATTTATGTTCTTCAGAGAAAATGAGCCAAAGCTAATGAATTTCAGGTTTTCTACGGATAGAAAAACTGAAAACGGGTCCCACAGACCCGAACACCATACAAGGGTTAAAATGGAAGTCATCATGAGCAGACAAAAAAAGTTACGTTGAAAAAGCCTGTAGCAGTGACAAAGGTGCAACAATCTGCGGGCCACAAGCTCCCTGCTCCTCTCCATTCTGATGCATCTACTTGCAGACAAATAGATCCACAACTGTCTTTCTGAGCTGGCATCTGGCTCAAAACGGTACAGCTGGATAATTCCATTATTGCTCGCCATTTTTTCAGTCCCTCCAGCAACAATGTTGATATCACAACCATTAATGCAATTTCAAGCAAACGCTTGAGAACACAACCTGAACCGAGTATGAGGAAAAGAGAGAACGAGAGAGAGTACTTGGTGTAACAAGAAACTCCATCCATCCATCCATCCATCCAGAGAACTCCTCTCTGACTCATCTTTTGAGGTGGTCTTGGTTCATTTCCAATTGGACTGAACTGTGGTTCGCTCTGAAATACCTCAGTCTGAATATTTTCCCTTCTTAAAGTAGAACTGGACCAAAAAGGCCACCGTAGCCGGTCATTAGCAGACAAACAGGGAGTAACAATGCAACAACAACTCATTGAAATATGGTTGCATGAATGCAGACTTCTTAAAACAACTTTACAGTGATCCACATTGCTTCTCACACTGTTTTCCCAGCAATCCATATTTTATAAATACTTATCAGCAACCTTCTTAGTCATCGAATCCTCAGGAACCGCCTTGTAGCATACAGTACCTCCGCTGTACCAAAGCAGCAGTAAAAAGTGTTGGACCTGACGATGATACAGACATTTAAAATGGGTCCGTGAAATATAAAGTTTGAATATGTGAACTATCCCGACAACGATTGCAAAGCTTCGGACTTCCATTATTCTTTCTCTTAATGCTTTGTCCCACCCTTGTCATTCCTGGTCAAGGACTGAAGAGATCTTCAGTCACTTGGTTTTGTTTACAGGAAATCTTCGGTAGGCGGCAGTCTGAATACAGACCAAATGCAATGTTTGGGACTAAATTAAGCTAACTTGGTTCAGACCAATTAACTTTTCCCGTCTGAATACACCTTAAGTATTTGCATTGCTGGTGTGATATTCCACTACTGAAAGCGGAAGGAAAAGGCCAGTGCAGCCCAGACTTTTTCAACCAAATCATTCAGATTCCATCAGAAGAGCATCAAAACGGAGTTAAAGCGGTGTGAGATGATCAATTAATGAGACTTTTGTGTCTTTTACATTGGAACTCTGTCTTTAAATCCAACAAACAGAATAAACTATTTTTTTTAATCATCGTGTGTTTAGGATATGGAAAAAAAGTGTTTGAATGAGGATTTTTAATGTTGAATTTCTTTATTCATGTCAGAGTAAAATTAAACACACAAATCAGTGATGAGTGTTATATTGTGATCATAAAGACCAGAAAAATGGACATAAAAATTACTACTCAAAAACCAAAGCATTGCAGGATTTTACCTTTCACAAGTTAGTTAGATACTTTATTATTTGTTAAATATAACTATAGTTTTATGGTAAAAGAACAAACATCAAATTCCTTGTGTGCACAACCTTTGACTTTCCCTTGTATCTTGTAAAAGTCTGCAAGAAAGTGTGCAAAGAATCCCAAGCATCCGGGGGGGGGGGGGGGGGGGGGGGGGGGGGGGATTGTGACGCCAGACCGAGTGGCAGCACCATTGTCAGTTCTTGCTTCAGAAATACAGGGCAACAGGGCGGGATGGGAACAAAAGTAGGGGGTGTGTGCTGGCAGAACAAAAAGAGGGATGAAAAGAGGGAATGGATGCAGAGTATGTAAAGAGGAAAGAGGAAGGAGGAAACTGAGACAGGTGCCTGGAGGGCATGCTGGAGATGGAGGGGTGGGTGTGGAGGGCAGCAGGAGGATAGATGTGGTGGACCCCTGCTAAGAGTCCGTCTCGGACTCCTGTCTCGGACTCTTCTGCATGAAAGGAGAGACAAAAGAGAAAATCCAGATATTTGCATCTATTCCATCATTTAGAAACAACACTTTTCATTTCTTCTTTTTGCACAAAAACTTGTTCAAATTCTGTCATAATATCAATACACGCCCAGCATTTCCGCAGCCCTCTAAATGGGTTTTCTCTCCCCCTCTCGGGCTCATTACAGGCCATTTTTACTTCAAAGCTTCTCCATTATCTGTCATCTCTGAGGGCAATTAGGAATGGGGTGACTTTGAGCGGCAGGCACGGCCACTGCATTATAACTACTCATCCCCTGTCATGATTCCTTTGTTGGGGCTGGAGACAGTGATGGAGAGTATACTGGGGCCCCTGGAGCCCTTGAAGCCCCCTCGGCCCCCTTTCCACCTAGTTTTTGACTGGTAAACTGCAGAGTAAAATGGTGTGTAATTAAGTGGCAGTCAAAGCAGGTCCTGTTTGGGTGTGATGGGCTTGGCAGGGGAGAGTTGGGGTTGAGACTGAAGTTTAGAAACAAGGGGGTGGAAGGAGTCACAAGGTTTGTGAGGCAAAGGGAGAGGGAATTCTGAGATGGATGTGACTGCAGGGAACACAATAGAAGGGCCATGAAGCACAAACGAGAAAAACCCAGTTCCTATGAATATTTCCACTTCTAAATTAGTTTAGAGAAGTAAGAAAAAAGTCAGATAAAGTTAGAAGAAAGTAAATGAAAAAGTTCAAGAAAAAAGTCAGAGGTGTTAGAAAAGGTTGTAAAACTGTCAAAAAAGGTGAGAAAAGACAAAAAAAAAACAGGAAAAAAGCCAGAAATTTTTCAAAAAACGTTTTTAAAAAATAAGAAAAATGTTGAAAAAACTAATAAGTACTTATAAAAAAAAAAATCATAAAAAGTTAAAGAAAAGTCAGAAAAATTTAGAAAAAAGTTATGCAAAAAGTTTAAGAGTCAGAAAAAAAATCAGAGATCAGAAAATTCAGAGATTCAGAGAAACTGTGAAAAGGGTGAGAAAAGACTCCAAAAAATACGAAAAAGCCAGAAAAATGTAAAAAATGTTGTTAAAAAATTAGAAAAATATTGATATAAAAACTATAAAAAACTAATAAAGTTTATAAAAAAATAAGAAAAAGTTAATGAAAAGTCAGAAAAGTTAGGAACAAGGTTATTCAGAAAGTTTAAGAGTTAGAAAAATATCAAAAAGTGAGAAAACAGTAAAAACAATTTTTAAAAATAAAAAAGTTATAAAAGCTAAAAATATTTAAAAGTAAAAACAAAAAGTTGAAAAAAGTTCAAACGAGTTAGATAAAAGCCAGAGAAAAGTCTAAACTAATTAGAAACAAATCAGACAAAGTTAGAAAAAAGAGGAGAAAAAACATTCGGACAAAATGTTTTAAAAAAAGTTAGTAAAAATCTGAAAAAGTTGGAAAAAATCCATGCAAATTAAAAAAAATAAGAGAAAGTAAAAAAAAAAGTAAAAAAAATAAAAGAAGTTAGAAAAATATTTTATGAAGAAAAAGAAGGGAAAGGTTAAAAAAAAGTATTTATATATTTAAATATTCAAATTTAAAGTCAGAAAAAGTTTGATTTAAAAAGGATCATAAAGTTATAAAACTAACTGCTTACTATTATAATTCTGATACAAAGTTTTTTCTATTTTTCTTTATTTTTCTATAAAGATAGAACTTTGACTTTGTAAGCTTTCTAGTTTTCGTACGTTTAACCTCTTTGTGTGTCATGGACACAAAAAGGAGCCACAACGAGTAAAGCTGTCAGCAAATAAACGTCTCCTTCCTTTCTCTTCATTTTCTCTGCAACAAATTTTACTTTGGTGAAGTCTGCTCAGAGGACCCCAGTGTCTGTGTGTTGAGTGGTATATGAGTTTTTTTTAGGATGGCGGTTTCAGTGTTACTGCTGCCAAAGTAATGAAAAGACTCAATGGTAAAGTACAAAGTGAAGACAGCTGTAGGTCTGTGTTCACTGAGAGTGAGTGACAACACACCGATATCATTAATGCTTAAGTTCCAACTGAAAGTCCTAATATGACCACAAGTATTTTCTAAATTTTGTGGCAGAAGACGTTCCGATCTCTGCAAGTGGATCATGTTTATGTCATCGGTGCCATAAAAATCAGAAAGATCATTCATCCTTTCATTTGAGCAGCTCGGAGGAATGTGGTGGAAGGGAGCTGGTTTGAGCGAGCTTTGATGCTCCCTCCAGATAACTGCCTCCCTTTAAGCAGTGACATCCTGTCAGCATGAAACTTCTTCTCATCTCTCAGGTTCTCCACCACAAGATGTTTAAACCTAGTTCATACGTAGAGGTGAAGGAAGAGTCCCAAATACAACAGACTTTGTGGTTTTTCTTGCTTTACAGAGGCCTTTGCGGCCAATTTATTACAGGATGACACGCAGCAAAGTAATTCTGATACTAAAGCATTTTTCATGTCTCATTTTGTTGTTGTTGCTCTCAGTAAATAGGTATTCAATTCAACTGATCATTGCGCATATGGCATGTTTTAACATTCAGACTAAGCTTATTAAACCATTAAATCAAACACAAGACACATTACAACAAAAAAAGCAATTAGTAAATGGGGTTTTATAATAACATCACCTTAAAGAGTTAAATAAGCTGTAGTTAATTAAAAATCATAAAAATATAAATAGTTGTACAAAATGTATATTTAGGTGCAAGTTCATTTCATTCCATCCATTCATTCATTTTCTAAACCTGCTTTATCCCATTCGGGGTCACGGGAGTGTCTCAAGCTACACGTGCAGAAGAGAAAGACAGGCAAGGAAGTAAGAAGCCAATCAATAAAGTGAGAAGTTTTGACGCCAACTAAAATAAGTGGATGCAGAATTTAATTACTTTGTGACAATGCGATACAGGTAAGTACAATATGATATAATGTGTGTAAACCATGCATTTCGAACAGAAAATGAATGCTAATTGTGCACAGCGTTAGCGCTAAAACAAATATTGGATAAGCTCTCATATCTAAAGTATGACGACTTTAAATGAAAATTTTGGAGACTAAAATGCACCTTTATACAGTAAACCAGAGCAGTCCTTTCTCTTTGGACTCTGTTGGTGGACTTTGAAGTGCTCCGGAACTTCGGCTGAAAATTTGGAAATACAAATGTAACTGAAATTCTGCTGAATTCATTTATTTTGATGATTATTTTCACTAAAGTTTCTGTTTATTTTAATGTAAACTGTGTCGTACATTTAAGTTAATCTTGCAAAAAGACATTGGAATTTGTCCAGTTAATTCTATCTACAGAATTTGTTGTTCTTAGTAGGATTGAAATTTAATTTAACCCTTTGTTTTCCTGCTAAGTGGAGGCACCATTAATATTAACCTTAAATTAGAATTAGTCCAAAATTAGTAATAATTCAAAACTTTAAACCATAACTTGTATCTGCTGTTTACCAAATTTAAAACTAAAGTAGCAAGTACCCAGGACACTGACCCAACTTAAAGAAGTTTCTTAAAACAAAAACCGTCCAGCACCTGTTTTTGGTAGCTCACACACAGATCTGTTGACAGAATTCCTTTGGATCTTGTGTCAAATCTTGCACTTTGTGGGGATGGAGAACAGTCAAGGAAGAGAGAAAAGGGAGTCTGTGGATTTTCGTGACAAGTCCACAGGGAGAATCCAAAAGCACATACATAAAGACAATCCATGTCCGGCAACAACGATCCACTGAAGAGCATAGAGGCAGAGGTTTGGTCGGGGACAGAAATGTGGTCAACACGCACCCAACTTGGCATGAACTTGACCTAAAACAAAGGCTGGAACATGCAGAAGACCTACTATAAAACCTGGCAACTTGATAAACGGCAACAGAGCAATAAATAGGGCATGACAAGAGCCAAACAAAGCAATATCGGAGAGATCCAGCCGTACTGTTTTGAGCCAGATACTATCTGGATACCATGAATTAAAAAACCTCAGTTTTAATATGAATTTTTTCATATTTGTCCTTCATCATAATAAAAAAATGCCATTTGATTGGGTCTTTAAGAAACTTTCCTAAAAACATGATTTATTTTTTTAGTAGTTTAGATTTCGCTTTTTTTTTTCATTAAAGAGGAATGCAACTTAAAAAAATCCTCTTTCCTGAATATTTGACTCTG
Organism: Adrianichthys oophorus; assembly: GCA_036245035.1. Taxonomy (NCBI): domain Eukaryota; kingdom Metazoa; phylum Chordata; class Actinopteri; order Beloniformes; family Adrianichthyidae; genus Adrianichthys; species Adrianichthys oophorus. The sequence goes on from BSAI01000073.1 coordinate 1,839,185, forward strand.
CAGACTACCATGTAACATCCAGAGGACTCTGTGAAATTTGTTGCAGTTGCAATTATTAATCATCCTCTGTGTCACAAAGCAAGTAGCTCCTCCCCCTCTTGACACCTTCGGGTTTAACCTGATTGAGAACAAGTGAGAAGAAGCTCCCAGGTCTCATGATGTCTTAATTGTATAGTTCATGATGCCTGCAGGTGCTTGGGGTTTCAGGTAGCTTTAATTGATGTTGAGTTACACAAATGTAACAGAATCGTTGGCAGAAAACTGTCAGAGGCTTAGTAAAAAAAAAAAGTTGTTAGAAAAAGTCTGTCAGGCATTAGAAAACTTTAGTTTTTCACTCATTTCTTTCTCCTGACATTCCTTTGATTTGTTTCTTGATGTTTTGTCCTGCACACATTCACAGCGTGCACTGAGATGGGTGTTGAGAAATGGGACACACATTTAAACGAGCATCTTGCCTAACCGGCTCCCCCCTTTCAACCCCCACATCTCCAAACACGAAACTGTGAAGTCCTAACGAGCAATAATCCCTTTTCCCGCCCCGGTTCAAAAGTGAACGTTAATCTGCATCGTTGACCCTGGTTTTTGATTGGCCCCAGGGTCAGGCTCTGTTTTGACTGTTTGTCGCCCCGTGCCGCCTGGCGTGTGTTTGATCTTCAGTCAGATGGTAGAAGAGCTTTCAGTTCAATCTTCACGTTTCAGGTCCATTCCAGGAGACGATAAAACGAGACCCTGTCAGACCGGTCAGTTGGTACTGGACTGGAGTTTTATTCATGATATGATTCTGAAGAAAGTTTTATTTTGGTAAACTCCTGGATTCTCTGCACCACATCCGACTTAGTCTTGACGCATGTCAAGTCGCTCGATCATGTTTCAAAAATCCATCAGCTACTTTCTTAAAGCAGCTGCACCAACCACTGTACCGAAATCTCAGATAAATCACAGTTAACAAAAAAATTTATTTGGAAAGTTACGTTTTTATAGAAAAGAGGAAACAGAAGAAGAGCTTTTGACTTCAAAATAAAAGAAAGCTGCATTTAGACAAAAACCAGGAGACTTTACTCCACATATGCATTTTTTGTGACAGTTGTTCCCACAAACCATTACAATAATGCAGAATATTCTGCATTATTGCCTCATATTACAAGCAAGCTGCTAATAAAGTTGTTCAAACACTGAATTTATGTGTACAAAAATTGGATGCGAACTTCAGTCTCGTACAGGTCGGTCCATAAAAATACTGTCAGACATTAAACTGGAGCCTGAAAAAGGTTGGGGACCACTGGTGTAATGCAAAACTTTTACAGCAAAACTAGCTCTTTCTATAGGATGTGGTCCTCCTCTGATCATTCATCTGCACCAACCAATCTGATCAAATACAGATCTTAATACAGGCTTCACACTTTATGTGTTTCCAGAGGAGTAATCCAGCTCCATGAGCTGATTCTTTAGTGATTTTGGAGGCTTCAGTGGAAAAAGGGCATTAAATTTCATGCTTCCATGGTGGTTAACATGGCCATTAAACATGCAATTCCTCTACACTTTTATTTTTGCAAATAAATCATGCCCAGACTACCAAAACAAAAACCACTAACCAGTCACACGAAATAAAAAACCTGAAAAAGGACACAAACCAAGAATATTTTAGCTAGAGTTTAATCCTGAGGTCAGTGACACTTGCATATCAAAATAATTTCAAATGATCATTTTCTCTTCAATTTCCAACTTCCAACTTTAACCAAAACTGCAGCTCACAAGTGATTGTGAAGGAAGATTCGGGGAGTTCTTTTGCAGACGTTGAGACACGATCTCAGCGAGTCACAACCCCGCTCATCCGCAGGCTCAGATCAAAGCAGTCAGAAGCGGGACTGTGTCGGATCGCCATGTCTGACCTGGGAAGATCAAACCAGAGGTGGGGTTAATGCCTGCTGGAACCGTCAATCTGCTTCCCATTTTCTACCTGCTGAATCATCTCACTGTTTTTCACAGGGTCTGTCAAGGAAGTTCAAGGTAATCTGACATGTCAATTATGGTGGATTTACTGTTATCAAGGAGTCTGTGCCAAAGGAATCCACCCTGTGAGCTTCCTGGATTAAAGCAGCATCTAACATCTGGGATGTTTGATGCAGGAAACGCAAAAACAACACTTATGTTTCAAATTAGCCTTTACATTTTTTTACCCTTTCATTTACTTGATGTTTTTCAGTCATTTTATGAAAAGACAATCGCTCTACGTTTGGGACAGCTTCTCTAATTGGATCAACGAGTTTACAGCGTTAGATTGTCTATTGATTTGATAATTAAGTTGTTAGTGGTCATGATTATGTTCTACCAGTTATGACCCGACGTTCATGGGAACAGTTCAAGCTCTAAATGAGCCATAATAGGAGTCAGCTGGCAAAACTAACACTAATAAAACTGCCTGACAACACTACAGGAATGTTGCCTCAATTAATGGAATCTACCAGCCTCTCTTCTGTCTGGTGCCAAGGCACATGTGGAACCTCTAAAAGCCAGTGTTTCTGGTGGGATGAAGTACCCCCTCAAACCAGTCACACCAGGAGATCAGGATGCAGCGCTGACTGAAGTTCAAAGGCTCGGCACCGGGCTGGGTCCCCTAAAAGCATTAGAGTACGCACGCACTCGCTTGGGGAGAGAGTTTGTGCAGTTAGACACAAATTTACTGACGGAAACTTGGTTTATTGGCAGATCAATGACGGAGTAAACGAAGAGTCAGGACGGAGAAGGTTGAGAAGGATGTTAAAAGGTCTGCAGATATATTCAAAACATCTTTGTAGCTGTAAAGAGGCTTCATTTAAAGTGCAGTAAATCAAACGTCTAAACAAATATTTATAAATGCTTATGTGAAACATTTTGGGAGAAAATACAAAAGCAGTCACGCAAAGGAATGCAGGAGACGCAACAAGGAGGCAGACAGGAGCAACACTGCAAAGCGGGAGGAGGGAGGCTGGAGGGATTCTCCAGCCTTTGGTGAAGCAACATGGGGGCCGATTCAAGGCCTTGGGATGATATTAAAGTGACCTGAACAACTCTAGACACAACAGGCCCCTAAACGGTCCTGGCTCCAGTGTGGAATGGACCTCCCACACCAGCTTACCTCAGACATCTCCACGTCTCAGCCTGGGACACCGGCTTAAATAAGAAACCTGCATGAGATTTCAACAAAGACGCTAATGAACAAATTCCTGACACAGATTGCTGGTCATTTTACTAATTATAGCTCTTTAAAAAGTGGATTTGTTTCTGGTTGAGGGGGGTTGAACTGTGGCTCCAGAAGAACGTCACCATTTTTGATTAAACTCTTACCAATTGGAAATAGGACTGCATGTTTATAGTGGTTTTATGCAACCAGTAATTAAAAGTGACCATAATGAATTGCATTATCCTTTAATGACAGTCATTAAGCCACATTCTAGTTAAGGATAATTTCTAGCTTTTGTATAAATGGGCAACTCTGCACCTCATTTGTAATTACAGGAGGCGAAAAGCAGTTCTGATGTTGGCAATGGCAAAAAAGTGTCAAGAAAAACACAAAAAGCACAATCTCTGTTTTCAAGGCTAGACTTAAAGCCTTCATATTTGATGGGTCATGTCTAAGGTTGGCATGGGTGGCCCTAAGCCGTGTCTTCAGTTTCGCTGCATAAAACACGTGGACAGACGTCAAACCACGCCCACCACCCGTTAAATTTAGGGACAAGAGGAGAGTGTGCAAAAAAGGAAATTCTATTCAAGCAAGGCTGTGGTTGGAAATGTAAATGTGAGGGTAAGGGTAACTAAGGGTGAAGTAGGTGAGATGCCTCTGACCCCCTCATTACCCTGCGCAGGGAGCTCATTAGCGCTGTTCACGTGACACGTGCGTGCTCCTGTTAGAAATGAGGACATTAGAACATCGGAGTGTAGTCTGTGGGGGCATCTTATGGACGTTCTCCATTCGCATACGGTCATTAAGGAGCCAGTTTGCTCACCTTACTAACCACTGGACTGGAACGTAACAGCATCACCCTTACGTCATAATCAAAATTTAAACCTGTTTTTTTTTTTTTTTAAATGGTGAAAAAAACCCAAAAAAACATCACAAGCAAAGCAGGAAGTTGTTCAGTCCATTACAAGCTTCTATGATTTACAAGCCATGTGAAGCTTTGTACGACAGTTCCTTAAGTAATGGGGGTCCTGACCACATCCGTCCTGCCCTCAGGTCTTTGCACTGACTTCCTGCCGCTCAGAGGATGGACTTTAAAACAGTTCTGCTTGTGTTCTCAGACATGTTGGTTCTATGAAGCTCAGAGAGGCATTGTGCTGGTGTCCAGTGTCTAGACTGAACACGTGGAAGCCGCGTTTTAGCTTCATGCTGCGAAAATCTGAGCTTCCACTCAGGCAATGTTTATTTGTCTTTTTTCTGTTTTAAATTTGTTTTTAAATAAAATGAATTATTTTGTTTTTATTATGTGTGTTTTTAATTTATCATTTTTTCCCCATAAAACACATTGAAACACTTTGTGTATGAACACAATGATTCATTTACAAGTTTGCAAATCAAAGTTAAAACACATATTCTGACTATATTTGATTCTTTTTGAATAAATTGATATTTTAAATTTATTTTTCTTTTAACAAGCAAATAAAAACACAATAGATTGACCCTACAGTCTGTGGTTGTGATAAATCTGTTCTCTTATTGTTGTCTTTGTATGAAACAATCCACCACCAATCTCTGGACTTTTTCAACTGAACATGTTCTGGTGCTCTTCCTTCATCTCCGTAAAGATCTTTAAATGATTTCTGTGAGTGAAAGAGGTTGTAGAAGCGCCCCACCTTTTTACTCATTTTTGACTTTTAAAAAAGTTTTTTTAGAACGAGTTGAAATTCTTATCTTAGAAATAATCATAAAGCTTGAATGTGTGCTGGTTTAACACCCAGTCATCTATGACTGAGACCGGATCAGTTGTAATTAGTTGAAAAAGTGGAGAACAGGAGATTTCTTTTCCTCCATCGTCTTTTCAATATGAAGATTACAACAAAATCCAGTCGATGTACTGTAATGTTTGTCCCTGAGACAAACCAACAACACACAGTTCCACTTTTTATACTAATTGCATGTGAATGAATTACATTCTCAGTTTTTTACTTTGTGTTGTTTTTGTCTTACTCCCATTTATTACTTGTATTTTTTGTGTATTTGTTTATGTCTGTTGGTACAGAGTACATGTGTGTAGATGGCACAGAAAGAAATTCATAGCGCTGAGAACTTGGCTTCCCCTTTGCAAATGACAGTAAATACTTGAATCAGTAGATATAATCTGTTTTTATCTGAACTGAATCAGATTTTATTAAAAAACAGGTTGGTCTGATGTTTTTGGCTTTTTGTACATCACCATGAGTTAACTTCACTTGTGAACTTGAGCTTCAAAACTAAAATGAATTGATGCGAATTGAACAGAAAAAACACTGTAGATCAGATATTTTCCATTTTTAAACAAGAAGAAGAAACATTTGTAACCGTCGTCCTGGCCCACCCATGTAAACATTTTTACAAGTTTCACCACAAAAACACTTTTTAAAAACTCCCTTTTTAGAGAGAAAAGGGAAACGTGATGCTTTGAAACACACGTTTTTACAGTGTAGACCTACTTACACCAAACAAACAGTACCAAACATGCTAGAGGAGGATTATCCAGACAATCTTTTTTTTTTAAAGCGTTATTCTTGTTGCTGGGTCCAAAGAAAAAAATAAGAAAAAGATCTGACAGACTTTGTGAGAACTTATGTTCAAACTTCTTGTTTCTTTGCAAACTTTTTCAAAGGTAAACATGGCACTGACAGCTGTAGCAGAAACCTTGCTGATGTGAGAACTAAAAAAAAAAAAAAAAAAAACCAAAACTTGACTGCTGTCCTCTGTTTGTTCTCCTTTGGGATTCAAAATGCAACTTTATTCTGGGTCTTCAATGTGACTTTTGGTTTTCTTATTTCGTTCACACATGTTTTAAATGTAAATTGTCAAATATATCACATAAGTGTGAATGTATCCCAGGAAAAAAAAAAATCAGCTTTCCATGGAGATATCTACAAATGTTTTTTCCACAGAATCCAGATTTTTCCCATTGTTACTTACCCATTACTTGAACAAATCAACCAATTAGACATTTTTTTTTGCATCTAAACGACGACAGTATTTGATAGTTAAAAAACATATTTCATCTGTGAATACTCCATACATTTTGATGAAGAAATGATGCATAAAATCCTACTCCGATAGTCTTTTAAGCCATTATCAAAGCGTTCTCAGTGGTATTTTAATCATGATTATGCCGTTTGTAGCCAAAAATCAGTGTCGTTTTCTAGGACAGTTTCTGCAGAGCGGCAGGAGTTCATCAAAAATTTGCCTCTGAGATGTGGCTGAGACATTGGCGCCTTCTCCGTTTACACTCTCTCCCCCTAGCTTACAGCCCCTCACACCAACAACCTAACATTAGCGGTGCAACAAAAACAGTGAGCCTTAACAGTTTTGATCCAGATTCCAGCTTAGAAAACAAAGACGTACATGGATCTATTTGTCTGCAAGTGGATGCATCAGAATGGAGCGGAGCAGGGAGCTTGTGTCCCGCCCAGCGTAATGTCACAAATATGATCTCTTTAAAGAGCATTTTTTTTGTCTGCTCCTGATTCACATCGTCTTGAATAAAGTAAATCCTCAGAAATGCAATTTTGAGCTTTTTTTTTTTTTTTAAATATGTCCTCCATCAGCAAAACATGCTAAGAGAACAGAACAAAAACACAAAAAAAACCAACCATTTTCATCTGAGTGAGTTTGTTAAAATTCATTTTGAAATGCTCCTTCTTTAAGAACAGATTCACTTCATGTGCAGCTCAAAAGAGCAGATTAAACAGGCTTAGACTATGGATTCTGTTGGGGATTCAAGAATATCAGGAAGGTTTTCTGCGTTTGTGGGTGAAGGGGTTTGGGGGATCTACTAATTGAATTTCTTTGTTTTTCATTCTTTGACTCCATAAAGCACTTTTGCTTGATTTTGCTGTATAGAAAGTGCCCGACTTTGTAACTTCCATTTTCTGCTGTTTCACCTCAGAACATGTGTTCCTTCTTAAATTACATCAGACCAAAGAACAGTCACTTTGTCAAAACACGTCTCTGAAGTCAGAGAAAAGAAATGAGAGAGTTAGCGGACAGATGCGTCGGAGCTGCAAGCAGGACTGTGTCAGGAGCATTATTTAGCAGAAACACTTATCTGCTGTTAGCATTGCAGGCCTCCAGGGCCTTGCCCTCAGCACCTACTCCTTGATCTTCACACCAGGCTGCTGTTGGACCAGATTGGCCGGTCTTTTGACTGACAGCTTCAATAAGGCTAATTACAGTAAGCTCCAGGGCTCAAGTTATGTTGTCTGGTGACTCCACCTACTGTGGAGCCAGAGCGACTGTGTTAACTATGGTGTTGGACCAAGGTAGGCATCAGTCAGCGGCTGCTGGACCTCACAGCAGTAAACACAGACACACACCCTCATTCAGTTACAGAGCTGCAGCTCACAAAACCAGGATTAGAAGTGAGACAAAGCGCTGACTTGTTTCTGATTGAATAAACTCACAAAGTAAAGTGATGTATTCAAACTGAAAATGAGTTGTTGCCAGTGTGGAAAACAGCAGGACAAAGATGCAACAGAATGTTGATGTAAAAACGTGCTTACAGTTTTGACTCCTGTGACTTTTAGCTTTAACTTTGTTTTACAAAAACATAATTCAGACTGAGGTTTTCTGCTTCTACTTAATTATTTCTCAAGAAAACAAAAAAAAACAAACTACCTTAAAAACATCAGTAAGATGTTGATAAATAGAGAAATTGTTTTTTTTTTTAAAGCAATTGTTCATCTTTTCACCATAAATTGACCTTTTTTAACACTCGACTTTGGCACATGTTGCTGTTTTGGGTTGATTGTGTGAATAACTTACATGCACTTAGATGATGGTTTTGTAGGAATGTCTGAGAAGACTGTTCATTCACTTTAAAATGAGGTTAGCTTGCTCTACAGCCTGTAACGGCTTGAAACAAGTTTAAGATGGATTTGGTCATTTCAAGTAATTATTGTAGACAATACAACAACAAAAACAAAAGGATCAAATGCATTTCAGAAATAAAGATATTAAGAACAAAGAAAGATAGAAGAAAATAACTAATCACTCATGGTCAGAAATAGAGATGTTCGCAGTGATGCGTACAATGCACACTTAGGTCACATTAGATTCATTAAATATGATTATCAAAGTCAAGTAGACTTGTTTTTTTTTTAAAGGAGTGGGAAGAAGTAAACCTATATAATTTCACCAAGATTACATTATTTGGTAATAAACAACATATCTATTTTAACTGGAATCAAAGTGCTTTGCAAATATGTTGCTTTGTCATGTTTCTCATTTGTTGATTCACCCCCCCCAAAGCACCACAGGGAGGGTCCACGGTTTTTAAAAATAATATCCATTTAACCAGCTTTTGGCTGAAATGTAGAAGATACTGATATTTTATGTATTCACATTTTGTTGGTTTTTATATCTACTTTTGAGATTCTGTGGATCTCAAAGCAGCAGTGTGCTCCAAAGGTGTGATGTTCAGGCCCACTGGTATGATGTCCTGACATCTACCAACCACCGCCTCACCTATGGGTTCAACAGCATCCTACCGTCTTGTAGCTGTCCCCTGAGAAGGAAAGGCTAAGGGAGTAAACCCCAAGAGAAAAACCGACCTGGATTCTGTTAGGCAACTCCTGTAAGTTGATGCCAGATCGATGATTCATATGATGACGGCAGCAGATGACCTGACCCTACTGCTAGTGTCAGGAATTGGTGGCATAGGACCCAAAATGCAGGCAATCAGGATTGGTAACAAGGCAGAGCAGATGATCTGACAAAGAACTGAAAACCAGACACTTAAATACACTGAGGTTGATGAACTAAATGCGGACAGCTGTGGATGATTAACCTGAAACTGGTGTGACTGACAAGGTCAACTTAGAACATGACCACATATAAGAAAACCCAAACTAAACCACAGAATCCTCACGATTGTGCTCTTAAATATTTGGTTAAAGTAATCTTGATGTTGTTTGTGGTTTATTTATTTCTATGACAGGAGTTGTACTTAAAAAAAGTGATGCAAATGAAAAGACGTACATTTCTCAGAACTTCTCTCAAAGTAGGCTCTAATTGTTTCAAAAGACCTGTGGACCTGCATGTGGCCCCGCTCCCAGCATTGTGATCACAATGGGACTTAGTGTTATTTCAGCCTGGTTTGCATTCTCTCTTAGACACCGGATGGAGTTGAACTGGACTAATGATTAAATGAAAATGAAATGAGTTTTTCACATTAATAAAACGTACTATAGAAACTTAAACCTTTTCTAATTATTAAATCTACTTGGTTTTGTTGGGTTAGCATGAATTATTTATATTTTAATTTTGAGAAGTACTCTATAAAATTAAGTAACACCTAACATTCTAATTCAAGTTGAGATAACTCAACAAGATGATGTCAGATTATATCTAGCTTTGTTATCATAACTTATACAAGTCTAGTTAAACTGCACCTTGATCGTCATACAGCACTATGAATAAATGATGTTGCACTAACATATGTGCATTCAGATACTCTGACAGGAATGTTTCTTGCTTTATTAACACATTTGATTTAGATGGAAATAATTTCCAAATTGTATTATGTTCGCCCAACAAATGATTTTTGATTATATATTTCAACAAACCATTCATTTCCAGACTCACCGCTGTGATTGCTGGGATATGCAGCAGCGTTGAATTATAGGATCCATTCTAATTCAGTTTGAACTGAAAAGAAAACATCAAAAATCATTTTACTTCAACATCAAACTAGATTCCTATTTAGATTCTTATTTAGATGTCATGCCATTCTGGGTACAGGGCATTGTATGTGTTTTTATACATTTTAAAAAGTTTTTACCTAGGTAGGAGCATTTCTTTAAAAACAAAGTTTGATTAAAAAAATAATGAACATATTTCCGACAGAGTTGTTCTTAAAGGAACATCATGTGATTTTCCTCTCAAATTTAAACTTAATTTTCTTACGTGGCCTATATCATGCTCTTCTAAGCCTTTCAGAGTAAACTTTATACATAAATATGATAATATTACCTTTGGCACACTAAAGAATAAATTTTTATGAAATGTAAATAATTTTCACAAGCTCCTTTTCCTACCTGAAAGTAAGGTGCATCAATTTCTGAGGCTCCGCCTTTCGCTCTTTGTGAGTGCTGCCCATTTCATGTCGTCATCCTAAAGCTGACCTCGGTAGTGTGTCTGCATTTTGCCCACAAAAAGAAAACCAAGTTCAAAACTTTTGTAAAGATGGATTTGCATATTCTGCAGCCTTACACTCTTGACCCAGAGTCTGATCCAGAATTTGAAGTGCACGAGGTATCAAAGCGACTCCGACTTTGTACTTTTTTGTAAAATGAAAGTGTTTTGCTGATCACCACTAGTTCAGTGGAAAAAGTGGGTGTTTGTGTTAGCCTTGGGGTGGTGCTGGCAGCGCAGATGCTTCCTGGAAAGGGCTGTTCTCACTTTGTGCCATTTGGGAGGGGCTGGTTCTGGCTCAGAGCACAGGTTTTTAGAGGAATGCTCAAAGATGCACAAATGGAGCCATTCATTCATTTTCCAAACCGCTTTATCCCTTTCGGGGTCACGGGGTTGCCGGAGCCTAACCCGGCTACTCATGGGCGAAGGCAGGGTACACCCCTGGACTGGTCGCCAGTCTGTCGCAGGGCTACTGTCACAAACCCATGCACACTCACATGCACACCTAGGGACAATTTAGAGTAACCAATTAACCTACGAAGCATGTTTTTGGACGGTGGGAGGAAGCCGGAGTCCCCGGAGAAAACCCACGCATGCACGGGGAGAACATGCAAACTCCACACAGAAAGGTCCCCATTGGTGACTCTGTTTCAGGTCCCCCAGCCAGGACTTGAACCAGGAACCTTCTTGCTGTGAGGCAAGAGCACTAACCACTGCCCCACCGTGCAGCCCCTAGCCCCAAATGGAGCCAAATACAGCTATGGGGTTGTTTTTCATGAGGAATTAACACTTAAAACTTAAAAAAGTAGATTTTGGATGATATTAGACCTTAATATGTGTCCTTTATCATGAGAAAAATGCTATACAAAGCTGTTAAAAAATATCTATCCGTCCGTCCGCCCGCCCGCCCGCCCGCCCACCCACCCACCCACTATCTATCTATCTATCTATCTATCTATCTATCTATCTATCTATCTATCTATCTATCTATCTATCTATCTATCTATCTAAAGAAACTCAAACATAAAAAAGAGCCTCTCAGCTTCTGTTTGCTCAGCTGCAGGACAAAACAAACAGGGAAAAAAATGGAAACCACCTCTTTAAATGTGACATTTCATGAAAGAGCAGCGCAGGTTCAAGTCCTGTGTTCACCTAAATGTCTGTTTCTGTCAGAACCATCTCTGGACGGTCCACCAAACCTACCAAAGCTGCAGCGGCACATTGTCTCTGGTGTATGTTTTGCTCCCCGCTAAAGCTCATACACTTAACATTAAGCAAAGTACTCACATGTTGCTGAAGCCAGTAAAACTGCTTGGGTACAAAAGCCGGAGGTATTTGTGGGCTAAATTACATTCATTTTACTCTTGGCAATTTTAATGGTAAAACACTTAGCTTTGGAATTTTCATTCCCTTTGTATGCCATTGTAATGAACACAAACCCATAATTGTTTCTCACCCCGAGGCACTACCTTGGCTTTTTAATTTTCCATCGCTTGCTCAGTAGTTGTGCCAAGTTTTCCTCAGGTAATGCTGAGACTCTGACTCATGGGGTGCAGACCATGAGAGCAGGGCACTTTTGAACGGAGCTAAATATATACTGTATTCATAAAAGCTTCCTGGGTATTTGTCTTACGAGCCAACTCTGTACTCTGCAACTTTTAAGTGAGGCATGGATCACGTGTTAGTTTTTTTTTTTGTAGATAGCTGTTTAATAAGGTTCTACTTAACAGCATCATTGTGCTAAGTACAAGAGGAGCAATCACTCAAAGGTAATTAAAGGCTAAAGTCAATTCCTGAAACAGCCGCATTCATCACAGCAGCACTTCAATGGTGAGAAGAAGTAATTATTGCTTTTCTGTTGTGACAAAAGGAGCACAGAGCAATATCTTCTGTGGCTCTAAATAAAGGAAAAGCCAGCAACAGTGACAGACGGACGAGCAAAGGTTTTATAAAAATGAATGTGGGGAAAAAAACGTTACAGATGTGCAAATTTGGCACGAAAGGGACGCTTTTACCTTGTTGCTCAACGCTCAGTCACTTCCTGACGACTCACAATGGATGTCCGCATCTAAAACCACACAAAAACAAAACCACCGCAGGATTCATCACAGCTAAGGCAGATTTGCAACATCTCACGACAGTAATCACAAACAAATGGGACTTTTTAAAACTCATTGTGATGTCGTCACAGACTAAAAATCACTTTATTTTCATTTTACTGACAGAAAAAGCTAAATGCACTTGAAAAGTATTTAATCTAGTCCTGCCTTTATTTTGATCAAACCTTTCCAGCAACATGCCACTTCAAACTCTCCTTTTACTTATCTATTACCTTTATCTGCAGAAATGGAATCTTAGGAAAGTAAAAAGACCCTGGTTTCAAGGAAAGAATATAGGAAATAGTGATCTTATTAAGAAAGTTTTACAACTGCAAAATAATCGCAGTTTAAGAAAACATGTCTTAAAATAGGATTTCTTGATAAGATCTTCATTTTTTTTTACTTTTTGAAATGACATTTTTCAAATTTGGAGAACTTTTGAGTGATTCCTCGGAGGCCTGTTGCATCTTACATGTAAAGTGTGCAGCAGAGGAAGCTGCATTCTTGTGAGTGAACACTGGGGAGAGCCCGTCTACTCAGGGTGAGCCAAGCTTTTCACACGAGTCCATTTAGGCGCAGCATCAATCACTCCACCAAACGCTGCGGTTTCATTTGCTTGTTTTGACAAGACTATTAGCTTACAAGATTGCACCTTAAAAGTGTGTGGCCATTCGGAGATAAACACAGGTGGCATCATGAGAAATGAATTCACCGCCAGCCAGCGGGTGTTGAAGTTGACAGATGTTCAGTCTGTTGCCTCTTTGTGAACTCTTGTAGGTGCAAAAGGTAAAACAGTTAACACGGCTAATGAGGCAAAGACGACTCCTAATGCTAATGCCAAAAAGTTCTCCATCAGTCTTTTGCTGCATTTCCATCCCGTTTGCCCAGATTTAATTCAAATTAGACCCATTTTAGGAAAGAGCGTCTCACTGTCTGCCACATAATGAGCATCTCTACTTTTATTTTACATGTGCAATCACTCTGTTTGGGTGGTCCTGCCAATATGCTCTCTTATTTAGGTGTATAAACATGAGAAAAGATGGAAAATCTCAACAAGATGCAAAGATAATGACATGCTATGTACATAAACATATGCTTCATACAGTAGACGTTCCTCAAACAAATTTCAAGTCGACTTAAATCACGTTTGGTCTTTGAGGCCCTGCAGGAAGAGCCGGATTTGAAGTGGACAGATGGATTCAGAGCTCGTCTGTTCTTGACAAGTGAAAGTGGATTACAAATGCAGACAAAAGCTCTCGATTGCTCACAGAATTGCAAACGTGCACAAAAGCATTGGTGCATGCACATTGAAATGGAAACGTGTTTAGTCTGTGAGTGCCAGCAGTGTGCCACAGTTCTGAAAGACAGGGCAGTGCAAATAAAACACTAATGACACTATAATGGCTCATTAGTTTGTGATGTGGGCTGCATTGTGTGCACGCGTGTGAAAACATGAGGATGTCTAAGTGTATGTGTGTGTGTATGTGTGTGTGTGGGTGTGTGTGTGTGAGATAGAGCCAGAAATGCCTGCAGTTCCAGCGTTTCCCAGGCCAACCTGACGAGGTGAGACTCTCTGGCACCAGCCTTGTAATGCCGCCTCAGGGGGAGCTGTACAGTGCTGCAACCTACAAGCGAAGGTATGCGCACACAATTGCACACTTATTCTGAAAAGCCAAAGGCCATGCAGGTTGTGTTGTCCCACTTTGGTGTCTTTTTCTTCTGGTCAGTTTTTTTGCATACCATAAAAGCAGATAAAGGAGCGGTAGATGTTGAAGAAAGGGGCCTTTTTCCCATTACCACGCTGTTATACACTTAACACTGCAGTTAAAAAGTGCTGCTCGCTGTAGTCGTGGCTGAGTCTCGGGGTCACGTCTTTTCATGTGTTTGACATTATTAGCAGAGCTACCATGTAATCCAGACTCAATCCTCCAGCCAAAGAGACTTTATTGGGGGTAAAGGGTGATGGTTATGGAAGCTATTAGACAGTAATGGAATAAACTCCATCTCTTTGGTTTCTACGGTCCCTGGAGGACAGGGCTTCTTTGGTGAAGTTCTTCATCACCCTCCGTACAGGCCAAATCTCTGACTCTGATAATGCCCGTGCGTGGTTATTATTTTAAATTTGGTCATCTCTGAGAGAGCTTTCCCAGAGTCAGAGCAGAAGGGAGGGATGAAGTGAGGAGATAGGATCAGTAACAAAAGTAACAGGATGTTGGACATTAACTTTTTAATTTCGGCTTTTGGGCAAAATGTTTGACCTTTTTTTCATTAAATTGTGTTTAGTTGTGTGACTGAAAAACAGTGGAAAAACTCAGTTAAGAGATCCCTGTGTCTTGCAGAACAGTTTATTATCCAACATTAGCATCAATTACACTCATCCAAGCTGTTACACAGATCATTGTCGGTTAAAGGGCCATAATTACAAGGAATTAGCTTCAAAAGGCTTTCAGACAGTTAAGATACCAAGTTCTTTAAAAGATTCACCACAGGTTGTCTCCATTCTTCTTTTCCATTTCAAAAAGGCTCCTTTTGTTGAGGATTTTTTGTCTGATCTGCTGATAGAAAAAAAGTCAGCCAAAGATTTGCACTGATCCCCTCATAGCTTTCAAAATAAAACTTTATTTGCATGTTTACCCTCCTGTCGTCATAGGTGACGGTGTAAGGAGCATGACTGAAGGTATATGCCATGGTCCTCCGTCTCACCTGCGTCTGGAGGGCCTGCGGTGGGGCGTCTGGCTCTGTGAGATTGTGGCACAGAGGGTAAGCCCCCCTGCTCCACCAGAACGTGTTTTCCTTTCTCTGTGTTTGGACACACAGCAGACAAGTTGAGGTTAGGACAACACTCCACAAGGAGCCAAAAGACTTATCCAACAAGTTATTAGGAGCAGGGTCAAGTTAAGAGAGCTAAGCCCCATAATTCCCCGTGCAATGCTGCAGGTGAGGTAAGACCCACCTGGAGATCCTTGACCTCCAGAGAAGCTGGGCTGGCAGACATGAACAAACATGGACATAAAAGTTAAATAAGAATTCAAAGAAAAACTTGGTTAAAGTTTTGCTTTTTCTGTGTTTTGTCTGCAGCAAGTCATTTTTAAAAGAAAAGAGTCAATCTGGAAGACAGGAACCTTTAAACAAGCTGTAATCAGCTCCAAAGAAAGGAGGAAAAATAAATAAAATAACAACAAAATGCGTTTGCAGGTCTGCACTACTACTTGTTTATATCGCAGCCCTTAATTATGTCTTTTATGTCTGTTTATTGGCTACAGGAGAACATTTTCATTCTCTCTTTGTTGTCCATTTCTATACTGAAAATTTAGACGCGTTTTCTGAATAAACGCTGTAAAGATTTTGTGTTTTTAGAGCTGATTTTCCAAGACTTAATTTATTTTAATCTACATAGATTATAAATAAAAAGGATCAAAATTAGGTAGCATAATCTAAAAAAATAAAGCTTGTAATTGGTCTTTCAGAGGATTTATGATGCTGTTTATTAGAATGTTGCTATATGACAGAAAAAAGTTTTAAAAGTTAAGTTGTAAAACTTCACAATCATCTTATTCGTGATTTTTAATGATTTATTTGATTTATTATTTGTTTTTTTTAATATTCCTGTGTTACACCTTGTAGCAACACAGACAAGTTTGATGTTTTTTGGTTGAAAAATCTGTTCTATTTGATATTCAGTTCACTTTTTTTAATGTCTCATATCATGTTAAATATAATGCATTTTATTTATTAATATTGATCTTTTTTTCAAACCATTTGGATCTTTGAAAACAACCTTTTATTATTATTTCTTTTATCTTTGTAATAATGTTTTTTTTCCTGTGGAAAATATAATTGTTGGGTAATTTTCCTGCCATTTATCTGGAAAAGAAATCATTGCCGTCACACCACTCGTCACAAACCTGTATGTAAGGTTTGGGCCGCATACCATCTCCTCAGGCGTTGCATTAATTAAAGGCTGTAATTGCATTTTAAAGTGTTACAATCACATTTTTGTTGTGAAATGGCAGCAGGAAGTATTCTATTTTCTTGCTGTGTTGAAATTCTGCAGATCCAGTTTCACTATGATGTGTACCAGTGGTTCCTCGCTCTTATGACATGTTGAAATGAGCCTCTTCTTTATGAGGACAGTATGTGAGACACAGTTATGCATCTCTGACTGAGGTGTTGTTTCATGTTCTAAGCCAAAACTGTCCATCCCGCAGAACAAGCAAACAGTCTGTGAGGACTGAGTTCATGTGAAAAGAAGAGATGTTTTCATGGCCACAACGGGGCTTGCGTGGTTGACCTTCACTGTGGCTTTCATGTGGTGCAGTCAGAAGGTGAACATCGGAGCCCACAACACGCCCTTAAATCAGTGGAACAAACACGCCAATAATGATTATGTTTTGAAAGCTAAAAAGAATAAAAAGGTCATTTTTAAACAGCTGGTTTGCTGAACGCTGTAGTGAGATATAATTTCAGCGAAGTTCTTTAGGTTTGAGTCATTTTCTTTAAATCCTTTAGATGCAAATTATTTTAAAAGCTGCTTTTGCTTTTGTTTGTATGAGCGATATGTTGTGTAACAAGAGTTAAAACACGGCAGTGAGCTCAGGTTTCTGTGTCTGCCTGGTTTTTGTTCTCTAAAGATGTGAAGGAAAGGCCGGATCAGCCGTCTCAGCGACGGATGAAACCGGACTTTGAGGCTGTGCAGGGCAGCGGAGCCTTCATTAGAAAAACGGGGAATACTCCTCCGTCTCATAAAGAACCATTAGAATTTATTGATGAGACTAATGTGTTCGTTTAAAGTAAATTAGAGGGCGAGGGGACGTGCTTTGGGGGTAGCTGGTGATGAAAGGCTTGCATTAATGACGAGGGTGGATGAGCTGCTGGTTTCCATTTGATCCAAACCACTTCCCCTCTTCCCAACACACACAATTTCAAATACACACATATATAGTACCTGCTTAGAAAATACTCATTTAAACTGACACTCTTGTTCATTCAAACACCCCGCCCTCCCACTCCTCCTCCCTCACTGCAGAATACACATGTAAGTCATAGACTAACCAGAATGGGCCTGAAGGTGCCCCAGAGAAACCAAATCCACTTTATCAAACTGCCAGACGTCACTAGCAATCCTCTGCAGCTGGACTTTGCTTTTGCCAGGCAGCAGAGTAGAGCAGACATATCTAAAAGCAGCCTTTGGGTGTTTTTAACATGTTTTTGTGGCATTGTGGCATGATGGAGGGCATATGTAAAAGAAAATTAAGCTTAAAATTGCATTTCTGACTATTTCTTTATTCAAAAATGTTTAGCAGATGAAAAGTGCAGTTTGAAAAAGATTGTAATTGTGACATAGAAAATAGAAGTAGACTGTTTTTCAGTAATCCCAAGGGTCACGGGATTCCGGGATTCTTGTGGGAATCCTGTGGGATGGGTGTCGTCTCGGCCACGAATCTATGGATGGAATGGGATAAATTTCTTACGGGAGCGGTACCAACCAATAAGAATGACAACAAAAAAGTAAAGGCGGACCCATTTGGTAGTTAACTGATAATATCTCAACAATGTAACTCAGTTGAAAAACAACCTACATTACCCAGAAGCCATCAGTGTTTATAATCATAGCTTTCCACTGAAATCTAATGCAACAATCATTTATCTATGGCAGCAATGGAGAGAATTATAACCTGAGTCATCAGCGAGTCTGATGAAAGAAAACATGACATCCACCAAGGAGTAAAGATGAAAGACTCTTCTGGTAAATTCAGGGAGCTGATAGGGAAGTCAGATGAATTTTAAAAAAATCACGAGAGAGTTGAATAATAATAAAGTTGAATAAAAATAAAGACAAAAATTTAAGGGAGGGACAGGATAATTTTGAACAGTAGTGGGAGTCAGATTACCAGGAGAGGGACGGGACAGGGGCGAATATCCACTCCTGTGTCATCCTCTGGTAGGAACTACGTTGGGTGGGCCACAAGCAGCGTTAACAAACTAGTATAGAAAATGGGTTTCCGAATCAACACCAAAAAGACAGAGCCCACGAGCACACGAGAGAACGCAGAGTTCTATGAAAACAGTGAAAAGCTGGTACAAGTAGATCATTTCAAATATCATGACAGTTAACGACAGCAACGACTGAAGGTTAGATGAAAAATAACTGTACGTGTCTAAGCTGCCTCCAGTGCTGTAGGCAGGCTTGGAGAAAGAGTGTTAGATTGCAGGGAACTTACAACAGAAAATAATCCCAAACAATATAATCAATGCGCCATGCCAGTGATGGTGTACGGAAGTGAGACTTTGACCTTACATAGACACAAAAAAAAAGTTAAGAACCATCCAACAGCGGCATCTCAGATCCATTCTGAAGATAAAGTGGGATGATTACATAACAAATGATGAAGTCTTAGATTGCGCCATGACTGAAGATAAGAACACAACCATTTAAACAAACACTACTAGTTCTCTTTGATTACTGTATCGTACCCGTTTGGGATTACAGGTGTATTATTATTCCGCGCTGAGCATGGATTGTATTCAGACTGAAGAATCTCAGTTCGATTGGAAACAAACCGAAGACTGAAAATGTGTTCCAGATTATCGGAGGAAACAAACTCTGGTTCATTTCAAGTGAACCAATTGTGTGCAGTCTGAATACACCCTTAAAGACCTCTGGAAATGCGTTGGAAAGAAATGGTAAACTGTGTATACTTGTACTGCCCTTTACTACCTTCCATGAAGACCCAAAGCGCTTAACAGTCCCAGTTCCATTCACACCACGTTCACTTCAACACATGACAGGTGGGAACCGAACCTGTAATCTTCTGATCAGACGTCGACCACTCTACCTCTGCACCACGGCCACCCCATAAGGGGTCAGGCGATCGAAAGAGTTTAAAAATAAAGTACTCCTAGCACTTTACACTTTGTCAAAACTATCTTTGAAACACACAATAAACAAATCTTTGAAACGCACATTCGAGTTTTTGTTTGCATTACTTTATGTAATGATGAAAAAGCATAAATAGACACATTTCCATTTTTCTTAAATCAGTGAAACATCCCTCTTTTTAAATTTCGTACCATCTTCCATTCCTTTAAAAACATCGCTGTGTTAAACAAGAGTGGTACAATGCAGAACTTTGTGAAATAGTAAATGATTCTTCATAAGTGGATCGTGGTTGCTGAAGATGCCAAACAAAGCAAATACTCTTTTTAAAGCCCAACAGCTCCTCCACGCCCCCAGCGCTCCCTTGGATTGAACAGGAAGTGAGAGGTAATTTGCCGTGAGCTCTGTCCAGATTCAGAACTCCCAGACTTTGTGTCGTCCAATTAGAGTGGAGTCGCATGCTCGCAGAGACACGGAGCCCGTGAGTCACAAAGTTGAAACAGATTCCTGCCGTCCCCAGACACTTGATGATTGAGTTCCTGGTAATCTGCACGCTCAGACCGTTCTTTCTGTATTGTCGGTTTGACTTTCGAGTCTGGATGCATGTGTTTTACATAAAAACCTGAACCATCAACTGGAAAAGGGACAGCCGGAGAAAATGCTGAATATCTTTGGAGAACAGAATACTGTGTTACGGCTGCTTTTAGGGCTGGTAATGGGAAATAGGGACACGCAACAAGAGCGGTATGGTTTGAATCAAGCAACCTTACTTTACCGTTATGTCACTAATTACATTTCTTGCCTTTCCATTCTGAAAGTGGATGTTGTCTTCAGTGGTAGAAATACATTTTAACGCATTTCCATGCTTTAATTAATTAGTTCCACCTAATAGCTTGGATAAAGTCCTTGATTGTACCAACAACATGCTATCGTTCTTCATCATTTCCAGACGCAATCACTTTCTGATTGGCTTTTACTGAAGGTCCAGCTCTCTGCATTATTAAAAACTCTCAATAATGGCACCAAAACACGTACTTTGTTTGAAATGAAATGCATAATTTCTTTGTGGTTTTATTTATTTATTGGTGAATTCCAAAAAACAACCAGAATTTTTATTAAATTATGTCCTCAAATTATATTTTAAACCATCGAGATTTTTCAAAGATAAAACTTAAACATTTGCTATCAGTTCATAAAGTAAAAGTAAATACATTTGATGATTGAAATATTTTCTCCCTCAGCCCAAAACTCAACCAAAGCTCCACATTTGCACCAAGATGATGAAAAGTTAATTCCAGATTGTTAAAGTTTAAAGATTTTACTTCCTACCATTCAGCATCATTGCTCTGAATTGAGTGTGAGAATGCAGATTATAGTAAGTTTCCATGTAGTCTTAGCATATATAGATGCTTCACTGTCGTGGTTTCAATCTGAACGTTTATGTCAAAGTACCAGACCTGCTTCTCCCTAATCTGCTCCTTTTTGGTTATTTACTGTGAATAGAAAACTCTGTTATGGGCAGAAGATCATTTGATAAATTGTTCATCTTAGACAAGTTTAGAACTATAAGTATAACAATGAAAAACATTAAACAGGGATTGCATGCTCAGTTTGATATGATTTCAGTGAAAAAGGGAACAATTTTCAAAAAATTAAAGTAAAAAAAGCATCAAAAAGGTGTTGATGAAAGTTCTCATTCTTTCTGACATTGCCTTTAATGCACGACTCCAATTCAAGACAATAAAAGTTCAAAATCCCACACATTCATCACAAATAAACATGAGCAAGAAGTACAACGTGAAAAAGTTCTGAAAAAGCTTCTTAGAACCAAATCAAACCCTAAACTGTTTTCAATCATGAGAAAAGAAAATAATACATACATACATACATGCATTTACACATTTCACAGGTGACTTGTCTAAAAATAAAACTGGAAAGTTTGTAAAACCACAAATACAATATTTATCATTAGTAAATAGAAACAAAGCATCATTGACAATTTCCCCTCTACTTACGCCACATTAAAATGAGTCATTGTGGCTTGCACGTTGTTAATCTTAAATAAAGTTTATTTTCTATTTGAGATGATGATGAATTACCTGAATTTGAAGGATTTTATAAAAGCGTGTTTGTTTTCACGTTGTCACAAACGAGCAGACAGCTGGTGCCACTTGCAGCAGGTTTATTGGAACAGACAGGAGCAAAGCTCAGCTAAAAGTCCACAAAGCTAATGAGAGTCAGAATCCAAGCAAAAGATTGGGGCAGGCAGCAAAGAGGCAGAGTCACGTAAATAGGAGATCACATCAGATCGGATCGGATCGGATCGGATCGGGATGAACCGCTCGGTGTGCAGGCTAGATGGCACAAACAATACTTCATACTGAGCGCAGCCCTGAGCAGTGCTTAAGTGTCCTGATTAGCTGATGAGTGACAGCTGAGTGGCATCTCGGGAGTGTGTGCTGGGGTTGCTGGGAGATTGAGTGCAGTTACCGTTGTACTCTGGAGACAGCTCCTGTCGGTGACCAGAGGGGGAGACAGAGCGCTGGCTCCTGACACACGTCATGTGACGAGCAGCCATGTCCCTGACCTTTGACCTAAAATGACCTACTGGGAGAAAAGAAACAAATTCATGGGAGTTTTTGCAGAGTAGTTGAAATCTAAAGTGATGACCTCTCATCACTTGGTTTTCCTCTTTTACATTTGATGTTTTTGTCGTCTGCTTCAGTGGCTTCCCATGAGAAGCTCATGCACTCATAAAGACGCTTTATTCAGACGAGAGCAGCCGACTCCGGCAGTTTTCCCATCATGCATACAGGAAATGGTTTCTCGGTCGTCACCATTCCCAAGATGCCACAGCTAACATGGTGTTTCCTTACCACCTCTCCGTCGTCTTCGTCTCTCTGTCCTCTTTTCTCTCTTGTTTGTTTGTTTCCCTCATGTTTTTATTTAAAGCATCAAAAGACGCCCCCCTCCTGCTCCCTCCCTCGTGACATCCCCTCAAAGCCCCAGAGCAGTCAGAATGATTTGTAAACTTCAAAGGAGCGAGAGTCCCAGCCTGGTCTCCTCTGCTCATTTAGGTAATTCAATAAGCCGGAGGGGGGGACGAGTGCAGCGCCATGCTGCTTCCCCCTCCTGCCCTCTCTGCCCTTGCTCTTCCGAATGAAACCCCTGTGGACTAAATGCCACACATGTCAAGAAATGCTGCTGCGTGTTAAGAGATGCCGACAGTCACAAATGTTAGCTTTGAGGTGTTGTAAACCTGCAGTGGCTCTCTTCCTCAGTCACATCGCGACAGAAGAATGTAAATGAGATTTAATGTGTGTTTGATCAGACGGCACAAGAACGCAAGAGTCCAACAGAAGGACTGCTGGGAAATCCTCTGTGCTGCTGCCACATTCTAACCTCTTTGTGGTTATTGCTTCATCAGGTCACTGTACACAAGCGACAGTTCCGTGAAGCGCCAGTGCCCCCCTTTCCCAATGCCCACCAAGACAGAGGTGGAGGCTGTGCCACAATATTTCAGACCCTTTAAAATTCCACTCCGATCATCTTTCGCTCTATTTTTAAAGCGTTCCCAGTGGTCTTGTCATAAAAAAAAAAAAAAAAAGACATATTTTCTGCAGAGCGGCAGGAGTTCATTCAAAATTTGCCTCTAAATTGTAGGTGGGGCAACCCGCCCCCCCCTTACTTTCTCCCCTATTTGAGAGCTCTGTTTTTACACGCTCTCGTGCTAGCTTACAGCCCTTTCCATCTCCAACCTAACACTGCCGGTGTAACTAAAACGGCGAGCAGTATCGGAGCTATCCAGCCATACAGTTTCGATTCAGATTCCAGCTCAGGCCAGGAAAACAAAGACGTAAATTAATCTGCTCGGAGACGCATCAGACCAGAGAAGTGCAGGGAGCTACTGGCCCGTCTAGCTCATTTCCTACTTCACAAATAAAATCTGTTTCAAATGGCATTTTTTCCCTCTTTAGTCATGTTTGGTCATTAAAAAGAAAATTCAGAATAACCAACATGCATAGATAATAAAAAAAATGAAAGTACCCCAAATTAAATTAAACCACACATTAATCATATTCAGAGTAAATATAATAAAGTTTTACTATATTTAATAAAGCAAAATATGTTCTTAAATACAAATCTTTGCATACATTTGATTGTTCATTAATAATGCCACATTTAATATGTTGTTTTAAAGTGTGGAGCAAATACTAGAAAATGGCTCTACTTTCCCCATTCAACCTTCAGAGACATCCAATAAGAACTATTCATAATGCTGGAGACTGTGACCGTACCATCATATCATTTCTTAACGCCAAATTATTCTTTTTCTTTATTTAGTTTATTTGAATGCAGTAAAACTCCTCTATACAGCTATAAGGTACTTCATAACTTCATAATATTCAGAAACTATACTCTGAAGGATATAGTGTTTTTAGACAACCAGCAGCAAGAACAATTAGAAAAATTGTCAAAACAATGGATTGACATTAAACAGTTTACCGCTGTTCTTAAAATACAAGCTGGACGAACAAAAATAATGAAATGTTGATTGTGGAAAAAGAGAAAATATAATTATATGGAAAAGTATTGATTAAAATGTGAAAAATAGAAAAAAGGAATAGGCTTAAATAAGCATTGGGTTCTGCCTATCCCCTTTTCAAACATGTCTGCTCCTGATTCCCACCGATTTGAATAAAGAAATACTCAGAAATGCCATTTTAAGCGTAATTTTCTTTATATGTGTCCTCCATCATCAGAAAAATACCACAAGAACATATTAGAAACACTATTTTCATCAGAGTGGGGCTTCAATACGGGAAGTGCATAAATGTTTTTATCAAAACCCTGCCCCGCCGCGCCTAACCAAACCACCAGATCTGCATCTGATAAGCTCACCCCTTTCTACCCCACTGCCCCACATCAGAAACGGCTCATAAGGCCACACAAAATCCGGTGGGACGATGAAAGGCTGCCCGCTCCAAAAAGGTCCACAAAAAACAACCTGGCGTTGCTTGAATTGTTGCAGCTCATGTTGAAACGTAAATCACAGAGCCGCCATACCTCCATGAACCGGGTTATCGTAAATAGCAATTATAGACAATTCCAGGGAGAGATGGGCTGCCTTCAGGATGGCAGTTTGTGAGTCTGCAGAGAAGGGAATATCAGCGACAATTCAACAGAAACAAGGTTTATAGCTAAGTATGGATCATCACAATCATCCAAAAGACTGGGTTTGCATGTTGTTCTATGGGCCTGCGGTTCCTCTCACTTCCTGCCTGAGTCCAACTCCCAAAGAGGCAGTAAATGGTCCATTTTATCTCTTTTTTTTCAACCGTGACTCTAAGAGCCCCAGATAGTAATCAGGTGAAACCAGTTCAAGGGCACGCTCAGATTTCTTTATCATACTGGGGTCCAAAATGTTTCAAAGTATGACTGTGATGAAATTTCTCAGCCTCCCTTGTATGGGAGGAAATGCTGACTAATCACTTCTTCAACGATGCTCTGGCTTTTCAGCCATGCTGCCTGCTGGCCCCAGCCACATGACCACGCAGCAAAAACAGCTCGCAGAGAGTATTTGGACAGCGCTGTTCAAATATTTGTAATGCCCCGACACAGCTGCTGCCACCCAGAGCTGGCGAGGCTCAGACTGCCTGTAATTGATTTAATTATCAGTAATTACCCATGGGTTTTTGTGTTCTCTCTGTAGTCCCTGGCTGGGGAGGGATGAGGAGGGGGGGTCAGAGTTAATGATGTGTTTCATCTTAATTAATGCTGTGGTCCAGAATGGTTGAAGGGCAGGCACACAAACGCGTGTAAATGTAATTTTGTGGAGACTGGCGCGGAGCGGCGCTGAGGGTGGCGACCCAACATCAGATCGCATCAATGGCAGCACCCAGATTCTCCTCACAGATCTAAAACATCGGAGAAAAGACATGAAATGAAACAAATCCAGTGTGCAAATGGGCGCTTTGCATCCACCTCCTGCACAATTTGAGTTTGAGGTTGGGGGCAGGCTGGGTGGAGGGTTATAAGAAGCTTGGAGGTCTGGCCTGTAAATGGCATGTTTGGGGGAAGATTTCCGTTTTTGCCTTCTAATTGGTGTCGGGGGGATTTTGGTTTGGGGGGGGGCGCTCACAAAACTGCAGAGTTGCATTGAACCCAAACTGGGTTTTAATGGCTGCCGCTGCAGGAAAGCGAATCTCGGGTCATTTCGATGGGAAAACGGGGGCGTGCTGGAATAATAACTCCACGCTTTGATTTGACAGAGCAAGAAAAATACTGTGCGAACACATAGAGGAGATAACCGGTGATGGTAAACTCCAGTCTCTGTTGAATACTGTGCAGTGGGAGGTGTCGCTGAGCTGAAAACACCAACCAGCAAATGAAAAAGCGTTTGCAGGAAAAAAACAGTCGTCCTGAGTGTGTGGGTAAAACCAACCTTCTGGTGGAGCCACAAAGGTGACGCTGATCTGTTGTCATAGCTCCCACTTATGTATGTGAAAGCCTTTCTATTTCACTCACTCTCTGCCCAAACCCCCCCACCCAGGTCCCAACCCCCCCAGCTTTAAATTGAGTGGGTTACTCCACTGTTTACAATATTTCAAATTCCCTCTCAAGTGTTTGGTTTGGCAGGTTGTTCGACCTTTTCCCTTGCAATTACAGGCTTGCTGGTTTTCTCAAATGGGCCTTTTGAAGAAATAACACTCCTTTCCCCAAGCTAACAGGGAAAAAAATGGAGACTTTGGCCAGCAGTGCTTACAGTCAATCACACGGGCTGAGCTCGAGCTCCATCTGACGCATTTGGCTACGAAAATATCCCCAAAACTTGTGGGAGTGGAGACAGAGATGCACACACACACACATTTTCTATGGGTTTAGTCTGAAACGGAATTAGCTGTTATGGAAAATGAGCAAAACCTTTTCTTTAGAGTTGAAACTGAAACAAAAAGTCCAGTTTTTACTCAACTATAGTTCCTCCTGCCTTCAATACCACCCTCACAGCACAGATAATCATTACTGAGAGATCATTACTGATGGTTGATGGTACTGATGGTTCGAAATTCAAGCTGTGAAGGGTCTATTGAGACTGGAAAAGTCCATTGGTCCGGATTTATTCCTGAACCTTGCATTTGATCTGTATTTAGACTGAATTCAGACTG
>BSAI01000073.1:1866607-1886206 GCA_036245035.1 Adrianichthys oophorus
CCTTACCCCGAGGCTAAGAATCTCCCCTCCCCTTCTACTCCTCACCCCTCCACCCACACAAGGGAGTTAAAAATCCCATTTACTCTGACTGGAGCCAGGAGCGGGCTTGAAAAGGCCGAGGACAAAAAGCGATTTTCCACGGAACAAAACCATTACAATGGCCCTGCTTTGATCTGAACCCCCCACCCCCCACCCCCCCACCGCCACCCTCTCCAGTCCTTCCAGTGCCAATTGAACTTTGTCACCATGCAACTGTCATTCTGGACCGGAGAGGACCCTTCCACTCTGAATGAAGCAGTCCGCAGCAATTTACTCCAGACGGGGCTTTGAAGTGTCAGCGAGGAGTCAGGCTCTGGACTTTCTGACTCTCTCCGCTCCTTCTCTGGCGGGACGGCGAGGACCATCCGACGCTGCAGCCAGAGCATTCGATGTCCAGCATCGGCGTTTCTCTCCTCCCTTCTGTCTCAGTAACAGAGGCATGCAGTGCTGGCATGTGGATAATCAGCCGTGGGGCCCTGCAACATCAAACGCTCGGAGAGCCCCTAAGAATACAAATGTGAGGCCTAATGGTACACTTCATTAATGTCCTCCCCATCAAAGCCCACTTTACTGACTTGGGAGATTGACTAATTTACACATTGTGGGAAATTGCTCCCAGCCATGCGTAAAACTGCCAAGCATTTATATACAGAGGCTCTGAGGGGGAAGTAGGGGGGAGGTAAGTGGAAGGGACAGCCTCTGTTCTCCTTTTGGGTGCTGTTTCCAACTGTTGGATGTGCATCATCATCACACTCACACGGGAACATAAGGGAGGATGGTCACTTTCGGGATTGTTCTTCATCTCATCCAAATCCTTCGCCTTTTCTCTGGTTTAAAAAACAAAAACTTTTGGAACACCTGTCAAATGATTAGTTTCTGAAAGAAAACTTAGCCCAATAGAAAAACGGAATCCTCTATTCGTTTTATATTTATTGAAACCACATTCACACAGATTTGTGATTTTGACAAAGGAAAGTGTCAAAAGGCGCTATTGATCAGCTGATATTCAGCATTCACACTGACTGTTTTTACGTCCACAGACAAATGTAGCTATCTGTTAGACCCACTTAAATGAAAATGGTGTTTCTGGTCTTTTTAACATGTTCTTGTGGCATTTCCTAATGATGGAGGACACATATAAATAAAATTAAGCTCAAAATTGCATTTCTGAATATTTCTTTATTCATATTGTGGTGAATCAGGAGAGGAAGAAAAACTATAGTTGTGACGTAGAAAATACGCTGGGCAGGCCAAAAGCTCCAAGCTCTCAGCAAGGAGGAGTGGAAGAGGAGCATAAGTCTCTTTGATTTTGGCTAAAAACAACATAATAATTAAGACCACTGGGAATGCTTTTAAAATAGATCAAAAGATGACGGGAGTGGGACTTTAAAACGTAGAGGTTTTTTTTATCTATAAGAATGACAATGTTATAAAGATGTCTCACAAATGTGCGTTTCTTTAAAAAAAGTTTATTTTCTACAAATATAAGGATGCAGAAAGAAATATAACATTGTGAGAAATTGGTTCCTGCAACAAAATAATAAAACTGAACAAAATACACTTTATAAATTACTATCAGCCTTAAGATTTCTTCTTAATTTTACCCAACTTACCTGATAAAAAATTGTAGTAGAAAAAATGAAAATACATATATTAACACGTTAACTTGTCTAGACAGCGTTGGATGTTAACCACCAAATATAAAATAAAATGATACGGTTAAGCCTATACCAGGGACCTTTATTACTGTGTACTAAGCAAGTTTTAAAATAAAACGTAAAACTCGTGCACAAACAGCACACTTAGAATGAACACTTATGTGAAAAAATGTTCTTCATTTTTGTGATGCTAAAATAATTTGACTCCAGGATTTAATGGTATGTTGTGAATTGACGCCATGGAGGGGGTTGAAAAAGTTAGAGTAACAAAAATATCAAGATGACGTTTTGGTTTCTGTGAATCTTGATTTTACTAAAACAAAGAAAGTAAAAATCCCAAACTTCTTTGACCCAGAAGTGCTTCTGCAATAAAAGTTTCTTAAATACCATAACAAATAGTCTTCTGCTGGTCTCACGTTTCACAGTTGTGTTGAAGTGTGGTAACATCTGTGTGTAATGATGTTTGACCTTTCCCCTAGCTTCCCTTTCATATCTCTGTGTGTCTGCCAGAATGCAGTCAGGCCTCTCTGTCACAACCGTTTTACAAAGGATCAATCACTGACAGAGGAGCGTGTCAGCCAACGACACCATGAAGCTGTGCAGCATGCCTGTGGCTCCTGCAGGTATGTGATGAGATCTGTACAAAGATGGAAAAGGATCTCTAATGTGATTGGCTGCAGATAATTAATTATCTTTTCGCTAAAATACTTTCATCAAAGTCTTAAAACTGTATTATTATATTGTATCTCTTTACAGGTTAAGTTGGGGAACATTCTTTGTCAGTGCTCTGCTCACATCCATCTACATCATTGGCAGTGAGTCTAAAAGAAGAAACATTAACTTAAAGACCTACTCCAATGAAGATTGCATTTTGTTTTTTTTTAACATCTTCTTGTAGCATTTTTTTTTCTTTTCTCTTTCAGACATATTTTAAGAAAATTATGCATAAAATTGCTATTTCTGAGTATTTCTGTGTTCAAGTTTATGGTGAATCAGGAGCAGGAGCTCATAATAAGTCATTTATTGTTAAACAACTGTGTTTTTGAATCATAATGACAAACAGAAACTTCTCAAATGAACCTGTTTAAAAGTTGACATCCCCCAGGTCTTAATTCCTTGTATTGCCTCCTTTTCATCAATAACAGTTTGAAGCCTCTTGTTGTCGTTGTAGATGAGGTTCTTTATTTTCTCTAACAGTAAAGCAGGGTCTGTTGGGAGCAGAAACTCCAAGACCTTTTCTGCACACATTGATTACAGGCAAAGGAGTCCAAGATGAGGATGGTTACCTTTAGCTGCCGTTCAAACCCTTTTGTTTCAGCTTATGTGCACGTTTTCAGAACAAAGTCCTCAGGTCAGGGTATGTAAACTTTTAAACAGGGTCTTTTGGGAAGATTATGTTGTTGTTCTGATTTTCATTGAGTAAACTGAATTTTTTCACAATACATGATATCACCCTACTGATAATTATGAGTAGAAAACAAGTTTTTGTGTTATTGTTGTTCGCTGAAAAATGACCCAAAAAATCCTAATTTCTTTCAGGTTATGTATACCTCTGAGCACAACTGTGGATGACTAGATCCAGTATAGTCTTTGTTTCCTCATCTGAGCTGCATCTGGCTGGATATCTGCGATTTGGCTCTGCATTTTCGTTGCACCGGTAATGTTAGCTTGGGGTTGTGAGGGGCTGTAAGCTAGCAGCCGAAAGTGTAAACAAAGGGATGATGTGAAGTCAGCACAGGTTTACTACCCTACAACAGTGTCGCCCACAACTCAGAGGTGAATTTCTAACGAACTCTTGCCACTCTGCAGAAACTATGTCCTAGAAAATGTCTCAAATTTTTGGATTTTGGCTAAAAACGGCATAATCATAATTTAAAGACAACCAGGAACACTTTGAAAATAGATCAAAAGATGATCGGAGTGGGACTTTAGACATGTTTAAAGGAGATTTCTGACACTTTACAAATGACAGAAAGCTGTCAGCCACTCCCACTGACAACAGTAGATCATAATGTGAGAACTTTAGCTTCGTCTCCTGACTTTTATGGCCCACATAAGATTGATATCTCATTTTACAAAGGGAAGGGGATCAAAAATCTGTTTCCTCCAATAAACTGAACTAATCTCAAACAATCTCTCTGCAAACTTACACACACACAAGCTCATATTACTGTCATCACCAGATATAAGCAGCTCCATCCACACACAGGCCTGCGTGTTTTACAAGCATGTTAACCACGCAACAGGGACCCAAATGACAGCTTGAGACATTTTCTGCAGCTTTTGTGCGTACAGTTGGTTTATGTGTGCAGCCTGAAAGGAGTTATCGCCTGCTTCAGGCTCTTACGCCTTTGAAACAGAGCAAGTCTTTCAGCAGGCAAATGAGATGGTTTTAATTTGTTGTGCTGAAACAGAGCGGCCGCCGCAGACACTCAATGCTCAACTGTAGCGTTGGGGAGAATGTTATAAGTGTGTTGAGTGCCTGTATGTGTAAGCACAGCTTTGACATAAGTAAATACACTGGCTTGGGTGGAACACCTGTTTATGTTGGACAGCAGAGGAGCTGACAGATATAATATGAGTTTTCAGCGTTTTCCATACAGCAAGAGAGAAGTAATGAAGCATCTTAAATGAGATGAATGGGTAAAAAAGCTACGCCTCTGGTCTGGGGTTTGTTGGCAGGAAGAGAAAACCTAATGTGTCTCATTTTTAGTCTGGACAGAGTTTTGAGGTTGGCTTGGGCGGCTGTAGAACTTCAGTCACCGGACAGTCGGCAAGGACGATATGAATATTGTGACTAATTCAACCAATTAAACTGTCACATGCTTTTTTCCACAAGCTGGTCATCCGTAATGCTGTCTTCTGTTACCAACTCTCTCCATTCAATCGTTGCATGAAGCTCCATCACAGAGTGTGCATGAGCATCGCCGGGGGCACTGCCGAACAAAACCCCTCATGAGGGGGAGAGTCTGAAATGTCAATGAAACAGTTTGACCTCAGTCGTTTGGCTGCCTTCAGGTCAAACTGGTGGCAACAAAACTTACTGGAATGACGTTCACGTCATCAAACATATTGAGACGATAACCAGGCTACAGCAGAACAGAGCATCAGGAAAGAAGTCCGCCTTTAGGTTTGTGACGATGCTTTCATATCATCCAAACTGCTAAAGTTGTTCAATTTAAATACAAACAACTCAACAGTTCAGGCTCTTGATGCATTTCAGTTCAGTGCATTTTTTGGGTGAACCGGTGAAGGCCAAAACAAAGCAAGACATTAAGACATAGGTAAGCCTTAGGAGTGCAGGTATGTCTCGCATTTTCTCTGAGTCTGGTGCGGCCACTCAAGGTATATTATAAAAATGGAACGTACCATTGTTGTGTGAGTGGCAAGTGTAATGTAAGTTACATGGACATGTGACATATGCTGTTGCACGGTGTGCTTACGCCACATTCTAGTAGGTGTGAGTACCGGCTTCTTACTGTGTTTGAATGCTGCACCACAGAGTGTACGTGATCGTAGGACGCCTGAAGGATGTCCACATAAACTACACTCTGATTGTCTAATTTCCTAACTTCTAAAGCTACGTACACACCAGGGATGTGTGGCACGTTCAAGAACACACTGAACGTGGGTTTTTTTAAGTGCTTTTAGCATACTGTGTTCACACTTGACTGTCATTACCCAATACCAGCACATGGACTCCCACCTGGACGAGGCTTGTTTCCTAGAGTTCTTTGTTTCTGTGACAAAGAGGCTGGAACGTTTGGATCCATATGCAACTGGTTTATTCAAGACTAAACAGGTAAAGACTAGACAGGACGTAGTCAGAGTCCAGGCAGAAGTCAAACACAAGGAGCAAGGCAGGATGGCGATAAACAGGCAAGGGTTAAACACGGAGAGTCAGAGTGAAAGTCAGGGTAAACAATTTAAGATGTTTGCATAGAGCAGAGGAAAGGGCATGCTTATGAAGGGCTTTGAATATGATGATGATACAGCTATGACAACAGGAGTGGAGGATGATGCATGCTGGGAGTTGGAGTGAGGAAGACTGCCAGAGACAGTCAGTACTCTGGAGAGGTCTCCCTCTGGTGGCTGGTGGAGGACATGGATGATTAAACCCTGACAGTTAATGATGGTTTCTGACAAGTGGATCTTGAGGATTCTTAATAGACAGGAATTGATAATCTGATGAACTTGTAAACTCACAAAGGCTAAAAGAGAAAGGGATTTTACACAAAGTCGTCGGAAATGACATGAAAAAACATATTTTTTTACACTGTTTTTATTTTGCATTTTAAAAGAGTTATTATTTCTGCAGGCATGCAGGCGCTGCAGCGTGATGGCCTGAAAGCCCATCTATCTGATCCACAACTGCTGACAAAGAACTCTTGAAGTCTGTTATGGAATAGTTTTTACAACACCTCTAAACAAACAATTCATTACATTTTTAAGGTCTTATATCAGAGTTTTCAGTGTTCTAGAATCACATCAATCACTCTAAGAACTCTTGATTTTTAAACATTTTAGAAATAAATGTTGGTGGTTGTT
Source organism: Adrianichthys oophorus (assembly GCA_036245035.1). NCBI lineage: Eukaryota > Metazoa > Chordata > Actinopteri > Beloniformes > Adrianichthyidae > Adrianichthys > Adrianichthys oophorus. The sequence goes on from BSAI01000073.1 coordinate 1,872,853, forward strand.
GTTTTATAGAAAGTTTCTCAACTCAGACACAGAAAATGTGACAAAAGTAAATGACTTTGTTAGATGTCAGATATTTGTAAAAGTAAATACATTAAAAATAATTTGACATTCCAGGTTTGAGACTGGTGCAAACTGTCCCAGGACCCCTGATGTTTGCGCTCCCCCCTGCATGGGAACTGCAGGAACATTTGAGCATCACGATGCAAAAGGCTCCACTATTAAGTAAAAAAAAAAAAAGGATTCAATTTCTTTAATGTCTCATAATTTTGTGTTTTCAACAAGCAGAAATGTTGCAACAAAATAAGCAAATAGTTGTAATTCTAGTATGCTTAAAACTAACTCTTTGATTAGAATTATACTAACGTTAAATTACATTTTTTTAAAGCTTGTACAAATATAGGAAAAGTGATTTTTAAATACCTTTCAGTCATTCTGTAGTTTACTGCTGAAGAGAGCGAGCATGAACTTGTTCATTATTAAATTCAAAATAGCTGTTAGTATCACACAAATGAAGCCAGAAAATGTATTTGATACACATGGAAGTACTTTCTGACTCACCTCAATAACAGCAACGCAGTCTCACAATTAGATCATGGTGCTGAGCTAAGTGCTAACAGGCCGCTGGCGTTTGCGGGCGTTACCTCAAAAACAGCCTTTAAAACAGAAATGCGACATGACTGAAATGAATGTAAAACTTCTGCAAACATCTAAGTTAGAAACATTGGTGTGTCATGAAGAGGAGCAAAGACAGCATTTAGATGAAAAATTGCACAGAAAAGAAAATTATTCCATGAGAGAAAAGCAGGAAAAAGTAATCAAAGAAATGACACAGAACAAAGGAAACATCTGGAAAGAGACACAACCCAAAGAAGATGAAGAGATGAAAGGTCAAAAGAAGAAGATACTGACAGAAAAAAAACTAAAGACAAGCTCATAAAAAAAAACCAACTTCGTTCTGGGCTGTTCAAATTCAATTCATATTGTAAAGAAAAGGCAGATGTCATGAAACGTCAGCAAAAAGGAGGAAATTCAGTTCTGTGTCTTCAGAACATCATAACAACAAAAACATCACAATAACTCGACTTTCCTTCCATTAAAGGTTATTTCCTGAAGGAATGAAGTCGGCACGGAATCAGCTGCTTGGCAGTTGACTCACTAACATAAATGATGCTTCATTCCAGTTTGCTCATCCACATATTTTTCTTCCATTACGTCGTGAAATGTGGCTTTCTGCCATCATGCCACTCACACGGCACAGCAGTAAAGAAAAAGGTGAACCCAGCGATGCCACGACGGGCTTTTTCATGATTTAACCTTTGGGTGTGGAAAACATTTGAAATGCAGAGTAGCTGTTCTGAATATTATTTCTTTGAATTTAAAAACAAACAGTTTCACGATAAAGTATAAAAAATCACTGTCTCTTTTCTTCACATCAGCATCAACCAGGTTTCCACTTGGATTTCTATTTTGAGTTTTATTCAAATGTCATTTCATGTTTCATTATGATGGGTGTGTGGGATGGTTTTATAAATGTATTTTTAATGGTTTTCTGTAAAGTCATTTGTGTTGCTGTGGCACGAAAAGAGCTTAATAAATAAAGTTTTATTTGATTTGATTTGTCTGGGGCATTCCTGCTGAGATAAGGAAGAGGAGATCATAAATGACCAAAGTACTTGTAAACAAGCCAAAGGTCCCAGTTAGGTTGTAAAACATTTGAAAAAAGAAATGTTTATTTGATATTTTTTCTTATCTTTGGTTCTAAACTGTCATTTATCAGTTATTGTAACAGTGAAAACAAAGAAAACTTGCAGGATTGTTAAATATTATGGTGGAAAATGAATTTATCATAGATCTTTGTCGTTTCTTCTACTCTTTTGCTCGCCTAAACTGTCGTCCAAACCTAACGGTGACAAAGGTTTTACAAGGCACAGCGGTGACAAGCGACCAATGAAGACATCCTGGGAAACCGGACATCAACAGACCTGAGCCAGCACCCGTGAACCTCAAAGGCGAGCGCTTGAATTCACCTTTTGTTCGTCCCTAAACGAGACGCTGGGGAGAGCGCGCCAATCTAGCCAGCAGATCTCAAAGAGAAGGAGAGCCACACTTGGATTTAAGTAATGCTGTGTTTCTTGTTGAACAAATTCACCATTGTGACTGGTTGGGCTGATACTATCCACATACCTGCTTTTTGGGAATGCATGTGAAAAGGCAGTCTGGAGTTTCTGCCAAGAGCAGGTATGGAGCGCTGAGGAAAGAGGAGGGGTTCTGCTAATGGGTCACAAATTCACATTGAGGGAAGCCACATCTGCATTTTATCAACAGGGCCCAGATAGTGTTACAGGGGACGATTGTCTGCAGATTGGCCATTGGGCCTTTTAAAGTGGTAAATTGTTGAGCAAAAGCAGGGAGGATGTAGAAAGTTGCTGCACGCCCCTCGCCAGAGCTGTCAGACCCTGACACGTTTCAACAAAATCAGAAGATTTTTAAATCATCCTGGATCCTCTTTGGTCAGTAAAAAAAATGAATGTGCTTGTGCTGACAACAGAAAGACTCGGCAGTCATTTTTAGAGCACCGGTTTCCTCTTCCCACTTCTATTCTGTATTTACTCTACCCAGCTTCAAACACACTCGTGGTAATTTGGCGGAAAGCCGTTATCAGCTCAGACATGGTCTCTTCCCATGGCTGACCCAGAACACTTCTGACACATCTTCCCCACAGGGAGCTGTGGACGTGGGGGTCAGCGTGGCCTAACAGCAAAACAAGCCCCGTGAGACGTCAGAGTCCCCACAGGGACCCCTTGTCTCTTCCCTCCGCTTCATTACCATCTTCCTCCCTTCTCTCTGCCCTTTCATCTGTGCTCCATTGCTGGCTCCAAGCTGTTGTCATTCGGGAATATGGGGAATAGGGGTGGGAGGCCGCAGACGAAGCGGGAGCGGATATGGGAAAAGGCAGAGTAAACATTTCAAAGACTGGAGACTTTAAGGACCCCTTTCAACAATAAAATGGACACCACAATAAAAAGAGGCCAAATTTGGCTTCAAGATGAGAGAGTTTCCTTCCACGAGGTTCAGGTGGGTTTACACCACACAGGGATTCAGACTGTACTTGAGATGAAGAGGATTCTGTCAAAATATTGATGTAGACTTAATGAGTGAGATTTAACTCATCAATTTGAATTTCCTCTTAATGAAAGCATGTCTGAATTACTCTTTAACAACCTTTTTTTCAACCTGTTTTCTGAATGAAAATGAACCGCAATTGTTTAATCAAAGTCTCTCCATTTAACTGGAAGGAGAGACCAATAAAGATGTTCTTCTTAATCTCCCCACTTTATCTTAATTGTCATAGCAGATGGGAAGGAGAGTCATTTCACTTTATGATCACCTATTTGCACTCTAATGGCGTTTATGAAAAGGATACGGATAAACAAATTGTTGCTGATGAACAGGATAAGGATGCAGCAACATGTGACTGTGTGATGCGCCTTTAATGTTTGACCGGGTTATTTTTTTCATTTAGGATAGCAGTGTTTCAGTCCCACTTCCTGAGGAAAATGGGAAAAGAAAAAGAAAGCATTGGTCGGAAACATAATCCTCTTCATGTTGATGTTGAGAGTAAAAAAAAAGGTTTGTTGGGGTTTTTTCTGGACACAAGTGAGCAGAGCATTTGCCTAAACCAGGGGTCAGCAACCTTTAACACAAAAAACGATGTATTCTAGTTTCTTTCAAACCAAAACCCAGCGAGCGCTGCAAAAGTTCCAGTTAGCTGTCAGAAAAAATAAACTTCATTTATGTTTTTTGTGGCCATGAAGCCATTTGTTCATAAAATGAAGTTTTTAAAAATTGTAATAACTGAACTGTAACAGTGTTATAATTTTTCTATGTACAATAATTGTAATTTTTGTATTTAAAACAGCAGCATACAAGTTCCCTTTCAAAATAAAACCTCTTCTGTGTCAAATAAGATCCTCCTGCTGCAGCAGATTTACTTGAATTAAAAATGCAAGAAGTCAAACACAACAACATTGGTGGAAAATAAAAAAATAAAAAAATTCACATGTGAATGCAATTATATACATTAAGAACTCTGAACAGCAATTTGACCCAGTTGTGTTAGTTACTTCGGAGCAGCAGGAGTATATTAGAAATTCACCTCTGAGTTGTGGGCGGGACTATTGGTGTAGAGTAAGCCTGCCTTCCTCCGCGTCATCCATCTATGCATGTATTCTCCTGCTGGCTTCCAGCCTCTCACACCCACAACGTAATATTGACGAGGAAAAGAGACTGTATTGGATCTATTTTTTGATGCATCATAATGGAGCCGAGCTGGGAGCTTGTGCCCCACCAGTTTATTTTCATCACAAGTACTATTTTTTTCAAACTGCATTATTTCGTCTGCTCCTGATTTGCAACAATTTGAATAAAGAAATAGATAGAAATGCAATTTTGAGCATAACCTTCTTCATATATGAGCTCGATCATCAGAAAAATCCCACTAGAACATGTTAAAAACATCAAAAACATGATTTTTATTGGAGTAGGTCTTTAAAATCTGGGACACTGTAGTCTTTTAGCAGTTAGAGACTAATGAGGGAATCCAGACTTTACCTTTGACAAGAACTTAGAAAATGTCAACAAATCCAAACCAAAGTGTACAATCCTCACGTTTGTTTTTCAACCTGTATGAAGCTAAAGAAATCCAGGATTTAACAATAAAAGCTTTGTCCAGCTAAAGGCTAAAGTAAACCAAATAAAAAAACAGATTTTCTACTTTAAATATATTATTTTTTATAAAATAAAGATAATTTAAATACATTTCTCATAGAAGTTTCAAAAATATATCTCTTGTTTGCTCTATTGTGGAGGTTGGCCTTTGAAAGGTGCGCTCAGGCTGTTATTTCAGCCTGCAGGACACTTCGTTCCCTAGAAGAGTTGAATTTTTCATTTATCAGACCATGAGGAACTCCTTTGATTTTGCTGAAATGAACTCTAGAACGAAAAAAGAAAGATCTCCGCTTTGGGAGCAGCACAGCTAGAGGGCCGAACATCTCCGACAGCCTCTAGATTTTCAGCCCTGCTGCCCTGTTCATGTATTTTTTTAAATATTCTTTAACATGTTATCAAAACCAATTTAACACTTTTAAGTTTTAAAGGGCAATGAATCGATTTGATCAATTAACTCCAGTTTGTCAATTTCCTATTTTATGGGGGGAAAATCTCAGCATCCTGTCTGTTGGGTCTCTGTTGTTTGTTGTACGGTCAATATGCCCATCTTTTGCAAAGCACAGATGTTAAAATGACAACTAGCATGCTAAAAGCCCAAACCATTATTATTTTTTATTATTATTATTATATAGAACTTCTATGGAAGTTTTGTGACTTCAGACTTGGAGCAACAGCACGTTTCAAAATCTGTTGGTTGTTGCGACCATAAGTGGGAAAGAGTAAGACTTGTTGTTATAATATTGTTGTAATATTTTTTGTTATTTGCAATTTTTGTTTAAGGAAGTAAAAGAAGAAAAAAAATAAATTTAGGGGGAAATAATCTGACATTTTACTTTTAGGCCCAAATTGGAGATGTTTTTACTATGGGTGAAGTGATAAACTTTCTTCACACTTCAGTTCAAAACTTGATTATTGGGTCACGGTTTTGTGTCAGTTTGATTTATGATTTTATTATAAAAAATAGTTATATGTATCCAAAAAAATCAAGTAACAATAAAAAATAATGGGATAAATAATTAAAAATTAACAATGAGGAAAAATCTTTCAGTTGGCGTACACAAGCCTAGTGTAATTTGATACATTTAGCACAACATGAGTTTTACATTTTAAGCCTAAACTTCACGGTCAGCAGTATGGATGCAACAATTCACTTTTCCCAGGATTTGGTTCAATGGTGTAACATGCGGTTGAGTTTTAAACCAAGAATTGTGGCATCCCCTAGATTTTACTCCTTTTATATGTGTTCGGACCATAAAATTCCTGAAATAGAAAAACATTTAAAAAATGTATTTTTTCTTTTGTTTTTTTTCCCCATTTGTCACTCTTACAAACACTTCTTGTTTGGTTGTTTTTATGCCATGCTGAGATTGAAAATAAAAAATTCCACTAAAGCCTATTTGACTTTATTTATAGATTTATTTTATTACAGCGACTGTCTTTAATGTCTTTGTTCACCACCTTTCATTCCCAAATAAAAGATTTTTCTCTTTTATCACCAAATGGTGATAACACAACCTCTTCCAGAGACACAACCCACATTTCTTTGACAAAAAAAGAGGAATATGTGCCGATTCAATGAGCTGATAGAGGAAACCAGTTCAGTTGACAACCATTATAAGCAACCTAAGTTAATTTATTGTTTTTCCTTTAAATCTTTGAATCAGGCTTTCTAACGCTGGTCCCTTTTAATTTCACACACCTTCATCACACGCAAAAAAATCTAAACTCACTCATTCTCACACAAGAACACAACACTTACCTTCAATCGCACACTTTCATCTTCGTTTACACACACAAACACACACATGCACACCCTGCCTGGAAGCAACCTTATCGCCAGACTTTCATGCGCCCCCAGACTCCACTAATCAAGACAAACTCCAGCCCTTACCCCCCTGTAAAAACCCACCCTATCATATCCTCCTCTCATTCCGGCCGCCACCCCCTTCCCTTCATCCTGCCATCCCCCCTCCCCGGTCAGTCCACGGTGGATGTTCGGCCGCACAGGGTCCCTCTGTAATTGGTTTAGACATAATTTACTGCCCACTTGGTAATGTAGCATTTCAGCATCTGATAAAAATCATATCAAGTCGCAGTGTTGGCTGCTGTGGCTTGAAAGGGGCTCATTGTAATCATTTAGATACCAGAAGAGGTTCCTGCCCCCCTCCCCGGTCTCTGCAGTCCTGTTCCTCTGGAGGATAACTGCAGCATAAGCTGATAAATCCTCATGCATGCATGCATGCATGTGTGGGACTTGTAAAACCCACCAGAGACATTTTCCTGCTTCCTCGTCCACTTTCATTCTAGTCCAGCTCGATGTCTGGGACCTGCTTGAGGTTTTTCTTTTTTATTCTGGTAAAAATCAAACATGGCCAAAAACACCGAAATCTGAACAAGAGAATGTGGAGAAATATCGTTTCATGTGAAAACAAAAGCATAAAAAATCGACAACAAATACATAGAAGAGGATGTAAATAGCGTAAACAACAGCTTGAACAACATAAAGTTGATCAACTTTCATTTATCCCCAATTTTTATGAATAAAGGTAAAAATCTGAGAAAATGTTTAAAGTTTATGACAAATTGCACGAAAACCAAAATTTAGAGAAAGAAATGTGTGAAATTTAGCTCTGACAGTTTTGTGCAGTAAGAATTCAGAAATGTACTGAAAAGCTAGAATTTCTCTGAATAAAAAATTGCCAGGTTTTTCTTTCTTTGTCTTTAGTAGTCATTGTCTGAGGAATAGCAATGTTTTGTGTGTATCATCTTAAAAAAGAGTATCTTTTACATTTATTTGTAATTTTCTTAATCTTGTTGAATATTTGTTCGCTTTCAGGTTGCAGTAAACTGAATCCATCAGATACCAAAGCAGCAGCTTCCTTAAAGACTATCATTTACACCAATAATGGCTTAAAGACACTTACATCAGTCTTATCATTTTCCAAAATAAAACTGAATTTTTAAAAAAAAACATTGTTTTCAATGTTTTTTTAAGAACAAAGTTCACTTTATTTTGGTAATTTTAATTAGTTCTGTTTGTTTGTTGTTGTTTTGGTTGTTAACATGATAGTTACCTCTTCACAGCTTAAATAACAAAAAGACAAATAACTTATGAATTCATTAATGAACATTAGTGAACTTCCTCATGGAGGGTTCAAATCTGCCTTTAGCTTTCTCAAGTTTGGACAACATCTTTTGGATTCTGAATTATTTGGAAAGTGCTTTGTAGCTTTGCCAGTGGTAGAACCAATGAATCCATCCATCCATTCATATTCTTCTGCTCACCCAGGACCGGGTTGTGGGGACAGCAGTCAAAGCAAAGATGCCCAGACTTCCCTCTCCCTGATCACTTCCTCCTGCTCCTCTGGCGGGACTCCGAGTTTTTCCCAGGGCAGCCGAGAGACATAGTCTCTCCAGTGTGTCCTGGGTCTACCCTGGGGCCTCCGCCCAGTGAGACATGCCCAGAACACCTACCAAAGGGAGGCCTCCAGGAGGCATCCAGACCAGATGCCTGAAACTGCTTTCCCCTTCTGAGGTGCCGGAGGGTTTGCCAGAACTTGTTCGAGGCCAACCAAAAGTCCTTCTCCATGGCTTCACCAAACTTCTCCCAAGACTAAGTTTTGCCTCTGTCAAAGTCCAGGTTGCAGCTTGGTTAGACTTCTTCTCTGTAGGCAAGGAGCCTGAGCTTGTACCAGAAATTCAGAGGTACCAGCTAGAGTACAGTCACGCACAGAGAGGTACCTGTCAGCTGCCTCTGGAGTCCCACAAGCCAGCCAGGCTTGATAGGATTCTTTCTTGACGGCATCCCTTACTTCCTGTCCACCACCTAGTACGAGGATTGCCGCCACAACAGACACCAGAGACGTTGCGCCTGCAGTTCAGAAAAGCAGCAGAGACAATGGAGGTGGACAACATGGTCCATTCGGACTCAATTTCACAAATTTTTCTCGGTACCTGTTTGAAGCTCTCTCCAATGTTGGAGTTAAAGACTTCCCTGACAGAGAGCTCAGCCACTCATTCCCAGCAGACCCTCATAGTACGTTTAGGTCTGCCAAGTCTTTCCGGCGTCCTTCTCCACCAGCAAATTCGACTCACCACCAGGTAGTGATCAGTGGACAGCTCTGCCCCTCTCTTTACCCGAGTGTGAGACACACGGCCGAAGGCCACCTGAAACAACATCAAACTCCTGCTAGGGTGTTCTGATGTCACGAGTATCGATGGACACCGTTGTGTTCAAACATGGTGTTTTCTTACGGACAAACTATGATAAGCACAGAAGTCCAACAACAAAACACCGCTCGGGTTCAGATCAAGGAGGCCGTTCCTACCAATCACGCCCCTTCAGGAGCTGCTGTCGTTGCCCATGTGGGCATTGAAGTCCCCCAGGAGGACAATGGAGTCCCCCGCTGGGGCACTTCCCAGTACCCCTTCTGAACGGTTCTTCTGCCAGAAAGCCAAAAATACAGTCAGAGACCTATCCCCCACATGAAGGAGAAGGGACACGACTCTCTCATCCACCGGGGTGAACTCCAACACTTGACAGCTGAGGTAGGGGCTCACGAGTAAACCCAAAACAGCCTATCGCCTCTCACAATGTGCAACTCCAGAATGATAGAGTCCAACCCCTCTCGAGGGACTGAGTTTCAGAGCCAAGACTGTGTGTGGAGGTGAGCCCAACTTTATCTAGCCAGTACCTCTCAATTTCTCGTACAAGCTCAGGCTCCTTCTCTCACAGAGAGGTGATGTTCCATCGCCCAAAAGCCAAGTTCCATGACCAGGGTTTTGGGCAGCCAAGACACTTGCCTTCGACTGGCACCTAAACCACATTGCACCAGCCCCTTCTGAACACTCCTACAGGTGGTGGGCCCACGAGAGAGTGATCCCACATTGTTCTATTGGATTGAACCCAACAAGGGTCCGTGGGAGGAGTCCTGGTCATCAGGCACTCGCCTGTGATCCCTAACCCCAGGCCTAGCTCCAGAATAGGGCCCTGATGATGCCAATCTGGGCGACGTAATGGGATCTTCTCCTATGAGAAGTACAAACAACTGACTTTCAATGACTTTCGATTTATGTAATGACAGTGGTAAGCCTTGAGCTTCTGCTAACATTTAAAAAGTCTTAGGACGGATAAGTATAAAAATTTCTTTTAACGATGTCTTAAAATCTTAAACCTAACAAATAAAAGAAGATATTCTGTCCAGGGTTTGTGGTTTGCTGGAATGAATTCCAGGAGCTCATTGAACCATAACTTGAATCTTTGCCCAACACTGTTACCACATTTATTTCCACACCTTCATTGCTGCACTGCTGCTGAACTTTTAATGAGACATGATCCGAACTGCAGAAAGTAAGGATGGATACAAGTACAAAAAAGTCTGACTTACTGTGATTTTGAAGTGTGATTTTTGAAGTGTTTTAAAAAGAAGCTTTACACATTTTTTGTTGTTGTTTGTCAATGGAAATTACCCTTTATCCCTAAATTTATTTCCAGTTACCGGTATGTAAAAATATACTTTTGTTGTTTTTGTTCAGATCTAGGTGACACTAAATAAATTAAGTAGACTCCTGGGTTTAATGGTATGGTGTAAATTATTGACACACAGTATGAAGGGGTTAAATTAATATTGTATTAATTGACAGAAAAATCAGTTTTTAATCTGCTTTAAGTTCATTTTTAACTGTTAAATGGCTTATCTGAGGATGAATTTAATACATCAATCAAACTAAAGCTGCCAAAAATTGAAAAGAAAAATAAAGTTGCTCTCCAACAGATTTTGAGTACACATGAGAAACCTTGGTCCCAAAAGGAATCATTAGCTATTTCTAAGAGTTTCAAACTCAAAGACTCAGAGTCAAGCAAGTTTGAAAGAATCTTCTTGAACTAACAAACTAAACAAACTCCAAGAACAGGATGATTCCACATTCAAGAAATCCTAAAAGGCCATCAAATATGTAAATAACTCATTAGAAATGGAAAACATGAGTCAACAATAAGAAAGAGACTGAACAAAACATGATTCCTGTCCAGAACAACAAACTTCTACATCCTTTCCTCATCACCTTTATTTTTTTCACCCACATGTCTGCTAAAGTCTTCTCCAATCCCCACCTTCTCCCCTCTAAGGAGACCCTGCTCTCCTCATCCATCTCCCTCCAGAATTTCTCTATAGCTCATCCTACCTGGAGCACATAACCACATTCAACATCATTTCTTTATTTTCCAGCTTCATTCCTCCTATCTGACCCTCTCTTCATCTCCAGAACATTCTTAGCAAACTCATCCTTCAGGATCTCTCCTCTCTTCCGCTTTCCATCCAAATTAAAATAAAACAGCTTGAAGCTGCTTCTAATCTTTCGCTCCTATTCCATCTGCTGTATTGAACACACAGGAGATCCAGAATTCTAGATTTCAGATCATCTTTTATTCTACAGAAGCTCTAGAACTCTCAGGTCTTACCCAGTAAGGACCAAAAGCCCTTGTGAGGCTGCATTTCACTGACATGCTCTTCGCCTGCAGTCTCGCGGCTGATTTTTAGATTGTACTGAAGGGATGAGATGTTTTAGCATGTCAATTTTTTTTACTTTGTTTTATTCCAAGTCTTTATATGATTTTTTCAAATTTTCAAATTTTGATCATGACTATCATTTACTTTAACAAATTCACCTGCTCAATTCTTCTTAACTTAAACTAGTTATTCTGAGTTTAAACAACATTATCCTCCTTTATAAATAAAAAAAATTCCCCTCTCACCCTCCGGGGGTGGTACCTCACCCCAAGCTGGGGTCCTCTACCAGAGGTATGGGAACTTGAGGGTCCTGCAGTATCTGAGCTGTTCCTAGCACTGTGCTTTTCTGGATTGAGATGTCTGAGGTCTTTCCAGGGATCTGCTGTAACCACTCCTCCAGTTTGGGGGTTACAGCCCCGAGTGCTCCAATTACCACGGGCACCACTGTCACCTTCACCTTCCAAGCTTTCTCCAGTTCTTCTCAAAGTTCCTGGTATTTCTCCAGTTTCTCACATTCCTTCTTCTTGATGTTACTTAGTACTGCTACTTCCACCACAACAGTGGTTTGGTGGTACATCCCATGCAGGGGCTTGTCCTCCCATGAAGATCTGTCCTCCAGCACCCCACCCCACCTCCTCTTTCACTGAGCACATTGTCAGTTGGGGCCTTGAGCTTGATATATTCATGCATCTTGGATGTTTCATCCTGGATAGTGGCTTCCACGCTCACTAGTCCTCAGCCTCCTTCCTTGCTGCTAGCAAACAGTCTCAGGGTGCTGGATTTGGGATGGAACCCTCCATGTACAGTGAGGAGCTTTCATGTCTTAACATCCGTGGTCTGTATCCCTTCCTTTGTCCATCAGATTATTCCTGCAGGGCATTCCATGACTGGCAGTGCGTAACTGTTTATTGCCCGGGTCTTGTTCTTGCCTGGCTTCTCAGGACTTTCTCGTTGGAGGTATTTGGCTGTTGTGGCTTTCCTTGTTGCCTGCTCCAGGTTGCCATTTGTCTGTGGAATTTCAAGATACTTGTAACTGTCCTCAATGTCTGCTATTGTTCCTTCTGGAGTGGGACCCCTTCAGTGTAGACATACCTTACCTCTCTTTGTCACCATTTGACTGCATGACAACCCAATGTCAGTACTGTAGGACCTGGTGGTGTGGATCAGGAGTCAGTGTCGCGGTCGCTCTTAGCGTATAGCTTGATGTCATCCATGTAAAGGAGGTGACTGATTGTTGCCCCATTCCTGAGTCTGCATCCATAGCCAGTCTTGTTGATTATTTGGCTAAGGAGGTTCAGACCTTTGCAGAACAGCAGTGGGGACAGAGCGTCTCCTTGGCATATGCCACATTTTATGGACACTTGTGCAATTGGCTTGCCATTAGTTAATTGGTTTTCCACAGCTTCATTGAGTTTCCTATGAAGGCTCTTAGAGTCCTGTTCATGTTCAGTCCTGTTCGTAATCCACGTGTGTAGCACTGAGTCATAACCGTTCTTATTATCAATCCAAGCTGTGCACAGGTTGGTGTATCATAACTTGCAGTCTTGAACGACTGTTCTGTCAACCAGGAGTTGGTGTTTAGCTCCTCTGGAATCTCTACCAATGCCCTTCTGTGTGTTGCTCATGAATTGATCCATGTGCCAATGTGTTTTGGTTGAAATTATGCCTGACATGAGCTTCCATGTTGTGGAGAGACAGGTTATTGGCTGGTAGTGGGATGGGACTGCACCCTTTTAGGGTAGTCCCATCTCTTAGCAGCTGGTTCATTCATGCTGCCAGGCACTCATGGAGTGCAGTGAGTTTCTTAAGCCAGTATGCATGTATCATAGCAGGACCCGGTGCTTGTATAAATATATAATATATAAGTTATATAAATATATGTATATAAGTTATAAAATATAAGTTTCTGAAAGTGTGGACTTTCAGACGCGCGCCGTGGAAACCTGAACCAACTGACGCAAAGGGGAAGACGGTCGCTTCTGACATGTAATTAATCTGCGTGAATAAATAATCACGCATTCATTTTTAAAAATTAATCGTGCATTAATTCATTAATGTTAACAGCTCTAATATCTATCTATCTATCTATCTATCTATCTATCTATCTATCTATCTAT
>BSAI01000073.1:1889051-1982490 GCA_036245035.1 Adrianichthys oophorus
CAGTTCCCAGCTTTATTACATCCAAACGTCTTTGGCTGTCGCAAAAGCACGAAGTGCAGCTTATTAGCCAAAGTCCCTCTAATGTCATGCAGGATTAACTTTGACCAATAACACACAATTAGATTCATTTTCCCTCTAAAGCCTATTAGCCAGCAGCAGAGCAGTCAGTGGTCCCACTTTAGCTGAATTTAATTATGTCTCAAATCCAGAGTGTGCCGCTGGGGGGTTGGAAGGTTGAGCGGTCTCTCGCGTCACATAAAAAAAGCCACACCTCAGACCTGGACTCTGGGTGGAGCGTGGCTGATCTCCTGCCAGGAGGAGGCGGGTATTTCTGAACATGTCAAGTGAAGGCGTCTGCCCCCTAATCTCGTCACTTTGTGCTGCTTTCATGGACTCACTAATCCTGTTACACAACGATGAAGATGTGAACCAGTCTTCTGCTCTGAGTCCTTTTCTGTTAGGCCTTCACAAATGTGTTGGTTTATTCTCCACCAGAAAAAACACAGAAAACTCACAGTACATTTGCATTCATAAATCCTTTACCTGGTTTTATATTTAAAATAATATTTAAAGATTTACTTTATTCCAATTTTAAGTCCCATTCTAATCGTCTGTGAGTCACCTCTGAATTTTGCTGAATTCTGGACTGTTGGCCCAAAGTAAGCCTGCAGTCATTTCCCATCATGCCTTTGTTTACGCTCTCTCCCGCTACAGTTTTATGCTGAAACTGTGGTCAACAGTGGACAAGTTAGACAGTTTCATTTTTAAATCCAACTCCTGCTGCTGCCATTAGATGTAAAATGTGAAAAATTACTCAATATTTTAAAACAACAAATTTTTATTTTTTTTTTAAAAGAAAAAAAAAGTATTTATTTTTGTGCAATGGTGGCCAGGTTAGGCTCTGGCCCCATGACCCCAAAGGAGATCCAGCAGGTTGAAAAGATAGATGGATGGATGAGTGGTCGGTCTTTTTTTTTCTTTTGTTTGTCTGGATGGCGGCAGTCAGGACTGGGAACTCTGGTTTGGGTTGTGTTGTGATTTTTTAATTGTCCCTCAGTCACCAGTTTCAGGTTCGTGATCAACAGCTGTCTTCATTTCTTTTAATTACCTTCAGCCTATGTAAGTGTCTGGTTGTCAGTTAGTCCTTGTCAGGTCATCTCATCTGTTTTGGTCTTCCACCGGTTTGTTTCTCCCATGGTTTTTTGTCATGTTTAAGTTTGTTTATTAAATGTTTAAGTTTCTGCCACCAAGCCTGGTCTCCTGCATTCTGGATCCTCCACCATCACTTCTGTGACAGCGGCACTCTCTCTGAATGTATTAGTCGGATCTCAGTCATGCTCGTGATGTCTTGAAGTTGGGTCATCTGGACTTCAACGAGGATTTATCCTTTTATATTCTTATGGAATCAGTTAAATCTGATGTAGTCTTAAAAATGTTAAAGGGTTGCTTGAAGTCTCCTGAATTCACTGGAGAGAACAAACCCCATTCAGCTTTCATAGACAGGCGGTGCTTTTCCCCATCATGCACGCTGTAGAGTTCAGAATGAATGCAGTTCCAGGAGGAGTTGATCTGCAGACAGATCTCATTCATGGAGACAATACCCACAGGAGCTCAGTCTTCTGATCACATTCACATTCAAATGAGAGGCTAAATCACCTTCTGTACACCATTTTTCTTCTATTTTTATGCCTTTTTCCTACTGTTCATTATAGGCAGCGTCTAACATCAACACAATACAGTCTGACTGATGGGAAATCCACCCTTTTTTGTCAGGGGATGAAATACCTTTGCCAGCGAGTTAAATCACCATAACGTTCAGGCACACCTCAGTGGAGGAGAGGAGGAAGAGGCTGTCTGCCCAGGATGAAGCTCCAGCTGGAGCTGCAGTAGAAATGAAAAACAAGCTTCCCCGTTCATGTATGTGTCTCAATGTTTTGTCCAGAATCAAACATGTCTTCGGGATCCTGCGTACAAGTCCGTGTCACCAGTCTGGGTTTAGACCCAACAAATTGCTGCCATTAAAAGTAGATTGCTTCAGCCGTATCGAGACCAGAGAGCTCTCAGAGACGCATCAAGCCTCACGCAATCCAATCAGAAGAAAAACAAACATGTGGAGCTGCAAACCCTCATTATGCCATTATCCCCCAAAGAGCCCTTTTTCAGTTTAAAACACGTCTTGATGACTGAACAAACAAACCCCAACATCCCAACTGTTTGAGGGGGAGTTTGAGGGGCAGATTAGTAATCATATCTCTGTCCTGTTATTCAGAGTTTCAGCACGGCGGGGGGCGCCTCAGATCAAGGAGGGGAAGAGTTGGTGGGCTTTTGCTGAAAAGATAATTGGTATGGCCCTGGTGACTCTGTCCATCAGCTTGTGTGTGCATTCACGGGGCCCCTGCTAAGTTTCATTAAACAAGGCGCAGGGGCCCCCGAGGAGATGTTTGTGCAGCCTTGGTGGCTCCACCACACAGCGAGGAGCACGCCTCGCCATCGCAGCTTCAACTGCAACTGGTGAGGAGACTCCATGCACTCGTTCCTGATTGTTTTCTCTGAAGAAGTAATAACACAAAACACTCCGTAGACGCTGACGGTCCCGTCCAGCAGCTACCGTTACATCAGATGAATGATAGTTCTGCCTTTTGTTTATCACTGAAACATTATCAAGAGAGAGCAATAAACAAGACTTACCATAAAAACTAAGAATAATTTGGATTCCCTCACCAGTGTCCAGCCAAAAAACAAACATGCTGGAGTCATTACCTTCAGTTAAGGAACTAAAATCTTGTAGATTTCCAGCCAGAACACTTCTATTTACCTGATTTAGGGGTGAAGTGGAAATGTTTTTAATAAATCTCAAATCTTGAATTTGTTTTCATAATAAAAAGAAACATGTTTTGACAGATATATGACCAATTTTGTTTTTCATCAGATTAAAAATCTCATGCAATAAAAGTGTGTCAGATACACTACACTTCTGCCCAGCACTCACAATGACATGTCTTTTTTAGAGGTAACTTTCTAATAAACTGCTGCAAAATACTTCAAACTTTCAACAAAGAAGTGCTGTTTTTTATTTCTAAAAAACTCTGAAGTTTGTTACTGTTTAGTGCCAGAGGTAAAAATCATAGCTAGCATTAAAATGAGAGGGGTAAATGGGGCATTTTTCTGTTTTTTTTAAGAGGCAGCATTTCTCTTTTGTTACAAATGCAATCAAAAGCAACACTAAATTACAGCCTCATTATTGTTTATCCAATTTTTCTGAAGTTAATGGTTGGTAGCATCAGTTTCAACATTTTCATAAATCTGTTAATTTAAAAAGGTCCTTTAGCTGCTAGTTTAAGATATGAGCATTTCATTTATCATCAGTGTACTTTGCTACCTTTTTGAATCAGCTGAGATTGCGTTGTGGTGTAAATTTCTTTCAAATCTACATTTGAAGCAAGAACCATGAACCATCTGAAATCAAATGTGCAGTCAGCTTTGCATTTCTGTTTTCTGGCTGATCCACTGTTGAGGTTTACTTAGAGAGGGGATCAAACAGCAGCTGTGGATCAATGGTTCCTGGAGAGCTTGTTCAGTCTAAGCACAAGCCCTGAATCAAAAGGTTTATTTACACTGTTTGACAATTTCTACATCTGTTTATTCTACAAAAGCAGATGGAGTTTAGTGACAGGCAATGTAGTAATGTGTTCATATTATTAACAGTGTTCTGAGGGACTCATTTTAAAAGTAATCTGACAGACTGCTGTAATGAAGCAGTGTTAGACATGACTAATTATTTTTTTCATTCATTTGGTCTCAATTTCTGAGCTAAATTTCCCATCGGCCTTCGTAGACCCAAACATGTTCATTCATGTTTCCTGTAAGCTCATTTATTCCTGTTTTCACAGAACTGTCTGTCTCTTAGAAAGCTCTGTGCAGTCATGCTAACCTGCTTTTATTAGGCAGAGTTTTTATTTTTCCTGAGACACTCAGATATCTGGCTCTCTCATCTCTGTTTGCCTTTTTCCAGAGTAACAAATCTGTTTTTGTACTTTTATGGAATAAACTGACTAAAGCTGGGAGTTAATCGTCCTTCAATTGATCCTCTTGTACTTTCACTTCCCCAAAATGTTAATAATAGTCATTATTTAACCGTATTGTTCCTCAAATAAATATTTTTTTGTACATTTCCCACTTCAGACGTTATCTTCTGCAGATGTCATTAAAAAATCAAAGTAAGATTTCTTTTACAATTCTGAGGGAGCAATATTATAATGTTACTGAACAAAAGGAGCCAGTGCTCTGCAATCAAAATAACTCTGCCGATTTAATGTTTGTTTTCTTTGTTTGGTTGGGTGGTTGTGGTGCAGAGGTAGAGCGGTCGACCTCTGATTGGAAGGTCACAGGTTCGGTTCCCGCCTTGTCCCTCCCATGTGTAAAAATGTCCTTGGGTGAAACACTCCCCATTCCTCCAACAGAAACCATTGTTTCACCATGAAGTATTTTGAAAAATTCATTTCTTGGTTTAGCTCTGATTTTGAATGTTTCAGGGCCTGATTTACAAATTAATGGGAAAAGATTCTTAGATTCTGACGTGTTCTTAATAACATTTAATATCAACTGTAAAAAATCAGCTGTGAAGTTTATCCACAACTTCACAGTAAACCTCGTGTATTTTCTTTAAGTACTGGAATAAAATGAACTTTAATGAAACATTTCAAAGAATCATGGCAGTAAAAAAACGTCAGTATTTCATTGTGTTTTTTACTGAGAAAGTTGTGACAACGAGGAGAAATAATCCTCTGAATCTCAAAAGGTGCAAACAAAAAAAATTGTATTGGGTGATGTTTTTGTTTAATTTAAATATGAAAAACTTCAACTGAAAAAGGAATAGAAGAGACGTGTTTATATTGAGTTCCAGGAGTGCAGCCAGAGGAAGATGCTACAGGAGGAAAAGGTGAGGATGCAGCACAATCAAAAATTGGAAACATTTGGATAAGTACCAAATTGTAGCTACTGAATATGAAATGTAGGTGTGGAGTTTTAAAAAAAATTGTTTTAAGTATTGCACAAGTACTCCAGAAAACCATGATTTCCCTGCACATTCGCTGCAAACTGCAGTTCTTTTGTTGCTCTCAGTCACTTTACCTCCACACTGTCTACATTTTAAAGAAGCAGTAAGATTATCACCGAAGCACGTTGGTTCAGCAAACTTTGATGGCATCATTGCGTCACACGCCAACTATTCGGCCTTCGGTGGAGTGAGTCAAAGTAAGGCCGAATGGGGATTTTTTTTTTTTGGTTGAAGAAGGTTCAACCAAAGGTTGGTTGAAGGTTGAACATTTGGTTGAAGAAGATTCTGTGCATCCCTTGTCAAGGTGGACGGGGATGGATGGTTTGTGTGTGTTTTGATGTTTATTTACGGTTACCTTTTGCTTAAATGATGAATGCCGTGATAAAACGAACAGCATTTGATCGTAACCCATTTCTCCCACACAGGACATTGGTTATAATTGCCCATAAACACAACTCCCTTGCACAATGGAAACATTTATTTATTATAATCTCACGAAAGTTTTGACTTTGAATCTTCGGGGTTGAATTCTTTAGAAAACAACCTGTGGATTTTTTACATTTACATAAATAGATGAACCGTGACTGCTGGTGAAACCTTTTTCTCAACTAAAATCACACTAACTATAAGGTTTTGTTTTTCCCTTTTATTATTATTTTTTTTTACTATTTTAACATCATATTTGAGATTTCTTTAGTGGTTTCATTTCAGTTAATACAAACTTATTTTTTAAAGATTTTTTCATGTTCGCCACACCTTCTAAAATTCAGAACTGAGGAATCCACACATTCATGTTTTCTTTTTTCTACTTTAACAAACATTCTGAAAGGCTGCAGCTGTCATATTCATGATTGTTTATCATTTATATTCCTTTTAATTTGCTTTTTTTATTCAACATTGTAGATTCTTCTTCCCCATCCAAAGATGCATCTTTGCTAAACATCTGTACCTGTAGGTCCCTCTGCATGTGTCCTGTCAGTCACCCCGACTGCGTAATAGTGGACAACTATCCTTTGAAAGCAAAGCTTAATGGGACACTATGACACATAAAACAGGAACCAGAATCCAGTTGTGCATCAAAGGACTGAAAGTCCTGGTCATGGGCCTCAACTTCAACAAAGATAATCATCAAAGATATTGAATAAGGGGGATGTGAAGATAATAGGAAGCACACAGACCAGAGGAATGCCTTATAAGGTTCCCACCGATGCAGAGAGGAAGGGTTGGTAGGGTACTCATGGCGCTTACTTCCACTTCATCTCTGGTCCTGGCTTATCTGCGGATATGGAACTATAAACTTCAAATAAAAAATATCTTATTTGAGAATATTCTATTCTATTAAACCAATCAAATAAGTCAAATTGAATCCAGCGTTTCATCCACTTTTCATCTAAAGAAAGGGTTGATATCCTCGACTTTCAAGTGGCTCCTCGTATTTTCCGTTAATCCATCCAGTGCTGTCCCGCTGCACCACAGTTAGGGGTCAGATCAGTGTCTAAACAGTACACTTGTACTTCTCACTATGCTCATCTGTCCATCAAGTGAAATTTAATAATCATATTTGTGTAACTCGCCCTCATATTTCCCACACTCAACAGAAGCTAAATTTAAACCACGTCAGCTCGCTCCACGGCTCCGCTTGTGCCTGCTAGCAATTAGTATACAGGTTTGTGCGGCTCCATTGTTTGAACTGCCGGCCCCTCGCAAAGATAATGAACCATAATCGTTTAGTGACACCATAATTGCTAAGGTGTATGGTAACACGACAGCCAACGCAATTTACCCTACTTTTGACATCAATGCTGTCATTAAATGATGTCACTGTAACACGATGCTTCGCTGAGACACACACACACAGGACACTTTCACACATGCACACACGTGCATCGCAGGCTGTGCATAGATACGCTGCATGCATTCAGCAGAAAGGGAAAACTGCATCAAAACAAAGAGCCTGTTTTTGTTGAGACTGAAGGAAATAAAACCTTTCTTAATTTAGTTGCAGCAGCATTGCCAACGACATTTGAGTAGAAGTTTCTCCATGTATTTTACTTAAATCCTGGTTTTGTGTCAAATCTCTTGTAAATGGGATCTGCCTTGCAGAGCAGAAAAGAAAAGTGGTTTCAAATCAAATACAAGAAAAATACATAAAACGATAAAACATCATGAACACAAAACATAATTACCTAAAAGCAACAATTTGTCAAAGAGACCTGCCTTAGTATTTCCCTTAAAATAAATCTAAATAGTCTTAAAATGAAATGGTTCACTTTTAGATCCAAATGTTAGTCAACCCTATGGAACCACATATCGTGTTTAATACACACATTTCTGTTAGCACAATCCAAACTGCAGTTCATCATCTTTCCATTGGGGGCAGTAGAAGGACATTACAAAATTGCTTCTTCCATTAAATCTCAAAAACACTTTGGTGGGAAAAGTTTTGCCAATTTTGTAAACTTTATGGTGAAAATACCTCATCTATTGTTACTCCTTTTTTGAATGAGTACTTTCTGTTTTGAAAAAATGCTAAATTTGTTGATAATTAAGTCTTGTAGAGACAGTTACACCATGTGTGGATCAAATTTGAGACAGTGGGTTAATAAGGTGCTTTTTCTGAACACTCAATGTCAATATTTTTGTGTCTTCAGTTAACATTATTGTGAGCAAAAACTTACCAAATCACCCAACTAAAACTATCTATATCTCATAAAAGATGTAATGGCAAAATTTGGTTTCAAATGGTTTGAAAAACATCCAAATTAAAAAAAATAAAAATAAAAATATTTTCTGTCAATACTTTTATGCAGTGGGATTTACAGTCCATAAATGTCAGTCAGACCCTAAACATTTGTGCAGTTTTGTAGATATAGAGGTCATGCTGCAGACTTGTGTGCAATAATCTGCAAGAAAAAGTGTATAAGTTAAAGGGTGGATTTAGAAACTAATGTGGGAGTCTGGAAATAAAAAACAATACAAGACCATCTCAATGACAGAGAGGCGTTCATAAATCCATTAATGTCATTAATGTCTTTAAGAGTTCAAAAATGTCACTATCCCATAATAAAACACGCATTGGTTCCAGTACATATTTATATATAAAAATATATATTTTTCCGGATTTGCCACTGAAAAATACCAAAGACTGAAGTGACCAAAACAATATTTTCTGTTTTCACTTAAATACAGCTTTGTAGAGCATTTACAAGGTGCCTGTGCGGAGCGTGCACAAGTGTGTCTTTATTGAGTGTTAGAAGCTACCGGTGTTTGAGTTTCCACTTAAATCTGAGCCGTAAAAATGTGTCAAGCAAATCGCTTGTTACAGTTTTATTGTCACGCCTGACAAAATTCATGCACTTCTACTTCTGCGCTGTATTTTCTATTACAGCAAAAAAGCAGAAAGAAAGTGGTCCACTTACAGCTTGTGCCATTAAACAGGTTTGACCGACACAAGCAAAAGGCCGCCATCATAAATAAACAGGAGAATTTGTTGGGCTGACTTTTGCAATTAGGACTGCAAGAGAAAATACATCTCCAAGAAACATTTTAATGAGCTGCAGCAAAGTAAGTCACTGTGCTTTTGTTTTTTGTTTTTTAAAAGAGGAAAAAGCACAGAGTAATGGTGCTTAGATGCAGAGAAAAATCTTAAGAGTGTGAGATATTTCTCCCGTGTTCCCTGATGGCTTAGCCAAGAGCTCGGGGTGTCATAAAACCTAAAGGCAATTAAAATTGGTTATTTTTCACTCTGGTTTCTAAATTCTGTAGCAATTAATCTGCCCAATTTGATTACCAACAGCACAAATTAAACAATAAAGAGCTGTCTAATGAGGGATTAATTATGGTTAGCAGGCGGGGAGTGGGGCTGAAGCGGCAGCCATGCCTCAGTGTCTCCTGCAGACAGGGCAGGGCAATAAGGAAGACAAAAAGGCTTCTCTTCCATGTGGTCCTGCACTGATAGGGCCCCCTCATCACAGATCAGTAGATCCAAAGCACATACAGCCCATAAACGTCCGGGCCATAATTGAAAGTGCCAAAATCAATAGCGGTGACAGGTCTTAATTAAATTAAATATGTCTCCCATAGGAGGAGGGTTGGGCTGAGGGAGGGAGGCGGGCGTCCGTGATGCTGCCTGACTGAACTCGCAGTTTGCTGACTGCAGAACCTTTGCCACAAATGAAGACAAAAAAAGGTCTTCTCTTTAAAATTAAATTCACAAAAATAAAGTTAATGTTCCAACTTTAAAATGTTAAAAACACTTCAGATCATGAGCTTGAATCTTCTCAAATCTGAAGAAAAATGTCTTCAAGGTCAAAGTACTTCCACTTCTGCTCCACCATTTTAACTTGAGGACAGATTTAAAACTTGACCACACTCTCGCCATAACTGCTTTGGGCCTTTTAGGCACATTTTCACTCTGAATTATTGTTAAAGACGTTTACTAGACAGATTTATGCAGCAGAAGTCGTGCTGTTGGTTTTATTGAGCCCACTGTACCACAGACCACATTTCCACTATACCAAATATGTATTGAACACATTTATATTTAAAAACCCAAATGATGCTGCTGAAATGGCCACTTAACTTTAACTGTCTGTTATTAGTGTGGATTGCTGCATATAGGTGTCAAACTGCATTTTTCTCCCAGAAAAACATGTGAAGATTTTACATAAAGCAGATCAATCCTCCTGCTCCTGGACGTGGAGCTTCCTGCTCCTTCCGCTGAAGGAGGTGATCCTCTGGACTCACGGAAGCACACTGAGGCCGAGGACGTCACCTGTAAATAAAAAAAGCTGCTCTCCTCATCATTTCAGGATCTTCCCACATTTAAAGGATTAGGCAGCAAGAATCAGAGGAAGGTCACCGGCGGTGTGTGGAGGCGAGCGAAAGGCAGAGGTGGGTCAGTGATGGGAGCTCAACCCCCTCTGGATAAACCTGAATTGGAGACAGTTGAGACTTGAGAGATTAGGATGGAGCCAGGTCTGTTACACAGCGATCTGAAGGACGAAGCAGGGAGCAGCTTGTCTCAGGAAGACCCAGCGTTTTTTTATTTATTTGTTTCTCTTTATTTGGTTATCTTTTCTTTAAAGTGGGAGTCAGTTGCTGAAGTGATGAGCTTATGTTTTGCAGTGAAGGCTGGGTTATGTGGACGGTGTCACTGGGAGGTCAAGGCAGGAGATTTTGCAGGGGATTTATAAACACAGGACCACTCAAACTTGGAAAAATATAAAATATAAATCTTCAAAAATGCTTTTACAAAATTTCTTTATATGTCCAAAACAATTTCCTGCATGAACGACAAACAGCTAGGTTTCTATAATAATAATAAAAATAATCTACTTTGTTTTGAATCTTTTTATTGTTTTTTATTGTTCTAATCGTGCGTTTTGTTGGGATTCGTGGCTGAAATGATTGCTTATTATGCGCTTATTAAGCATTTCATTTAGTTCATTTAATCAGTGGTGCATTTAAAGACTTATCAAAATAAACCCCATGATTTGCCATTAGTTAATCAATCTATTAGGAGCGCATAATAGCCATGCAGACCAGTGATTTGCAAATGATCTCGCGCGGCTTAATGGCGTGAAGTAAAGCAGCGATAATTCGCTTCCTCCGCGATAACCCGCCTCTGCTTATGGAGATGTCTTCAGCTGAACGATGAAACGCTGTCATTGTGAAAACCTGCAGTTTTATCGGAATTCTGCAGAGCAATGAGTAGCTGCTGATAATGCGGCGGCGGCGGGCGCGCGGTGGAGGCGCGCGGTTTGGTTTAAAGTCACGCAGAGGTCACGGCGGGAGGAATGCTGAGGCGCGAGGCATGAACAAAAAAAGCAACACGGTTCTTTCTGTTAAAACAAAATTCTGAGAACTTTTTATCAACCTATTTTGTTTTCTGCTTAATCAAATATTTTATTTTTAATTTGTAAATTATATGACCAATTCTAAACTAGAGAGAAAACATGTTTTATAATAATAATAAGTGTTTTTTTAACCATGTTTATCATTTTTAAAAGTGGACTTTTCTTACAACCTTTTAAAAATGATTAATCTGTTTCAAATTTAAAAAAGTCTAAGCTAATAATAAATAATAAACTAACAATAATAAATAATAATAATAAACTTATAATAAATAATAAGTTACATGATGTCAAACATCAGACAGAAATAGATGATCTGGTTTTTAACACTGCGTAATTTGTGCCATTTGGTCACATTTTGCGTAAATGTAGCGATCCTCTTTGCTTTTACGTAAACTCATATTCTCTGGGGTTTTTCTGCCATCCCATGCTTCAGCAGCTGCCCGTCTTTCTGTAATTAGCGCAGTGAATTTGAACAGGCGCTTTGCTGCGTTTGAGGATCGAACCAGCCAATCAGAACGGAGCGTCCAAGTCGCTTTGAAGCCACAGATGCATCTGCAAAAGTCAGTGCGCCTTTACGCACTTTCTCCCGCAAAATGACCAGAGAAACAAAACATCTCCTTTTTTTCTTCGGCTCCTCTCGGTGTCTGGATGTCACTTATTTTTGCAGGCAGCTTTAAATTACAATACTATCCTGATTTAGAGTGGATAGCGTGCACATATTTCTTTATAGAGACTCTTCCCCAACAATGAGACCCCCGCTACTCTGGCGACAGCCGAGCCGAGAGGCTCCTTTCTCTGGAGGGTTTCATCCTCCCCCCATCACCGTGGGGACGCATTCATCCTCACTGTCACCCCGGGAAAGGTGAAAGAGATGAATGGCAAATAAAGTTCAACCAAGAGTCCACTTGACTGACTCTGAGAGTTAATATTTCAGCAGAAAAAGGTTCTGCGTTGCACGGAGTCTTCACATTTGGATTTCATTTCTCTGCCAGCTGCTGTTTTGCTGCTGTTCTGAACTTTAGTCCGAAACATCCAAACTAGAAATGGTTGTGTCTTTCATTATCACTTTCATGAGTCGACTTTCTTTGACAGTTTTTATGATTTCATTAATGGAAAAAAAACAAATTTTAAATATTAAAAATATAATTTATCAATTTTAAATCATTGTCAATTTTTGCGCTTTTATTGAAAATTAAAAGAAATCTTAATATAATAAAAAAGTTACATCTCCGGGAAACAGTTCAGATATTTGTAGGGATTTTTTAATGGGATTGGAAAACAGAAACGAGGCTTGGATTTTAGGAAACTACCTGCCAACCTGAACCCCGCTGTGCGTAAAAGTCCGGCTGAAGCTTCAACGTTTGGATCCACCTGATCGCGCTAATTAGAGGGGACATTATAGATAATTATGGAGAACTTCTCTGCCTCTTTCATCGCCACGAAGTGACCCCCAAAATGATCAGTTTCTCAAGAGCATCTAAACTCCAAAATAAAATCAAAGATGTTGAAATTGACTCACCCTGCGATGGCCAAAGTCATTCACATCCAGCCAGGACTAATATTTGTCCAGAAAATGCCTTCTGACAAGGACTCTGCCTTTTATGTCTTTACAAGCCTAAAGTGACAGAGCCCGCATGAAAAGGGTTAAGACAACTTTGAGGGGAAGCAACAGAGGGCCTTTGTCTGCAGTCCCTGCCTCCTCACTGTGAATCAAAGCCAGTTTATGGAGTTAAAGAAAGGCCCGATGGGCCTTGCAGTTTTTGTAACTCAACTCGGCCCTCATTTGTTGCCCTGGGATTTAAATAAAACGGTATGGTAATCTTCTTCTCCATGGCATATCAGTGTTTTAAAGGAGTGTTTGGGATGCTAATTGCCGTGAACTCTTTGTTTTGCCGCAAAGTTGCCCCGCGGGGCAAATAAACTGCAAACAAAGACACTGGGAAAACTGTCTGAGAGCACATCAAATGTTTGATTTTATCTGAAATAGATTTTTTTTTTTTACTGTTACGTTTTTGTGGATAAGGGCGCACGTGCGCGCCGCCGCATCTCATCGCTTGGCGCGCGCTAATGCTTCTCACGTGTTCCGTTCTGTGTTTGGACACAGCCGGGTAAAGAGTTGGTGTTGGTCGACGGGTTAAGTGTTTTGGGCCCCCGGGCAGAGGGCACTTCACAGGACGTGGGCGCCCCCGGAGACTCCGAGCTGCACTTCAAAGCCGTCTGCTTTGCTTCTCGTTGCAGGTTTTCGGGTTTTAACTGTTTCCAAACGCGCGGCAGCTGCTGGAACTGAACACGCATCTCCCGCAAACACAGGATGCGCGGCTGGGGAGACGTTCCGTTGCTTTTTAGATCCGGCTGCAGTCGAACTACCAGGCCTGAAACGCAACACCTGTTGCTGGGACGCGTCAACTGAACTGATTTTCTAGAGTTGTTGTTTTGTTTTCTCCTAAAACGTTTGATCCAAGACATTTCGCAAGTGTGTCAAACAGTGTGTCACCTTGACCTTTGACGCACACTTCACATTGTAAGCATGAGTAAACCGCAACACGTTCAGACTACTGCGTGACTTCGCCACAAAGCTGACCAAAACGCTGCGCTCTGTTCTGCTCCCACAGATCTGCGGCGCATCTTGGAAGAAAACCGGTGACCTCCCCAAGAAGGCTTCTGTTCCCTCGCCGCACCTCTCGTTTGAATAGGATAGAGGTGGCGTGCGATCAGCTGGGAGAAAGGTCTAATTTTTCAGCTTGAATGGCTAAGTGTCCTAGGGCTAGGGCGGATGGAGGAGGAAGAGGCGGCGGCGCTGTGCGCGCTCTCGTCGTGGGTTAAACTTTTTCAATCGTCTCAGCAAAGTGGAGCCCTTTGATCCGCGCCGCCGCTGGCGCCTGAAGACAACGTAACGTGGCTACCCATTAGAGAGACTGACAAATCCTGACAGATTGTTTATGCGCGATAAAAACCGAAAACGCGCGCTTTGTCTTTACGCACAGATTTATCCAAACCCCTTTTGTTAATGGAGTATGGATTTTTCGGAAAATGCAGAGGTATTTAAAGCCTTTCGGCAACAAAAGAATTAAAAAAAACTCAGATAATGAAAGGGTACACGAGCTCTAACAGGTAAATCAATGACAGTCCGGAGCTGAAGCCCTCCTCCCCTTTGCCTAACTTTGACTCCACATATTTTTTTTTTTTTTTTTTTTTTTTATTTTAAGGGGGCAGTCAAAGGGGGGGGGGGGGGGGGGGGTCCTGCTGATCCCTCTTTAAAGCCCGATAATTGCTTCTAAATGACTGCGAAGGCCTGTGCGTTTCAATCTGATTACAGCCCTGCAGCCATCAATAAAGCGCGCGCAGCCAAAAGGTTCGCGCGTGCTGAGGGACGGGGGAAGCGGCGTGCAGGACGGAGCGCGCATTTGCCAAAGTCTGTCAACAAGTTTTGAAGCTTTTTTTTGTGGCATCAAAGATGGAAGAACCAATGACAGCATGGTCTGTTTCTGCACAGAGACGTTTGTGTTTGCATTCATTCCCGGTGACACCGAGGCTCATTAGGAGTTTGTTGCCCTGTTTTTTTTATTAAAGTCACAAATGTTCAACTTCCTACTGATTTTTTTTTTCGCTCTGCAGAGTCCAGCCCCCCTCCGCCCTGATTGGCCGCCCTCGTCTCTGCGCCTGCCTTATTACCGCCTCTGCGCTCCAATTTGCCCACATGAACATGAGGATTCGGTCACCGTAACGCGCGGCCCAACAGCACATCTTCCCACGGATCCCGTCACAGTCAACAGTTCGCTTCCCCGGTACCGGGCGGACCTGCATGGCCCCATCGACCGCCATGTCAGCTCTGACTGCTGCCCTGAAGTCCGAAGAGCTCCCCCCCCGCGCGGCCGTGGTGAACATGCAGACGAGCCTGAGCGCCGCGGAGGACGCCGGGAAGCCCAAAGTCGCGATCCTGCCGTTCAGCGTGGAGGCGCTGATGGCTGACAGGAAGCCCAGCAGAGAGGCGTCCTCTCCGGACTCCGCGGCCGGGACGTCCCAGGCGCTGGGGAAGGGCGCGCGGATCGGCTCCTTCGGTGGTTTGGATACTTCGGTTCCCGCATTGCCTATGAGCTCTCCGTTTTCAGTGGGCGAGATCATGAACATGTCAGAGGATGTGATGATTAAGGCCGAGAGCCCGGACAGTAAGGAGAGGACTTCGTGGATTCAGAGTCCACGCTTCTCCCCGACCTCTCCAAGTAAGTTCCCCCCAAATGCGGCGCAGTGAAAGTTTCTTTGTGGCTGTTCGGATTCAAACTTGTTTGCCTCACAGGTGAGCCTTTGTTTGCTTCACTTCTGAGTTTTTAAAATCTTCTTTCAGGACGGTTGAGTCCTCCTGCCTGTCCTCTGAGGAAACACAAGACCAACCGAAAGCCTCGGACCCCCTTCACCACGTCCCAGCTGCTCGCTCTGGAGAGGAAGTTCCGGCAGAAGCAGTACCTCTCTATTGCGGAGCGCGCAGAGTTCTCCAGCTCCCTCAACCTAACGGAGACCCAGGTCAAAATCTGGTTTCAGAACCGGAGGGCCAAAGCCAAGCGCCTGCAGGAGGCAGAGCTGGAAAAACTGAAAATGGCAGCAAAGCCCATGCTGCCTCCAGCCTTCGGGATTTCATTTCCTCTGGGTGCGCACGTCCCCGCGTCCTACGCGGGCACGCACCCGTTCCAGAGGCACTCGCTGCCGGTGTCACCGGTGGGACTCTACGCCGCTCACGTGGGATACAGTATGTACCACCTCGCCTGACAGGGATGTGCGGGGGGGGGGCTGCTTTGGGGTAAATGAGGGGGGGCCCTCTGAAGCGTTTAGATGACAGTGTCACATCTGTAGGGTGGGGTGGAGCAAGGCCTCCCCACGGAGCCCCCCCTGAGGACCCTGAATTCTCTTCTCTTGACCCGGACAGTAAGTTCACACACTGCGAAAATGATCCAACTTCACCGGTCATGTGACCCCAAGTTTGAAAAATGAGTCCAAGGAAAATTCAGATTAGATGCGATGACTTCTGGAAACATTTCTAGAGTTCTTAAAACGTGACTGGACAGACGGGGAACCGGGCAGCGCCGGACCAGGTCAGGCCGCTCTGCGCAAAAGTGGCGGAGCTCCTTTCAGACTGACGCGCACCTTCCACCAGCACACCGAGCTCTGAGGGCGCGCGGGGGCAGCTGCGGCCGTTTCTGCATTTCCACCCGTGCAGGAGAGCGGCGGCCTGAGCAGTGTGAGTAAAGGTGAATTTGGAGAACCACACCGTTTGATTTCCTAACAGCTCCGTCTGTTGTCTCATTGATTCCCTTCGGAAGGGAAAGCTGTACTGTACAATATTGTATATTTGAAGAATATCCTCATTTATATTATGAATATATTTGTGACATAACTTAACAATAAATTGATTATTCTTTTTTTCATGAAGAAATTGTTATTTTTCTCTATCTGATGGGCTGCAATGTTATATTTTATTTTTAGATTTTAGGTTAAAGTTTAAGAATTTCTGACAAAAAAAAGAGATAAATGTTACCACTGTGGTTAAGTCGCATCAAAAACCATCACCCCCACGCTTATGGCTTTTGGGAAAGGCCTTTTTGCGCGTGTCAACCTTCGGCTGTGTGTCAATGTCAATGTCAACTTTTCCAAAGTTATTTGGCGGAAAGTATTGCTCCAGCTGTCCCTTATTGCTCTGAGACAACTAACCCAGATTTTGTTGGCGCCAGAAGATTTTAAGAGGCGGGGGTGGGGGTGCGCCGTAGACTTCAAAACACACCGATATATATTGGCGATTGCCTCTGCAGGGCGAAAACGCTCGTAAACAATCCGTTAGTGTCATTATGTCTGTTTAAAAGAAGCGAGGTGACACCCCATTGCGCGCGCGTGGAAACAACAGACCTCTGTGCGTCAAAAAGATTACAGGAAACTTTTAAATAAAGAATATTTTTCCAAGCGAAGTCAAGAAGACTTAAGTGATAATAGAGGGATCAGATAGGGGGGAATTACAGGCCGCTCCGCTGCAGTTTTAAAGGCTTTCTCTGGACTTTTCTGCCATTGAGGCAGGGGTTAAACTCCAGGAAAATAATTGCTGTAATGAGCAAAGGCAATCTGCCGCAGACAGAGGTCGGCTCCAGCGAGGCTGTAGCTCCAGGCAAGGCGGAACTTTTATCATTCCTAAAATGTCAACGGGGACTGGGACGGGCAACACTCCTGTCCCAAACCAAACATCCTCACTCGTTTACGCATCATTCCAGGAGCCGGTTTTCTATCATTTCACCAAAGCTCTTCTTCAAATGGTTTCCCGGAAGATGCTCAATAATTTAAACAAAACCAACAACTGATTGAAGACACATAAAGTTGAAATCACACGGATGAACGCTCCGACTGAAAAGAAGAGAAATCTGACACAATTAAGCCAAAGGGGATCCGTCCATTCTTCCAAACTCTTTCACTCTTTTGTTTCTTCTCTCCGTCCCGCAGGAGCCAAACGCAAAACAAAAGTCACTTGTTTATATCATCCGAAAGATCACAGGAGCCCTTTCTGACTAAACTCCTGATCCCTGAGAGTCCGACGGGTTACCATCAGATAAAGGATGACCACATTGGTAAATCCACGAGACGTTTCAAGGTTTTTTTTTTTTTTTTTGCCGAACTTTTCTGATATGCAGCAACAATTATTCATGAAATATTAAATAATTTCTAACAGTTCAGCAAATCCGTCCACGTGATTCATATTTTGTTTCAGGTTTCTTTTAATTCGGATTTAAATGATGCCACGTTTATTTTAAGATATAACTTTGTCTCTGGCTGTCATCAGTTTTCTCCTGTCGATGTTGGATTAAAACACGTTTTAATTCCACCTCAATCTGTTCAAATGGGACTAAAATCAACACGCGGAGAGACGCTCCATCCGGATACTTTTTATTTTAGCACCTGGTATACAGGACATGTTATTATTGCTATTTTCCACATATATTGTAGGAACTTTCTGCATACATTCCTTTTCTTTTTTTAATTTGCGCGTAATGGGAAAATGTCGCGCACTTTCCTTCTTTTCACATTCAAACTGAGGTGTGCTCGTGAGACAGAACCTTCTGGAATGTTTTTCATCGTTTAATCATCATAAATAAAAATGCATTTGTGCATAATCATGGTCATATTAACCCACGTTCATATCTCATGACGTCCCGACAGCGCGTGAAATCCGCGCAGCGCTCCGAAGCGCCGCGCGCGCGCTGCAGATCAGGGCTAAAAGATGGCCATCATCACGGATGCCTTAACCAAAAAAAAAAATAGCAATAACAGCAGCCTCGTGAAGAAAACCAGATGTTGACATGAATTTATGGGAATGACAGAAGATATTCACCCCCCCACCCCATGTCAGTTTTAGATAACTATAGAGAACAAGGGAGAGAACATGCGGATGGAGAACTGCCGCTCAGACTCAGATCAAGAGTTTATCTGCAGATGTTTGGTCATGGTGAGCCACGAGGATGCTTCTGCTGGAGGGCAGCGGTGACTGAATACCTGGGGTCTCTTTTTTGGGGACCCTCGCTTTCCAGCGTAAAAACACTCGACTGTAAACTTCTTGTTTTGGAATCAACAACGCTGCGAGGTTTTCAGAGGACTCTGGGAGTTTCCACTTTATTGTACCTGTAAAAGTGAGCTCCCTTTGCGCGCACACGAGGGAGGTCCCGTGCACCATCCTCAAACAGCGGCGTGCGTGTGTAAGCCATGTTTGGAAACCCACGAGGGAAATGTTACCTTATGCGCACTAACGAGCCGCGTTTCCCCCAGAATGCAATAAAAACGTGTAACGTGATGGAAACCTGCCTGAAAACAGCAAACACATGAGAGCTAAGACTTTTATGCAAACTTGTGACATTCTGCACAGAGCAATGAGTTTATTGTCATCCACTGAGAAGCTCTTACTGGCACAGTCAGTTTTTTTTTTAAACATTTACTGCACATAAACCTACGGGATTACAGCTGAACGCCTGCAGGTTTGAATGCTCAGTCCTGTTTTTAATTAAATGAGTTGCAATGTCCTGAGATCATAATTAGTAAAAGCAGAAATTGAACGTTATAAGTGTTCTGTGAACTGATCACATTTATGTCTATTTAAAAGTTGAATGGTTAAGGTTTTTCAATGAGTCATTTGTTTGCTCTGCTATATTCCCCCAAATACCTAATTTAGTTCACTTAAATGTATTTGACTTTGCATAAAAACGTTGTGAAGTTGGGGTTAGATTTAATAGATGTATATTTTCTGAAGGGAATACATAATGTGCTAGATATTTGCAAATCCAAAAACAGCATTTTGTTCCAAACTGAAGCAGATAAAGTGTCTGTGAGCATCGATGTTATAAAGAAAAGTAGAATATTGATAGAAATGCCTAAAGCACAGAAACATGATGACTTTTTTATGATAGTTTTAACTTTGCTCGTTTTAAGCATATGTCAAACTTCTGATGTGATTCAGTGATTCATGCACGAGTCACTGGCGCCGCCTGGTGGTGTTCCAAGGAAAACTCCCTTTATGATTCCACCAGCAGAAGATCCAGAATCAAAACGGTTCTGCTGCAGAAACCAGGACAGCGAATCCAAACAGAGTGACCGGGTTCAGACTGTTGCGTCAACTCAATATTGTTCAAAATCATTTGTGAGGACTTTGACAGCAAAACGTCCAGAGAAAGTAAAGATCTGAGACGCTGTGAGGAAATCTGCAGGGAACGGAATCTTGTTTGTGATCAGATCTTCCATCTGACAGGATGGTGTGTTCATGTTCAGCCAGTTCTTCCATGAGGCTTCATTCGGTCTCTGCTGATCCCTGACATCAAAGCCTGCAGCTTCTGGTAGCAGGAACAGACCTGACGGCACGTCGGTGTCACCTTCCAGAGGGAAGGACATGCAGACGGTGCTGCAAAACAGCAGCTCATACCACAAAAGAAGCAAACGTTTGTCTGCATTTCCTGGCAAACAAATAGATCCATGAATGTCTTTGTTTTCCAATGATGGGAAGAGGCGGCCTTACTCCAAGCTAACGGTCCTGCCCACGACTCAGAGGAGAATTTCTCATGAATTCCTGCCGCTCTGCAGAAACTATGTCCTAGAACACGACACAGGTTTCTTTTCTCTAAATTTTGGCTAAAAAGGTCATAAACGGAATGTAAAAAAAACACTAGGACCGATTTGAAAAGTAATCAAAAGATGATTGGAGTGGGACTTTAACTTTAGACTTGTAAAAAAAACTCACAAAAAAGTTTTCAGAAAATGAGTCATAAAGGCAGGAGATATTCTTGTTCTCCGTCTGATTTTCTCTCTGCAGCTGGACTGGATTGTGATCCATATCAATAATTAATTTCATCCATTTTCTAAACCCGCTTTGTTCCTTTTGGGGTCACAGGGGTGCTGGAGCCTAACCTGGCCACTCATGGGCAAAGGTAGGGTACACCCTGTCCAGTCTGTTGCAGGGCCACAATCACACCCCCATCCATACACACCTACAATTTAGAGTGACGTATTAACATATGAAGCAGGTTTTTGGACAGTGGGAGGAAGCCAGAGTCCCCAGAGAGAACCCACACATGCACAGAGAGAACATGCAAACTCCACACAGACAGTTCCCGTAGTGGGGATGCTGTTTCAGGTCCCCCAGCTGGGACCTGAATCAGGGGCCTTCTTGCTGTGAGGCAAGAACGCTAACCACTGCCCCACCGTGCCACATTAATAAATAAAATAAAAAAAATAGGAGGAAAAAAACTGACTTTTTAGGCGCACAAGCTGCACTTTGTGCCTTTGACTCTCTCTGGTACTCAAAAATGTAAAGTTTTTAAAGGATGTCAATGAACTTCAGATGAGCACAAAACTCAATTTCTGAGTTTATGTTTTTGTTCTTTTTTGTCTTGCACAATACAAATGAAATATTTATGCCTAAATATAATTAGCATTCGTAGACATCTTTAAGGTGTTGAGTAATATTTCTACATTTTTACCTGAAAAGAATAAAGGTACAATGATAGCTCATTCTGAGGTTTGATCAGCAGAGGGCAGCAGAGCCCACACTTTACCAGGTTTAACATTTACTGTCGTGTTGACAGAAATCCATCACATTTCCAACATTTATACAAACAATTGTGAGTTTAATTGTTGAAATAAAGTTTTTTTTATTTTGACTCTTATTGTATTTTAGCACAAAAGCAAGAAAAATCAGATGTTTGTCTTTAAACAGATGCCGTTCTTTAGTGACTGCTGCTAACACACAATCCTAACACAAAACTGATGTCAGATTCAGCGTCAGTGCAGGCAGAGCAAACATCAGAATATTGATGGTGATGAAGCTGCAGAGCTGGGCGTGGGACAGAAGTGCAT
This sequence comes from Adrianichthys oophorus, assembly GCA_036245035.1. Lineage (NCBI taxonomy): Eukaryota > Metazoa > Chordata > Actinopteri > Beloniformes > Adrianichthyidae > Adrianichthys > Adrianichthys oophorus. The sequence goes on from BSAI01000073.1 coordinate 1,910,331, forward strand.
TTGTTTCAGGACACGTTCAAACACTGGTGTTTTCAGGGTGCCATGCAGAGCTGCTGTGAGTGGTTTTAGTTTGAATAAAGGTTATGGTAACACTGCATATCTCTCCTAATGAGGCGCGGCGCTTTGATCTGTGAGAAAGCAGCAGCCGAGGGCCACTCCCAAGCTTCTGGGATGGGTTTATTATTTCAGGATTTCCATTGGCATGGTTGGCATTCAGCAAATTTCCTGTGGAAAGTTCCAGAGGTTCCCCCATGGCCGAGCAGCAGATCTGATTAGCTCTGGTGGTAAATAAAACTGTAGCTGGATGGGAACGCAGAAGCTGTGGGGAGAGTGCAGGTTCATCTGTCCTCCTGCAGGATCTGCAGCCTGTCCTCGGCGTGGTAAGGCTGGCTGTGTCCGGTATCGATGGCCTCGCAGTCGTCTGTGAAAAACACCAAATCCTGCAAAAACAGAGGAAAGCCTGAGCTGCTACAGCTGGAGAACAAGAGGTCGAAGGTCAGAGGCCTCCAGGAGCTCCTACCCGGTAACAGATCCTGGTGATGATGGTGTACAGGTTCTGGATCCTTCCTTTCAGCACCTTCATCCTGGGTTTCTCTCTGCAGGGCTGACTGGGGTGGTTCAGCACCACGTACAGAAAGTCACGGAGCTTGTTGGTGATGCAGGAGTTCTGCGGGGACGAGCCAACGCGTTAGGAGTCTGCGCCAAAACACCTGGGACAGGTGCTGACGGACAGCAGCCAATCAGAAACCAGAAAGTCATTTTGTTTCTCTCCCAAGATCCTCATCCCACGCGCACACGCACAGACTTACATGCACGTCAATGAAGATCGTCGGTAGAACTGCCGCGCACGTTTTCTGCAAAGCCACAGTCAGCAGTTACAGAGGAGTCTTCCAGGACAGGAGGAGGGACACCGTGGGTGAAGTGGTCAAGCTCACCGTGCGCGGGGACGTGTGCACCTTGTCCAGCAGGGTCATGATCTCCCTGCTCAGCTCCAGCGCGCGGGAGTAGCAGGTCGGCGGCGCGCACTCCGAGCGCGGGAGGAAGCTGCAGAAGCCCAGCAGAACCACGAGTCCCGGCCGCATCTCTGCTGCCTCTGAAGGTCCAGCTGCTGCACGGAGCACGCACGCGGCCGCTTTAACGGCGGGGGGTGGGGGCAGAGGATGACGTAGAGGCGCCGGAGAACGTTTGGAAGCAGCTGGAGCGCGAATTACCCAGCAGTCAATGCGTCAGATCCAGTTTCACGTCTGAACTTTACGCACAAAGTCAGAAACATGCGCCAAAGTCGAAACTGCGTCATAACTCTCGGTCATGTTGGCCGCTGGATGCGGACTTCCAGAAGCAATCTGCGCAACAAAACCACCAATACATCAGTCTGCTTTTCCCAAGAAAACAAAAGAGAAGAATCAGGGAAGACGCACCGGAACGGCGTGCGGGAGAGTTCCCTACGACACCCAACGGCCGAGCCCCGAGGGACCACCGCGCACAGCCCCGCCAAAGCCCCACAGAGGCTGAAGCAAAGACAAGTTCAAGAACAAAACCAACGACAGAATGACCAGATCTGATCAGATCTTTCTGTTTTCACTCTCTCTCCTTCATGAAGTAAAGTGAGATTTGTGTCAACAAATGTCTGGATTCAGTGTTTAGTTTTGCTCACATTTTTTCCAACATTCATCATTTTTGGAGATTAAATTCTTTGTTAAAAAAGCTTCTACTTACAGATTTAAAAAAATATATCTACATTCCAAATGTTCTAAAGCTCAAGTCTGACATTTGGGAATTTAATCCTTCTAGTTTCCAACAACACCTGGACCAGGATTCCTCACCAGATGTGTTGAAGTTGTGGTTGGATTGCAGTCTTACTTTGCCAAAAAAGTACATTAAAGCTTAAAGTTTAAAAATGAAACTTTCCAATTATATAAATCCTTTTCTTTTACAAGAAATGTACTCTAAGTTTAAATTTAACAACCACACTTTTAGCCAAAATAAATAGAATAGCAAAACACTGAAGTTAATTTTGAATGTATGTTTTAGACTCAGGATCACAGAACCTGTGAAGCACCTGATGGGAATTGTCTTGACGGAGCCGTTTCCTCTAATCCACTCAGGTCTCGTTGTCAGGAGGGACGGGACCCAGAGGATCAGATGAGGGTTACGGTGAGGGTATATTATAATTGGAAATGAAAACAAAAATAATCTTGAACTTTAAAAAGATCAATAAGAAAATAGTTCATATCCGGACCTTTTCTTAAGCCTGAAAGCTCACCAGCAGAAACTGTCAAACTTCTACTCAGTGCTGTTTTCCTCAGAAAAATGAAAAATTATTTATTTTGTTCACCAAATATTTTAAACAGAAAAACAGAACTTTTTTGTTAAAAAGCGTCAATGTTTTCTTTAAAATGTCAGGAATTGAAGGACACACAGGGGCCGCTCCTCTTCATGTGTCTGTTCCTGAGGAGGGCCACACTTCATGCTCCCTGTCTCTAAAGATGGTCACTGTTCGTTCATCCCCCTTGGCCATGTTTCCCGTTCCGGAGGAGGGTCACTGGGGATGCTCCTCTTCATGTTTCCTGCTGGGGAGAGTCATTGGGACTTCTCTTCATTCCTGTTCCCGCGGAGGCGTTCTTTGATTTCGCTTGCATCCGTCTGGCTTCAGAAGCCCTAAATGTTTTCTTGACTTGTTTTTGTCTTGTTCCTCCAGGCCCCCTCCTCTTAAACATTTGGGCATCTGGAATCTGCCCTTTTGGGGAGGGGTACTGTTAGGATCCTGTTCTGTTTTCCTTGTCAGTCTCACCAGGTTCAGACTGATCATCCACATCTGTTTCCTGTCAATTCAAGACTTTTTTAAGTCCTGAGAGAAACATTTAAAAGTGATTATTTAAAAGCTGCCTTAAATCAAAACAAAGCCACAAAAAATACTAAACTTGATGCATTTGTTACAAAACAACTTTTTAAATATTTATCATTGCCCTGCAACAGACTGGCGACCTGTCCAGAGTTTACCCCACCTTCGCCCAGCAGCAGCCGGGAAAGGCTCCAGCAACCCTGTGACCCTGACAAGGATACAGCGGCTTAAGAAAATAGATGGATGCGTGCTGTCAATAAACACTGAGGAGAAAATTCTCCGGGTCAATGTCATGGAAAGTTTGCAGGAGCCACTGAACCTTTTTTTAAATTTAGGAAATTCCTCTTTTTTGGTCTCTTGGGGATCTGTGCTCGGTCCCGATCCTCCTTAGGTGGATCCCGAAAGACAAACAGACGCTGTGTTGCAGCGGAGTTCAGGTCCTCTTTTGAGGTACGCTCCACCTGATGTTGCTTTTCTGACACACTTGATTTGAAACCAGGCGGTGGCAGTGTTTTCAAAAGCCCGCCCCGCTTTCCCTTTCCTTCAGTCGGTGAAGCTTCACCGTCTTTGGGAAGCAGAAGGGTGGATGATGGGAGCAGATTTTCCATCAGACTCTGCCTCTGTTCCTGCAGTCTGGGAGAGTTTAGAGGACAAAGGAGCTGTTGTTAGCAGGACAGCAGAGCTGGAGTTCTGACCTCATGCTTGTGGCTGCAGCAGCCAAACCACAGAATTCATCTGATGAAAAGCACAACTCCCTCCAGCATGGGATTTGTCAGGGATGTAGAAAAGAGTCCAGGAGGTGACCAGAGAAACGCTGCACTCACCTCTCGGCTTCCACTGCACAGCCGGGCACGTTCGTCGCATTTTGCTGCTCCACCTCTCCTCGCAGCTTGGAAGGAACAACTGTGTTCATGTCTCCAGGGAATCTGCTCACAAAATGTTATGAAGAGCTTTGATCAGAAGACTTTCATGCATGCAGGACTCCTCCTGAGCAGGAGCTTACATATTCCCATCTTTTCCTGGGACAGGGCAGCATTCCAGGCTGCTCCTGTTAATTAATACTCAGGAATTATATGAAGAGAAGTGTGACTTTTTCTAGCATTTAAGTTTCCTTTCTTCAACCAGAAATCTTCTGCTTCCCCCCTGACTTTCATGAATGAGCAGCCATCAGCTCTTCATCACGTCTGCATCATCATCAACTTCTCTTTAACTTCTCTTTATCAACTTCTCTCTTGTAACTAGCTTATAAAAGTGGCTTTCCCTTTTACTCACATATTTTTACTGGAATGAATTGTTGGCTCAAGCTGAACAAAACAAAATGACACCTAATATCAACATATTAAAAAAGTGGACGTGGTTTACAAAAAATAAAAACCTTGGTTGCCAAGGAAATCCAAAAGTTTACTTTTACTTTTTACTAAAATTCTAAATAAAAAATGCACATAAATGAAAATTAAGGCGCAATCGTTACTTTTGGGTATAATTTCTAGAGGACTGACAAGCAGAACATCATCATCAATCAGATCATAGATCTGCTTCAATCAGATGATCCATCGGAAGAAACACTTTCTTTATCTTATTGAACATTACATTCAGAAACAATAAAGCAGCTAGAATCTGGAAACAATGTGCAGTAGGTTCAGAAAATAGAACTGCAAACACAATTTCCCTGAAGAAAACATTTAAACCCTTTTGAGAAGCCAGAAAAACTAAATAAAAACACATGAGAGCTATTTTCCTCGTCTGCCCTTCAGCAAAACAATCTGATACCCAAGTCAGTTCGTGCCTGGAACCACATTCACCACCATGATCCAAACTCAGCTGGAGACGCCGAAGAAAAAGAAAATAAAACCATAAATAAAGTCATTTCTATGCATCTTGACTGAAAAGAAACCAGTTCCAGAATTTGTTGTTTAACATGTCTGAGTCTCAAACTCATTTCAGTAAAGATTTCACTTAGAACTACAAAGATCTCAGCTGAGGAGCCTTAAAAAAATACAGTTTGACAGAAATTTTCAGAACAATATGACCTAACTGTGTCTGCAAACCTAGAAAAATCACCAAAAGATCAATAGGTTATTTTTTTTAGCCGTGAGGTAAATTAAAACACCTAAACCACATTCACAACCTGAACAGCCAGTTACAGAACAACTGCTGATTTGGTGACAATGAACCAATAACATCCTGTGAATGATTTTTTGTGATTAAACACAAAACATGAGAAAACCGTTTGCAGCTCAGGAACTATAGAAGTAAACTCAGTGAAGAAGCTGCAACCGAACAGAGAAAAGGTTCAACTAAATGATTGAACTCAACTTCAGGCCAACATAAGGGCTACCATTAAAGATGGATCGTCAATGGATCTAAATCAAACACTTGGAATAACATTTCTGTTTACCGTAAATTACTAAATGTCACAAAACTTGAAGAAATGCACCGAAGTTCTGGATCTTTTAGAAAGCCGTTTAGATGAAGAGGATCCTTTGAGGCAAAGATTAGTGAAATTTTAATGTAACATTTTTTCTGCCCTTTAATTGTTTTAAAGATAAACATTTCTGTTGATGGAAATCAAGCGTTGCAGTGAGATGACCACTGTGTGGGGAAAATCCAGCTCTTACCCAGAATGCTCCTGTTCTGCAGAGTGTTTGGGGCAGAGGACGTCAGTGAGTGACAGGAGTTCGCTCTCAGGCAGCGTTGGCAGGAGCAGACGCAGCGCCTCCTGCAGGGCAGCGGCGGATATGTGAGTCTGCTTCACTAGCTGAGATGCAAACTCCAGATCCTGAAAGGATGAGGTGTCCAGGACAAACGGAAAAGCTGTGGTCAGGTTCACAGGATACTGGTAAGAGAAACCTCTGAAGTCTCACCAGGTCACAGAGGGAACGGAGTCTCTTCAGCTCCATCTGTTCTTTTGAATCCTCCACAGATTGATTGTTGGTGTTCATTACTAGAAACCTGAAAATAAATTCCAGACAGTGAAACTTAGTCGCTCGTCAACCAAAAGATCTAGCTCCTTTAAAAGAAAGCAGGCAGGACAGCTGACCTCTCAGCCATGAGTGTGAGAACCTGCTCACACTTGTGAAGCGCCTCCTGCAGAACGGACGTCATCATGGAGTCGGAACGCAGCTGAAACCATTCATCTTCCTCGCTGCGTTCCTCTCCCTCAGAGAGCTTTTGGCAGGATTGACTTGATGGGGCTCCAAACTCACATGTCTGCAGGCCCAGCTCATCCTTTTCCTGCTGTTGCTCTGCTTCCTGCAAGTCCTGATCGTCACAAATGAACGTTTTTTAGGGAGAAACTGCACTAACCTAAAACTAACCTAAAATCCTTCAATTATTCTGGAGTTGAAGACTTATGTTCCCACCTGGCAGTGTCTCTGTATGACCTGAGCCAGCTCCTGCTTCTCCAGGTGTTTCCTCTCTCTGAGCTGTTGAATGAGGAGGCTTTGGAGGGAGAACGCAGCCTTGGACGTCTCCAGGAGCTTGGTCCATCTCTCAGCCTTCTGGTAGTGGATTGTAGCCATCTGAACGGCGAGGCTGTCTGTCTGAGAAAGCAGAAGAACTGATCTCTCCTTCTCCATCTCCTCCAGCACCTGCCACAGGGAAAAACAAGTTACCTGTCTTAAGGAATTAAGAGAAGACAATTGTACGTGTGGCCCAGTAAAGTTTGGCAGAGATTTTCACCTTCTCCATCAAACCCGTCTCAATTTCTTTCTCCTTCTCAAACAGTTGAATTCTCTCCTGGAGGCTCTTCTGGAAAAGCAACAGATCAGATGCGTCTGTTCTCTTTCTGGACTCGCAGCTTTTCCTGTCCGACTGCAAAGACGTCTGCAAAAGACCACATGAAACCTTTCAGTGAGTTCTGTGATTAGAAATACAACCACTCTGTGGGATGAAAACAAGCGCTCATTGATGGATGGACTGTGGGCTGCGGTGTGTGCACCAAACGCTCACAATTCACCATCCATTTTAAAAAAGAATTTTCTGACTTGCTTTAATTGTTACTATTACGATAAATATAAATGATCTGTTGTTTTATTTGGCATAAATAAAACACAAAGATAAAAACCTTTTTTTGGAATTTAAAATAGTTTATAAGTTTTGACCAAGGGTTTACATGGCTTCTTTTCAAAATAACAGACATTCAATGTCACATAGGATCATCTAAAATGCAACAAAAGTAGTAGTAATAATGCCAGCAATCAGAAATCTGTAATGAATGGGGGGAAAAATCTCTCTAAGCTGTATATATAGGCCATCGGGGTCAGTGACTGGATGGAAAGAATGTTTCACTCTCAAAATAACAAAATATCGTTTATATGTGGAGATTTCAATATAGATCTGATCAACTCCAGCAAACTTAAAGAAGCAGACGACTTTATCAGCAGAATGTACAGTATGAGTTCATATCCAACCACAGAGTGGTTGTATTTCTAATGACAGCCAAACCCACAGAATCACTACTCACAGTGCAACTTTTTTTTATTACAAATAACATAGAATACACTCATATGAGATGACTCATGATATCAAACATATCTGATCATTTACCAGTTTTCACTTTTAGATGTCAATGTGAGAACAAAGAAACTAATAAAAGCACCAGTCCATAAAAGGTCAAGAAATGAAAAAACAATGACCTCTCTTAATAATGCAGACAGAACTGGAACGACAAAGAGAAAGATGTGGACACCGCTTATAAATGTTCCAACTCATCAATTCAAGAACACATTTGCCAAATGTCTTTAGTTAACTACTGGTCTACAAAATGCTTGTAAAAAGAAAAAAACCTCAATAACAAAATTCTTAAAACAACGTTCAAGAGAACGTGAACAGAGATACAAGTCTTACGAAAATAAACTAACTAAGCATTATATAAGTTTCCTTTCTCCCAACCCTTTACAAACAATAAATCAAACTCTACTTGACTTCAGTTAATAATCACTATATTTAATGAATCAAATGTGACTTCAGTGTGTCTTTGTCTTTGTTTGTTTTAATCAAATAATTTAATTATGTCTGTAACGAGTTTGAAAAGTCTGTGTGATTTTTTTTTCTTGTATTGTCTACAGTTAATGCTTGAAACAAATCAATCAATTAAATAAAGTTGCTGACAATTTTCAGTGTAAAAGAGAAATGCATGAAACAAGATTTATGTAAAAACAAAATATGATGAATCTTTTACCCTGACAGATGAATCTGAGGCTGAATTGAGTTCTCTGTGTTATAATAGCATTCAAGAAAAAAAACTGTGATTGTTGCCTTTTTCTTGTTTTTTTAAGTATCTACAGACAGTTTCAATTGGTCTTTTTAAACTAAATTTGATGTGGTATAATTTTAATTTGAAAGTTAGAATTTCTGGAAACCGGAAGCTTAAAATAACTAAATGCCAACTTCCGTGAAAATATTGCCTGACATTAAACTGGTCTGTAGCATAAAAAATGTTGTGGACACTAATGTAGAGTAAGGACAAAACCTTGATTTTTGTGAATTTCTCTATAATGTTGATGAGATTCACCATCTGTTCTTCGGCATTCTTCCTCCATGCTGCCACGGCGGTCTGCAGCTTGGTTCTGGAGACTGCATGAGGCAGAACCAGACAGCGGTCGATGACGGACAGACACTTCTGAAACTCCAGCTTCATCCTCAGTCTGTCCTCCTCTGACAGACTCAGCTGGGAGAAACACAGACGGCTAAAAGAGAGGACAGAGAAACAGATGTGATCAAACAGCATGGACTGCAGCGCCACAATGCACGGCTGCTTTGGAGGGATGCAAAAAGTCCCAGCATGCATCATCTAAAACCTTTGGAGAACTGTAGCAGAAAGAACAGATTCTGACATTTAAAGAATAAACTTTCATATTTTCATGCAAACTATATCAGCCTCTGACTTAAGCTTAACTTGGTACAAACGTAAAAACGTATGCATGTCTCAAAGGCAGAAGGAATCTGTTTCCTGACAGAAAGGAATAATAACCTGAAGAAATCTCTGCAGCGCCTCCTCAGGTCTTTCTGCTGCTGCAGCTCTTCCTCCATGGCTCGCTGCAGCGTCTCCCTGGTGCAGCTGAGGGTGCGTAGGGCCGCCTTGCCCTCCTGATGGAGCCGCTCCTGGCCCTGCAGAACAATGTTAGTCCCCTGTCCTGTCGCCTGCCATGGTCCAAACTCCGGTTCCAGTGGCGGAGAGGGGAGTTTAGCTCCTGGAGGCAGGAGCGTCAGCATGGATTGAGCTGCAGAGGGCTGGATGGTTTTGACTTCAGCTAAGGCCCCCTGTATCACCCGCATGGTCATCTGAGCAGCAAACGGAAGATCAACTTATAAACAAAAACAACCATGACTGCTTACTTTTAATTTGGAAAAGCCACGTTTTCCACGGTGATATCTCTATAATAGGCGCTGTCACCTTCCGGATGTCTGCAGCAGCTTCTTCATCCAGGTTGTTGATGAGCTCTGCAAGCTCCAAGCTGTGAGATGTCAGCAAGTCCTGCCAACAGTGCAGATGCTGTACTACATCAACTTTTTCCTCCTGATCGCGGCACCCGCTCGACAAATCCCTCAGTCTCTGTTTGTGCAGCATCAGCTGGAGAAGCAGGAAAATTGAAAATGAGGAATCATACCATCCACAATTAAACACCCACTATGATGAAAATCATGTATTTGGTGTTTTAACATGTTCTTGTTGCATTTTTATGAAGATATAAGAAAATGAAGCTCAAAATTGAATTTCTGAGTATTTATTTATTCAAGTCGTGAATTTGGAGGCCTTTTGAAAAAGATCGTATTTGTGGCGCTGGGTGGGCAAACAAGCTTCATGCACCGCTTTAACCTGCAATTGGGGGGGGGGGGTTGGTTGGTCTGCACCCACCCGCCCACGACTCAGAGGCCAATTTCTAATGAACTCATGCCGCTCTGCAGAAACTATGTCTTAGAAAACGATACTGCATATTCCTAATTAAAAGACCACTGGGAACGCTTTGAAAACAGATCAAAAGATGATTAAGGACTTATTCAACCGTGGGAATGGGTATTTTATCTATAGACTTCACCATGTCAGACATGAGCTCCCTCCTCCTCTTGATCAGCCCACAGCGCATGGCTCTCCTCTCTTGGTTTAGTGTTTCATCCAGTCTCTGGCGGACCATCACAAGTTCCTTCTGGGCCTTCTCATGCAGCTGCTCCATCTGCTCTGCAGGAATGAGACTCCCTCTGGTGGATGGAACAGAGCAGTAGACTTGAAGGTGCGTTTTTGATGGCATTATGCCATTGCTTTCAGCCTGTTTTCTGATCATTCTTGTTTGTCACAGTGCTGAAGACTGGTGGAGTCAAGTTAAGAAGCAAAGAAGGGAAACAATGGAGACTAAACAAAAAAAATTCTCCTTGCAGTTGCAGCGTTGAACTGCATCTATGAGTTTCTGTGATCCATTTGCCATTTTGTGTCTTTAAAAAGTACCTCTATTTGGGAAAAGCTTCTGTTTTTTGGTTCTGGTAAGTTTTATTTTTCACGGATTAAAAGTACAAAAGCTAAAACTGCGGGCCGTGAGGACACTAGGAATGAACTTCAGGAGATTTTTTTAAAGGCTGAATATTTACAATGAAAAAAAATCTACAAGGAAAGTGAATTAATGAAAGTCTGTGTGATCACATGAGCCAACCTCCTGATGTGAGCACACCAGCTGTCCAGGTTGCTGGAGGTGGTGGAGAAGGAGTCAGAAATCAGGTCGTTGAGGCTGTGGAGGCTTTGCACCAGGAACCTCCTCTGTGCGCTGCGTTCAGACAACACGTACCGCTGGTTGGCGAGGACGACATCCAGGACCTCCTCCAGCTCATCCTGGTCATAAAAACCAAACCCAGACAACTCAACACATTGAAATCTTTCTAAACTTCTCCAAAGCGAGACACTCAGCTCCTCCTGGAGAAAATTCGGTTCCATTTTACCTGACAGGCAAAGTATTTGTGCTGTAGACTTTTTGCTGCACTCTTCTCCAACTCGCCCATTCTCACGGCCTCTTCCAGTTCCTCTGAAAAGATCTTGTGTAGCTCCACCCGTCTCCGCTCAACAATCTGCCGCTGCACTTTGGCAGAGGCCTCTTCATGCCGTACCAGGAGCATGCGCTGAAGCCGACTCTGGCTCAGCTTATGCAGCTTCTCCAGGAGAACACTGCAGCAGAGAAGCTCCTGAACAGATAAAACAGTCAATTTTATTCAGTTTAATAAACAAACAAATGATACAACAAACAAAAATATATGGAAGTGTTTCAATATATTTAAAAAAAATGTTTTTGTGTTTATCGAAATTAATCGTTCCTGCATTTTTTAAAATAATTGTTTGTGTTTTTTAAATATTTTTTCCTGTGTTTTTTTTAGACATTTTTAGATCATTTTAAGATTTATGAACTACAGTACAAATGCAAGAAAACTATAAGCTGATTGGCAATTAGACACTGCCCAAACGCTGAAGTTTCCAGAGTAAACTGTTCATTTTATTTGAAGTGACACAGAAAATGAGTTAACATTACAGGTTTTAGTTAAATAGGCTATGCCTGTTGCTTGTGAAGTTGCAGAAACAGGTGGGTACCGTCAAAAAATGCACCAAACTATCCCGGACAATCAATCTACAGTTCAGCAAATAATCAAAATTACATCATACACACTAACTGCTGGTAATACATATTCCAAACAAATTCTCATTTCATCAAAATACTGTAACTCTTTCTATTACAGTAAACCAAAATTGTGGAGTAATGTACTTTGCAGATGTTTTTTTTGTCCCTTTTCTCCCCATTTAAATTTTTTCAGAATAAAAAAAAATTATTTATTTTTTCTTTATGTATTTTTTGTGTGATTTTTGTTGTTTTTTGTGATAGTGGTTTTATATTTTTTGGTTTTCAAGATAATTTTTTTTGTTGTGCGCTGTAATTTTTTTTGGTCTGAGGTCCACGCCTCTGGCTGGTCTCGCATCTCGGAGTTGGAGAGATTCCAGGTGGATCGTCTGCGCTCCTGTCTTTTGCCGTGGACCTCGCTTCTGGCACCCCAGCTGTTCCTCAGCTCCAGCTGGATGAATCCCATCTGCTACACTATTCATACATGTAGTTGTAGAGTTAGATAAGCTAATTCTTCTTTAACAGTTCCAGGACATCACCTGTCTAACCCGAGAGAGGATCCCGCCTTCATATAGACATCTCTGAGGTTTCTTATTTTTTCTTATTCTAACCCTAACCCTAAAATAGTTTTTTCTTTTGAGTTTTTCCTCATCAAGAAGGAGGGACAAAGGGCAGGGATGTCAGTTTTGCTTAGTCAGTTTAGTTTAGTTTAGTTTAGTTTAGTTTAGTTTAGCAACCAGCTCTTGTTTATATTTTATGACTGACTTTATGCTCTTCTGTATAAATACAGGTGTGAAGCCCATTGAGACAGCTGTATTGTGATATTGGGCTATATACATAAAACTGAATTGCATTCAATACAAACTTTGTAAATACATTATCTCAGAAAAAATGATCTTGAAAAATCATAGAAAACAATTATTTTGAAAAAAAAAAAAGAAAAATTTATTTTTAAAAATACCAGAAAAATAGTCTAAACTCCCCCCTTTGTTTTTTAATTGAATGAACTACGCTTCCTTATAAAAAAATCGCATTTCTTTGAAGCAAGAATGATCAGAGCTTGTGTTTTACCCACCTGCTGGTCTGCGTGCTGACAGAGCCGCTCTGCACGGGCCTTCTCTGCAGCCTCTCTGCGATGCTCTGCTTCCATTTCCCCCCGGGTCTCCAGGTTACAATAACCAGCAAGGGCAGCCATGCGGGCTCCACGGTCCTCCTTCAGACGCCCCTCCATGCCCATCAGCTGTCCATGAAGCACACTGAGCAGCCTCTGCTGGGCCTGGCTACTGGTCTGACCTTGAGAACGCAGACCGCCAAGCAAGCAGGACATCACATCTTTGAAGATCTGAATCCGAATGAGCTCCAGGTTGCTGGTGGTACGCAGCAGTGTCGACATTTCAATGCTTAAAGGAGATAAAACACAGAGTTCAGTTCATTCAGATTAGTATCTTTGTAGTTGCATTGTCTTTGACTCACTTTTCCAAAGCCTGGTACATGTTCTGAGGTTCTTCCAGCACCATGACATTCACCATCTTATCTTCAAATGTGGCTTCATCTTTGATGGCCTCACTCATGCTGCAGTCTGCATACTCAGGGTCTGAATCCCCTCTGTTCCTCTAAAGAGAAGAAACATGACTGTTCTTTTTTTTTATTTAAAGAAAAGCAAACAACAGATTTCTGAAAGGCTCATACTCTCTGCTGGAGGAGACTCAGTCCTGTGTTGGGACCAGCCAGGTTCATGGCCAGAAACCCGAGTGACAGAAGAATCAAGGCCACAAAGAATCCAGCTGCAAAGCCAGCAAAATGGATTCGATGGTTCGGATAAATCTAAAATAACAAAATAAATAGATACTAAGCTAATTCCAAATACAGCAAAATACAGCAAAAATTAACACGTTTATTTTCATTTAAGAAAATGTCTGAAACTTACAGCATCAGTGGAATTTACTCTCAACGTCAGATTGGCTTGTAAAGGACCAAACATAACGATGTCATTCTGTGGAGTAAGGAGAACATTATACTTGATGAAGCAGCACTTTGAACTTTCATGTTCCTGACAACCGCTGAGCAACTATTCGGGTTTAATGAAACTCACAATAAGCAAGAATTGCTTAAGTAAATCAGGAAAAAGTACCTGGGAGGCGTTAGAGAAAGTCAAGAAAGCAGGAAGCTCGAGGACTTCACTCTTGTGACTTGTTATAAAAGCAGTATAATTAACAGCAACATAAGATCCAGCTAAAGAAGCAAAAATATAAAATAAATACATAAACAGATGGCAGAAGATGAATATCATATAGTTACAGTAGTTATTACAAACACAAAGACAAACCCATCAGTGAATCGATTGCAAACATCTGGAAGCCTCTTTCCACCACTCTGCCATCAGTTCTGATGGGAACTATTCCTGAAACCGAGTCCCGGATCGCCACCTGAGACAGGTTAGCTCCACCAGAGGGACCCATGTTATGGATCAGCAGGAAGAAGGTCAGCTGAGGAGGTTCTGCTTTGAGGTTCACCTGGGGTCAAAATGATTGACAAGCAAAGGTTTTTAGAATTATTCTTCAAAACATTGTGAAAATAAAGCTCAAATTCTGTGAAAGGTTTCGACGTACCTGAGCACACTTCCTAAATTTCACCATAAAGGATGATGGACTGGCCACATTCTGAACCTATTAAATGATTCAGAGCTAATTACCCTCAAAACAATTCGAGGAACTCTTGAAAGGTGAATTCAGGAGGACAGGCACACCTGAGGCAGGCTGTGATGAGGGCTTTGTCTGGTCAGAGTGTTCCTGCTGTTTCTGACCAGCGCAGCGTTTGACATGAAGGTGAGGGTTGAGTACAGAGAGTGTCCCCAGAGACCACGAGGGGCTGAAGAGGAGAGCGGCCTTCCTTCAGAAAACAGCTCGGCTCCACTGAATCCCATCGTACCTGACAGGGCAGAGTCACCTGATTCTGCTGTGACGTAGAGAAAACAAAAATGTTTTCAACCGTGAGACACCAAAGATGTCAAGATGTATTTTAAAATCCACCAGCACGCATTCTTTTTTCAGTGTATGCAGTTGGTTGAATACTTTTTTAATAACTTAGATTTCTGTTTGAATAACAAGAAAAATGAAAAAAAAGTCTGAATTTTAAAAAACATTTGACCTTTAGTCTCACCTCTCTGAACCCGCAGCACATCCTGCTCAGAGCAAAAGTTCTGTCAAGAAGAACAATCATCAAAGTAGATTAAACAGATCTATTATGCTTTTTTTTAAATATTCCAGCAATTTGAGAGGATTTAATTTATCCTGTTCTGAACCTAGATAGGCAAATAGTCTCAGATTTTTTTTGGAATTAATTTGTTTATTCGTTTATACATTTTCCCCAACAGGCCGAAGCCCACTGACAGGCGAATTTCACACACTAAAAAATTAAATAAATATAATAAATCAGTAAATATAATAAAATAAAACAGCATAGATAATAAATAATACTGCAAATATAAACAAATAACAATATTGTAAAAATAATACAATAAAACTGTTAATATAAGAAAATAAAAAATAAATTAAATAAGTAGGTCTTGTTTTAGTTTTATAGAAGAAAATATTTTCTGTTCAAAAATTACATTTAAATTCTTAGAATGTCACAGTTTTAAAAAAAACATTCAAAACTCTGTGATAAAATCTAAATTGTTTAAAAAAGACTATAATATTATACTTTAAATTCTAAGATTTAAAATGTTAATTTTAAAATACAGAATCCAAATAATAATGTAAGAAAAACAAGAATAACAAACAATTAGATGAAAACGTTTAATTCTTAGATTAAAATCCAAATTCTTAAATTATCGTAAAAATTGTGTTTTTTTTAGATGAACACCTGAATTCTGCATACATAAATCTGAACTTGAATTAAGAACCCCCTTTTTTTTTTGTTTAAACTTGTTTTGAGCTTTGAAATTTACATTTTAAAGTGTATTACAGGCAAATCAACGGTGTTAAATGTCGTAATAACTAAGCCCTCAATGGTAATGATGCGCGTTTAGATGTGGAGCGCATGCGTACTAAAGTGTCTCGTGCAGTCAACCAATAAAAGTAACAAGATCGCGTTCCGTACGAACCCAGTGTTTCCCTGAGTAAAACGCAGGAGGTTTAAACGCTGATGAAGCCTGACATGTCCCGTTACACCCCGGAGGATGTCCAGCCTCCGGTACCGACGACCGCAGCCTCATATGGGGGCGGCAGCAGGGCGACAAAGACGGCGAAATTAGAATGAAAACCCGGAGAAAACTAATCAAAAACATCCATATCGTTGGATTTCTCACGGTTACGCGGAGTCGAAACATTCGTGAGTGTTTGCTAACAGCCGTTAGCTGACTGACTGCAACGTTTCTTCATGCTGCCGCCGTTAACGAAAAGAAAATGTCCTAACTTTTCCTAAGAATTTTCAAGAGCGGGAACATTTTCCTTCGCTGTCCGAGTTTGACGAAAAACGTTTTGACCGATTTTGCAAAAGCACAAAAAATATAATCTTTTAAACATTCGAGGAAGAAGTAGCCAAAAGTAAAGGAAAAAAACGCACATACATAACATCTAAACTTTTTTCGATTAATGAGACGAGAAGAAAACATACTGCTTCCGGGCATTCCTTTCAGAATAAAACTTTGATAGCGATGTAGCCTAACTTGGGGGTCGCATAAGTAAAAAAAAATAATAAATGATTGGTATCATATAAAATTAAAAGTAATAAAAGTATTATATTTTGTCCAATGAACGACTATATTTTACAATACAAAAAAATCTATTTAGTTTCATTTTTTTAACCAAATTGAACATTTCCTGCAAAGATGGCTAAACTTATTAGCTTGACGAATCTGGATCAGTTTTCGGAACATCGGCGCAGTCATATCTTAAAGTATATTTTTTGTTGGAAGAAAGGCAAATTACTTTGATAACTTTCTGTTTCTTTTTGTTATTAATATGTTTTACGCGCATTTAGTGCACATAAAGAGAGAAATACAGCCAAACCAAATCTGTTGGTCTCGGGGGGAGGGGGAGAAAGACCCCAGATTTTAGCTAGAGCTAAAATGCTCGCGTGCCATCCGTCATCATTTTTCTAAAGTTCGCTAGCACGGGTTCATGGCAGTGGAGGAGTGGGCCGCGGAGTGCGACGCTGATGTTCTGGTCAGTTTCGGGGAGTCTCTGCAGGTCTATGCGGGGCTGCTGACAGTGGCTACCGTTTGCGGGGGGCTGTGCGGGGTGTTAGCCGCGTCTCTCCTCTACGTGTTCTGCGTGAAACCGTTGCTCCTGACCAAACAGGTAAACGCACCTCCATCCACTCTCCCACACGACCACCCCCGGTCCCGTCTTCATGGAGACGTTTGTACGTGTCTCCCGGTAGGGTTACAATGCCCGGAGGCTGCTGGAGCCTGATGATGGAGAGCTCGATCACAGCCCAAACGACCGCAACAGAAAGAAAGCTGCGAGTCTGACCAACAATGACAAAGTACTGTCAATATAAGAGTTTTTCTATTGTCGAATGGTTTTACAGCTGCTATACTGTATGTTCTTATTTTGCTTTTTGGGGAAAAAGAAAACGTTTAAGTGAACAAAGGTTCAAATGAACCCAAAATCTGCCTCTTCAGACTCTTCTCTTGTATTTTTCTATGTCAATGGCTGACAGGAGAAGCAGCAGCAGCAGCCGCCCATGAACAGTGACGTGACGGCATTTGCATCCAGAGCAAAGGTGGTTTACCCCATCAATCAGAAATACAGAGTAAGTCCACCAGTGGTCGTCATCTGAACATCTTCCAAGCTCATCCCAGGGCTGCTGATGCCTCAACCAAAAATTCAGAGGAGTTCTTCAGTAGATTTCCATTATAAGAGAAGTCGCATCTTAGTAACAATCATCTAAATTGTTACTGTAAATATTTGGGAATTTATAAACTGGAAAATGGAAGGATAATTTACATCTATTCATTTTTAGAACCGGCTGAATCCCTTTCAGGGTCATGGGTTTGCTGGAGCCTATCCCAGCTACCGTTGGACAAAGATGGGTTACACCCTGAACAGGTCACCAGTCTGTTGCAGAGCCACACACTTACACTCAGATGCACGTTTAGGGGAAATTTAGAGTTAATTAGGAGTGGTCAATTCCGGGCCTCGAGGGATGTTGTGTCTGCATGATTTCCAGATATTCTTGCCTTAACTCATGGCCAATTACCTGGTTTGAGTGGGCACAGCCAATTAGAACTTGGCACAGCGGGGTATATTGGAAAACATGCAGGAATGCGGCCATAAGTGCCCATCTTTGAAAGGTTAAAGTCCCATTACCTCTCACACCTCGGCATGAGAATTTATCTCATCATTTGACCCTGTGTTTGATCCTAGGGGAGCGGCAAACTGCACAGCTGGTCTCAGAAACCATTTGGTGGTTTAACCCTCCAATCTAACCCCTTAGTGCTGGGTGTCAAAAAGGGAAGCATTGAGTCACATTTTTACTGTAGTGTCTGCAGTTTGAGCTCACGACCTACCAGTCAAAGGGCAGACACTTAACCTCAAGGCCACTGAGTTGGCCTTCAAGGCATGTTTTTGTACTGTGGGAGGAAGCCGAGTGCCAAGAGAAAACCCACACATGCACGAGGAGAGCATGCAAACTCCACACACTAAGTTGGGATTCAAACCACTACACCACCATACAGTCCTGATATTTTACACAAACTTTTTTTTTGGGGGTTTCCACTCAGCCTTTAGCAGATGGTGCATCCAACCCATCACTGCACGAGCACGCTAAACTGCCACCAGTGGCTGATGAAGAGTCATCTTCCTCCTTGGATGGAGAGTCCCTGAGCCAAGAGCAGGATAATGATGACAGCAGTCAGTTTATCTCTTCCTCGCTGGTACCCAAGAGCCTGCAGAACCAAAGTTTCATCAGGGTGTCCCACTACCCCCAGACGCTGACACGGACATGGTAGGAGTGACAATATGTCCACAAATTTGCCTTGCACTTTCTCACAACACAAACTCTTAATTGTTGTGTGTTTTTGTTGCTACTTTTGCAGTTTTGAAGGAAGGATCAGTCTTTACTGCTTAGCCCTGAATAACATTCAACATCTCAGCTCTCAGCTTCAGGAAGACAAATATTTGGTGAGCTTTTCTCATATGTTTCCTTAAGTACCTCAGAAATGTGTGTTTCACATTTGTGTGATTTGGTTGATTTTTTTTGCCTTTTTCCAGATTTTTCTGCAATTTCTGAAAAAAATTTTCAGCAGTCGGTTTCCAAAAGACCAAAATGATGCAGATTTCAGCAATAATATTCTTCAGATGAAAGAACAGGTTTAGAAAGTTGTCTTTTTATAATTTCAGAATGAATTTGATGGCGTATCTGCCTGATACATTTGAATTTATGTACCGTGGTTTGTAATAAAAATGCTAATCAAAAGATTTTAACCTTTGAAAAAGCATGAATTATAGTTTATCTTTTTAGGAACTAAATGACTTGAGAAAACGGTTACCAGAGAGCCAAACTTTAAGCAAAGAGAGTTGTGATGTTCCCTGTTCACTAGAGGAGATTGAAAGAGCTCAGAAAGATCTTCATGAACACGGTCTGGAAATGGTAAGAATGTTTGTAAATCCACTTCTTTGAGTCTTTCAGGGATGTCTAATGTGCTTTTCTCCTCATAGTCCAAAGAGTTCAGCAGACAGGTGGAGAATTTGTGTCAGCTTCTTCTGAAGAGCACCAGCTTTTATTCTACAGAAGAAGCACAGAACACTGTTGTTTCTATCATTCAGACTCTGCTTTTAGTGGAAAACAGCCATATGAAGACACAAGAAGCTGATCTGAAGGTACTACAGCATTCTCTAATGACTGTAGCTTTATTACTTCTTAAAGACAACAGTGATGTCAAAGGAAACATTAAATGAACTATCAGACATTCTTTTCTGTTTCTTAGAGGATACAGGAGAAGGTGTTGTGGTGGGAGGAGTTGGGGAGTTTTGCTCAGACACAACCAGCTTTGCTTCGTTGGGAAACGACTCTGAGACAAGGCCTGATAGCAGGACTGCTGGAACAGCTAACTAGCGATGGCGTCTTGGAGTTTAGCCTCATGGAAACCATACTCTCAGAGATCCACGCAGCTCTGACCGAATGCCTTCATCGATGCTCCGAGGGTAAGATGTAAAAAAAAAATATTCAGCTAAAAATCCAATAACAATTTAAAACAGCATTTTTAAACACAAAGGAAACAGTTGATGGTTAAACATTGATTTATTAAATTCAGTATCTCAAATCTAAAACTGTTCTCATAAGTAGTGTAAATGGTGAACACCCTAACATAGAGCCTGTTTGCAGATTTTAAAGTCCTGCTCGGATCATTGATCTATTTTCAAAGTGTTATCATGCCCAAAAAATGGCGAGCAATATCAGAGCTATCCAGCCGTACAGTTTTGATCCAGATTCCAGCTTAGGCAAGGGAAACAAAGTCATTCATGGATCTGTTTGTTTGGAAGTGGATGCATCAGAATGGAGCAGAGCAGTGAGCTTGTCGCCTGCCCAGTGTATTTTTTATATTACAAATAAGCTTTTTATCTAACAGCCTTTTTTTGTCTGCTCCTGATTCACAACGATTTGAATAAAGAAACACCCAGAAATGCAATTTCAAGTTACATTGTCTTTATTTAAGTTCTTCATCTACAGAAAAATGCCACAAGAACATGTTAAAAACACAGTTTTCATCTGAGTGGGTCTTTAAGCTATGTTTTTTTTCTGTCCAGAGTGCAAAAAAAAGACAGAGGATTTGGTGAATGAAAAATGCAGCAAAAAGGAATCTAAGATGAAGAAGCTCCAGAGGAGTCACCTGAAGGAGAACAGCAGAGTTCTGGAAGTAGAACAGGCTCCAAGTGGCATGCAGGAACTCGCGGTGGTCAGAACATTTCACCTATTTTCTCTTTTTCACTGACAAGGCTGTCAGTGAAAATTCATTTTGTCTGAATTTTAACTGTATGGTCATTTTTTGAGTTTTCTAAATGTTTTTGGTTTTGGAGTTAAGTTTGGCTGAACAACTGGTTCGATTCTCCTGGTATAAACATCAGAGCTCTTCTTTACCTCAGATGTATCTAGAAATGCTGACCAAACACAGACAGCAGGTTTGTGACTTGGAGCTCCAGCAGGACCACAGAGTTACTGAGGCTCTTTTTGACCTTTGGAAGGTAAATTGAATCCTGAACTGTCATTTCAGTTGTTCTTTACACTCTATTATGGTGTTCATTGTGTCTTTTTTTGACATTATACAAATGTGAATGATCAGAGACTTCGAACCTGCTGGTCAAAGAGGCTTGCAGAAGCAGCCAAGGACGTCTTTCTCACCTCACTTCCTGCCCAGACGAGCCTCACTGCTGAACGCTGTGAGAAGATGTGGCTGGATCTGGGGCAGGAGCTCGCCGCTCAGCTTCAGCAGGCAGAGGGCGCCACCAGACGGCAGCTGCATGACATTCAGGCAGAGCTAAAGCAAGACAGACAAGTAAAAACTATTTGACGAGCCAAATTTTAGAAGAAAATCTGATTTTGTTTCTCTAACTGACCTCTTCTTGTTGTAGGTGTGGAATAATGGCGTTGCTACGGTGCGCGGCTGCCTGAGACGCCTGGGTGAACAACAGATGAAAATCCTTCATAGTATGGTGGCCAGACAAAGCTACACACTCAGCAGGTATACACTAGATTTTTTCATTTATACCTCGATGAAATGTCAAAAAGAGATGGACTACTAGCTTTGGTTTATCCTTATCTGTTCAGAGCTGCTGCTGCAAGGAGAGAGAAAAAGTCCTGAAATTTCATGACATGGTTTTTAAAAGAACATTGAAGACAGGATATGTTAGTTGAATGGAAAAACAGTTTGGGATAATTGGGGCTTTAATTAGAGGGGGATCGCCCCGCCTTTATCCTTCAGTAGCTGAAGGAACGAAGGGAGTTTGGAAAATGGATGGAATCAAAATTTCTAATTTTCTTATATATTTTATTCGTTCAAGTCTTTTTATTTCCCTGAGAATTTTTTAAAAATATATTTCAATATTAACAGATTTTTTATTACATACTTTCAAATCAATGTTTGTTTTGCAGAGCAGAAGATCTTAAATAACATTTTGTCCTTTATTATTTAGGGAATTTTTTTCCATGTGTCCAACCCAGTCTTAAAACATGTTTATGCATTTTCAACAGAATACTACGGGGTATTAGGGCAACCACGAAAGAAAAAGAAAAATGGGAATAAAGCTGTAAAACTGTGAGAAAAATGCATAATTATTAGAAAACAGTCCACATTTTTCAATAATAACAATGCTGTTAACATTAAATGTCGTAATTTTACAATGAAAAAGTCATTCTTTCTCAAAAAATAAAGTTGTACGTTTAAAGAAAAATAAACCAGATTCAGCGAGATTCTTGAGAAGTGTGATGTCCAGTTGATTTCTATTAATTGTCTATAACATAAATGAAGCAGATAATGTTTGATTGTCCATGTGAAATGTCTGAAACATTTTAAGTTTGACTTTTTATTTCAGAACAACCTTACCTTTTTCTTTATAAAATAACGACATTTTTAGCATAAATTTATCACTTAAATCTAATAAATTGTTGTTTTAATATATTTTTTAAAATATTTGTTCACATTTTTTCTTATAGCTTTACAGATTTATTCTCATACAATTTTTACTATTTTTTACAAATAATTTTAAGACTTAATTTCCATTAAATTTAGACTTGTTTAATCATATTTTGACAATTTTATTCCAAACAAAATTCAATTTTTTTTTTACAATTTTACAACTTAATCCCGCAAAATTTTGACCTTTACTCATAATTTCACGGTATTCTCACAGAATTGTTTTTTTATCAGAACTTTACGACTTTGTTCTCATAAAAAAAAATTCTCATAATTTCACAACAGCAGAAAACAGAATTGTTTTTTTATCATAACTTTACTCATAAAATGTTCAAGTTTTTCTCAGAATTTTAAGACTTTACTCTCACTTTATTTTTTTTTTCCATGGTATCCCTAACACTCAGTTGTATAATACTTAGTCAATTAGTAGTTGTAAATAAAATAAATGAGAAATTGATGTAAAATCTTTATTTCAGTGTGATGGGTAGGCTGATAGAAAGGAAACATGAGCACCTCCTGGTGGTGGTGCAGAGGTATTTCCTTGTGAGGCACGTGTGTCTTCACATGCTGAAGGAGATGAGGCTGTCCAAGCTGAAGGCTCTCTCTCAGACTGACTTCAGAGCACTGCTGGTGGAGGATTCCAGTAAAGGCTGGCCTGGTGCTAAGATTTCTCATAAGGTGTGAGACACATTTGTACAAAAAAGCACTTTTTCACTCAGATGTTTAAGGCTGCTTTAATTGTGGAAAGTCTTTTAACTGCTTCTTCTAGCAATGAGAAGTAATTGTCATCATTGTCTTCCAGCAGAGTAGTGCTGCAAGCCTGGCAGACAGGCATCTGGGCCCGGAGAGCCAGCTGTTGGAGAACAGCCACCAACAGGAGTTCCTGTCTGAGCTGGAAACTGCAGCAGAGATCCTTCAGAACCATGCACAGCTGGTGCTTGGCAACACCCTCAGTTACGCCATCCATCAGAGTATGGAGGCCACAGCCAGAGCATCTCAGATTGCTCTGAAACAGGACAACAGCTTGAAAGTACTTAAATACAGCCTTTTAAAACGATTCTACTCTGATCACAGCAGCTGGTTATAGGAAACATATCCAGTCACTTTTTTTTCATGTAGCTTGGAGCAGCATTTAAAAAAAAACTTCAAGAACAAACTAATATATGAGGCAAATTGTTATAATTCACTGAAATTACTGATGATAATTCCTTTAAATTCCCATAAAATGTACTTTTTAATTCTGCAAGTTGAAACTTTGTTCGTGATTTGTACAAAATTTGGATCATTCCACTTTGAACTATTAAGATTTGAAAAAAAAAGTTTTTTTCTTTTTCTAAATGGGTTTGTTACTCAGTAAGCATATACAAAGTTTTTCTTTGTATTTTTCTTGTTCTTTCCCTCAGCACCACCTGACAGAAGCTTCAGCACAGAGTGTCTATTTGACCAAAGACTCTCTAACTGCGCTTGTTCAGAGCTACTACTCCCGTCTGAAAGACATCAGCGGTAAACTGCAGAACAATCCATCCAACACAAACCAGGGTGAGATGTCATATCTACCTCTCTGTTTCTGTGCTCTGAATAATCTGAGCAGATTTCTTTCATCCATAGACTTCCACAAGCCTCTCTTGTGTTCTACTCTGTTTTTTATTAACAGAAACATGAACAGTATTTATTTTTTAATGAGATTATGTCAGAATGGTTCTGCAAGCATTTTTGTTTTCCAGAGATGAGTGGAAGGCAGGTGGGCACCAGTCAGCCGAGGAGAGTCCTGCTGAGGGAGCTGGAGATCTGGGGCAAGAAACCTGCTTCTGCTGAGTTTCAACAGAGGTACAGGCAGACTGCCTCTCATTGGAATGTCAAACAAAGCTCGGCCATCAAACGAGGATAACATTTTAATACTTGTACGTTTTGAACACTGTAGGGTGGAACTAAATAAGAGAAAAGTGCTGGAACAGAATAATGTGGATCAGGAAATCCTATTTGAGGTGATAAGACAGAAGAAGGTCGTTCAGGAAGAAAGAATGGAGACCATAAAAACACAGTTAATGGTTTGTAATCCACATTAGAAGCTCAACTCAAAAACCAGGGATTACATCTACTTTCCACCTCAGACATGTTTCTGTGTCCATCAGGAGGCAGAAGAAAGCTTCATAACTGAACTGGCAGCTTTGGCTCGTGTTTCCGTCCACGCTCCTGATGTGGAGCACAGCGGTGAAGAGGACAGCACTGGTAGGTCATTGTAACACGTATCAGAGCATCCTACAGGCGTTCTACGTGCACTTATGTATCACATGCGTGGGCAATTTGACTGCGGTTAGGCCAGCACTCGTACATCACTAATAATTAGAGTGGTGTAAAGACACCGTACAACTGCATCACATCATATGTGCGTGTGACTTCCATTAGGCTTACAAATACTTCATGATACACTTACCACACGGACCCAATGGCACGTTCCATTATCATGACATCTCTTGAGGTGGCCGAAGGATCCTCAAGGAAATGGACACACCTGCACTCACCGAAAGCCGCTCCTCTCCATGACCCTCAATGAAATTGGCAACCCAAAACACCAGTACGGATCAGCCCCCCATGCGGGTGCATGTGACTAAAGCCTAACTTACTCATAAAACTATAGTATTTTACAAAACCCAGTTTATGTATTACTTTCATAAAAAGGTTTTCTGATGTTTATTTTGAACATTTCCAGTTTATCAAAGGAAGAGTTTCAAAGCGGTTTTGTGTGTTTAAGAGAAAACGGTTTACACCCAGAATCACCAGCTGTTCTTAGCCTGGATACTTTCCAATAATTCCTTTCTGTTTTTTGATGTGGTTTGTTGGAGAGTCTGTCCGACTTTAGTTTGGACTATAGGAGGAGAAACGCTCATGAGGATCACATCATGAGTGTTTGCAGTGATGCTGAACTCACTCCAACCTCTGGAAAGACCTCAGCTGTTTGCTCCTCTCCATTAGTCAGAAAGTCACTTAAACATTGGATAATGGTTTTAGGTAATCTCGATTTCAAAACACATTGCTGGAGGATAAGTCAAACAAAATCTGTCTAATCTGATCCAATTCTCCTTAAAGTCCCACTCCATTCATCATCAGCCTTCCCAGTGGTGTTTTAGTTATGATTATGACATTTTAGCCAAAATCAGGAAATCCTTTGTCTTTTTCCAGGACGTAGTTTCTGCAGAGCGGCAGTAGCTCAGCAGAAATTCCCCTAAATTGTGGGACAGTTACCCTGGAGCAGCCCTGTCCTGCCTTCCACGCCTGTTTCTAAGAGCCCTCTGTTTACATGCTCTCCAGCTAGTTTATAGCGCCTCACACCCCCAACTTTACATTACAACAAAAACAGTAATCAGTATCGGAGCTATTGTATATTTTCCGATAGTAGCCCCGGTGTTTATTCCAAAAATTTGGCAGCCGGCCCGGCGTTTATCAGAGACTGGCTTTAATTCCATCACAGACAGAATGGTGATGGTTAATGGGTTCATTTTCCAGTGAAATCCAGTCACAAAATGCAGACAACAACATTTCAGGTTTTATTGAAAAAGATGAGAACATAGTATTCTGTTCTGATTAGCTCTGGCTGTGAACGTTTCTTTTCACTTTATAGCATTATCAATCTCTGTATCAAAAATCCTTTCGGCTTTCATGTGAATCATTTTCCTGGAAACACGCACACCTTTCCGTCTTTGCTCAATAATCCATGTTCAAACCAGTTCTTCTAATTCGTCATTCGCTTTCTTTGCACTTCCACCAGGAAATCGTTTGATTGATGCTCCTTTTTCTGCACCCAGCTGTTCAGGATCACCCATCGGTTTGCGCCATTCTCTGATGCGTTTAGGATCCACCCCAAAAATGTGGTGCAGATTCCTCACCAGAATGTTCTTTGGCGTATGCCACCCTCAGGAAATGTAAACGCTAAATGGATGAGCGTTCCTTTGCCATCACTACACTGGCTCACAACACAAATACCACAGACACTCAGTGTCTGCACCACTGTACGACTGAGGGTTTGGTAACTTCCAGTGTTACTATTTTCTCCTTCTTCTCTAAAAACATAAGACTAGAAGCTTCCAAACATGCCACATATGGAATAAATTCATATCAATAAATTTATTTATGAAGATGTATAGTCAATGAAGCAGCTTTTTTTAAATGTATCTGTTTGTTTGTTTGTTTTTGTTCTTACATTTATTTTAATAGGGACAAATACAAATAGGAACATAGATCATTACTTTAAAACAATAAGATTCACTGTCATTTAAGTGGTGTGTTTTGGTCAAACACGAGTTCTCAAATGGTTAAAGAAAGACAAAGCTTCAAATCCATTTTATTCTATGACACATTCATTTTTTGATGTGAAATACTGGAGGTTGATTCTCAGTTCAGGCATGTCTGAATGAAGGATCCTACCTTCATGTGTTTTTATCCCCAGGTGGCCCGTGCCCCCCCCCTGTGCTGGACCTGCTGGCCCTCAACCCTGCCTTAGATCCGGCCTTAAATCCTTCACTCACTCCGACTTTTGTAGCTCCAGCAGCAAAAGCCAAACCCAAGAAGAAGAGAGAACGAGAGGCTCGTCTCAGCTGAAAAACTAACCTGCGACGTAAAGATTTACGCGGCTGCACAGGGGTGTGGTGGTTAGCGTTTTTCTCCGGACACTCGAGCTACCTCCCACTGTCCAAAAGTGTGTGATTGTGTGGACCTGTGACAGGCTGGCGACCTGTCCAGGGTCAGTAGCCGGGACAGCCTCCAGCAACCTCATGACCCTGAAAGGGAAACAATGGGTTAAGAAAATGGACAACGGTAAAGATTTAACCATAAAATAAACATACAGAACCATTCAGTATATATTTTTATACTGTTTTGCTGTGTAAGATATTTGCATTAAATAAATTGACTTCTGAGTTTAATTTGAAAAAAAAAACCAACAGCCAAATCTTTGAGTGTTTTTGATCTTTTGTGTGTGTCGATTGTTGTTTTTGTCTGTTTCCACTGGCTGTTAAAGTGGCAACACAGCAGAGCTGGCAGTAATGCATTACTGCCAATATTTACACCCAGCCCATGTCTCATTGGCTGCATTGATTCCTGAGTGCATGGGATGATGGATGCTGGCCTCTTAGTCAATTGTTGGATGAATTAGAGATGTCCTTCCTGATTTTAGCAGAGTGCTACTACTCAGCGATGGAAGCCTCACCCTCCTCTGCCTCTAATGGGGTTTTAAGTACAGTCCTTTATGGTCAATAATGCAAACAGATGGTGAAAGTCTGGTTGAGTTGTAGTCTTGGCAGATTTCTGTGAGCAGCAATTTAGTGGTGAGCTTCCTGTCAGCTTGGGGTTTTAAGAGCGTCAATTAACAAACATCAATTGTGCATTCTCACTGTAATTGTATGATCTGCCTGCACACATAACCCAGTTTGTCATGACTTCACAGCGTTCAGCGCTGCATCAGGGCAGCTGGTCGCATGCGTCTGACTCAAAGGGTATCTGTTAGGAATCTGGATGTCCGATTGATTTCTCAAGTGTCATCACTGCTGATCTGAGATGAGGGGAAACCATTTGGATGTATTTTGAGTTCCCTTAGGGGACTGCAGGGACTTGTGGGAAGATGACCTGATTTCTAATTTTCTCCTTGCTTGCCAGTGCTGTGGGCTAGTGGCTGCTACAGAGAACTCAATGGAAGGAGTGAGGAGATGAAGCAAACTAGACCTTTTTAGGAAATGGAATTCTGTCACTGCTTTTTTCCTAAATGTGGATTTTGTTGATGAACACCGGTGTAACTCTATTTGCTTGTCAGTAAATTCAGGTAAGACCGTTCACTCAGGCTAACTTTGACTTTTGGCACAGCATTAGAGATGTTTATGACCCATATTGTGTTTGCAGCAGCATTTTATTGTGATAAAATCTGCAGACACAAAAACCTGTTACAGCTTGTTGCCACTATTGATTTTTTTTATTTAATAGCCCACATGGATTTTGTCTCACAAAAAAAGACCCAACAACTTGTTTAAAGTGAAAGTAGCAGGAACATCCTGTGGGTTGAAGATACCTTCAGAGGTAAAGACTTGCTCAGTGTGACGGCGTCATCGGGTCAGATGGTTGGTTATTTTAGGAACTGAAAATAAGGTCGCTTCTAACTGCTGCTTTTATTCTGTCTGAGAAATGTTGAACCGTACTACAACTGAAATCTGAATCAGAAACAGCAATGAAATAAAACAACAGTGAAATAATAAAAAATGATTTCAAGGTGAATGAATTTACAATAATGCCCTATTATTATAATTTACCATATATTATGTTTAAAACAAGTTAATATTTACAAACATCCTTTACATATATTCTATATATATATACTATAGAATATATAATAGAAACATATATATTTGAATTTAATGATGAGCCTCCTACTTTTCTCAGATTTTATGGTCCTCTAATCTGTCTCTTTAGTTTTATTTTGAAATATTTTTTCCTATTGGATTACACAGTTGTCTGTGGCTCTCCCTTCCAGAGGCACTGCTTTGGCCAACATGCAGCAGGAATACCCTGGAGTCCTCCTGGGGATCCTGGAGGAACTGGCCAACATGCGGCAGTGGCTGACGTTCCAGGACCTGTGCCGCATGGTCAGCACCCGCTTCGACCTGGAGCACCTCATCGAGCTCAGGAGTTTGCTGTTTGCCGCTGCCAGCAGGGACCCCTGTTTTCCAGCCACCCTCTTCAGAGACCGGGTGGCCGCCAGGGGGCAGGGGCTTTCACCCATAGGGGTTGCTGCGGACATAGTGACTATCTTTAACCTCCTCCAGATGACGGGTGGAGTCTCTGATTCCAGCAACACCATGAGATCTGAGCCAATCCTCCCCGTTGACCAATCCCCAGGCCCGAGCCTGCCTGGAATCCACTCTCTGGACCTTTCTGGCAGGGAACGTGTTCGGGCACACTCTGACTCTGGAGGGAAGGCTGTGGATCAGTACCTGCTGTTTCCAAAAGCAAACTATTCTGCCCGCAAACGAGCAAGCCTGCCCCCAGATCCCATCTCCTTTGTGCCCTCCCCTCCCATTAGGACGAGGGCTGTGTCTTTTGATTTGCCTCATACCACGCATTCATACCCCACCAGTCCGATTCCCCAGGAGGTTATGAGAAGCATCTACCTTCCTTTGGATACGGACAGTGATTCCAGTGGAGATTCGGCTTCCATGGATGTTTTCGAAGTTGAGGCAGGATCTTCGGTTGACCAGAAGAGGAACATCTTCAGAAAGGACTTCCATAACCAGCCGCCTCTCATTCCACAGGTGACCATCAGCAGTGAATCTCCCAGCCCAGGACCCACAGGCTTCGACAATCGCAACTTTGAAATGATCCCAAATCCTTACCCGTCACCGACAGCAACGCACAAATCCCCGGAGACTAACGCTAAACAAGAAAACCTGGATGATCTGCAGGACTCAACCTATTTTGGACCCGGGTCAGCCCCAGAGCCGTCGCCCATACACCTTGCTCTACCGTCCAGAACCAGGCCCGCCTGGAGCAGTAAGAGCCACAGTCTGGAGGACCGGATAAGTGCTGGTAGCGTCGATATGGGGATAGAATCAAAACCAGGACAACTTCCAAGGCGCTCCACACCTGCTATCAGCACTTTGGTGGGGTCCTTGGGTGGAGGCAGTGCAGACAGTGGGTTGCCAAGTGGAGGTGATGGACTGAAGGCTCAGGGAACACAAACAGACCCTCCGGATCCCAGACGGCTACGCAGCTTAGTTCACGCTGACCGCCTCTCATTCATGACCTCCCTGGATGACCCTGAGTTCGGTGAGGATGACATCAGTGCCATCTTCCGCTTCTTAGATGACATCAGCATGTGCGGCTCGACAGGAGTGCTGCACTCCGGCGATGGCGGCATCAACCAGGACACCCCTGAGGGCAGACGTGGGCGCCTTGGTCAGCTCAAAAGACTGTTCCATTCTTTGGAGAGCAGTGATGATGGACTCCAAGCAAGCGTCTGCAAGCTGTTGCTTCGCATGAGTCAGATAGAGAGACAACTGGAGTCACTGAACGATGTAAAAGCTGAGATCTCTCAGGTACTCTCTGCTCTGCAGCGACTGGACGAAAAGATCCAGCAGCCTGTCATTGGGGGTGTTCAAGGCACTGGTGGTAGATGGTACGAGGCCATCAGCGGTGTCTCCTCTTTTATGAGCCAGCCCATAACTCCCTCCGAATTGTCGGAGCCTCAGCCTTTGTCGGCATCCGGGCATCTGTTACCGAGAACCAGCACCAGCAGCCTGGACTGGAACCGCTGGAACACCCCCGGGGATCAGACAGAGAGCAGCAAAAGTCTGGGAGATTCCAAAGGGCCAAAAGACGGCAAGAAGGACGCATCATCTCGCCGTGCCTCCAAAACTCAGACTGAGGAGAAAACCGTCTCAGATAACAAACATCCGATTCTTTCTAACTCTGCAAAAGACTGGAAAGTGTCTTTCTCCAGGAGAAAGGACAGCAAATCTTCACAAAGGAAGCTCGGGCAGGTAAAAGATTTCAAAGATCGGTCTCTTTATTCCATTTTTTTAAAAAAAAAGGATTTGCATTAACATCTGCAGCTGTTTCTCGACATGACTTTGAAGGACGGATGTGCTCTATGACAAACCGATTGGTTAAAATTTCTCTCAGATTTTTAGGTTCTCTTGGACTGAAGCAGCAATAACATTTATTCAAATTGTGTACATTATGTGTCAATGATATGACTTTTTCTTGGAGTTATGCATGTTTGGTCCATTTCTTTTTAGGCAGATCAGTCGGACAGCACCACTAACCTACTCTCTCAGAAGCCCGCCGGCATGGTGGAACAAGTGTTAAACTCCTCCTTATTCCATCAAAAAGATGGCAGTCTCACACGGGGGCTCGCCACGGCAAAGGTCATCGACCCCAAGCTGGCCGAGGGGAGAGGAAGACCCATATGGACCGTCGATGACAGAGATGCCCGGATCTCCCCTTTGGATCTACAGGTATACTAAAAAATGGAATCTTAACGTAAAAAGACCCTTGTTTCTAGAAAAAAAAGTTTTATTTTCTGTCTTACAAGGAAGTTTGTCAAGAACAGAATACATTTTATTTGAAGCAAACATGTCTTAGTGACTAGAATTTTTTTCTTGAAATAAGAATTCTTGGTTAGACCCTTCTTCTGAGCATTTTTTTACTAATTTAATGAAAGTTTTTCATATCTTTAAAAACATTTTGAACTATTTCTTTTAGGTGTGTTTTTTGCAGTAAAGGAATTCCTGAACAAACTTTTTGCTTCAAAGAAAGTTTTTCAGTTTAAAAGATGAGCTGATGGTGTGATGGATTAAACCTGCTGGGTCTTTTTTAATACTGTAAAACATATTTCATACCTTTACAGAGAAGTGTTTCTTGAAGAGAAATTTGGAATAAAGTGTTGATTCAATAAAAGTCAGACGGATATATCAACTGAAGAAAGTTAAAAATGTTATAATCTGTTCAAAATGATGAATTGTTACTAAATATACAAGAACTAATAAAACAAAGGAAGGATTTTGTCCTGCAGGGTCAGGACTCTCTGAACCCCAACATGGACTTCTGGGTGGACGACATTTACACTCCAGGCTACGACGCTCTCCTCAGACGGAAGGAGGCTAACCTTCGCCGCATCAAGATCTGCAAGCTGGTTGCCCTGATTGCCATTGTGGTGGCCATCATCCTCATCATCGTCATCCCCATTTGCACAGTGGTCTCTTAAAGACCCTCAAAGACACTCACGTTGTTGCCTATCTTCATTCATGTCTTAGCATTCTGTCTGCAGCTGTGTGCTGTTCTCTGAAACTTGCACGTCATCCTAACCGAGTTGGGGAAACTGTGACTGGTAATCTGGACTTCTGATCAAGTGAACTCTTGGTACCTCCTCATGTGTTTTTGGCACGACGCAACATCTTTTATTTCCAGAGAGAATGTAAGTTTTGCATAAAGTTTAATTTAACTGTAAATCCTGCCAAGCGTTTATCTTCAAGTTACTGTGATTTAAGTTTAAAATGTTTCAGCTGCCTGCATGATAAAGTCTTAAACTAGTAATACTGAGCCAATGAAAAAGTGTCAATTCAGTCTGACTTTTCTCTCTCTCGTCCGTACACTGCAAAAACTGAATCTTAAGAAAGTAAAAAGATTTGTTTCCTGAAAAAATGTCTCATTTTCTGTCTTGCAAGAAATCTTATTAAGAAAGTTAAAGGAAACTTAGTTTAAGAAAACACATGTTGGTGACTAGAATATTTTTCTTCTAACAAACAGAGACCTTTTTTTTCTGACCCTGTTGGCAGATAGTTTTGCTTATTGAAAGAGGGGTTTTTTTTGAGAATTTTTGGCTGATTTCTGGGGGGCCTGTTTTTACAGTGTACCCTTTCAATGAAAGCACGATCACAAATGCACTCAAAACTGCCTGAATGATTCCTTCTTCAGAACAACACAGGGCTTAATTCACTTGTATAGGTTTAAAATGTATTACTAGATGAGATTTTAGACACTTTACCAAATGTACTGTATATAGCATTGACTGGTGCGTCTTTTTAATTTAGTTGAAACATTCTTGTACTTCCTTAAAGCAACAAGAAGCATTGTTAAAATAAGCTGAAATCAATAAAAATATTATTTTGTTAGAGTCCCTTCCTATTCTTTTTCCAAACAGGAAAGTGTGATGCATTCGCTGTGCTTGAAAATGTGCATTCTTTGTGGCGTTTGTGTGTTGACTACGTTTCAGGTTGCAGCTGTGAAAGATTGTTGTTGATGACGATGCTTTAGGAGCAATAAAGGAAAGTGGGAGGTTTTTTTTTCCAGTAAACGCTCTCTAAGTGGGAGATTCCACTTGTAATTCAATTGATGGGAACTTTAAAGTGCACCTATATGTACGTTGTCTCTTGAAAGAACTCACTTGGTTTCTCACATACTTACAGAGGCGCTCAGAACCAACCGTGCATTTTGGCATCTTCACTTGCAGGATTCTGCACTGCAAACTATTTAAAACATGAAAACGTGTTTAAACCTTGTTTTTAGACATTGAATATATTCACCCAGGATTGAATTTTTTTAAAATTAATCTGGACCTTTCCAAGCTTTTCACAAAATTAGCACAGATGAGGAATTTTTGTCTTATTAAGAGCTAGGACCTAGAAATAAATAAATTATTTTTAAAATTTAAGACAAACATTCATTGTTATCATTGTGGAAACAAAAGTAGATTTATGTTCTAAGAATAAGTTCCAATTATAGATTTTATGAGGATTTGTTAAGATGGGCCAACTTGTAAGGTTCTCATTTTGTTTACATTTTGTTTTAAAATGCATCATTTCCACTTATTATATCAGTTTTTTTGTCACTGTAATCTAAAGAAACTACAATTAGTTAATAAAAACAAAAAAAAATGCAAACCCTTTGGCTAAAACTAAAAAAATGCTTATTATTGGAAATTTAAAGTAGTGCTATAACAGCTTTTTTAGCTTACTAACATCTTATTCTAAAATGTATTGTTAAGTAAAGATGACTTGCTGCATAGACAGAAAGTTTTACTACTTTATGGGGATTTTCTTCTCAAGAATTTTGTTCTTTTGTCTTAGTTTTAGGTTACCGCTTCCCGCAGTGTGTGGAAACATCCAGGGTGCTTTGAAGCAAAATTGTGAAGGACGACACAAAGGATTATATAAAAGAGAATGAAACAGGAATAATTTTTTAAACAAAAGTCGGTTTAGCTCAGTATTCTCCAGAACCTTAAAGTGAGGCTTGCATTATGGTCAGAACAGAAGGCATGCATGCAGTTAAGACTACGCATCAACCATCAGAAGTCATTTTTCTAAAACTAATTTAGTTATATTTGAGAACTTTTCTGACACAAATGACTTTGTTCATCAAAAGTTGAGAAAACAGGCCAACGAAGATCTTTCAGAGGCTGTTAATGTCTGCTTCTGTACACTGCATGGACATAGCAAAAACCTTTACTATAATAACCATGCATCTTTTTGTTTTGTTGGAAACAAAAACTGCACAAAAACTATTTATACAGTACCTAATGCATGAATTTGATTTGCAAAAAGTTTCCTTTGCCTTGTGAACTCCCTTCCATCCATGATATGAAGAGGGTGTGTACTGCTTCAGCGTTTAACTCCTGAGTAGTTGCATTGTGTATCTGCCAAATTTTACCCCAGAGAGGGTTTTTGAAACCATTAACCCTCCAGTGGTGCCACAGAGGAGGCCTCACATTTGAGTCAGCATAATCCACAAGTTCTTTTTCTCTCCAACTACAGTGCAATTAAACATCAGATACTTTCGAGTCTGCTGGGACTCCAATTTTGAACAGTTTTACATCAACTCCTTCTACAAAAGAAATTGGAAATATCAAGACTTTGTGGTCAACTTGAGTTGTTTTTTAATGATGCCATCAATTATTCAGTATCCAACAACTATTTTAATGGCAGAATGTTTATTAAAAGAGTAAAAAATATCTATATATGTTATGAAAATGTGCATTCATCAATGTTTTAGCATAGATGGAAAATACATTTGCTAGAATTAGCACCAAAGCTAAATGACATATGTTGTCTTAAGGAAGGTTAAAAACAAAAGACACATATAGACATTACAAGCAAACAATGACAAACAATGAGAAGAGCATACAGTTTTTACAATATACAGCAGCAGCAGGCATGACCACAAAACTTGAACGTCTCACTAACAAACACTAAAACAAAAAAGCTCTGCATATCCAGGATGATTTTAAACATGTCTGGTTTGTTTTTAACAACTCATCTAAAACTGTTATGAATCCTGCATCCTGATGTGATCTCTTTCTTCTCACATTTTTTTTAAAACATTCCACTGCAAAAACTGAATCTTAAGAAAGTAAAAAGACCTTTGTTTTAAGAAAAAATTTCTTATTTTCTGTCTTGCAAGAGAAATCATCTTATTATGTGTTTAAATCCCAAAAATAATTTGCCAAAACATGTCTCAGTGACTAGAATTTTTTCTTAAAGAATTCTTGGTTAGACCTTTTTTTCTTACCTTATTGGCAGCTTTTTTGTTTATTTAAAGTGATTCGTTTGTATTTTCGTTTTTTTTCCCCACTTATTTGTAGGTGGTTGTTTTTGCCGTGTGTTCAATAATAAATGAAAGCTTACATTTGAGGAAGGTTAAAAAAGAACCAATATTCTGTCTCCATCAACCGTTTCCTGGAAAATGTAATCATTTCAAACTTTTGTTTGATCAATTGTTTGGTTTTATTTACAGATAGCACATGTGCTCTACTCAGCTCATAAAACAGCTGAGAGGAAGTGGCGGAAAAGAGAGTAAAATGATCTATGCCTGCAGGAAATGTACCTGTGGAAATGAATTATTGATAAAGACAGAGAGGACTTATTGACTGAGAAATCTTATTATCTCAAATAAACTGTAATGGACTTGTAGTGCTCAAAAGACACGTATGCAGTTCTGCGGAAGAATGTGATGCTAAACCAGAAAATGCATGCATTAAACAAATCATAAAAGGTATAGTTTGTGTACAATTTATGGATTTTATAACGGATAGAATGTGAGTTCTGTGCATGTGAGTCCATGCTGTTAAATGTGGCACAGTGTCACAGCTACTGAGCCTAAATATGCCATGGGTGATTAATGATGCTGCTTCTGTCCCATGTGTCAAGAAGAGGACAGTCTGTTACTTTAAATGCATTGTTTTTTTGTTTTTTTTTACTTTGTTTATTACATTGGTTTCAGCAGTAACAGGAGGCAAAAAAAAAGCAAAGAGCCCAAAAGTTAGATTTACCGAATCTATAATATTATTGAATTTGTTGCAAAATACCAACAACAACAATAATAATTAATACTACTACTACTACTACTAATAATAATAATCAAGAAAAATAAATAAAAGTGAGCTGACCGATGAGATTAAGGCTGTATTATTTGATAAATGGTTGACTTGTGTTTTTATCAGTTCCAATTGTATAATTGTATGCTCTTTTAATAATTTAATTCTACAATTTATTTGCTTTCTTCCAATATTTTGTGTATTTGAAAATTCATTTTTATAGTTCTATCTTAGTGACATTTCCAATCAAAAACCCAGCAGTTCCAGAAGTGTCTGATAGGGGGCGACAAAGAGTAAAAACTCCGCCTTTAACCGACGAAGAAGAAAACCGGCGCTGATTTTGAACTGTGTAGGAATGCTGGAAGTTAGCAGGTGTGGTTCTGCTGCTGCTGCTTACCGAGGGGTTCCCAGACATTTAGTTTGGCTAAAATATATGTTCACGGCGATTTTGCAGCATCGGTGAGGCGCAGGTAACTTTTGTTTTTGTTCATTCCAACATACACGGTTTCTGCTGTCAGATAACGTGGGGTTTAGCTAATGTTTACATTAATAGGTATGTCCCTACATGGACCGAAATATTATTTTGGTGAATTAGCTAAACGATTTTGAGACTTGGGTTAGGGAAAAAAAGGGTAAATTACGGGCCGGAAATCCCAAAGTAGTCCTTTTTGATGGCTGAGTTTGAATCTGTGGGTTTAATTTAAAAGTTAAACTGAATGGAATTGAAATAATTTATCCAAAAGTTTGAGACTTTAAGAGAAAAGACAGTTTATTGCCTCACCAACTAAATGACAAACTAACTCCAGGTGGATTTTTCCGAATGATTTAGACGGAAAGACCCGATGGAATCGTCTGTGATGAACCTGAACAACCAGTTCCAGAGTCTCAGTGCTCAAGTGGAGGCTCTGAATGACAGCGTGGAACCACGTAAGTTATTTCCTCACATTGTTCTGGGATTTGTCAACAAGCCATTCACCGAGTTTAGGGCATACTTTCAAGAAGATGTAACAGTTTAGTTTAAAACATGGTATGCATTATTTCCACTTGTATTTCCACGTTGTATTTGTTCCAGGATGAGATAATTTCTGCAACGAAAAATAAAAATCAGACTTTATTAAGAACTTATTCTTATTAAGAAATTCTCAGAAATGCTCAATTTGTTATCAATAACTTCATATTTTAATAAATTCCCTTTAGTTGTTTCCCGCATTTGACCTGTCCCCTGTGGGAGCGGTGAGCTGCAGATACAGCTGCGCCTGGGAACCATTAAGTGGTTTAAGCCCCAATCCAACCCCTGAACCCCTAACCCTAACCCATAAAAGAAATAAAAACAAATGAAATCATCGTCTATGACACAGTTGATAAAATAATAAAAATAGTTAACAGCAGGTAAAGCCACTCCTCCCTCTTTCGGCCTGACAGCTGCCTGGACAAAAGGCCTAAAACGCTCTGACCGACATCTCAAAGTTTAAAAGTATAGAATTTGGCATTATGTTTAAGGTCAAGAAGAGAATTATGAATGAGACTTTGAATTATACTGTAACAGAAAAGCTGGATCTTCATAATTTTGTTCTATCTGCCCAAACTCTTTCTGAAAGTCAGGAGTTTAGTGACAACATTGTTAGCACTGATTTATTAAAGTAAATGGATTTTTTGTGCTGTGCAAGAAATGATAACAACTTTACAAATCAGAACACAAATAGTTGATTTATTTATTCAAAAATTTTTTGCTGATCACTTGGAGTGACAAATGATCACAGAACAACAAACTACGTTCTTCACAAACATCTATGGGTTGAGTTGCAGAGTTCCTTCAGATGGCAATCCATTTTGAGGAATGCCGTAAGAAGTGGCTGCTGGCAGGTGACGAGCTGGTTTCCTGCAAGGAGATGCTGGCCAAGGCAGAGACAGAAAGGGGGGCCCTGGAGGTCCGACTGAAACATGCTCGAAACCAGGTGGATGTGGAGATCCGGCGGCGACAAAAGGCAGAGGCGGTCTATGAGAAGCTGGTTGGTGTAACCCGTGTTGATACTTTTTAGAAGATTTGCATAAAAATATGACTTCTCTGTTTGTCTTCATCAACCTGCTGTTTTGTGGGACTCAAAGGAGCGGCAGCTGCAGCTGATCCGGGATCTCCTGATTTCTGAGAACAACGGAAGCAGCGTCCATCTCAGTGAAGAACAGCGGTCAGCTTTAGCCTTCCTCAGTGCCCACTCCCAAGCAGCACAAGGCGCTAAAACAAACTTAAACGGCAGCAGAAGGTCAGCCTCACAAAGTCCGACAAAAATTCCTCAAAACAGATTGACTGAATTTGATGCATCATGTATAGAAAAAACATATTTCTCCATACATCATTTTCATTGATTTTAATCTTTTTTACAGATTAACTAGAATTGAAGAATCTGGTTCTTTGCTGTCCGACATCAGTTACGACCAAACAGACGAGTCTGTGGTAAACTTTTGAAATTCTTTTAAAAAATTAACATTTATTTTTCATTCTTTTTATTTTAGTATTTTAGGGGAAGTCAAATAAATTTACTTAAAAAACACAAATGTTTTTGAGTTCAAAAAATGTCTTTCATCCCCAATGTTTCTGCAGGACTGGGATACATCTGTGATGAAGAATGTCAGACTCCGCAAAAGACAAAAACGAGTACGTTTAGCATTTTAAACAAAAACTTTTAAAGTAAATATATATATTTTTAATATCCGTTCTTTTAAAAACTGATCCACTCTGCAGCGCTCTTCAAGAAAACATTCAGAAGGTCCTCCTCTTGCAGCAAAGAAATCCCGCTCCGCTGGACGCACATCAGGAAAGGTAATACTGCCCCCTGCAAGTAACCCTGAGACATCACAGTTTAAACAATAGATGGTTGCTCATATTTGGATCTCATGAAACTTTTCTGTGTTCTTTAGGTTAATGAGTCCATTGTGGCTAAAACAACCATCACAACTAACGGGGGTGTTGTTGAGGCTGTCTCCACTATTGAAGCTGTGCCTTACTGGACACGCGACAGAAAGAGAAGCGGTGAGAAGGGTCTTCAGTAGAATAAAACTTTATTGATCCTGCAAAAGAGTAATGGCCTTGTGAGCATAGCTCTTTAAAAACAGCACATAAATAATGAATAACCTTAAAAATCACAATAAAAAAGCAATCATTTTTGTATTTAAAATTTGTTAAAAGTTAATTCATAATGCTCTAATTTAAAAAAATTAGTCTAAATTTGAGTTGAAATTATTTTGCCTACTGGTCTGAGTTTTATTTAGTGTAACCAAAGCAGTTGTTTTGCCAGAAGCTCTGCTGTTTGGTCAAACAACCACAACTGACCAATCTGAGACTGTCAGTGAGGGTTCTGGCACCATAGTTCCCAGTTTAATGGCCCCACCCAAACCACTCCGAGCTAGAGGAGGAAAGAAGCATAACTTCATCCCCAAAACTGTAAGACCGCCATGAACATAAAACTCTCTCTTCTTTTAAACACTGCTATCCTGTTAACTTTACTTTGTTTGATTCCTGCACTTCAGGTGATCAAGTCAGAGTTCTGTGGTCCTTGCGGAAGAAGAACGAAGTTCGGCAAGCTTTACCTCCGTTGCCAAGACTGCCGGGTTGTGGCTCATCCAGAATGCCGTGACCTCTGTCCTCTGCCCTGCAACCCTCCAGCCGTGGCCACTCCCATCAGAAACACAGAGGTAGCGTCTTTTCCTGCCCACAATGACCCTCAGGTTGCACACATACATAAGGTGATCCTCTCGTTGCACAGGCCACCCTGGCTGACTTTGCTCCTGCCACGCCCCCGATGATCCCGCCTTTGGTCATTTTCTGCATCAAAGAGATTGAGCGCAGAGGCCTTCATGAGGTGAGCCAGGCGTCATTATTCTCTGTGGATCTGTTCTGTAACTTAGAGCTGTAAATATCAACATAAATAAAGTTGAATAAAAATACACTTCTGGCAAGGAAATTATCGCTCCAAATTTGCAGAATAATGTTGGAGTTTGAGAATTTAGTGTATGTGAAGGTTCTTGTTTTCAAAATAAAACTATCCAATGTTTTTTGTAGATGGAAAAAATTAGACTGAGGTTCAGTTTACTGAAATAAGTTCTGAAAAAAAGTTATTTTGTTTTAAATATAGTCGACAATTTCAACAAAAAATATTACAATAATAGATTAAGAATATTAGGAAAATCTCGTGATCAATTGTGTGTTAGAGTGGCTGAGAAGCTGTACCACAACACACCTGTAAAATGTTCATCTAAAGTTTTCAGAGTTTTTTGGTATCTCCACTAAAAGATCAAAAGTCAGTTTGTAAAACCTGCTTTCTGTTGGAAACACTGCTGTCAGTTTAGATGAAAGGACTGTGAGTGTTTTCTAGTTGTTCACTTTCTATGAAAAAAATATTTTTGCGTTTGCAACACAAAAGTGTTGTGATGCGTTGTTTTCCTTTGTCTTTCTTCCTATCTTTGATTTTGTGTTTGTAAGATTCAGTTTACCATAATACATGTGCCACACCAAACAGCCAATCAAACATGAGGGTTCATGCTGATTGGTCTAGATTCTATCCAGTCAAGTGTCTCTGCTTCACATTAACGGCGTTTGAAGGCAGAGACAGACTTTATAGGAGGTTTTTTTTTTTTTTTTTTAGCAGGGTTCTGCACTCTTCAGCTATTCTGGTTCGTTTCTCTTTCAGTAGATCCCAGAAGGAGCAACAAAGGTCAAAACGGTTCTGTCTTTATTTATGTGAGTGTAGCCGCCACAGTGTTTTAAGTGTTCGCAGCAGAAAAAACATCTCAGCTCTGCCTCCGTCCAGCCGGACGTTACTTTATGTTATAATTTGTATCTGAACTATAATTTTTTTCTTGAATATAAAGAGAAAACTGCTTTTTTTTTTTTCCAAAAATGACGATTGTTTTTTACTTTGAACAAAAGCAAACATGAGTTCTTAAAAGTAAGACACCCTGTGAAAATTAACATTAAAAGTTAAAAATACAATTTCTTCAGCTTATACATAAAGTCTACTTTGGTGAGCCATCATTTTTTACATGACTCACTACTGCTGTTAATCTAATCCAAAACACAGCAGAAGATTTGTGCTTTGAATCTTTTTATTTTTTATTTTACCAATATTTTGCTCTGGATGATTAATAGATCACACAGGCCTGTTTAGTGTGATGTCAGCAGATAAACATTACAGTTTCAGGAGATCCTCAGCCATAATAATCTAATAATCTAATCTGACTAAATAAAATAAACCAACTGAACACATTTTTGTTGCAAATGCAAACATATTTTTTTAAGCAAAAAAAATTGTTTAAGGCAAAAAGGTTATGAAAGCAAATATTTAATATTTTCATTTGCAAATTATGAATTTTTTTAAACTATACATTTTTCTTGCAAGTTTGAACTTTTTAAAATCAAAACTATGACTTTTACTACTTTCTTAATGTGGTGGCACAAAAATCCCTTCATAGTAGTCAGCTAAACTCGAGGATGAAAAAACTGTGAAGAACATTTTCTAAATTTGTTCTAAAACGATCCAAAACAGCAGTGATGTTTACATTTTGTCTACTACTGAAGTTAACCAGGAAGTTGACAGTAAAACTTCTGAGTGTGACATTATTTAAAGTGATAGATATCATTCTTTCTAAATCTTTGTGTTTTTATCTCCTATGCTTTGTTGATTCTGATCTCCTGTTCTAAATAAAGTTACTTAAAACTTGATTAAGTGATGCTGATTAAATAGATTCTAGTTTAATTTTCATACAGTAAAAAGACAAATATATAGCAACCATTCAACAATAATGTATGAAAATAACAATTGTGGTTGATCTGTAAATCGTTGATCTTGATTTGTGGATTGTATCGCCGCCTTAGTAACGATCCACAGCTCTACTGTAAACGGATACCACTGTTAGCAACTTTTCTAACTGATGATGCGATTGTGTTGTAATCTGACACGACAGCCTTTTTCCAGTTTTCTTAATCTGTGTTCTCCTCAGGTTGGTCTGTACAGAGTCAGTGGGCATGAGCGTGTGGTGAAGGAGCTGAAGGAGAAGTTCATTCGAGGAAAAACTCTGCCTTTACTTAAAAAAGTGGAGGACATCAACGTCATTGCAGGGGTCCTGAAAGACTTTCTCAGAAACCTTCCAGAGCCTCTGCTCACCTTTCATCTCAACAAGGTCTTCATGGAAGCAGCCGGTGAGATTCTTGGTTCAGGTG
Source organism: Adrianichthys oophorus (assembly GCA_036245035.1). Classification (NCBI taxonomy): domain Eukaryota; kingdom Metazoa; phylum Chordata; class Actinopteri; order Beloniformes; family Adrianichthyidae; genus Adrianichthys; species Adrianichthys oophorus. The sequence continues at coordinate 1,952,469 of BSAI01000073.1, forward strand.
CTGCTTAAAAGTTTCATTTTGCAGTTTTTATGTAATGCTGCAGGTCAGTTATTCCACTGAAATCCAGCTCTTTTGGCTCCTAGGCAGCTCAGATTATTTTTGCTGCTAAAAGTAAAAAAAGTTTAAAAAAACATGAATAATATTGATTTCAAATTTTATATGGCTTATTAGAACAGATCAACAAAAGTAGCTACAAAAAACTGCTTCAAGTAAAGTAACCAAAACACATTTTTGAAAATAGTACCTCTGATTTAACTTATTGATATGTTTATTAGTTTTTTACTTTTTTGACACAATTAAGCTAAAAGAAGAAAATGTGTGATATCAAGTAAACCTGGTTCTTTGGTTTGAAAAATGTTTTCTCATAAATGACTGGTGCTTCTGCTGCATGAGCAAAATCAGTCTGTTTACTGCACAGTTGTCCTTTCTTTTACATGTAAACCTTGATGAGAGGTCAGAATCTAAACGTGCTTTTGTTTTTTCTTCAACTGTAGAGATCCAGGATGATGGCAACTGTCTGGCCATGTTGTATCAAACCATCAGTGAGTTGCCTCAACCCAACAGAGACACTCTGGCTTTCCTCATGATCCACTTACACAAGTAAACCTCTGAAATATTGTATATATAGTATCAGTGAATAAATTCCATGAAAACTTTAAGTATTTTTATGACATTCTTTCTGAACCAGGGTGGCCCAAAGTGCAGACACCAAGATGAACATCCAGAACCTGGCCCGGGTGTTCGGCCCCACTCTGGTGGGCCATGCTGTTCCTGATCCAGACCCCATGACCATCCTGCACGACACCAGCAGACAACCAAAGGTAGCGCCAACAGAGAGCCTTAAAAATGTAACTTTATTTGGTTCAGAGTTCTTTTTCTCCATTTATTTAAATGAAAGCTGAAGCTCTGTGGGGTTTCCTGGTTCTTCGTTTATTTCAGGAACAATCCTGAGAAGGTTTCTGTCAGTACTCAGTTCATGTTCTGCCTTCATAGGTCGTAGAGCTCCTGATGAGTATTCCAGAGAGTTATTGGAGTCGCTTTGCTTATCCAGATGTCACAGACATGGACTCTTCGCACCAGCCCGACTCTCCCAAACAGAAAGGTAAACCACTCCCTCGCTGACTTATAAGAGGCTCTGAAAAGACACAGAAAATTATTTAGGTTAAGATTTGCGATATACCAAAATTTATCTGAATATAGTTTCATGTCATCACTCTTTAAATATAATAAGGTACACTGAAAAAACCACATTCATATGTAAATGCATATTTAAAGGCTTTGATCTGGAAGTTTTCTTCCATTTGGCTTCTAAATCTGATTGACCTTCCTCCAATCGACCATCCAAGAGCGGTTTGAAAAACTAATAATCAGGAAGTTTTCTAAAAAATTATTTGTGCTCATTCACTGCATAAATGAAAGATTTTCTTTGTTGGATCAGATAATTGTAGGAAATTGCCATAAAGTTGGCCAGTTTGCTTCATTGACTGTATAAAAGAACTTGACAGCATGACTCCGCCCCTCTGATGTTCCAAAGAGGAAGTACCTGCTGGCTCCAAGATAAAAATCCTACAAGTACATTCAGTTGTATTTTTAAAAAAAATATATTTACATCAATTTTGTTCAGTGTTGCTTATATTTAAACTTTCATTTCTACTCAGTTGTGTGGGTTTTTTTTTTTCTGCAGACGTTTTGAAATGTCTGTTTTTACCACAATTAGGAGAAGTGAAAAATCCTGGCTCAGGCAATTTTATTTTGGGGGCAAAATTATCTGTTTTTAATCTGGAGAAGCAACGTCAGTCAAACAAGCCGGGGTTTGCATAACTACAAGCACACAAAAGATAAATAAAGAGCAGAGGCTGAAAGACTTGTGACAGTTTTAAAGGGACTGCCTCTCTAACATGGCACTGTTGATTGATTATACATGCATACCAATGAGTAGAGGGAAATAAAAATCAGGCTTCAAGCTTCACCAACAGCAATATAACTGGATGTTTCAGCTAGAAATCCAGCAGCCTTCAGTGTTAGAATCCGTCAGCTGACTGTCAACCTTTTTGAAATGAAGAAGTCTGTTTTGCTGACAGGTTAGTTATGTTGAATTGAGAGACATGAGAGCCGTCAGTGCATCCAGTGATGTCTTCTCATTAAACTTTTTCTTTAACTAGCTGCAGTGACTCGCTATCCCAGGCTTCAGTTATCCTCCTGTCAGCTGTCACCCGTCTGTCGTCCTGAACTCGTGTTAAAAATTCTATTTTTCAAACAGTTTTTCGCTAGTTCCCACTGACTGCATGTTGGATTCCATGACTCCTCCCCCCTGGCATTTCAAACAGAAAGTTCTCGCTGGCTCCAAGAAGTTAAAATCCCATAGACTTCTATGAAGAAATAAACTGTCACTGTCACTGTCATTCTATTGGTCAGAATAACCATTCTTGCTCTGATATCTTTTTAAAAATATTCTCAATTGTTCTTTTTTTTCATGGTAATTTTTTCTGTAGTGCAAGCTATTTAATATATAAACTGACAAATCAGATGTCTCAATAAAAGTAGGTGGAGCCTGCTGACCCCACGTCCAGTGTTCAAAACTTTTGACAGATTTTGTGTAGCTCGCTTTCAGCGGTTCAACAGGTCACTCCTGATTGGTGAGACTGGTTGCCATAGAAACATTAACTTAACGACCCAATCAATCACAGCTTTCTGACTACATTTGGCTCCAACATGGAGGCAACTGAAAAATGGCAACAACGTTGACTTCATTGGGTTGGAGCCTGAACCAAGCCGTTTTCAATGACTAATGACACATTCACTCACTCCAGTGCTCACATACAGTCAATGGTTTTCTGTAATGTACAGAAGCCGCAGAGTGAAAACAGCCCTCTAAACGGCCTGTTATGTGTCCAAGCATTTCCACTTAACCCCCCACATTTTGTTATTCTTATTTTTCTGTAGTGAGCATCCTGGGACCAGTGACCACCCCAGAACACCAGGTGATAAGCAAAACTCCTTCGTCCAGCTCGCTGTCCCAGAGGATGATGCAGACGCTGTCCAGCACCAGCTTGTAAGAAACTCTGCTTGAATTTTTTTTAACATAAACCCAAATACCTGACACATATAAACAAATCTAATATCAACATTAGGTGAAGAATAATTTATTTAACCACAATATATTTAAACCAGCTCACATTTACATATTTAAGTTGTTTTTCCACCAGGTTTGAACTTTACGTTTTTTAAAGTAAATTTGCTCAACAGGAGATATCAGAACGAGGGATTGTGTCCGAAATCCTTCACCACTCTGGTAACACACTTACCAGAATTCTCTGCAAAAAAAAATCTGTGTGAATTAATGCAGATTCGTTTGGCCAATATTGACCACAATGCATTGCATTTGAACAATTATTCATAAGACAAACAATTATAAACTATCCAAGTTTTATTATCAGAGCTCAGCAGTGGACTCATAAATAGTCTTTGTAAAATGTTCATATTTATTAGATTTTTAGTTCGGGACATCAGTGATGTCCTATTTGCCATTTAACAAAATAAAACAGTAGTAAGCATGGGCACTAGATGTCCTGCACTAAATTGTTATCAGTAGATAGGGAGCAGAGAGGGAATTTGTACAGAATCTCTTTTATTGTTATTACAATAATGAATTCTAATAAAATTAGAGAAGCTCAAGACTGTTGAGTACAACAAGGAAACAGAAATACACCAGTGTGCTAAAAAACAACACTATACAGCACTAAAGTCCTTTTTTAACATTTTGTCTCCTATCATGTTGGTTCAACGTCTCTTCAGTTTTGGAAGCAAGAGCAAAGCCACATCTGCCCCACACAGACCGGGTAACTTCTTCACATCTCCACAGCTGAAGTAATGACAGACAAAAATACGTTTGAAAGTCCTTTGATGCAAAAACTCATCTCTTCACATTATCATGCAAAAAATTACTATGCAGTTATAAAACGAAACCTTTTAATCCCAAAGGGCTTTCTACTTTTATTTTTTAAACAATCATTTTTTTGTTTGATTTCTGGTATTTTTATATTTTATTCTTGATCATAACTGTGGGCATATTTGTATACCTTTTTACTTACAGAAACAACTTTTTATTTGTTGAATGCTTTGCCTTTATTGCGCATGTTTCCTGTGAATGTAAACACAGAGACACAAAACAAGAAATTTTTTTTGGCCAGTGTTTCTCATTTGTTTGTTTGAAATATCAGTTTGTAAGATGTTGGCATTTTAAAAATCTAACCTTTTTATATATTTATGGTAACTGTTTTTATTAATACTTTAAAAACTCCTATAGAAGTGTTTTAATGTTGCTGCTAACTGCACTGCCTGTAAACATCCGGACATGTTCACCACTAAGGGGTGATGTTGCACCACTTTTGATATTATTTACTGTGCACTCTGCTGAAATTCAGACGTCACCTAAAACTTTAGGAACATTTATTTTGTTAATAGATTTGAAAAAAATCCATACAGTCAAAACTGACAGCTTTCTTTTGGTAATAATTCAGATTTCTGTTCAGAGTAAAATATGAGACAATTTGGTTCCTTTGTATTATAGGATAAATGCAGTCTAAGCTCTTTAGTTAATATTTACTGAGCTCCAACTACTAAAGCTGATTCATTACAGTTGTGAAAAATTATGTATCACTACTAAAAAAAAACCAAAACCTTTATCTAGTGATATTACACTACATTTATCTATGTATTTCTGTATTTTTACAGATGAAATATTTTGCAATTCATGCATAACTTCACCAGAGATTTGTGGGTAAAGCATTGCTATGTATCTTTTAGTCCTGGTAAAAAAAAACCCAAAAAAGTCTGTTGCTGAACTGCAAATAAAACATGAGTGAAACTTTTTGACTTGATTTTCTCAAAAGCACAAGTATGAAATGAGGCTGTTTCTGAGCTGAGCATGCAGAGACCTTTTTTGAAACCATCCTACCAAAACAAAAGCCTTTTATAGTGTGACACAGAAAAATGTTTCCTGTCAGAGGGTTTGTTATTCAGGTTTTGTGCTGTTAACATTTTTTTCCTGGTTATGATGGAATACAGGCCATTATGTCCGACCCTTCAGTAAAAGCACAGCGTCGGATATTCCAAAGCTTAATTATAAAGCAATGTGGCTCATTGTTCCAATAGTCATTACGGCTATTTTCATAATCTATTGGGCTGAATGGGTCGGCGCTGAGGTCCCACATTATTACAAATTAAAGCAGTGATCATTTATACATCTTATAGTTATTCCATTAGCAGTTATTGTCGAGTGCTACGCCACACTGAACTCGATGACACACATTTTATGTGCCCTCATTTAAAACAGAGCTTTAGCAACACTTCAGGACCCATGAGGATGTAATGCAGCTTTTTGGGGGGTTTGGGGGCGGGGTTTCACCCAAACGACTGTTCTTGTTTTCTTTAAAACAGGAGTAACTGCAGAGAAGAGTTTAAATGTTAGAATTTATAATCCACATTAATAGTTTAGTAGCCTGAAATAGGCCTCCAGTGTGTGTCTCTGTCCCGCCACTGGGGGATTGTGTGTTTATTTTATTTATTTATGCACATACGCTCGCCTGCTGCAGACATCAAACAGCTGGCTGTGTACCTTGTGTCTCTGCGGCGCCATATTCCAGTGCCCCGGCGTGCAGTGACAGTGCCCTGTTCTGCTGTGGGACCAACAAAGGGCCAGATGAGTAACTAGTCCAATTAAGAGTGCTTAAATAAATTACAAAGTAAGATAGTGAGCGCGTAACATCAGCAGCAGCGCTTAATTCCTCAATTTATACTGTGAACCGCAGGCCTTAATGCCAAGGGAGACATCAGAGCTCCTACTGCCAGCCTGGGAAGCTGAATAAAATCAATAATTACTCAAGTCATAAGGTTTAGTTATTGCTGTTATTGACTGATTGTAAAAGCAGTCCATATGTGTCGAGCTGTTGTGCTGCGTGTAGCGTGTTCCTGCAGCATTGGCTGCTGGAGGTCAGGGTCAATGATGTCAGCTGCTCAGAGATGTCGACTCAATAGCTGCAAACCAAATCCACTCGCCTGACTGTACTGTCAGTCTAATCAAATGGAGGATCCTTGTCAGTCATTAAACCAAGAGACTTTGTTTACCACCATTGGATGGAAATTTGTCACATGACAACATATTCATACAGTGTTGTGTCTCCTGCTGGAGGGTTACGATGGAGGCTGATGGTTTAATTTAACAAAAACTCATATTTAAAGAAAGAGTTGCTTTAGAAAAGAAATTATGAATGTAAGACACTGATCTCCAACAATCTAAATTAAGGAATCTATTTCCAACCAAAAATATATTGTACGTCTAACTGATGGACAACAGTACTGATGCTGAGTTGATTTTAAAATGTGACGCCAGTCATTGACCAGCGATGGTCATCGCTGCATAAAGCCTTAAGACCCATATGGAGTGTTGACCCGTACTGCTGCTGCGGGTCACCAGCTTGTTTCAGTGAGCAAAGTTTCACCTTCTGTTTCTGAGTTTGTAACAATAAATTAAACGCATGCTCAGCGCCGTGTCAAAGACTTGTTTAATGTTTTTTGCTTTCCTCTGTTAATTAAAAATAGTCTGGAATGGTTATTTTCTAAACTAGCTCTTTTGATCAGGTCTCAAAATTGAGAATTCTTGTGTTGTTTTGGTTGTAGCATAGATGGACTGCACAAAAATCTTGTTCCATTCTAATCTTTACTGATGTAATGATGTCAGGCAGCTTTAAGGACAGACCAATAGATCGACTAAAACTGTTTATTTCTCTATAGAAGTCTCTGAGATTTTGTCTTCTTAGAGCCACTTCCTGTTTGGAACACCAGGGGGGAGGAGTCACTCAGTCCTGTACTCAGTCATTGGATGTAACATACAAACTTTACAACCAGCTTCCAACAATGAAAAGCTTTCGCATTCTCGTGAGGTTTGGGTCTTAACTTTTGTTTTTTTTTGCAGTTTTGTACCACTATGATTTGTTCTCTTAAGTTGCCTCTTGATTGTATTTAAAAACTATCACTTGTTTGTGCAACAATTTTACAGAGAAAAAAAACAGTTAGCTAAAACTTTAGTGATGTGCGGGAAAAAAAGACGACTTCAGACGGAACAAGTTTTAACAGGCTTTAGCACATATAGAGATATTATTTAACCTGAACACTTTTATATGATGCTACCTTGTTAATGAGGTCAAGAAATGCTAATAAGAACAGTCATGGGGTCATCAGCTTTGCGTTAAGTTTCTCTATAACACTGGTGAGCAGTTGGAGCAGACAAAGACTCGCGTCTGCTCCACACCCACAGAAATTCTGCAAGTTCTCTTAACTACACCACAAATGCATGCCTCGGTGGCTTTTGGTCATCTTGCTTTCTCTTCTTCAGCTTTATCTCTTGCTCCTCGTGCCCCCCCGATCCTTCTCCTCCTCTCCCTTGAATCGAACCACCGTCTTAGCTTCTACGGTGCATGGTCGATACCTTGTTACCACAGAGAAATCAATTATCTCGACCAAGCAGCGGGGGAAAGAGGCAATAATGAAAGAATGCTCCTCCTTCCCAGACAATGGCCATGGTCATTAAATATGAATTTATCATTGGCTGAGGATATTTACGGCGCCCAGAGTGGGGCCCAGGGTTCACGCTCTTTGTCCAGCATGAATGCGACTTCAAGTGTGCCAGAAATGTTTACCAGGTAATTTAGTTGTTTCACTAACAATGCAGATGTTTCAACGAGACGAAAAAGAAGATTCTAAGCTGGATGAGGTGTCACCGGGATGACATCTGAGTGCCACACATACAGGTGACAGTGGAGACAGCATTGATGGACGGCTGGTAGGTGGGCATGCCTTCCATGGTGTGTAATGAGCAGCTCTGAGAGCTTGACAAGTGGTGGAACTCGCAGCCCTGACACCGCTGCAGCCTGGGAAATAATGCAACTGAGGAAGGAAGCAAGAAAAGGAGGAAAAAAATGTCAGATTCAGGCAAGCTCCTAAGGCAACAATAAATTTTATTTTAATGGGCCACCACAAGCAATAGCAGGCACTCAGCAGTCTGTTGTGTTTGATGCCAAACTGTGCAGAATAAACAGATTTGCTGTGCAGCTGGTCTAAACACACGTTTCATTCCATCTCCCTGACTTATGCTGTTAGCCCACGCACACATGCACACACACACATCCGTCTCCTCATTTCCCTGCTGCCGCTCAATCTCTGCTGAACATCCCAGACAAGAATTAGACAAATCATCACAAAAAAGATCTTCCATTCATTTCCCTCCACTTAGCTGAGCACTCATCTCCAGCTGTCACATTCAAAGCGGGGTATTTGTTTTAGTTTGTGGGAGGAAAAAAAAAAAGGAAGTGAGATGTTACTAATGAGAAGCAACATGTCACATCTGGCTCATTTCCTTCTCAGAAGATGAATCTTCGGCCATCCTGCATGTGAGATCATCCAAGTCAAAGCTGCAAACAGAATCATGCCTCCAATTGATTTTTTACAAAAAAAATCTCCTTTAGTGATTTAGTGATGTGCTCCCAACAAACAGTATTCTGAAAAAAAGCTGCTTCTAGAACTGATTTACAGCTTTTCTGACAGTTGAGTGACACGGATTCCCAACACAAGTCACATGCATATGTGGGTTTTTGTGCACACACGTGAACACAATGACTAGTTTTGATATTTTTTTACATTATTAACACAGCAACCTCCCAAACATTCACAAAGGGGCCTGAATGGAAGCAGCTAAATGTTTTTATGAGTTCTTTCGCGTGACTGCGTCTCTGTTCAGGTGTTTGCATCATGTGAAATAGAGAAAGGGTTTGTGAGCCTGAATGGCGTCTGTATTTTCTGGTGAGTGTGCGTGATGACCACGTGAGGAGGCGTGTGTGTCTTTCTCTGATCTTGGGATTGTTTCTGCTGCATGGATGGATGCAGCTATAAATACTGTCCAGAACATGAGATATGCTCTTATCTTTCCAAACCACACTCCTCAGCTCTCATCTCAGTAATTGTTATGATGTCTTTTCTCATGAGCATGACTAACATTACCAATTGGGTTCCCTGGTTTAGCATGAGATTAACCTTAGCAACATTAAATTATCACTTAAGTATTGAGTATTAAAATGCTTCTTATCTTCTCGACTCAGAAGATAATGACCATCATGGTCACATTTGAACACAAAGCATCAGCAGTAAGAACTGATCACTATAGTGCTGCCCATCATCATTAGCAAAAAAAATATTTGTTGTCATTTTTTAAATATTATTAGTCATGCATTTTCAACATCTCCCTGTAATTTCCACTTTGTCCTCTAGAATGCACTGTTGCATCCAGTAATGCACCTCCATGCCACAGGCGCAGCAGAACACACCCATTAATCTCACCCATCTCCACATCTCTATCATGTAACTCTCCCCCGTGGTTGTTAGGGTATGGGAGTGGTGTGGCGTTGTCACTGTTTGTATCATTTGTAACGCAGAGGCTTTAATTTGAAATGATAAAGTAATGCTTTGACTGTGGCGGTGCGCTCAGGTGACAGACATTAACATCTTCCTCTCCTGCATTTCACCTCTAGGGAAACTATCAAAAAGGGTGGATCAGAGTTCATACATAAATGTAAGCTGAACAGGCATCAGTCTAAGTAGGAGCCTTATCACACGCTCCTGGTTTCATTTTAACAGCCCCTGCAGGTGGAGAAGTTTGATAGAACATTAAATCATGGAAGAAGGAAGTAGATCTTCCACATGTTTGATATTACTTTAGTAATCTTATGAACCTTAAACCAAGACAAAGAACCGGTTTGTGAAAGTGATGTTATTGACCATGTAAATGGGAATTTATTGCCCACAATTATCACATTTTCATTAGTGCTGTCAATCGAGTAAAAGAATTCATCAAATTTATCGCACTCTTGGGTTGTGATTAATCATGATTAATCGCAATGTTTTACTAGTTAAATGTCATACGACAATATGCAGCTTTTGAAGATGCTGATATGACAGCCATAAGAAACAAATGTGTTTCTGCACTATAAAGGGTTCGCGTGAATACTCTATTCTGATTGGCTGCTGGGTGTGGATGGACGCCTAAAAAAGAAGTTCTGGTCACAATATTCTATATGTGCTGGCTTCTTCAAAACTAACTTTTTCTTCATAATCTGGACAAAAACAAGCGGGAGGAGCTGAACTTTCTCTCTGAACTGATGCTTTATTGAACCTTTTGTGACGGTCAGCATATATTGCTATGCTTTGCCGCGATACACATCAAATAGTTCGCCTTTTGTGAAAAAGTGATCTAAACCTAAAAAATAACAAGAATAAAGTACTAAAAATCAATTGAATATTTATTCCTTTTGTAAGTGATGTAATGTTATAAGCAGGATAGTGCCCGACAAAGCGTGTCAGTAATTGATGCACGCCACGTGAGCCTGAACCGGCTGAAGTCGGTTGCTTCGCAGAATGTAATTAATTAGCGTTAATAAATAATAATGTTTTTGTTTGTTTGTTTCTTATCAATCACGCGCGTTAACGTTGACAGCCCTATTTTCTTTTTCTTTTCCTGAGCTTCATTGACAGGTACAAAAGTGCATTCGAACAAATATTTTTCTCTCTCTCTTTTTTTTTAACACTTTTAAAATGAATATTCAAGGTTTTTTTTTTTTTTCAATTGATGGCACCAATGGGATTTATTCATCTAACATAAAATCCCAAGTTACTCAAAGTCCCTCTCCATCTTTTGATCTGTTTTTAAAGCCTCTCCAGTGCTCTGTTAATTGTGATTTTTCCCCTTTCTTTCCCCTTCTGCCCCTGTCACCCTGGCCAGAGCTGTATTAGAATAAAAAAAAAAAAAATCAAAATGGCGGCTTTTCTGTGCTTTTATCTCCATAACAATCATTTTAGTTTTTCGACGCCTGGGGGGGACGAACAGCTCTTTGTAATCTTTAGAAGGATCGGGGAAAAAAAACTTTTGGATTCTCTTGGCAACAAAAGTTTTTTATTAACCACTCCCACATTTCTTATATGTGCATAACATATGCCATTTCATTTTGTTCATATTTTCTCCTACTGTGATGTCCTCATTTTTAGGGAGAGGGGGTGTCAATCATTATGCCAAAATGTCATTTTTATCAGGTTCTACTTACGTGCAAATTTTGGTGATTTTTTTTGAGAATGTGGTGGGAACAAAATTGCTACTCAAAGAGGCAGTAAGAAAGAAGAATTATGAAACCAATCTGGTCATTGCAGTCCAGGACTGCAGCAGAACATACATATTTAAGATTATATAAAAGTTATACGGAACTATTGAAATAGCTCCAGGATAAATACTGTAAAAAACAAATCTGGATGACCTGCCTTCATGCCATTAAATACTGTAAAATTGATTGATTTTGATAAACTGAAATTCAGTTTATTTTCAGTAAATTCCGATTTTTTAATATTTCCATTTTAGGTTTATTCTGTTTTTCCTGCGCATAAATAAAACATAAAAATCCTACATGAAGTTCCAATATATCTGAATTGAAAGCTACATCTGCAGAAGAATCTTCGTTTGAAGGAAGGCTGTATTCTTTTGAGTGTCTGTTCAGTGTAGGTTTCACTTTTTCATGCTCAAACTTTGCACTAAATTGTTTCACCTACAGAAGGTGGTCACTAACACTGCAAAAGTGCGAGATCTCTGTTGCTATGATGCCAACCACAAACTTTGAGAAATACTTTACCGAAAGCTGTTCTGCATTCTGGCTGATGGTCAGTTTGTACTGATTGAATTTCCCACGAGCTCTATGGATCTCACTTCTGTTCATAATAATAAAACCCACAAGTCAATTACATCTGTATTTTCTCTCCTGCGGAAACACCTGCTGCCTTCAAGTGGTAATCAAGGCTTTTGTTGCAATTTACAGTATAGTTGTTTTGCAAAAAACATTTATTCATACAAGATTCCTGTTTCTCACTGAGTAAATTTAGCTCAATGTCATAACTTTATTAATTTTCCTGATGTTTGATTTTGTATTGGAAACAACATCAAAGTGATGTTCATTATTAATTTTAGTTCATTTGTTTAGTTCAATGTTACTTTTACTTTAAATATAAAAGCAGTCATCACTGACCTTCTCTTACCTGCCTCCTGTTTGTGACAACCAAATGTACAACTTATCGTTTTACCTTTGGATTAAGGTGATTCTGGTTTTGTGTCATTGAAACTGGTGTCTGACTCTTGTTGTTGACGACATAAACAACTTAACAAATATCTTTTAAGACTTGAGAAAACTTTCAGGGGTTCTCATTTGTTTGTGCTTTTCACTTTTAAGATACAGATATTTTGAACAACATCAAAAACTTGCAAGACTGTTTTTTATAAAAACATGAAAGAAAGGTTAGCAAGTGACTTAAGTCATATTTAACCATTTTGAATTGTGAGCGTGAGAGTTGTGGTTAACACTGTGACTGATGGCCAAGTTCACTATGGGGGTAAACTCTGTTTACCGTCAATGCCCAACGACAGCTACACTTAAGCTGGTATAGTAAGATGTGGTTTTAACTCTTTCAGTAAATGCTTGGGCTCACAGTGTTACTATCGCATTCTCAAGTCCAAGGGCCGGTGCCATAGCACACTTCTGCAAGACGGACCAGGGGCCTGCCCCCAGAGACCGCACCAGAGCAATCGCAGCTTCCAAAAGAGCTGAACTTTGGGACCTGATGGACTCTTTAGCACAGACGTGAGTAGGCCCTCAGGGAAACCGGAATCTTTCATTTCAGGTGCTTAAACACCAGGCAATGTTATTTCAATTAGTAAGAGTTGAGTAACAAATGATAAGCCAGTTTTTTTACGGAGTCATTGATATGTTCCTGTTTCATCAATTTCTTGGAAGTCAAGTCAAAGTCAAATATTTGCTGAGGCTTCTGAAAAGAAAAAAACTCAGAAATAAATTTTTTTTTTTTTTTACAGTTGTCTTCCCTTTTCTCTACATAAGCTGTTGCAGCTCAGTTCTAGTTAAAGTTCGAGATAATTTTTTTTACAAAAGTTTTCTTTGAGTTACACAAAATGTTAAACTTGGCTCAATTTTCCTCTTTCACTTTCCTAAATCAACCATCATGTCCTTGCAACATCAAGATTCACCGAGCCCCTGACGCAAACACTGCCACTTATTTCTGGAAACAGCAAAGACTGAAGAACAGAAACCGTACTATTTCTCTGGACTGAAAGGGAATAACATTTTTCACCTGTATAACAGAAAAGATTGGTTAAGACCAATGACTGTATCTGAGAACTGGAGTGAGTGTGACGTCACCCATTGAAAATGGTTTATCTCCAGCTCCACCAAAAAGAAATCAATTCAATCGCCATTTTTTTGGATGAATGTTATACGGACGCCACCAAGTTGGAGCCAGGCGTCATGAGTAAGCAGTGACTGATCGGAATTGGTCTGAATCAATGTTTCTATTGCAAGCACTCTAGGTGTGAGCTTGTTGTAAGGCCACAACCCTACCACTTGAGAGCTGACTAACCTGTCAATCAAATGTTCTGAATGTTTGACAGCAGACCACCTGCTTTTATTGAGGGATCTGATTGGTCAGTTTACAACTTTGAATAACTTGAACCACAGCAAAAATATAACGAAAAAAAAGAGGATTATCATGAACATGTTGAAAAAAGAATGGTTGTATGGTTCTGATCAATAGAATGACTGAGTAACAGCTGTTTACTTCTCTATAAACATCCATGGGATTTTGGCTTCATGCAGATACTTCCTGTTTGGAATGCCAGGGGGGAGGGGTCAGCCAGTTCACTTTTTTATATACAGTCAATGTTTAAGACAAAACAGAAAAATTGCACCAACCTATAGTTCGGTAGACTCGCAGCAGCACAGAACTGTGCACAAAAGCCAGACATAGAGAGAGAGATAGACTGGTGCAACTCATGGTAATATAATTCCTAAAGTCAGCCAAAATGAACATGGAGGCATTTAATAGTTCTTTGTGTTTTCAAAAGACTGGCTTAGTTTCAGATTTGATAGAGATGTATATGTAACAGTATTTTCCACATTTGACTTTGAGCAGTGTCATAGACCACATATGTTGTAACTATTTTTTTGTCATTTTTCACACCATTGCCTGAATTCAAATAAAGCCAGGTTATGTCTTGAACAATCTTCATACCTTGCCCAAGGTTATTGCTTTAAAAATATATATATATATATATTATTTTTTATTTATTTACCTTTATTTAACGACAGGCGTCCTATTGTGTGAAGCTGTTTTTCTTTTGAGAATTTGTATATGATTGAACAAAGGAAAGTAACGTAAAGAGTAGAGAATGACCTTTTCGAAGAGGTAATGAGTAAAGTAATTGAATTACAATTTTGATCCAGTAACTGAGTGAAGTAATCAATTACTTTTTAGAAGTTACTTTCCCAACACTGTCCACGGGGCCCGGACCAGCGTAACTGATGACCGGGCTGCACTGTTCCCAGTCCACTCTGACCGCGCCGCTTTGGGCGGAGACCGGCCCTTATAACGGGTACAACCAGTCTGCGGCAATGTCGGCAACCAACCGACCTGTCTTGAAACACAGACCGAGGAGGCTAACAGTTTTTGTAAATCTTAGTATTAGCCATTAGCCATTTGTAGTAATATATAACTCATTGGTTGTGTGCATGTTGTGGGACACATGTTCCAGTGATAATAATAATTATTAGTAATATCTTAATTTTTAAAGCAAAAGTTCCCACAGTTATAGGACACACCAGTTAAACAAATATAATTTTAATCTCTTTTTAAAAGTTTTATTTAAGATTACATTTTAATGGGGTGTGTGGGTGTGTGTGACTTATTTGATATTTTAAAACTATTTTCAAGCTTATTTTCCCACTTAGTTTTGTAAATTTGGTCTCAAAACAAGTTAATTTAGCCACACGAAAAAAAGGAGAATCAAAAGTGACTTCCCCGTTCTACATTTCATCACTTCTGACAGCCAATAAAAATAGAACAGAAAAACCAGCCTATTTCCTGTATTTTAATTTTTAGTAGTAGCTTCCCTACAGAATGATATGAGTGAAAAGAAAACCCCAGAGCTGCATCTTCATTAACAGGAAGTTGATCAAGTGTAAGCCTTCATGTTTTCACTGCTGGAGAATCAACATGGCCGAAGAGATGGAGCTCTCGGACTACACTATTATAACTGACAATATGATGAAACCTCAGAGGACTGGGACAACCAACCATCACTCTGAAAAACCAGGTGAGACCTTAAGAAGCCAAACAGAAGCAAATGTAAAATAAATTCTGTAAAGCCATTTGAAACTGTCATGCTTTTTGCCATATTGCCCAGAATCTGCTTTAACAAATATCATTGGTCATGCAGAATATTTATACCTTTGCATTTTTTTTATATTAACAGGAAGAAGACTTCCTGCCCTTTGGATTTTAGCTTTGGGAGTGTTGTGTCTTGCACAAGCCATCCTGAATGTCTCATTGCGTCTTGGATGTAAGTTGTGCAAACTGCAAAACACGACAATCAGCGTGTTAGTCCTCAATGTCAAACTTATCCCACTTCTTCATTCCAGTATATTCCAAGGAGAAACTCTCTCAGCTTCCTGTCAACAGCTCTGGAAACACAGATCTGTCTTGCATTGAGATGTCACCGGACAACTTGTCTGTGTTGTGTTTCGAGTACAACAGCTTGCTGAGGAAATATCAAACTCTGGAAAAAGAAAGAGACCGCTTACAGCTCCAGTGGAGTCAACTAAAAGAGTTGACGCTATTTGAGGACACTGAGATTTCTTCTGGTTCTGTTCCTCCTGATCTGGATTATTTTAGTTCTGCCACCCCCCCGGAATGATAACGATAATGAGATGAGTCAAAATTAAGTTTGCAAACCAGCTGCAAAATTGTTTGGAAAATGTATTGAAAAAAGCTGAATAAATGTTGTTAGAAAACATTCAAATCATTTGAACTTAGTGTTTTTTTTAAACCTCCTCAAACTAGCAAGGATCTGATAAAGCACAGACGAAAATGAGACTAGCAAAGCATCAGATATTGAGTAAATAAAAATGATCAATGTTTGTGAGATGTGAGTATTTTCCCATCATGACTGACAGCATCAGGGTGGCAAAGACAAAAAAACTCAGATTAGAACATGTGATATTGCACATGTACTTACTTTTCACATTTTATTTGCATCTTACACTCACCTGTCACTTTATTAGGCACACCTGTCCAACTGCTCATTAACACACATTTCTAACTAGCCAATGACACGGCAGCAACTCAATGTATCACATGGTCCAGACGACCTGCTGCAGTTCAAGCCGAGCATTAGAATGGGGAAAAAAGAAGATAGAAGTGACTTTAAATGTGGCATGGTTGTTGGTGCCAGACGGACTGGTCTGAGTATTCTAGAAACTGCTGATCTACTGGGATTTTCACCCACAACCATCTCTAGGGTTTACAGAGAATGGTCCAAGAAAGAGGAAATATCCAGTGAGCAGCCGTTCTGTGGGTGGAAATCCTCTGCTGATGCCAGAGGTAATAGGAGAATAGCCAGACTGGTTCCAGCTGATAGAATGCAACCAGTAACTCAAATAAGCTCAGTGGCCTTGTGGAAGAGTGTCCGCCCTGAAACTGGAAGGTCGTAAGTCCAAATCCAGGGAGAGTAATATCAAAGACTCTAAAAATGGGACCCAATACCTCCCTGCTTGACACTCAGCATTAAGGGGTTGGATTGGGAGGTTAAACCACCAAATGGTTCTCGAACACAGCTGTGACCGCAGCTCACAGCTCCCCCAGGGGATGGGTCAAATGAGGAGAACAAATTTCACACACTTATGTGTGTGACAACTGATGGGATTTTAACTTAAACTTCATCTTCTCCCAGGATGAACAGGCTATGTGCTAGAACTTTTAAAGAAGAAACTCTACAACTACATGTTAGAATACTGTAGCAGATGGGCTTCATCCAGATGAAAGTGTGGGCAGCTGAGGGTGCGAGATGAGCCAGAGGCGAGGTCCACAGCCAAAGACAGGAGCACAGATGATCCACCTGGAATCTTTCCAGCTCCCCCATAGGGGAGAGGAAAAGAGGGACAACATCTGAATTACACTGCAGAATCTGCAGTTTTAGCCAGTCAATATGAATATACTATTAATCTAGCCTAAATCCACATAAGC
This sequence comes from Adrianichthys oophorus, assembly GCA_036245035.1. Lineage (NCBI taxonomy): Eukaryota > Metazoa > Chordata > Actinopteri > Beloniformes > Adrianichthyidae > Adrianichthys > Adrianichthys oophorus. The sequence continues at coordinate 1,969,641 of BSAI01000073.1, forward strand.
CCACTAAGCAGATGGAATAGGCCGCCATGGCCCGGTTTATTAAACCATCTTCCCTCTGCTTAGCTCTGTGAAGAAGTATGTATAATGGATGTAATGAAAACGATAAATATTATCCCAAACTTCAAATCTCTAGGTGAGGTAGGAGAGCAGTAAGTTAGATATTCCCTGATTACTAGCTAGCCTGGCAATAGCCCATCCTCAGTCGCCAGATCTCAACCCAATAGAGCACCTTTGGGATGTGGTGGAATGGTAGATCTGCAGCAACTGTGTGATGCTGTCATGTCAATATGGGTCAAACTGTCTGAGGAATGTTTCCAGTACCAGGTGTTGCCACCAAGGATTAACACAGTTCTGAGGGCAAAAGGGGCTCCAACCGGTACCAGCAAGATGTATCTAATAAACCAGCCAGTGAATGTAGTTTAAAACATGATCATGGATACTCTCAAAAGATAATAACCTAATTTGTTTTTAGCTTTTTTGAAATATGTATTTACATTCATATTTTTCTTCTTTTCTTTCATTTCTACTCAGTTGTGTGGGTTTTTTTTTTTTGCAGACGTCTTGAAATGTCTGTTTTTACCACAATTAGGAGAAGTGAAAAATCCTGGCTCAGGCAATTTTATTTTGGGGGCAAAATGATCTGTTTTTAATCTGGAGAAGCAACGTCAGTCAAACAAGCCGGGGTTTGCATAACTACAAGCACACAAAAGATAAATAAAGAGCAGGGACTGAAAGACTCGTGACAGTTTTAAAGGGACTGCCTCTCTAACATGGCACTGTTGATTGATTATACATGCATACCAATGAGTAGAGGGAAATAAAAATCAGGCTTCAAGCTTCACCAACAGCAATAAAACTGGATGTTTCAGCTAGAAATCCAGCAGCCTTCAGTGTTAGAATCCGTCGGTTGACTGTCAACCTTTGTGAAATCAAGAAGTCTGTTTTGCTGACAGGTTAGTTAAGTTGAATTGAGAGACATGAGAGCCGTCAGTGCATCCAGTGATGTCTTCTCATTAAACTTTTTCTTTAACTAGCTGCAGTGACTCGCTATCCCAGGCTTCAGTTATCCTCCTGTCAGCTGTCACTCGTCTGTCGTCCTGAACTCGTGTCAAAGTTCTATTTTTTCAACACAGGTTAAAGTTTTTCGCTAGTTCCCAATGAGTGTGTAAGAAATGGACCGAGTGATCCCTCTCCCTGATGTTCCAATCAGGAAGTTCCTTCTGAGAAGGAAACAGCTATTACTCAGTCGTTCTGTTTATCAGAATTACCATTCTTAGTCCGATACCATTTTTTTAATGTTCTTGATAATCCTCATTTTTTGGATGATATTTTTTTCTGCAGGTCCAGTTATTTAATTTATAAACTGACTAATCAGATGCCTCAATAAAAGTAGGTGGAGTCTGCTGGTCCCCAAGTCCAACGTTCGATCCCTTTGATCGACAGATTCTCAGATTGCTCAAAACACAAAATCTGCACTAAAATTTGTCACATGTGGCCCTCCATACAGACTGATTCGGACCAATCTCTGTTTAGTGATGACATCTGGATCCAACATGGTGGCGTCCACATTGTGAAAAAACATGACTGAATTGATTTTATTTGCTGGAGCCGACAGTAAGCTCTACGGATGATGTAACACTCACTCGCTCCACTTCAGTACTGTATTTCCTGGTCATTTTAATTGACACCATTTAATAAGCAAAAATTAAATTATAAACCAGGGTAAAATTTTTTGTCAAAGATTCATTTTTTTGGTTTTTTTTCTGATATGTTTGAGTTGCAGTACTAAGTTTTATTTTTCCAACACTTATGTAACCTTAACATTTTTTACAGTTGGCATAGAAAACGTTTAGTGATTCACACAAGAGAAGAAATATTAATTTTGCGATTTCTTTTCCTGCTTTTATTTTTTGATGATGAGTCCTTCAATATGTATAATTCGTCTTATCATATAAATATTTCAAAATTCATGAACACTTGTAATGTTTGTTTTTGCTTGTTTCATTAGTTGCTCAGTGTTGTGTTACCTCTTTATAACTTTTGAAGGATATTTTAAAAAAATTGTTTCCTGCAGAAATGACAGCTGTATTTTTTCTTGTATGTATGTATGTATATATATATTTATTCAAACATGTCCGTTTTAGATATGGGTAAATGTAACAATTTCATCTGTGGTAATACAATTGACTCTTGAATATAATATAACTGAAAATAAACATATTACAACCATGTTTGATAGGTCGCAGGCAGAAGCATTGCTTATTAAAGCCTGCCCCGTAATTCTTTAAAAATAAACTATTACAGTTGTGGCAAATTTTGTATATTATTAATCACAGTTAAAGTTCATTACAATATTCTTTATCAACAGAATTTACAATATTCAGAAAATAATAACCACAATATTAGTATGTATTTATACATTGATGTCTGCGTTTATATTTTTACATTTTCATTTGGCACAGTCTTTTGCCTATTATTGCAAATGTATAATGCATGCTTTTGTAATAAATATGTCATAAGTTATTTGTATTGTATCATACATTTATAGATTTTTATGAATTTGTTTATATTGTATAATGTCAGTGTTCTAACCCCATATTGTTTCATGTTTTTACCGACACAGAATTCTCTGCTTTTTCTTCGTATCATAGGTTGTTTATTCATTCATTTTCTATACCGTTTTGTCCCTTTCGGGGTCACAGGGCTGCCGGAGCCTAACCTGGCCACTTATGGGCGACGGCAGAGAACACCCCTAGACAGGTTGCCAGTTTGTCGTAGGGGCCACAATCACACACCTATGCACACCTAGGGACAATTTAGAGTGACCAATTAACCTATGAAGCATGTTTTTGGACGGTGGGAGGAAGCTGGAGTTTCATTCCCAGAGAAAACCCACGCATGCACAGGGAGAACAAGGAAGCTCCACATAGAAAAGTCCCCCATTGGTGACACTGTTTCAAGTCCCTCAGCCGGGACTTGAACCGGGGCCTTCTTGCTGTGACGCAAGAGCGCGAACCACTGTGCAGGTTTTTTATATTTTCCTATTCCTTGTAGTTTATGGGAATTATCTCTCAATTTAAATAGCCTCTGGGTATTGTATGGTAATAAGTTATTATATTCTTTATGTAATATTTGAGATGTTTGATAATTTATGCGATCCTGTAATTTTAATAAATTTGACTGTATGAAAAGCTGATTAGTATGCTCTAGGTCCTACTTAATGTAGAATCCTAACTGTTTTAATCCTAAAAATTTGTTTTCGTGAACTCTTTCAATTGGTATGCCATTTATATTCATTTGTTGATTGGGATTTTCTTTATGATTGCCAAATATTTTGACTTTGTTTTGCTTAGGTTTAATGATAGTTTATTGCTATCAAGCCATTTTTTAATACTTTGCAGTTCCTCATTTATGTTGCTAGTTAGGATATCATACCTATCATTGCTATCAAATATATTTGTTTCATCGGTGGACAGCACAAGCTTCAATAATTTGGATACATTAAATATACCATTAATGTACATGTTAAACATTCTTTAACGTGCTTATTTATTTGTACATGTTCCCCGATAGGCCGAAACCCATTAATAGATGAACTCACACATTAAATTTTTTTCTTTTGTTTGACACATTATAGTTTTAGTTTCTGCTATTTCAATTAAAAAAAGGGAAAAGAATGTGCTCATTGTTTAGGTATTTATAATCAAGACCTTGAATTATGACTTATTTAGCGTGTGTATGTTTACACTGTTTTTGAATAATTTTTTATAATGAGCAGTACTGAAAAAACACAAAAACTGTTTGGTGACAGAAAGTTGTTCGAATGAAAACTTTTGCAGTAATGAGATGTGATTGAGTTCCTTCATTTCAACAAAAACCATAACATAACATAACAGATTTTTGATTGAGCTCCTGTGCAAACACAGCAGGCTGACTGTTTAGTCACTGCTTTGCTGTCCCGTCCCCCCGACACCCACAGATGGTCCAGTGTTTTGCAGTGATGCAAGTCTTTCCATATTTAAATACGGACGGTCGAAATGTAAATTCTCCTGTGTGGTCAGGAAATGCTCGTGCAAACAAAGCAGCGCACGTGAACAAACAGGCCGGTTCTGAAAAAGACGTGAAACTGCCAAATGAAACTCAATGAGTTTGTGGAGAAGATCACATGTTAAAGTAAAGCTTCACCATCATCAGTTTCAATTATATTTTTACACGTTGCACAATTTCACCCTGATAAATTTAGAATTAGTTCACAACATTTTGCTCTCGTCTGGAACAAAGAGAAAATGAAAAAGAATCGGGTCAGTTGGATGAGAAGAAAACATGTCAGAAAGTTTGCAGATCAACACAAAAGTTTATTGAATGACACAAGTGCAGAAATCACCCAAGCAGATACCTGAAGACCAGTCAGGCGTGCTGCTGCAGAGCTGATCAGAGGTAGGGTGCATGCATCACTCCTTTATACTCTCCTCAGAACACTTTTTCCTCCCTAAAACTTTGGTCTCCCACACATCTTTTGTCTGATTGCATATTTGTTCAAATTTCCCACAGCTGCAGATCAACACATGAGCAGTGCAGCTGCATACCTTTCTTCAAAGGTGCCATACTATTTGATTTTTTTTTTTTAATATCGCACAAAGATCTCACAGGTTAATTATGGTAAGTAAACACAGTTATTCACATTCTAATCATCTAATGAAGGATTCCACATTTTGTTCTTGTATTTTCCCACATTTTATTTTTTGTATTTTTTCTATTAGTACTCTGGTTTTTCTTTGTGAAGGGTCTCCCCCTCCCTCATAGGTTTTTCTGTGATTTTTGTCATGCAGGGTTTGGGTTTTGTCCCACACCGGTGGCGATTTTTGTGGTTGTTTGTCCCTCTCTGAGGCCCCGTGATGGACTGGTGATGTGTTCATGGTGAACCACACCATCACCCTAAGGTAACTGGGATAGGCTCCAGCAACCATGTGAATGGATGAGTCTATTCATGATGTCACAGATGCTCATTATAAACCCAGCTTACAGTAGCAGGTATTGCATGTTGAGAAATACACATCAGAAAGCTTGAAAAAGGAAGTATTTTTGTGTGTTATTTTTGTTTTGTAGACAGTTCTCTGTTGACTGGAGTGAGTATTGTTCTGGAATTTGCCTCCAAATTTTTATTTACTCCACTCCAGCAGTCATTTATGACATCTCAGGGTGGTGTTTTGATGTTTATTCTTGGTGGCGGATGAAAAGGCAGACAGCTATGGGAATTCAAGTTTGATTTAATTGACACGTATGCGCCATTATTTCCCTCCAAAATAAATTCATTTGAAGGAAGCAGGAGCGGGAATGGGAGCAGGTGATTTCTGTCAGGGTTTAATTATAAACAGGGAGGCACAGTTTATTTCTTTGCAGTAAAAGTTTTAGCTAAACCTAAACAAACTATTGCCATCCCAGAAAATGTAAAACTATGCATAAAAGCTTAAATAGCTCCCAATATGTGATAATAAGACGTGGGCGGTGGAGGATGAAGGTCTCTGGGTATTCTGAATCTTTGCTTCCTTGCAAAACAACTCTCTCTTTTCCATGTCAGAATGCTGAAGTCAAATCCTAATTGGACCAAGTGTGGCCTCGCCTCTGATGTTAGAATCAGCTGTAGATGGCAGGAAATATACCACACTGGACTTAAAGAACAAAATGAGATGTCTCTGTAGAATAAAACTACAGCAGTTGAGATCAGAGGTCAATGCTGGCCTTTCAGCTGCTAATTAGCAGAGCTTGTGATCTCTCCCAGAAGGTCTTGTCAAGAGAGCCTTCAGCTTCTTCTTGCTTTCAGCACTCTCCCCGTGACAGCCCAGAGCCAGGAACTGACCCAGATCTGCTGCAACGCACCAGTGGTCATGACATGGCTCTACACCCAGCACATTCCACTGTCTTGTCTTTTTATTAAAGCCCCACATCAGGAACCATGGCCTTATCTTCACCAAGAGAGAAAGTGCTCATCAGTGGACATGTGCGCCGCTCATAAAGAGACGCCACGCCTCCCAAACTGCAGCTTCCTTCCACTGTTCTGTAAAAAGTAAAGGTTTAAGACCGAACGGCTTTGACCTTTAGACGGGTCACTGTAGCTCCAGAAGAACACTGGTAACACATCTGCAGAACCAACTTAATCTGGTTTTCTGTCTTTGCTGGAGGGAAAAATCAAGAACTGACAAGAGGTGAGGATTTAATCTTCCACCAGCCAGTCGGGTTGCAAGGACAAGCTTGAGATAAGACGGGGCCACTGATAAGGTTGAAGAACCCTACAGCACAAAATGCAAACTACAACGGGGACGAGATCCTTTGACCAGATAGGAAACGGAAGGAAGAGGCTCCCCAGGCTCTCAGCTCCAAGAGAAATTAATTACACCGAAGCCCCTGCACCGCCTCATTCCATGCCTTTGACGAGGGCTTCAGCTGGAGAGCATGACAAGCTGGGATGGAGGTTGGGTCAACAGGCGGGGCACATTCAGCATCAGTCTCACAACGGAGACATCAGGCTGCTGGGAATCCAACAGTGCAAGTCTCTTTCTTGTATGTTGTTTCTCTCACATGATCATGGCCACTTCAGTAGATACAGCTGTTCAATCACAGCTGCTGCATCTGAACTGAACGAAGGCCCCGCTCATGAGGACCAGAAAGAAAGGCTTCAGGATTGTTTTTCTGATAGTTTTAACAAACTCTGTGGGGTTGTGGTTTAAAGCTCAGGTGGCAGGGTATTAACATTTGTAGCTCACATTAGTTCTAGCATTCAAATGTGTAGTGTGAGTGAGCGCTAAGCTAATGCCTCGATCCCAACTGCCCTTACAGGTGGATATTAGGGGTGTGTATTGGCAATAGTCTGGCAATACAACAAGTATTGTGATACGTGCCACGATACGTATAGCAAAATATCCCAACACTGTACAGGAGACAATATTTCACTTTTATTTTAAAGAGTATGATTAGAAAAAAACTTTGTCTGAATATTAACACATCTTTTGGATCAAATGGTAAAATACATTTGATTTAATGATCAGAGCATTAAGCACTGCTACTGTACCTCATATAGTTAATTTTAGCCAAGCAAATACACAGTGCTTTTCTTATGGTAAATTTTAAGAAATGTTTGACATCCTTGTTTTTACAGCTCTGGTTGTAAAGTTGTAGCACAGCAGTAAACTTAGTAAACTAAGCTTTCCAATATGGCGTCCGACTTTGCATACACATTTTATCCTATGTTCATGCTGTGAGCGACAGGTTGTAGTGAAGACTAATACAACATGTAAGGGTAAGTAAGGGTGAAGTAGGTGGGACGTAGGCATGTCGTATGAGTTTTTCATATTTTCAACCCCCATGAAACCAGCAAATTGCACAGGGAGCTTGTTAGTGCTGTTCAAGTGAAAGGTGTGTGTGCCTTGCATGCAGCCTGGCTATTAGAAATAAGGAAATTAGACAAATAGTGGAACTAAAATTTTGAATTTTTGTCATAAAACCCTTTGGTTTAAGAACACTGCGTTTAAAATGGAGAATCTCACAATGTTTCAGAGCTTTAACGCAGCAGGTGTGTCACTTCACATTGTAGAGATCTACATTCTGTCCCAAACTTCACTAGTGTGAGGGTCATTCAGTGCTAGAAAATGAAAAAAGATGTGAAATGTAGTGGCAGAGTTACATTTGCACAGCACTATAAGAGAAAGTTACATGTGCGTTCAGACCTAAAAGGTGCTGTTTATACGTGAAGTGAACATTTAATGCAACTCTGGCTGCTGAACCATTAATGATTTTGACATCTTCTGGTATCCCCACTGCGCTTAGCAATAAGTTGTCACCGAGCAGAGAGCTATATTACACCATTATTCTATAACTGTAAATGTTCACACTTGTCTGGCTAAGCTCCCACCCCCCTGAAATTAGCTGGCGTTTTCACTTCTCTGACGCCCGCTTGTATCTGCAGCTATGCTCATGCTGGTCCCACAGGGGCTCATTAGAGAGTGTGGTAGGGCTTCAGAAAATGTCAGGTGCATGCCTCCCTTCACAACAGCCAGTAAAACAGGAGAGAGGCTCACACCATCAGCCACAGACCTCGGACGTGTTACTGCTGCTGCACCTCTGCAGCCAATCAGCAGTTTTGCAGTTTGGTCATTAAAGCTCTAAACTGTAAATTAGCTTAAATAGTGCATACCATATGCTAATACAACAAACTGCAGCCCACAGCTGTTTTGTAACCATTAACTGTATACTGTAAGTACTGGACTGAGTGACTCCTCCCCCCTGGCATTTCAAACAGGAAGTCCAAGAAGCCAAAATCCCATAGACTTCTATAGAGAAATAAACAGCTGTCACTCAGTCATTCTATTGGTCAGAATAACCATTCTTGCTTGGACACTCTTTTTTTTTTTTTTTTTTTTTTACATATGTTCTTGATCATCCTCATTTTTTTCATATTTTTTCTGTAGTTTAAGTTATTCAAGTTGGAAACTGACCAATCAGAGGCCTCTTTAAAAGTAGGTGGAGCCTTCTGGCCCCCTACATCCAACATTTGATTGGCAGATTTCATGTAACCTGCTTTCAAGTGGTAGGGGTGTGGCCTTCCAACAAGCTCTGTCCTGATTGACCAGAAATAATGGTTGCCATAGAAACATTGACTCAGACTAGTAACTGCGTACTGATGATGGCTGACTTCAACATGGTGGCTGTCACTACTCAAACAGCTACGCAATCAGTTCCATCGTGCATGCACAAATCTTAGGTCACTTTTTCTTGATCGCTGTTACAGATCAGATGGAGACACTGGCGTCCATATAACAAAAAAATAATGGGAATTAAATTGTGAACAGGAAGTAAACCATTTCCAAAGGATGAGGTCACACTCACTCGATCCAGTTCCCATATGCAGTCAATGTTTGTAACCATGTCATAAAATATGATTGAAAACTTGAAAGATGATACTAAGAAAAAAGGTTAAGCAAATGATTGTAAAGGTTGAAATGAAATGTTAATATCTTAAATGTGGTTAAAACAAATACAATCCATTACTTTTTAAAGTATTTTTATATAGGTTTAAATTAAGGGTTGTTTGGTCTTTTTTAATATGAAAGGTAACCTGGAGCTCTTACAAAATTACCTGTAAAGTCAGAATTTTGGTATTGATGTGTAGGTTTTATGCTAAACTGTAAGTACCAGCTTGACTTATTTTCCTCCACATTCCCCCTGGTCTCTTCTGTCAGTGTAAGAAGAGTTGGCGTCATTGGAAATGCAGATAAGGAACATTTTGACAGAAAACTCGGAGGTAGCTGTGAGCACTTTCCTATCTTGATAATAGGGCTTAAATGGGATATTCTGTTGTGTGCATTCTGCTTCATTAGACATCAAAAGAAGATTAAAAGGAGCTCCTGGGAGATGTTGTAGGATTATGTTATGGCCCTTTTCTGGTTTTCTAACTGCAGAGCTAGCATTGTATTATAGACTTAGAGCAGGGTGTAAGCAGGACACAGGAAATGCCCTAACATAAATCACATGAGCTATTTGTATACTAAAGTATAAAACACTTATTATTTGTACATTCAATTTAAATAATATACAGTTTTATTAGAAGTTAATCTTGCAGACACCACAAGTTATTAAAAGGTATGTGTTGAGTTTTCTTTTTTCTCCTTGAATTATGATTTATGCAGTTTTAAAGGTGAATGACATTTCTGGTGATAGAAATGAACAGCACGGAGGATCAGTGAACACCAGCAGCTCTGTGATCAGCTGGAGAAATGTCCAGAGGATCCTCGGCTCTCCTGCTCGTCTGCAGTCAAGCAGAATCACAAATGTGGAGGACAGAGAAGAGTTTTCTGCTTAAACATCATGATTTTTGACACACAGAGGTGTTTTATTCATTATTTTCCTCAAAAACTTCTTATTCGTCACAGTTTTTAACCCTTCACACCGTCTGTCGCTCATTCACAATGTATCATTTAATCCAGGACTTAATTTAGTTTCAACTTAAAAAGGAAAAAACACAGAAGACTGCATTTTATATAATATATATGAAGGGGTTAAACTTAATCTTTTAAGGTAGATTTATCTAATAAAGTATATCTAAAATCATTTAAAGGGAGGAGTTCTGTAAGTGTATATTTTGTAATATATTTTTATATTATAACTATTTTTTATTTATCACTGGCTTTTATGTTTTTTCTTTTAATTTACTATAAAACCTTCCTTTCTAAAACACTTTTTTTTTCAATGGTGGAAGTTCATGTTTGTGTCTGTTTGTGGAATGTTTTCCTTTTTCTTTTACATTGAAACTGAGAACTTAAACTGCTTTTACAGAAATGATTTTAACGAAACACTACTAAAAATCAAGCAGATTCGTTTTTACATGTAAGAAATATATAAGCTCAATAAAAATGACTGTAAAAATCTTTTCAAAATAAAATCTCATTAAAAAAAAAAAAGGAAAACAGCAAATCCTGAGTATAATTATTCATATAATTCCAGGTCAGACGGAACTGAATGGTGTTCTGTCACTTTTTCTGGTATTTGCCAAGTTATTTAGCCTCATGAACCAAATTAACACAGGAAACAAAAGCACATTACTGTAAATGCATGATTTATTATTTCAGCAGTTCATGAATAAAAGGGGTGGGATCCTTATAGGTTTTTATAATAAACCAATTCCAACATTCTGTGCAGGAAAGTTCTGGAGTTTCTGGCTTTGAAAATACAATTTAGTCCAACCAGGTTAAAACCCGAGGCCAAATCTGCATTCTTCCGCTACCCTTTCTGCTTCTCCCCACCCCTACATCTAGAGATATGGACAAACAGTGTCTTTAAATTCGGACATTACTACCACTCACTGATGTCATGAAAAGTCACCGGTCATCTACGTTAGCGTGTAGCACAAAACACATAACAACATTGGTTTTATAACTTTAAAAAGTCATGTTAAAACAAGAAGTAATTTACTTACATTTAAATATGAACTTCTGTACTTCAGAGTGCACCCACGTGAAGAATTGCATTTCTCCTCCACGTAACAAGCACTACACGGATCACCCTACCAGCGAAGGGATACCCGCTCCAAAAAACACCCACAAGTTTGGACACCACTAAAGCTCCGAATGCCCCTAAAGTAAAAGCAAAAGGGAGGAGCCAGAGGGGTAGGGAATGAATTTGGATTCAGCCTAAGACTGTTTGCTGCTCTAAAATCTGGATCCTCTTCAGTCAGAGAACAAATTATAAATCTCTGCAAAAAAAACATGAAGGTTGTTTAGGTACAGTATGCCATTAAAGAGACATTCTTCCACCCAGAAATGACCTCACCTCTTAGGACTTTTCTCTACTTACCTTTAAAATGTACCACAGAAATGTTTCATGTATCTTCCTCTGCTAAATCTTTCCCAAAAAGATCTTCAGATTTCTCTAAGACGTAGTGTTTGACTTGGAAAAGGAAGAAAAATAAGCATCAGTCTGTGCTAGCCCTGTCAGATTTGAAGTTTATTAAGGATATCAAACTGGTGCAGGTCCCCTCAGGGGACATTTTGCTATCCAAAGCTGTGCTTGCTGTTGCTTCTTCCAGCTTCAAGCTGTCACAAACATTCCACCCAATTTGCAAAGCAGAGGAAGGCTGGAGGAAAATAGAAAATAGAGGGGGAAAGTGTCATATTTACTTTGATTTGAAATCAGTCCCGTGGACATTGCTGGTTTAGTGGTGTGAGGCAGAAGCAATTGGTTTGCTAAAAGTCCAAGATTGTGGCATTCATGATTTATCTGCAGGACCTATACCTTTTGAAGATATTTCCATAGTTAAAGCTTAAGCAAAATACATTTCTACCTCCCCCTAAAAAAACCTGTCAAAGATGGGGTTCCTGTAGGTGTCATGTTCAGGAACAATGTTAGTTTGACATTTGGATTTTAAAAAGTTTATTATGACTTTTCCCATTAGTTCTTTGGAAAAATTCCATCTAATCCTGGTATTCGTACTCCTGACCTCCTCCTCATTGCTTTTTTAAAAATCTGTTCTTGATACTCTTTTCTCATCGATTCCTTCAGTCTTGGACACATGCACCCATCCAGAGTTTTTTGGTTGTTCAGGCTGTAGAGGGTCACAGGGAGGACACCATGAAAATAGATCCATTGTTGTGTGTGTGGTAAGTGAATCATGAAGCATTTGTAAGCCTAATGGAAGATGCACACCTACAAGTTATAATGTCGTACAGTTTCCTTAAGCCACTCTTTCACAAATGTAGTGTTTATGGTTGAGGCTGAAAAGTTGAATCTTGGTTTCATCACTCCAAATGACTTTGGTCCAGAAGTTTGGAGGTGTGTCTCTGAGCTGGTTGGCGTATTGTAAGCGAGTTATTTTGTGTGACATTTGCCCCAAAAAAGACTTTCTTCTGGCGACTCGACCATGCAGTCCATTTTTCTTCAGGTGTCTCTTCATTGAACATCTTGATACTTCCACACCACAGTTTTTCAGAATCCTGGATCACAGCTGAAGAGATTTGTTTTTTTTTTACTTTGCATCCATAACGATTTTTCTGGGAGTTGTGGCAGAAATGTTTGTGACCGTAGTTTGGTTTCAACAGAACCCCTCACTTTCCACTTCTTGATCAAAGTTTGAACACTACTGACTGGCATTCTCAGTTCCTTGGATATCTTCCTATATCTCTCTCCCGTTTTGCAAAGTTCAGTTACCTTTTCCTGTGGATCTTTTGACAGCTCTTTCCATGACTGTCAGTGCAGAACTGGATGAAGGATGCTGGTGTGTTGGGACTCCAAGACCTTTTGTGCACATATTGATTACAGGCAAACGCGTCACAGGTGAGGATGGTTACCTTTAGTTTCCATTCAA
>BSAI01000073.1:1982500-2015859 GCA_036245035.1 Adrianichthys oophorus
ACCTGCTCCTCATTTTTAGAAGATACACAGCAGAGAGAGGAGCATGTATTTTTTTGGTCTTTATAAACTAGATTTTTTACATCATTTTTGAAGGTGTGATGCTTTTTGTTCTCATCTTAACATCTGTGTCTTACAGGATAATTTTTGCTGGAGTTGAAATTACAAACTGTGAGGATAACTCCAAGGACCCGGAAGCAGGAAGGTTAGAATCCACCACGTCGTTTTCTTACTCAAAATCTGTGTTCTGTGTTTAAGCCCCTTCGGAGCGGATAGTAAAAAAAAGTTTGTGTGCCTAAAGCCAAAGTAAGTCTAAAGCAAAAATAAGAAAAGAAAGAGACAACTTTCCTGCATTTTTGTTATTTTCTTCATTATATTTCGGAGAGTGTGAATAAAATGAGTGAAAAACCTAGCAGTATTTTAGGAAAACCCAGTGCGCATTGATTGAAATATGGTGGATTTTTTTGGTTAGAAGCTCCGGAGTAAAAAGCATATCCATCCAAATGTGGGTGAGCTGCAGAGCATTGGTTGAGGACATTTGAAATAACACAGAATTCAGGATGCCCTCTGAACAAAATCTAATAAATATTGCATTTGTAATATGTGAGACTCACATTAAACACTTCCACATTCACACATTAACGCTCCTGTTCCATTTGATCTATACTGCAACAAGGTATTTGCACAAGGCTAGAATCTGCGCGCCGCATACATACATAAGTCAGAGCAAGCTGTGCTTTTCTTTTGGTTAGCAACCCAAGGCAAACAGAGCTCTGCACGTCATGGATGCATGGAGCATACCAATGCTTTTGCATTGGTATGAAGCTTTTCTTTGAGATTCTAACACCTACAAAGCAACCAACCAACATGTGGGATACAACAGCAGCGTGCGCCTGAGTGTTGATTGGGCAGCTCCTCGCCTGGAGCTGACATTCTGCACAGCTGGAGGTGGCAGAGGTTAATTAAGCCCCAGGACGCAAGACTTTAAGACACAAAGATTCTGGTGTTTCTGATAAAAAATATGAGCTTCTTTTCTAGTTTTGCTTTTGAGATTTCTTCAGCACAATAACAAGTAGTGAAGTTAAATGTTTAATCTTTGGAAAATACAGTTTTCACATTTAGGGAAAAAAAACTTGTGCAGCAAGAGAAATAAAAATCAATTCTTTGTCAAAGAAAACTTTCCTATTATGGACATTAAATTTGTTTTAGAGTTTTTCATTTAAACTTAATAAAAACAACCGAAGAGGGAGCATTTGACAGTAAAGCAACGTTTACTCCAGGCATTAAGCCCATGGTGTTTACATTGGACACACTGGAGGGGCTTCGTCTTTTTCTTCTGTTTACTAGCGCATGTCTGCCACCTACAGTTGCAATATACTCAGTGTGAAATGTCAAAGCGGTGCAAATATAGTGAATCTTAGTCCAGGATTTTTCTTTCACAGTTCGATTCCGATATATGAAAGACTTGGTGTCATAGAATTCTGGTTGGGTACATAGAAACAGAGGAAAAAAAGCCTTTGTAAAAAGGTCACCGAAAATCCACCGGGTGGGCCACAAGCTCCCTGACCGCTCCATTCCGATGCAGACAATTAGATCCATGTACGACGAGCTGCCATCTGGCTAAAACTGTACGGCTGGAGAGCTCCAATAATGAGAGGGACCTGGCTACAGAAAAGATGGCGCCTGACATCATCAGCCAGAAGCAGAAATGATACAATTTACCCTAATCCTAAACCTTACCCAGAAGTGTTCAGGAACTGTAAAGAAACTTTTAACATGTGGAAAACTGGAACAGTTAGAACAGTTGTTTTTATTAAGCGATATGGGGGGTCTTCCAGTTTAGGTTGAGGGCTTCCAGTTCAGGCGTGTCTTCCGGCCAACATTCCTCACCGTTGTCGTCGCACCGGTAATGTTCGGTTGGCGACGCGAGGGGTTGTAAACTAGCGGGAAAGTGTGTAAACAGAGAGCTGTCAGCAACAGGAGGAGGAAGGGGAGGTGGCGTTGATCCGCACCAACAGTCACGCCCACAACAAGTTTCTAATGAACACCTGCCGCTCTGCAGGAACTATGTCCTAGAAAATGACAGATTTTTTTTTTTATTTTGTCAAAAAACAGCATCATCATCATTAAAAAACCACCGGGAACACTTTGAAAATAGATGAAAAGATGATTGGAGTGGGACTTTAAAATGCTCCACCTAGAAAAGATTGAGGGAATAATGTTTTTGAATTTGTTTGTACTTCAAATTTTATTCAAATATTTAAGTTTAGTGCAACATTTACTACACAAATGACTTGACTGATTGTGAAAATGCAGAATCTAAAAACGTGGATGTTTCTTCAACAGACAAATGTTGATTAAAAATTGACAAGAAATGTGTAACCTGGAAGAGAGTTCTTAAGTATAATTCAATACCTATCAGAGAATATGGCTCATACCACCACAAATGGGCATTATTGAAATGTAGAAAGTGCAGCTTCGACATTGATTTTCATGCACACAACTGTTTTACTCTAATGAACCATTTCTATCTCCTCCATTCAACATTCCGGGCTTGTATTGATGTCAGCGGATGCCTTCATTACCTCTTCAGATGTCAGCCAATGGTTATGACCACCGGAAAATCTTTGACTACACCTTAACTAACAAGAACACAAAAAAGGAATCAAGTTGAGAGATGAGGCCCCTCCTTTCCCAGCATCCTGTTTAGAGCGGCGTGCTGAGACAGCTGCTTGAAACGGAGGCTTTGCACTGGAGGCACCACTGCTGGTATTAATGCATAACCATCACTCTCCTCTGCATCTAAATGTTTCATTACAGCCAAAGCGGAGACACAATTTCTTGGCCAATATGGTCTCGCTCACCAGCAAGCGCCGCTCTCTTAAGGGGAAAGTAAAGCGTGACAAATTGAAATAAATGAGAGAAGGAGAGGAGATGAGATGAGGAGGGCAACCACGAGGCCTTTTCTCCATGGGGCCCCAGCAGGAAAGATACGATGTGGATTTCCCAAAAACTGCAGTTGCAGTTCTGATAAAGCCAACAACCTTTTGATGTAAATGCCATTTTAAAATGTTTGCCTTTTTTGAATATCTATAAAGATTGTTTTATACCTCATACTCAGTCTGATACTAATTTCATTAAATAACATTTTTCAAAATGTTCCTGTTGCTGCACCCTACATTTGGGGATAATGCCAGACAAGGTGTGCATTTTCAGAAATTAATGGATGACGTGGAGGCCTGAACCGTCCCACGCAATGAGGAGAACCGTTTCTGCTGAGTGAAAGTGGTCTTCTTTCCTGAAACAATTCACCGCTCATCCAGAAGATTCTTCAGACTGATGAGTTCCTGATGGGAAAAGCTCCCGTTTTGGTTTTTTAGTTTGGTTTTCTCATTTAGTATTTTTAGTCAGAGTTGATAATTTACACAATGAATGTTAACATTTCATACATTTTAAATTTATTATAGTTCTGTCAATAAATTGAAAGATAACTTGTCTTTTACATGATGTGTTTCCATGACAGAAATGACTGAGAATTAAATGTTTTTCACATTTTGTTATGATTGGCTGACCTGTTTAAAGTCCCACTTAAACTACAGTATTTTTTTTAATCTCTTGTAAAGATGTTCCCAGTGGTCTTTTAATTATGATTATGCTGTTTTTAGCCAAAATCAAACAGCCTGTGTGGTTTTTTTAAGACATATTTTCTGTGGCACAGCAGGAGCTCATTGGCAAAAAGAAGAAAACGGCGAGCAGATACCAGCTCAAACGAGGAAATGAAGACGTTAATGGATCTAGTTGTCTGCAAGTGTAGCAGAGAAGGGAGACTTTACCCACAGTTGCTGTGAGCTTTTGTAAACTGCAGGTTTTTGTCTGCTCCTGTTCCATCGTGAAACTTTTGTCCTCCATCATGAGAAAATGTTTTAAGAACATGTTAAAAACACCATTGTCATTTGAGTGTGTCTTTAAAGAAAAGAAAGGAACCACGTGTTTTACCTTTTTCTGTGCATTTTCTTTGTCTGTTGTGCAGCTATGAGTTTTGTTGGGTTCAGTTATTGAGAAAACATACCACACATCTGTTGACTGCTGCTCTGGTTTCTTCAGACAGCAGCTAAAGATGCATCAGACACAAAAACAGGTGATTTTATTTTGAGAACTTTCAAGAAAAGTAGAAAACTGACAAAAAAGTTTGGGAAGGGGCTTTTTTAAATTTAAAAGACATCCTGTATTGATAGAATGGGGTATTTCTTTAATCTGTCATGCAGTTTCAGACCCTGACAGAGCTTTTTCTTTTTTCAGATTAGTGCAGCATTTAAATCTGAGTGTCCAGAGGCAAAGTGAAATTGGTTTTGTTGTTGTTTGGCTGATTTGAAAGAGCTGTGAAACTATTAACCCTCTAGCATTGATTCAGTTCACATTTCTAAACAAACTTTGACCAAATGTGCTTTTTATCTGCCTGCAATGCTTTCAGTGCAGTCTGTCTGGAAAAACACAAATTTTTGTACAAATACCTCAAACTCTGATCCAAATAATAGAAAAGTTTCTGTCAATTTTAAAATCCAGAGCTCGGATTATCATGTGCACTTTCCATGTGCTTCATTTGAAAACAGGTTTATATTTTAAAAGTGTAGCAGAGATGAAACATGCAACTTTATAGTATTTCATATTAAATGAAGAGAATTCACAATTCATTTATGCTCCAGCTAAAGAGTACAACGTTTATTCTACTTTTCAAAGCCGAGACTGCAGGAAAGTCCTAATTTTTTTCCAAAAAACTTGAAGTGTTCTGAAAGGGTAGAGTTTGAAGAATTCACAGTAATCATTTCAGGAAAAAAATGACCAAAAAGAGGAAACAATTCTCTTAATAGATGCACACTGGAAAGAAAACAATGTCTTCCAGAATCCTGGCAAACACATGTGTAGCTACGGAAGACTGGAAGAGACAAATGGAAATAAATATATACGCCATTAGATGATTACATAAATGTCTTTATTTATTTAAAATTGGCTTCAAACAAATGAAATCAGGAATCGATAAATGCATGTACAAACATTTGTGGCATTAAAATATTAAAATAGCCTTTAAAACGTACATTTAAATATATAATTACAAATTAAATAATTTAGTTGCCCAATGTGGGTTAAGAGAGACTAATTGAAATAAATATATTTAATATGAAATTCTTAAAAAAATGTGTCAATAATTATTTGAAATTGGCCTCAAATAAATACAATTGTCATTTTAAACCATTGAATTAGCATGTATTTATTTCATGATTTAATGAATAATTTCATGGTCCCGTTTGCAGCGTTTCATTGGTTTTCATGTCAAACTGTCCGATCGCACTCAGAGGGCGGACCTAACTCAGATGATCTGTACTGCATTGCTCTCTTGCCAGGTTTAAATCTCATATGGCGGCTTCAGTGACGATGACCTTTGTGATCTTTTTCAGCGACATAGAGAGAATGTAAAAGCAGGACTGCTGATCTCTTGAAACTCAGGAACTTATTGAAGTTTTTAAGGTTTTGTCTGGCACCATACACACAAATACAAAAGTAAACGTAAACATTGTTTTGGGAACTCGGCGGCCCCGGGTACCTCCTCACAGTTTCGGCGCTTGTCCGGCCCTGGAGCAGTGCTTGCCAATTACCCCTTGCTGGATCTTTGTTTCTGAAGTTCAACAGAAATTCACCTCTGAGTTGTGGTTGGGACAATTGGCGTGGAGCAACTCTCCCCCCCATTATGGAGCGGAGCAGGGAGATTGTTTCCCACCAAGCGTATTATCTAAGTCACAAATAAGATCTCCTTCAAAATGATATTTTTTTAAAAATTTGTTTCTGAAAAGAAATACTCAGAAATGCAATTTTGAGCTTTTTTTCCTTTATATATATGTCCTCTGTCATCAGAAAAATTGAAAGCACTATTTTTATCAGAATAGGTCTTTAATATACACACGAGCGCTGCATTTGCTGCAGTTCATTTTTTCTTTCCATCCTTCTGGTTTGACAGCTTTTCCATTATTGTCCTAATGGAATAATCAGGATGTTAATTCAAAGTTTCAACCATTCAAAAAGTGAAGGAAAAACAAACAAATAGGAATAAGAATCGAAGCGTGGTACCATGGCAACCGTTTGGGTTATATTTGAATGTCTCTGTTGTTTAGCTGCTGAATAGAAAGAAAACTGGGCTGCTGAAAGCCGGCTCATCACACAGCTGGACGAGCTCTAATAATCTGCCTCCTTTCTCATTTATATTTTTTCCTCATCTTACAGTATCCTTCAAAGCCCCATGCACTCAGCTCGCCCTTGTTCATGCAGCTTTGAAAAGAAGGGTCAAAGGGAAGCTTAATCAAAGGGTCATTTGTGAGTCTCAATAGGGAAGAAGGCCTGTTTTTTTCCTTAATGGGCTCAGCTCAACACAAGTGTTCCTGGAACAATGGAAATGATTGCATCGCTGAATTAAGCGTTATAAAAGTGGAACCATAAAATCAGGGAACTTTGTTTCCCATTGGTGAATTGTGTCTGCACATGGAGTACGGAACAAAATGTACATTAAGAAAAAGAAAATCAAGAAGCCGACTTAGTCAAACAAGAACTCCAAACTCTAAATATTTGGCATTTCAAGCTGGCCGCTGTTAAGCTGTTGTGCATTGTGAAAGCAGTCCATGCACCAATTAGGTCTCCATCTTAATATAATTACCGGGAAGTCCATGGCTCATTTATAACAACACACTTGCAAACACAGACGCGCGTGCTTACATGAGCCAGGAGCTCCTGAGGCAACAATAATCAGCTCAAACATCCTGGAAAAGGCTGGCTGCATCATGTAAATGATTTGATACAAACAAGCTTCCCCTAATTAAAGGGCTTCGTTTGCTGAAAAGGGTAAGAGAGGGGTACTCACATTGGAGCTCACTCAAACACGCAACTACAACCTAAACGCCTGAGGTGCTGCTAAGAGTCATTCGTTTTTGTGATTAAGTTGTGTTTGAAGACATCAAAACTATTTGGGTTTTTCAAACTAAAATGTGAATGGATTTGACATTCATTCTTGTTTGTGTGTTTGTTTGTACACATATTTAATTTACACTTGATTATCTTGTAAGAAATACAAGGAATCTGGAAAACTTCACCTGCACTGTTCAGCACCAGGTATTTATCTCTGAGTCACATTGTTGAAGTTTTGGATGAAGAGGTCCTGGATCCGTTTTAGGTCAGTGAGTCAGATATTTAAAAATGAACCAAAATCAACTAGGAATCATATGAACTGTAGACTGCCCGATTACAGTAGAGAAACAATACGATTGATGCCATGGACGATTGCTATGAAGAATAAACCGGGCATTAAGGTGGTGGAGGGTGTCATGAAAATGGAACGTACCATTGTTTTGCGCGTGTGTATTGTGAAGTATTTACAAGGCTAACGTGAGTTGCACTCCCTGAAGATATATGGATGAAGATATATATGAAGATATGGGTGATGCTGTCGTACAGGGTCTTTATGCCACACTCTAGTCCTTACTAAGGTGTGAGTACTGACTGTGCGAAAATGGTGTGCACACCGGGTGTGCACGTGAAACTTAAGAGCCTGTAAGATGCCTGTAGGATTAAGCATAACGCTTAAAAAGGATTTGACTGCTATTTATCATCCAACACCACCTTTAGATTTGCTAATAACATGACATTTTTGTAGTGTTAAAATACTTCTATGACAGATCTGGTAGAGTAGTTTCAGCCGGCTCAAAACCTGCCTGACCAGTTATTTTCCCTTCTTCGGTCTCAAGATGGCAATACTTCCCCTGTAGGATTTCCCAGGGCAGGTATTGATTTTCTGCAGGCTATAGCTTAACCAGGTCCACTGGACAATACAAGAGAACAACATGGCATTAAGTTCAAAATGGATGATCTCACAGAAACTCAGCTAACAAGACACTGTGGATTTATCTTAGCTGGTCAAAGTTCATCTTATCAGCGAGTGCGCACACATTCACACAAAGCCTTTACGGTCACGCTGAATCAAACCTATTAAACTTCATTAGTTGCAGCGAGAAAGCAGCAGAGAAAAAAGGGTCAAAGGACACCCCTTTTGTTTTTGGTTTATTCCTCCCATGTAATAAGAAGGAGCATGGCCTAATCAAAGGGGGGGAGCAGGGAGGTGCAGGCAGCAAAGCAGAAGAAAAGCAATTAAACAGTTTAACTTTCAGGGGGCTCATCTTCAAGCATCCAGCAGCCTCTGGAGGCGGTCTCCTTTTTGTTTAAAGAAACAGTGACAATTGCATATCTGATTTCGCAGTATGGTTCAGCCAGAAGAAAGATGAAGTGAAAGAACTGAAATAAGAGGGGAGATGCATGCTGGGAATCAAAACTAAGCTTTATTAACATGACAGCATCCCCTTCTGAGAGCTGTGGCACTTTGCAAATGTGACAACTATACTGTGATGTTCTTTGTTCCATGTGGTGTTCTGCTTCCTCCAGCTGGGCTCAAATATGTGAGTGCACACATTCTGTACATGCTTCATGTTTCTCCTTCGATACCATTGACTGAGACTGAGAAACAAGCAGAATCTATACCCTTTGCTGCTCATCCGTCTCAAAAGTCCAACGACAACCCATGAAATCCTTTCGTTTCATTACAGGTTCCTTCTGGGACAAAGTCTCTGATGATCCGAAAGATTTTAATTAAAGAAACACAACCCCTGTTTGAAACAGTTCTACTAACATGATGATGGAGAATAAACCAGTTTGAGCCTTTTACTTACAATCATTTCATGAAATATTGCATTTGTGCATTGTCTTATGTTTCATTATCTTAGCTTAATTGTTGTCAATGTAAAACAGCTGTAGATGTAAAACTTTCAGACACATACCTTTTGCACCCAGTGTATGACAGTTATACATGTATTGCATTTTACAATACAAAGTTTACTGCACTTGAATTTCAAATTATAATTTCAATCTTATTACTTTATTTCATATTGTGTATCAGATTTTGTAGCGAGTGGTCCTGACCTTTTGACCAGGTCACCCTTGAAAAAAAGATCTCAGTCTTTTTTTATCCGATTAAACAAAGGTTAATAAAATAGAATGTTTCCATAATGTTACTTTTGGAAATTTATAAATATAAAAACTCCCATATTTCATTGAACTATCGTATTTTTCTGAGTATAAGTTGCACTTTCTTTTTTTGCATAGTTTTGCCGAAGGTGCAACGTTTTTCAGGTGCGACTTGTATGTAATTTTTACAAACGAAAAGCAACATCCACTAGAGGGCGCTGTAGTTGTGTATCAGTATTTGCTACTGACAGAAGAAGAATCGCCGCTGAGTCTTACGCCGGGCTTGTCGGAGTTGTTCCAAAGCGACTCTACAGAGAATGAAGAAGTCTGTAGATTTAGTGATTTGAAGTGATGCATGTGTTTAGTTAGTGTGTTCTTTAGGCTATGCTTGTCTGAATAATTGTTCATAAATTTGCACTAAAATACTAGATTCCTACTGTGTTTCATGAAGCTTATTAAGCTTCAATGTGGTGTGATTTTGAAGGGAGCAGATCTTCAGTTTATTATTATTATCTTTTCTGTTATTTACCTTTCAAGATGAAATGTCTGCTCATGTTCCTGTCTTTTGTAAAATACATTTCTCCCAAAAGTGCGACTTGCCCTCCAGTGACCTAGATATTATTTTTTTCTTCTTTATGATGCACTTTTTGGCAAAAGGAATTTAGGCTATGGAGAAACTTAAAGTCCCAAAAAATATGGTCATTTTTGAATTACATTTTTTGAAAGATTTCATGGATTCACTGTTTTAAAGGCAAACATGATCGATGATGCCTCCTCCTGGTTTCTGGTCAGGTCTTGGCTGCAGGAGGGTGTGGGAGGAGCTATGAACATCACAAAGATGCTACACACCTGAGCAGCTGACCACTGGCTCAAAAAGAATCCATCTGTACTCGGCACTGTTTCCAAAACAGAGTTTTACCAAAGAGTACAGAGTATTTTTTTAATTAAAGTTGGCAATCGTGTAATACTTTACTCATACTATAACTGCAAGCAAGTAATTCTTTCTTCCATTAGCTTAGCTTTAATTCCCGTCTTCTCATCTTCAGTAGGGTTCCTTGATATCTCTTGACCTTTCTGAAGGCTTTTTTTACCTGGTCAATGTCATTATTTTCCGGTTGTCTTTTCTTTGGTTGTGACAGAAAGCCACAGATAGAGAAGGAGGTGAACCACTGCCTCCACATTCTCAGTCCTTCATGTTTGAACAAAAGTTTTTGTGTCAAAAAATGTGAATTCATGTCTGAAATACTTTTTTCTCCTTTCACCAATTAAACTACCAACACTTTACTTTGAAAGCGACTTGAAAAGCAGTTTCTTCTTCAGTCATGGTAAAGAACAAAGATCCAGCTGTGTGGTATGGAATTCATAACGTTTCTCTCTTCCAGAGTCTTGTGATTTCACAATAAGAATAGAATAAAATCACCTCCAGAGGCTGAAACGTGTAAGTTTAGAGGAAAGGGAGAATCTGATGAACAATTAGCACTAAGTGCTTGTTTGCACCGGGTTTGCTGTGCTCCATAAAACCTGAACAACGTGCACGGAATTTAGTATCTGTTGCTTTACTAAGAAATCCAACTGAAACTGAAAATGTTTTTCATTCGATAAAAACAGAGCAGACAAAGGCAAAGAAAACAAAATGAGAAAATATGTTACTTCATACTGAAAAACTCAAAATCATTTCAGTGCTGAGAGCGTCTGCCACTAAACACAGAAACTGAAATGCAAAAATGTTCCAGTGGTTATTTTTGGAATTTTCTCATTTTTTTAAGACAACAATTGCATAAAAAAGAAGAAACTAATTAGGTTTGAATGTAGTGGAACATGTTAGTGTGAGTAATGTAGAGGAAGAGAAACCGAATATTTCTTTGGTTAAAAGAGAAAACATTCAGACAAAAGACACCAGAAATTGTATTTTTTATGCTTTTGGCTGAAAAGTTGAAGAGAAAAAGGGAGGAAATATTCCTCCTTAAGTTGCTCCTCCTTTATTTTCTGATGTCCTGTTAAGTCATTTTCTGGATTCCTTCACTTTAGATTATTCTGAGAAATGCGGTACTCAGTGTTATTCAATGTCACATAGCTTTACATGTTAAAAATATGATCGTATCATATGAAGCCCCAATGTTATTTCTGTTGTCATCACACAAAGACGGGAAACCTGACACGTTTTTACTTTAATTCTTAAAATCACGTCACGAAAGATTATTTGAATGAAGAAAAAAGCTCAAATGATCCCAAATGAATCTTAAAGCAGACTTTATTCTTATTGTTTGGCTAACTCAAAAGTAAGTCATAGTAAAAGACCAAATGAAATGGATCATCCTCGATACTGTGTAGTTTTAGGAAAGAGGAAAATTATTTATTTTTGCTTTAATTTTGACTGATTTAGACTGAAAATGTCTTTAATTAAAGTCATTCACTTCTAAGACACTTCTGCTTTTGGATTCATTTGATTTTAAGCCCTTTTTCTTTCAGAAAAATGAGACTGGGAGCTGGAAATGCAGCCAAAATTAATTTCAACATTTTGCGATGTGCCATTGACTCCATTACCATCACAATGAAATCCACTTTCTCCAGAGTGTATTGCATCTGACATGACCCAGTCTGAAAGAAAAAGCTGTGAAATCCACGGTCACTCTGCCATGACAACATTCATCTCTCATTATTTGGAGTTGCTGTAAATAATATCAAAGCTATCCATGTGTTTTTCTCTTCATTTCCTTTTCCAGCTCTGTTTTTCTCACTCATTTTCTCCATGAGACACAATGCTCTCAGAATGATGGGGAGATTAGCTTTTCTGCGTCCTGCTTTCCCTCTTAGACAAATGCCGTCATCAGCCGAGACCTCCAGGTCAGAGCTTAAGGGCTGATGTTTATTAGGCACATTGATTTCAGAGTTGCTGCATTTAAAAACACACAAAAAAATGACATTTCAATAAAACTTTCTGTATTAACTCATCTGCTTTTTTCTCCAAAAATAATTAAGCTTAAATCAAACTCCAATCAGGAGAATCTCACAGCTTAGTTTGTAAATGTAAAGCTGTTATTGAAACTAGGAAAACAATGTTCTGTCAATATGATAGATTTGTTAAAGGCTGAGAAAATTAGTGTATTTCTATTACTGCCATTTACCAATTATTGTGCAAGCAAAAGAATAAATCGCAGAAGTGTTTCTATTTTAGGCTTTCAACCTTCAAAAAAACTAAATGTTAGTCATTTCACATTTACTCGTCGCAAATTTAGGGAAAAATCCTCTTATGTTACATTTTTGCCTCAGAAGAAGAAGAATAAGATTACACTAACTTGCATCACCATTGGATGACAAGTCTTTATTTCTACTTGAGCAACATTATTTTGAAGTGAGGCGAGGGTTGTGAACAACTGTTTTCTGCTCCGCTCTCCTCTGGCTCTATGTTATTTACTTTTACTATCACACATTACGGCTTTTTAACTCATCAACTTCTGTTGTCAGTCCTGATTTAGATCCATGACAACATGCAGAACATGAGCCAAACAAAGCCTGCCAAGTTCTGCACACGAGCATCCATGAAACTTGGCTCAGAACAAAATTCACTTTTGTTTTGCTTTTGATTTCAAGTCTTAAAAGATGTAGTTAAAAAGAATATTTTGTTGTCATAAATCGTCTTAAATTTTTTTAAACAGCTTGTAGTGACACGAAAACGAGCAGTTGGTGTTTCTTCACTGTCAATGCTAAAGTTTAATAAAGGCTGCTTTTAGTTTTAGACCTGAGATGAATCACTTAGAAATACAAAAAAGGATAAACAAATGAGAATTCTTCTCAATTAGAAGAATAGAAAATAGAAGATACGCTGGTCGGGCCACAAGCTCCCTGCTCTGCTCCATTCCAATGGGTCCATCTGTGGACAACTTGATCCACGTCTTTTTTCTTTGTCGGAGCTGGGTTCTGGCTGAAACCCTTTTTACAAATAACTTTTTTCAAATTTACAATATTATTTTCAGAAATTTCTTCAAGTTTACAGTGTGAGCTTTCGAGTTTAAAACTGTTTTCAAATGAAAATGTTCGGATCAATTCTCCATGTGGGTTTTGTACTCCACCTGCCGATCGAGTCACTGAACACGTCACGCGCCCAAAGCTGAGTCCCTGATTGGTTGACACAACAAGTCAACCTCGCCAAAGTTCAGATTTTTAAACTCTGGGCGCTTCTGCTGCATGAATTACATTCGGTGTGAACGCAACTTAAGGCCTTAAATGCGTTTCAAGTCCCCATTTCTATCAGACATCAGTTATCTTTTAAAATAGCAGATAACAGGATGTGATCATCGCATGTGTCATCGAGTACGACAGGCTGCATCTTTCCAAGATGACAAAGAAGAAAGAAAACAACAATAAGAAGCAAATTCTATGCATGATGTCTGGAGTTGAAGTCTGTTAATGACATAAATTCATCCTTATTGAATGAGTGACTGAGAAAGATCCTGATTAGTGAGTCTGTGCCCCAGTTACTCTAGTTAACATAAACTTTAACTTTCTGTGCATACGCTGGAAATAGTGCTTACATAACCCAAACACACACACACACACACACACACACACACTGTCATACACCCACATGCATACAGGTTTCCTTGCTGTAGTTCTCTGTCTTTTGTCCCCTTTCCTTCCTCAGTGTGTTTTCGCTTTGATAAAACCACCTAAATGATGAATCATACATCATTCCAGTGTCACTCCAACTGACAATCCATCCTGTCACGGCGTAGCTTTTGATTAGCACACGCAGCCAGACACCTAAGTGTGCAAAAGATTTCTGAGTTTCCCATAAATTACATGTCAGGGCTTTCAGACACCACTTTCCAAGTCTAAGCAGCCCAGGGTTTCTAAAACAGTGGAAGTCACTTTTGATCTCACTCTGCATGCTCTACATTAGGAAAAGTGTCACAGATTCTTTGAAACAAAACTCGTCAAAAAACTCATTACTGTATTTTTTTATTCATTAATCTTTGAGCACAAATTGACTCATTTTATTTGTGTGTGTTTTAAGCGCTGCTGAGCTTTTATTTGTACTTTTTTTCGTTCATCTATTTTCAATCACTGGAAATGTTTCATTGCTTGGAAGTGCAATGAGAAAACTGTAAAACAGTTTTTGGCTTTAATGTCGTTACTTGTTAAGTATAAAAAAAGAAGAGAAATAAAATATAATGCCCTTTATTTACTGAAATGTTGTAATAACTAAAACACCTTCTGATTCCTCCTCTTGTCGTAGTTTGATTGTTCCATGTGTAACCCAGAAGCACATTTTTTTTGTTAATAAAATGGTACCAAAATTCTGAAATCGAGGACCTCTCGTCTTTCATTCTTGAACCCAACGCAGAGCAACGAGTGATGCTCTGCTTGTTGAAGGAAGGACACGCCTGTTACTACTATTCATATCATTATCTGTGGTTGCTGGTCTAATTCATAGTCAGTATTGGCTCATTTTGAAAGATCCGTTTCACTGACTTAAAATGGATCCAGGACATCTTTATCCAAAACTTCAACAGTGTGACTCAGACATAAATACCTGCTATTGAACAGTGCAGGTGAACTTTTCCAGATTCCTTTTATTTCTTCAAGATAATCAAGTGTAAATTAAATATGTGACAAGTAAGCAAGAATGAATGTCAAATCCATTCCCATTTGAGTTTGATAAAGTTCAGCCCACTGTTGTTTTTCCACATCAGAATAATCCAGAGGAATATTATTAAAACATTCTAGCACACTGTATGGTCACATGTCTCTGCTGAACTCAATGTTTCCACACATTGGACTGGAATGATGCTTGATCACACGTGTGCTGTCTGTTGGGATGCACTTGGTTGCTTTTACGTTATAGTAAATTAAATCTACCATGTTTCAATCCAAATGGTATTTTCTAATATCAGAATAATTAATTGATTTCATTCAGAAATGATTTTTTTAATGGTAGGCGTGGATTCAATTCAATACAATCTATCTACATCTATGTACATCTATAGATATACAATAAACGATTCATCGATCGAGTCGATTATTTGTCACACTCCCATCCTTTGTAGATAAAAGTTTGGTTGCTTTTCTAAAATGAACATTTATGAACTAAAAGCCAGAATTAAGTACGTTTATTACAGTTTTATGTTTAACAGATACAATCGGTATAACACGTCACATCAACAGTCCTGTTCTTTGGTACAAGTGTTGCTTGTCTTTTCAAGGAAACGTCTGCAGGTTTTTTGCTTGTGTTGTTCTCATTGTGCGTCCAGATGTGTCAAACAGCTGTTGTCAGCACCGCATTACATCACACAGAGAGCTGTTTGTTAAGCAGCACAGTTGAATGTAAACATGTGAAGCTGAAGAGCTGCTTCTTGTTTGTAAGACTTTGAAGGTCAGAGCTGAAAATCAATCGTCATCTGCAGGGTTTTCTCCAGGAGAGTCGCATCTGGCGGCAAAATCTGATGTGCAGATGTTGAAGTCATTTCTCAGGCCGTTACTCCACGCCACGTTTGTCTGTGTGTTACGATGACAACAACACAGACACACATAGAGCCCTCTCTGAGCTTTGTTCGACTGTATTTCTTCTCTTTCCTTTTTACTTTCTGCAGCTGAACAGTTGGTATCCATCTCCACCAACAAAGACATAAAATGGCAACATACACATACATTAATAATAATTAGATGTTCATTAACAAGAGCATTGGTAATCCCATCAGGCGGCCCTATTAGCCTGAGCCACACACTAAGATTCTAAAGCGAGCCTGCCCCCTGAAGCTGCAGGAGTTTGTTCCTTCTGTCGGTCTGCAGCTCGTTTTGGCGGAAAAGCGTGGCCATTCGCACTCTTCCGATGTTCGTTTTTTTACTTCTTTTTTCAACAGTGTTTACAAGAACGACTGAAAATGTTTAAGGACCCAAAGTCTTATATTTGTTGTCCTTTGTGATTCTGCAGATTGCAGAGAGGCTGAACAATAAGCCTATCAGTTCTCGCCAGCACTGAAGACATTTGTGGTCTGATGCATGCGTTTCCATTAGATTAGATGATAAGGTGCAATCAGGCAGAGCAGATAGATTTATTGCTTGTTAACTAATCTTGCCACATCCTTTTGTTTCCTCGATTATTCTTGCAGAACTATTCCTCATAACATCACCAAAACCATTCTTCACTCCACTCAATAATTTGTGCTAAGTTTCCTAAATGCCTTGTGATTAATTCTAATCATCACGAGTGTGCTTTATGTACACAGTTTAATTGAAACATGCATTGCATTTGCATAATTACCGCACAGCAGAGCAGGTTATTGTTGCGATCCAATCTAAAGCACTCAGACTTGGGGTTTCGTGCATTCAAGGCAGTTAATACCAAATCAGACAAATGTATTGTGTACTGTGTACTAAGCCAGACACCATTACAGAATGGCCTTTTAGAGACAAAAAAGACTATTTCAGGCAAACATTGTTAGTTATAAATGGTTTGTGGCTGTTTCATAGAGCCAAATAGTAGAATGTTGGTAAGAGCACACAGCAAAGATAACAGAGACAAAGATAAATAAATGAAGTCTGGCTGGGTAAACAGTTTTTGCTTTAAGAAAGGAGATACCAGGATATACTTTCCAAAAGAAAAAGAAGAAAGAACTTGTTTGGACTTTCAACTGTGAATACAAAGTCAGAGACAACCAAAGTAATCATAAAGTTAAAATAGAGAAGGACTAATCAAGTGAAAATCAACTTTTTGTCTGTCAAACATGGTGGTGGAAGAATTTTGATTTGGATTTGTCTAGAAGTCTGGAACTCCTCAGTCCAGAAGTCTGCAACCTTCAGAGCCAGAGGTGGCTCTGTTACTCCTCCACTGTGGCAAAAAAAGAAAATAAAATGATGCTAATTGAAATAAACAAGTTAGCACAGATTTCATTTTAAATGATCAAGTACACACATTTGTGACTGAGGTGCTTCCACTCGAACAGTAAAACAAACAGTTTTCAACCCAACTGCTGGCATAACACTAAGTTAAAAGGCTTTGTCTAAACAACCAATGAATGCAAAGATTTCAAATCCTGACTAAACTTTGTTAGAAAATGTGATCTTCTGGACGCTTTGTTTGTCCTCTTCTTGAGCGGGCAGCCCCCCCCCATGGGTCCATTCCCTGGAGCAGTGCACTGGTGGTTCTCCCCCCCTCATACCCTGCCTGACCATCTCCAATCACGTGTCCCGTTTCGTTTAGGGCTTTTTTTGCATAGATGTATGTTCTGTTTTTTACCACCACTGACTGCCTCCTATAAAAGAGTAATCTCGTTGTCTTTGTACTTGTTACAATGACAACACAGATTCAATCTGATCCTGACTCTTATATTTGGGTTAACAGCAGTAGAAAAAAACACACCAAGGTCATCCTTAAGGCTATCACAATAAAAAAAATATTTTTGACTAGCTTTGTATAAGGTTTTCTCTGTAGATCTTTTTATGGATGATCATTTTTTAACATTTTTAAAAGTAAAAAAAATCGCATTTAGAAGAAATATATATATATATATATATACATTTCCTTATCACAGTATATTTCTATTTTTATTCCAGTAAAAAAAAACTCACAATAGTTCATTTATATGAAGCATAAAAGTAACAAAATAAAGAACAGTGTAATTTTGTTTGTAGAGGAAATTAGACTTTACTTTTATCGACTTTAAACAAATGACTCTTTCAGTGTTGAAGGTTGGAAACCTCTGCCTTAGTCAGTGTAGTCTGTATCTGTAGATCAAGAAATTGTAGATGAAAATGTCAGAACATCTTTTTGATCCCAAATCCTTAGAGGTCATAAAATGCTTTGGGTGCTCAGTCTTACCTCAAAGCTTTCAAGAAATCAGGTTTTCTGAAATTCACAGTCAGACATAGATCATGGATCTCACAAAATGAACTTTAGTGACCATCTGGCAGAAATAGTCACATGGTTGTTAGACTCTGGACCACGGCAGTTCACGCCTCGGTCTCTTGAGCCAGAATACCCCACTGAGAATAAACACTGGTTGTGGTCGTGGAGCCAATGATGGTTTCCATGGAGCAGAGACTTGGTGCAGATGAAGTGAAGAAGGTTTACCTGCCCCGCAGGACAAGGATTACTTTAAACTAAAAGAAAAAAGATTGTTGATAGATGATATAAAAATATAAAGTAGTGGAAGTAATGACTGGATGTGAATTTGACGGTGTGACGGTGGTGAGAGTTACAGGAAAACAGAAAGAGAAACGTAAAGATGTAGTAAAGGAGAAGAGCTAAAGCTTCTTTAATTAAACTGGATCAAACTTGACCTAAACGGAAAGCAGAAGAAAAATCAGCTGTCATGACGTTTTCTATTAATGACTGAATTCTGCTGGATACTTAAAAATGGTCAATGAGAATCCTCCTGATGCAGCAACAAACATCCATCCGTTTTCTAAACCCTTTCAGGGTCACAAGGTTGCTGGAGCCTGTTACAGCTTCTGTTGGGTGGGTGGGGGGGGGGGTTTTTACCTTGGACAGGATGCCAGACTGTCGCAGGGCCACATAACTTGCTTCATCCCCCAGAGATAATCAAGAAACTACATTTAACCAACAGAGCATGTTTTTGGACTGTGGGAGGAAACCAGAGAGCAGAACGAGGAGAACATGCAAACTCAGAAACCAGGGCCGTCTCGCTGTGACATTTCATCTTCAGTATCAGAAAAAAAAACTTTTATTTGAGCAATTTTCACAAAATTTCACACACAAACCACCAGCTCAAGTCTACAACCACAATCAAAGTTTTGTTGACCTTTGACCCCAGGTAAAGACTGCCATCTTGAATTTTGCGAGAAAAAAAAACTCCTTTTGTACAGTTAAGTTATACTCTTCTTGGGGAATTCAGTCTATTGCCTCAAGACTCATTGGGAAGCTTCATGATAAAAACAAATGTTTGTTTGAAAGTTTGTAGATTTTGAACAGCATTAGCGTGGTGAGATCACAAAAGTGGGGTTTCAGTGTTGCTCGCACATTTTTATCAGAATATTTTGAAAATGTATTCTGTGAATCCGTGACTCAAGCTAAACGAAACAATATGACATACCAATTGAAAACTTTAGGAATGTGGGCGTGGTTAACAAAAAACCCCTAAGTAAGCCAAACATTTGCTTCTGCTGATTATTCCACAAATTCCATCAACCTGTTTGTCACCCACAGACAAGCAAAAGATAAGGTGGTTGCTATGGAGATGAAACCAACAGAATTTCAGTTTGTCATGTGCAGCTCTGACTAGGGTGACGGGCAGAAGGGGAGAGTTTAGGGCGTGCGGGGGCGGGTCACAAAGGGGCGGTGGGAATGCGTAGTGCCTGCGGGCATACAACGCTGCTTGTGGCTTTAATTTAAAACTTTATTATTACAGTCCAGATTTAGTTCAAATCTCTGCGTTGTATTATTGAGTTTATGAATGTTAAACGTGCGCGCAGACATGTAAAATAAACCGATCTTGTTTGTTGTTTCCAGTCAACATCTGCAGCTTCGCCGGTCAGTTTTTCATCTTCTGATCGACAACCAGCAGATGCAGCCTGCACAGATAAGTATTTTGAAGTCCTTATCGGTGTGGACACCATCAAAGCAGCGTCTGGCTCTGTGTGAGCTGCAGCTCAGGTGAGGAGCAGGTTTTTTCAAGGGGCTCCAGCGACCATGCCCACACCTTCCCCGTCCAGAGCACTGGACGCTCGCCTGGTATTGTGGTCTTGCATAGCGAGATAAAGAGGCAGGATGTCAAATTTATCATGCAGTCTGAGGAGCCATCAGCTCTGCTGGTGTTTCCTGATTTCTCCCTCTCGTGTTAATCCAGCCTTTCTGTCTCAGGTCATCAAACCCCGCTTTTATCAAATCTGGCAGCACCTCTGTGATAAGCATAGGCTGTCTGTGGGGTCACTGCCATGACGTTCTGTTTTACAGCAGAGACTGACCGGTTAATGTGAAACCAATGTCTGGCTTTCAGTTTTAGTGCTCAATGCTGCAAAGCCTCTGCTTTTTAATGTTTCATTTGGGTTAATTACTTAGCTAAAGGCAACAGGAAATCATGTGGTTTTCCAGGGATTCCCTTCATTGGTCCAGATTCTTCTGGTTTGGAACCCTTTAAGTTTGTTCCACGTTAACTTTTCCAGTTTTATAAGACAGGTTTAGAATTTTATTCTGTCTTTTATATTTTTATCTTATCACTTCACAGCGTTTGACTGCTTCTGTATCATCCATCCATTTTTTAATCCTGCCTAATCTCTTTTGGTGGTACAGGGTTGCTGGAGCCTATCCCAGCCACTCTTCAGTGAAGGTGGAGGACAGTTCGCCAGTTCGTTGTGCCTAGTTATCACTAGACTACATAGTCACATTAATCCAGAACCCATGGTTACACAATTTTTAAAATTCAAGGTTGAATTAAGATTTTTTTCAAGTTTTAGATATGTTTTTTTATTTACAATTTTATTTTTCAGTTTTTTATATTTCCTTAAAGTTTACAACATGTATTTTGCGATTTAAAACTTTTTTTCAAAATGTACTTTTTCCCGTTTACAATCTGGGTTTTCATTCACTTTAAGCTGATCCTGAATTGACCCCATAGTTATAGTTGATGTGATTCCTTTTCCAAACACATGCAGAGTCTTTTTCTGTCCTGAGTCAGGGTTACGGATGAATAACACCCCCCTGAGACACGTGTGGATCGATAAGGAGAATTATTTTTACAGCCACTATGGTTGGATGAGGATCTAACTATGATCTGCAGACCAGACCCTCCTAAATGTGTAAACATATGCTCTATAATGGGTGAGATTTGTCCTGTCAGCCATTATTTTTATTCTGTTCTTGTTGTTTTATTGATTTTTAAAACAAAATGATATTATCATATTACTCATTTGCATATGATGTTTGGCTTTTGAAAGTCATGTATGAGCATAAACAGCTTCTTCTGTCTTTTCTCTCTAATGCTACTGAATAATGGAAAGACTGTGTGCAGCACTCGTGCTGTCACTCAGCCAGGAGGAGGCAGGAGGCCTGCAGCGCGTGTGTGTGTTTACTCATCAGGCCATCCCTCTGTATGCTGAAGATTAGCCTTGAGGGCAGAACCCCCAACCCCACCTCCCTTCTCACACAGATTCATCATCCACATCCTCACGTTTCTACCTGCACATCATGCAATCAGCTGAAACAGACTTTTACCTCAAAAACGCAACAATTAGCAACAGAAACCTCTCCATGATGCAACACTTTTTGATAGAAACTTCTCATCTAGTAGGAGTACAGCTCGATTTGTCCTCACAATAAAAACAATTCTCTCCCCACAGTGAGAAGACCACATATCAAAGCAGAGGATGGAAAACGGAGGCTACAGGCTGCAAAGAGGGGGATGAAATCCAAGATACTGCAGGGCAGACATGCAATTATTTTGCATCTGATCCTCCATCCGCCTCCTTGTGGTAAGGCTACTGGGGCCCCTGCTGCTACAAACAGCTGGTAGGTGGACTTGAGACATCCAAACCCTATCTTTAAATTGACAGACTGGCAGAAATACATGCCGCAATAACTTGTGAAGGCCTCTCCACATACTCCTCCTATTTAGTTGGCCAGATTGCCTTGGTTGTTGATGGTGTCCACGCATCACTTTCGGCTCAGAGAGAGCAATTGGAGAAATACAACATCTGGGGTTTGCCTGCATTTGAGCCAAAAAAGAGAAAAAAAAAAGTCGTTTATGCAAAAGAGAAGAGAGGAATGATATTGATCCAACAGGAGTTGATGTAAATGTTATAAAGGAAAGGATTTCTGTTTCCTTTTCCTCTCCTCCTTCTTCCTCTCCTCCTTCTTCCTCTCTCCTTTCCCACTCCAGCGCCCGTCACAGCTAGGAAGCGGCTTTTGCTCGCTTTTGGCCCAATTAGCCTGGGTTTAAAGCGCAAAGCATGTTGAGTGGAGAAGGTCCAAGCTTGGTTTAGTCTAGTTCAGCATGGCTCGGTTTGGGCTTGGCTCGGGTCCCTGCTTTGAGCTGCTATGCAATTATAATTAAGGTTGTCCTCTGACACACACAAAGGAATTATTCTCCCTTCAAAAATGTCTGCAGCTCACTTTTTAACAGACCTTTTCTGGTTTGTTGCCACATTCTAACACACATACACACACCAACACACACAGTTTGGGCTCAGTGATCTGGCACAGCTCACAAAGATACAAAGACTCCCAGAAGGAAAGCAGAAACAATGCCTTGTCATCCCTCCGTTGAATAGCTGCATCCTTTTCTGCTCTTCCAAACGTTCCAGGCTCTTTCCCACTTTTAGTCCTTTTTTATGTTCTTCAGATCTTTATCTTTCTTTAGCTGTGTCTCTCTTATTCATGCTCTAATCTCTGTAACTTTGTTGTTTGAATTCATTAAGCTTTATTGTTCATCTCCAGTGTCAGGGATCAATGTCTGCCTTTAGAAATGCTCCCAACATGAGCTGCCACGCATTGCCGTTTTAATGAGCTCCATTTCCATCTTTCCTTTGTTAAAAGAAGGATAAAAAAGCTTCCTTTACAGTTATTCAATTCAGTTTTATGTACATAGCCCAATATCACAACCACAGCTGTCTCAATGGGCTTCACACCGGTATGAATAAAGAACATAAAATCAGTCATAAAAATATAAACAATAGCTGGTTGCTAAACTGAACTAAACAGACAAAACTGAACGGACATCCCTGACCTTAGACACTCCTTCTCGGTGAGGGGAAACTCATAAAAAAACCTTATCTTGGGGAAAAAGATAAGAAACCTCAGGGATGGGCACATGAAGGAGGATCCTCTCCCAGGACGGACAGGTGATGTGCTAGAACTGTTAAAGAAGAACTAGCTTATCTACCTCTACAACTACATGTATGAACAGTGTAGCAGCTGAGGGAGCGAGAAGAGCCAGAGGAGAGGTCCACAGCCAAAGACAGGAGCACAGACGATCCACCTGGAATCTGTGGTGGCTCAAGGCTCTGCCTCCAACTGTGAAATTCAAGGATCCACAAGCAGTCCAGCATGTTGTGAGTGAAGTGTTCTGCTTGGTCGGTAAGGCACTATGAGATCTTTATTCTAGGATGGGGCCATACCATTTATGGCTTTGTAGGTTAGCAGGAGGATTTGGAACTTGATGCACCAACAACAACAAAGTAACCTGTTTTTTTAAAAACACTTCTGACATCACACTACCTACTACTGTATTTTC
Source organism: Adrianichthys oophorus (assembly GCA_036245035.1). Taxonomy (NCBI): domain Eukaryota; kingdom Metazoa; phylum Chordata; class Actinopteri; order Beloniformes; family Adrianichthyidae; genus Adrianichthys; species Adrianichthys oophorus. Next base: position 2,005,738 of record BSAI01000073.1, read on the forward strand.
TGCATTGAGATGATCCGATTTAACACATGGGTGTCTTTTCTTTTGAAATAAAGTCATGTGAAGGGCGTTTTAAAGTTATAAACTTTTTCATAATTTGAACAATGTTATGCTTGTTATTCTATGTTAATGTTTAATTATTGCCAAAGAACCACAGTTCATTTATCTTCATCAAAATAGTAACACTGACATAAATGCAGATCTGTGTTTTATTCTTCTAAAGAGTGAACTGAGACTTTGTGGCTCCTTTGGGGTTGTGGTCAGAGAGAAATCAACCTGAATGGATCTTTAGGTGCAGATCGAGATCGAGATCTAAACTCCCATTTTCAGCTGAATTTCTACCAAGTCCAACAACAAACCTTTTGATTTTGCAACATATTTGATATAAAAGAGGAAAAACCCACAATGACAAATCACCACAGTCCTTTCCAGGGAGAGAGAAAGATTTGTCAGACACGGAGCTTAATGCATAATGAAAATAGATGCCTGCACTGAGCCATTCTGGGCACGCCGTTGGTCTCCATTTAAAATCAATCCTGTCAATGCATCATACGTTATTTTGACAGGGAGCAAGAGGCACTTCAGGAAACACCAGTTTAATGATGTCTTTAACTTGCCGGTAATTGACCTCAGAATTGAAAGGGAAAAACAGTATTAAAAGCCCGGGGCAGGCGATTATAGTTCTCTACTCGCTCCACACGTTATACATCATTTCTGATCAGACCTGGTTCACCCTAGGCCAAAGTGTTTTTCTTGCTCTCACAGAAAAACAGAGGCCGGTGTACGGTACTGAATGACTCTGCTGCTGAACGGAACAGTGGAGTGCTAGATTAGATTTATGTACTCCGTACACCGCTGTGAGTTTATCCCAGATCCAGAGGAATGCGGAGAAACGGTCTTGGGCGTTTTCAAATGTGAGGAGCAGCTTCTTAAACACTTTCTTTGAGTTGGCTTTCCAAGCTGGCAAGAACAGCAGACTGTAGATATTTTTAATGTGAATAATCGCTTTCTCCCAGAGTAGTCAAAGAAGAAACAGACACATGGACTCACACACACATGCACAGGAAAACAGGCTTTCAACAGCCATCAGATGGCAAAGCAAAGTAACTTAAATACATACCATCTGGCTGCGTGAGGAATCCAAGTGACATCCAATTTACGTCTGACTTAGGGGAGTAAAATATTCATTTACTATCAGTTTGTAAAGTTTTAACCCTTTTCCATTCACATTTCTGCAGAGATGAGCTGAATCCAAAGACAGTGGCAGCTTGCAGAAGCATCAGTGGCAACTACCGTCCACAGATTACAGGATCTGATCCAATATAATTAATATTGGAACAACCCATCCAGCCATCCTGAGCCACCAACCTCCCTTCTTGGCTGCTTTCTAACCCCACATCCCTGCTCCACCCTGGCAGCCTGCTCTGTGGAAGCAGAGTCTGGGTGTCTGTCGTCCTACAGAGACAGCCAAGAGGGGAATGGAGACGCTGGGTGACTTTGGAGTTGGTGGGGGGGTGAGAGAGGAAAGGCCATTCGACTGGTTGTAATTACCTTCATGCTTTCTGCTTTCCTCAAGAGGAAGAGGTTGGATGTAGGAGGAGTACTGGTGGTTTGATGGAGGATGAGATAGAATGAGGGATGACAGGGGAGGTGGAGTGTAGGCCTGAGTCCATATGCTGCTGGGATGGAGGGAATCTCCAAAAGGATTTGACTTTGTTTCATCGCGGCAGCTTCCCTGAATTTTAATGATTGGCTTCAAAGTTGAACGGACAAATCCACAACAGAAAAGTCTGATCCATTCTTTACAAACAGAAGAAGTTCTGAGTTTTGGTAAAAAGGCATCGTCCTCAATGCTGTTTTGGGATATGGCGAAACGATCACAAAGCTGCAACTTCTCTGCATCATCAACTTATCGCTGTTTTGAAAGTTTTACGTTTACGGACATACAGATCAGCCTGATTTCATTGACATTAGCACCAGTGAACAACAAGCAAAGAAAGTTGTCTCTGAACTTACTGGTCTGTCTTTCTACAACGACGTAGGAATGACACCAACCTCCCATAAGTTATGTTTACATTCAAAATTGAATTTTATGGTTTCAGAACGTTTTTAGCTTTGACTTTTTTAAACAAACATAACAAGAGTAATGATGCTTAATGGTGATCCCCCTGAGAATAAATCATTGATACATTATATACACTGCAGTTTAGTTGAGATTAACCAGGTTTTTAGGCATTTCTCATATTGTTTTGACCTTGTCTTTGCTTTGTTTTGGATTTTTATCTTGTCTCTACACCAGAAGCCTGCAGCCTGAGGTTCTGAAGCCACATGCCGCTCTTTTAGCTCTCCACTGTGTCCCTTTGGCTTTGAAGAAAAGTGCTAAGAAATTAAATAAATTGTGGGTTGTTAGTTCTGGTTGATTTGTTTTTGTTAAGTTTTGTCTTTTATGTTTAGATCTTAAACATGTCAGAAAACTGACACATTCTGATATTCTGCTGCACAACAGAGGCACATTTTCAAAGTATGGAATTGCAAACGTGAATAGATTTTCCTTTTTTTAAAAGTGGAATTCTACACCAATATTGTCATGTTTATATTTGCTAGTTAAAAAAAGAACGAGGATTTATTTATTCTGTGAACTCAAACATTGAAAAAATGCAACAAAAACTACAAAAATGAAATGCAAAGATATGAACACAATCTAAACACATTCTAAGGTAAATGTTCTACTGTGCTTCCCAAGCTCTAAAATCCAGAAGAATACCAACTAAAAGACACGGCAGCACCCTAAATGCATCCAGCCAATAGGAAGCCCCAACTGCAGATCAAATTCTGGTGATCTTTCAACCGCAGCATTGGAATGAAGCTGCATGATTTTTGAAATTGGATTTTGAAAGGACATTTATTGGGAATCCCCTTCCTAAAGACCATCATCCAGGTCTCCAACTCTTAGTGCTCACTGTGGTGCGCCAGCAAACAGCAACCGGTGGTTTTCTTCACCATGCCGCAGCTGCAGATCAGAAGATTTCTGCTCAGGATCCCACAATGATGGAATAAACCACCGCAGCCTGCATGCACCACAGTTCAAAGGAAGAAAGATAATGTTGAAAACTGTTTGGAAAAATTCACCAACACACCTAAAATGTACCTTTAAATAAAAGAAGATGTATCCAAATGAGAGGTAGATGTTAGTTTTAGCAGAACTTCACTTGAATGAACTGACCTGTCCTTCAAAAAATCCAGATAAAAGAAAAAGCAAATACAGACATTGTTTAACCGATGGTTCTCCAATCTGTTATTAATTCCCTGTGAAAGTCACCAGAGCCAACACCAACCCAGGTGGCTCGATACTGTACAAACACAGTCATCATGTCAGCAATGCTGAGAGCAACAGAAGGGACAACACAGGACAGGTGGTAGCTACATGTGGTTCATTGTTCCTGTAAGAGAGCACAAGTCCCACTGATCTCCAAACACACTCCTCCTTTCTCTCCTCATCCCCTCTTCATCCTGGCTCATCTGTCCTTCCTCGCTCTCCTTCTCAGATTAGGTGTGAAGAATAATTAGCAGGAACTGACGAGTCCTGTATGGACCGGTTACTTGTGGATACTCCGCCACCAAATGTCCCTGGCAGTGCAGATGACCGTGGGCCTCGCTGCATCAGTAATGAGAGAGCTGGACCGCGTTCTGCTCACGAGGAACTCTGTCGCTCAAATGTTTGAATGGTCACTTTGTTCTAGCATGTTTGGTCTTCTCCATTTTCGCTGCGTTTTTAGGTGAACTCCTCTTGCTTCTTTTAGCTCTCTGGGAGAGATGTGATCGTTTTGACACGGCTGTCACATCGGTTTAAAAACTGAGGCATCAACAGGAAATGGTGTGAAGAATTAGAGATGTGAACGATAAATTTAACACTCATCTGGGGGCTTGCTATCTTTTAATGACAGGGTTTGATCTTCAAACAAGCTGAGTCCAAATTAAAATAATGATGTCTTAGCTAAACACAAAGATGCTGGTGAAACCTCAGAAGTTAGCTGAAGCTTTGGTAATGACTGATAAATGTGTTGCCGGTGTGTGGAGGAGTCATTAAAGTGATAGACTTTTAACACTTTTCCCTTTTTTTCTATTTAAACACTCTTATACACGTGAAAGTCTTAATAATAACTTCATATCATGTTCATAAAGCAAAAATAAATAACATACAAACAGTTTTTGGACCAAAACTAGATCCCACCTTCTTTCAATTACACAAAATTAATGCAATTTTGAGTTTAAACGACTTTAACTTGTGAAAAATGATTCAATAATAAAGGGCTCATTTACAACCGAGGTTGTTTTACAGCACAGGTAAAAAACTCCAGGCCTCATGGATCAGTGTCCTTCATCTGTTACTACCAACTCATTATTAAGACTAACCGGGTTCTTAAAGACTGCAGTGCAAACTATTTGACTCTTACAAAGATCCAAAAGCTTGTTTTAGATATTCAAGAAAGTTTCTTTGCTCTACACCTTTCCAAGGTTTTCGCAACACCAACAAATGTTTTTGTCTCACAAAGTGGATCTAGATATAAGGAAATTATTATCAAATTGAGTCAAAATCCTTTTGTTCTATAATCTTGACAACAGAATTCAGAACTAAAAAAACTCCAATCCCACTGGAATTTTTGGCTCCATTATATTTGAAACTTCAATAAACGTTTGTCAAGTTAGACTGTCATTCATTGTCATTATTTTGGAAACAAAAATGTAGATTTGTGTTCTTAGAATAAGGGATACTTTTAGATTTTATGAGGATTTATTAAGATTAACCTACTTGTACTGAAATGGTATTCTCATTTTGTTCACATTTCTTTCTAAAATTAGTCATTTTCACCCCATACGATATATGTGTTTCACTACATTCCAAATGAACTACAATTAAGTTAATAAAGACTTAAAAAATACTCATTATTTTTTTAGAACTAGTACAAAAGTACTTATTATCGGGCTGTATAACATTCCATTTGAAGTCATTCTATAAAACAGTTAGCTCTTTTAACTTTCTCTTTCTTTTTCAATGCTTGTTTGGAACTCATTGTTACTAGATTTTTATATCTTACTATCTCATTTCTTGTTTAGCAAAAATTACTCGCTACAAATAATTTACTACTTTCTAATGATTTTTCTTCTTAGGATTTCTTTTTCTTTTTTTTAGGATACCTCTTGTTGCAGGCAGCAGCATGCTGGCCCTCAAGGCCTGAAGTCTGACACCCCTGTTTTAGGGGCTGGATCAAGCCTGCAACTCCTCAAGATCAACCACACACCAGCTTTTCCCACTCTGCTCGCTACATAGGTGTGTTCAGTCAGTCTTAACATTGAAATATCAGTCAGGCAATCTGTCATTGTGCTGAGGAGGTCCACTCAAAGGTTCACTCATTAATGTGGACAATATGTTAAAAGCTCTGCTCACTCACCACTGAGATGTTCCTTGTTCAGGTTTGAAGGTAGTTTTCTAACAAAAACCTGTGAACATTTATGCCTTTTTCACACTACATTAATCATTTAATGACAGGGTACATGTGAACTCAAAGTACAGTTGGCTTGGCTGCTGTGATTGCTCTGATTTACTTAGTCTGGTCGCAGAAGTGAGCCGGTTCCCTGGACTCGAGAACGGTACGGTGGTGTTGGGAGCACCAAACTTGACCGACAGAGTTTTGACATTAGCTGTGCAAAAATACAATCCAACTGCTGGGCTTCTTCTAAACTAAATGACCCCAAGATCTTTGAGATAATGACAAAAAAAATGTACGGACATGGCAAGAAGAGGCCAATCCAATCTGAAGCTGAGTATCTGCTGAACATAAATGGACAGTACCATATCTGTGATATTGGTGATGAGGGTTTCCCCACTGTCAAGAGGAGTAAACATCACCAGCGTCTGCACAGGCCTGCAGTGACTATGCTCAGATTCCAATGGTGAAGGAGAGGTTTAAGTTCATTTCTAGGTTCACGTATTGGTGCCGTTTTATGTTTTTTTTGTTTTTTTTAATAAAATATTTGATAAATTTTTAACAAATAAGTGTGTTGGAGCATCCTCTGGTCAAAATGTCCCTCTTTAAAATAATTAAAATGATTGTAATGCCTTTTTCACCAAAGTATCATGAGTGAAGAATATTGTTGGATATCTGTCCGAATGTGTTCTCAGGTAGAAAAATCCACACCTGTTACATCAGTTACCAGTCTGAAAAAAAACCCATCGTGTTTTATTTAAGCTCTGCTCTAATGTGCTATAGAACTACGGTCCATATCTGGGTTGTCTGGTTTATTTCAACAATTTGAAACTAGAAACAAAGAAAAAAAATTGTTTAGCAAAAATCTTAACTCATAAATTGATTAGAAAATATATAAATGAAAACAATTCTTTTTTCTTGAATGGCAAGAAGTCAACTTTTATTAAATCCCACTCTAATATGTTTTACTTTTGTTTGCAGTGGCCATCATCCAGTTCTCAACACTTTAACACCAGAGTGTTAGCTCCAGTGTGTACATCCTTTTCACCAGCGCAACTCTTTTAACGCAATTCCAGCAGATTCTGAAACAGAGACAAGCAGCCTTGCACTGACGTGGAACGTTATGCGGTAGTGAAATACTTATGACATAAATCGTTGCTGCTGTCGTGGACAAACGAGGCTTTGCACTGTTACGCACCACTTTATGTTAGTAGTGTATTGCATAACGTTGCAGAGCCGCCGCTTTCCTCTACAGAATCAGCTGATTCATGTTGATCAAGAACACAGTCAGAGTTACATTAAGACAGCGACGCGTGTTATTTAGGGTTAAAGGGTTCGTATCTAATTAAGGTTAATGTCAGTCCAGGTGCAGATTATTTATCAAGTAACAAAGATGAAGTCTAAAGATATTATTACAGTGCTGCCGAAATTGTTGTTAATTGTAACAAAAATGAAACTGTTCTTGATTATAATCTTTAAAATGATTTACACTATTGCACAAATCCTTACTGCAGATCACGTGACAAATATGGGATGCTTACTGATTGTTGCCAGGCAACAAAATGGAGTGCTCATTGACAGTGAGTAGAGAATCAGGAATGACGTTGTTTCAGCTTAAGTAAGTTTAAGAGGGTGAAGTTCTGAGGACAACGACAGCATCAATCTTTGTCAAGCTGTTGAGGAAACACTTGTCCTTGTCTCCAGATGGCAGCAGGAAGCAGAAAAGACTGAGCTTTGCGGTTGCACCCATACAGATGAGTGCAAAGCTGTGATTCTGAATGTTGTTGGTGGGGGGTGTTCCTGACACCCTGGCACGTCCCATAATCAGCTTTCCTCTCTGACTGTACACGGGAGTGTCTGTCTGTCGTACACACACACCCACCCACACACACACACACACACACACACACACACACACACACACACACACAACTGTCTGGGAGAGCAGGGGGTCCTGGGCTGCCAGCTGTAGAGCAGGATGCACACTGAGCTGGAGGGGAACCAGCACAGACACGTGAGCAAGCAGAGGAAAAACGCTCCAAGCAAAATGAAATCCTCCAGAGATGCAGCCACGTTTCTCGGAAACAGGAGTCTTCACATGAGCCGTAGAAGGCTCAGAAAAGTGTTCAGGTAGGAAGAGAAACAGCACGATGGATGTTGAAACACTGAGGTAATGAAACCCAAACCCCTGCAGTCCCTCTCATGTCCCTCCCTGTGAGTCTTTTCACACCTCCAGCCCACGGGGACCTGCACCTCTCTAAAACCTATGAGGGAGACGCTCATCGTCACATCCACATTCTCCTCACGCCGCGTCACACGCCAGGTAATCTGTGTGCCTCAAAGAGGTGTTGACTGCTGCAGCACACAGCCTGCCATTCAAAGAGCTGCTGGAAGCGCAGAGACCTGCAGCCACGAGGGGGGAAAGCTATTCAACAAAACAGCAAGGAGGGAGAGCTCTCCGATGGTGCTACAGCCCACTGACCTTTTTCACCAGCTTACATCAGCAGAGGCTCCCAAACCAGCGACTGACTGCAGGATTAGTGAGGTGTTGTCTCCTCCGAAACAAGAAAAAACGGCATGGATGGGATTCTATGCTGCGTTTCAGTAAAACAGAGCAGTTTTAGAAAAGAATGAGGTCTTGTCAACAGTTACTGTGTGGACAACCCCATGAATAACAGAGGACCATTATCTGTCCCGATCCACTTAAAGACACAGCAGAACCAAGAACAAATGAGAATCTGGCGCTCCACCCACCCAGAGAAGACAAACTGCCTTTCTCCAGTCAAAAACTGGAGGCCTTTTAAAACTAACTGGTTCTGAATAAATGTGTTATAGTTGGAATATAGCTGATGCAATACCTCCGATTTGTAATGGAAATCGTTACAAAAATAGGAATTCCGAAAACTTTTCTCATTACACGCACGTTCAATATCTAAAGATGACTCAGCAATCTGTGCATCTTCTGCAACTGCATAGCTGTTTGGCAATGGAGCTGCAGACTGTGCTGCTCAATCTGCCCCAAATATTTAAAGGGATTTCATAGCGATCCGGAATGTTTCCACGTTCACATTGTGCCCTTCATGTTGACTAAACCAGTCAGCCATCTTTGTATCTTTATGAAGGATCCAAACATTCTGACCACTAAATGTGGCTGTGATTGAGTTTATTCCCTCTTTAAACAAAAATTCTTCCACCTGAGCAATTCAAAGCTGAAGCTTTTCATTAGCAGAATCTCTTTAGCGGGAAAAACCTGCTGTGGTAGAAGACACGTGCCTTCTGTGTTTGTATACAGTACAGAGGGTTGAGGTAGTCCAACCCAGATCAGTCTGACAGGTGGGGATTCTTAATGAACCTAAGGGGGACCACATCGCCGTGCGTCGTCTTCTGGATGCTGATGCCAATGCCTCAAAGCAGAAACAAATACACACTGATGCACACCTGCTTCCCAACACGTGTCTCTGCTCCTGCTGGATGAATGCAAAGAAGCAGGTAGCTGAAAATGTGCACATAGGAGGTAATTGCCTGCCAGGTGGTGACACCAACATCCCTCAATCCTGCGGTGATCAATCTTAAAGAGAAAAGGTAAACAATGCTGTGCCTCTGTCCTTTAAATCAGTCTTTCTGCCCTTGTTAAGATGAACAACTCCTCTACCAGAATGAATGGAGAAAAACGATACAAATCACGTGAGCAGAGATATTTCCCAACTAAACACAGAACTGTGTTTTAATCTATAACAACCATCTCCCTTCTGCAGCAGCTCCTTCATGTCAGAAGGGAGACAACCTGTTAGAAATATGATGAAGAGCTGCAGCGTTAATTAGACACTGCAGACCGAATGAGTGAACGGCCTCTCTGTGCATGCCACTATGGGGGCTTGTACAGCCATGCATTTGCACAAGAGTTATGATATGGGCTTGTATACATGTAGCCATCAATATCACAGAGTGTGTTTGTGAGAGTCGAGTGAGGAGAACGTCTGTAGGAAAGCCTGGCTGCGGTTAACGGTAAACACACCGCTGAGGCCTCATTACAGCGGCTCTGTCCTCGCCTCGCCGTGCAGCTCCAGGATCGGCGCTTCAGCTCCAGCCACATCAGCCATGCAGGAACAAGCTAATTAGTGGCTACCACTCATTACAGGCAGGCTGGCGAGCGCGGCCTTTCTCCAGCACATCATCTGCAGCCTGTCAGAATGCAAACAGGCTGCAGCGCCACACGGACTCAGACAGGAAGAGACGAAGAAACGCTTCTTACAAAACTGGAGGTTTTCGGCCACATGTACTGCAAATTCATCCCCGCGGCATTGATGACTTTTAATGACTTCTGTTGAATCAGGGCCTGAAGTTTGGATTTTCAAAAAGTTGCAAGGCTTCTACACCCTTGTGATGACAAACTTCCTCAAAAGGAATGCAGACCTTACTTTTCAAGTTAGTTTGGGAAATGAACAGAAGTTTTATCTGTTAACTTTGGTTTATGTCGACTTTGGCTACTTGAGCATTCAGTTGTCAGCTTTTCTGGTCTATACCCGTAAACTGGAAGTCACTTAACACAGTAGCGGCCAATTAGATGTATAGGCTAGAGTATTTGGATAAGGAAAAAAAAAGCAGCTGAACCGGACCCAAACCTGTCCAAATTATATCA
>BSAI01000073.1:2018891-2041279 GCA_036245035.1 Adrianichthys oophorus
TGCTTCATAGGTTAATTGGTTACTCTAAATTGCTTCATAGGTTAATTGGTTACTCTAAATTGCTTCATAGGTTAATTGGTTACTCTAAATTGTCCCTAGGTGTGAATGTGCGTGTGCATGGGTGTGTGATTGTGGCCCCTGCGACAGACTGGCGACCAGTCCAGGGGTGTACCCTGCCTTCGCCCAAGCCGGGTTAGGCTCCGGCAACCCCGTGACCCCGAAAGGGATAAAGCGGATTGGAAAATGAATGAATGAATCACACAGGTTACATCCACCATAATGATGTGCACAGATAAGAAGATAATAAGGGAAATGAGTGGGAGACTTTAGATAATAGCTTAGCCAGTATGCTTCACACACTGTTACACTGTTGATGAATGGCACAGGTCCCTTTGCTTTTCTGCAGATCTTTTACCTTCATGCCTCTGCAGCTCTCACCTGTGGCCGGAAAATCCCCATTTGTTCATCAAAAGGAGATGTTTGAACGCTGACACAGCCATGCAGAAGCCGACAGTTGCAGATGAATATGCACTTCTCAACACAGATGTATGCAAATACATATGGACCTCTAACAACTCACCTGTTGGAGTAGGCAGATGGTTCTGCCCTGGAGAGCCGGTGATAACAGAACAATGGCCAATTAAGGAAAAGCAGAAGAGCTTTGGGGCCAAAGCGGTTTACGGCAAGATTCAGTCAATTAGTCACACTTCCCATTAGGAGAAGGATCACAGACATGTTTTTGAATGCTCTCTGTTATCTGCATCAATTGGCTTACACTGCTGCAATACATGATAAGTAAAAGGAAGTCCTTTGAGTTTTGAGGTGGGAAATTGAGACACAAACATTTTTTTCTTAAATATTTAAGATAATAAAGAGATAGTAACCATTAGTTGTTGATTAGTTGCCGAATCTACAAAAATCTCTGATTGCGAGCAAATCTTTTTATTTCATTCTAATGAACCTGGACATATTTTTCTATGAAGGTTTGAACTTTGAGAGTTTAAACAAGAGAAAAAAAGTGTGAAAATTTTCATATCTGTCTGAGAAAAATGTAGGAAGTGTATAGTGAGTTTGACAAACATTTTTTATCCTACTTTACAGATTTCACCTATCTTACTTATGGGATGTATTTCCCACCGAGGGAACACTGAAATCTAATTTTTGACTAAACAGATAATCAGTTATTATGGATTTTTTTCATTCATTCATTCATTCATTTTCCAATCCGCTTTATCCCTTTCGGGGTCACGGGGTTGCCGGAGCCTCACCCGGCTACTCATGGGCAAAGGCAGGGTACACCACTGGACTGGTCGCCAGTCTGTTGCAGGGCTACTGTCACAAACCCATGCACACTCACATGCACACCTAGGGACAATTTAGAGTAACCAATTAACCTATGAAGCATGTTTTTGGACGGTGGGAGGAAGCCGGAGTACCCGGAGAAAACCCACGCATGCACGGGGAGAACATGCAAACTCCACACAGAAAGGTCCCCCAGCCAGGACTTGAACCGGGAACCTTCTTGCTGTGAGGCAGGAGCGCTAACCACTGCGCCACCGTGCAGCGCAGATTTTTCTTCTGTTATCTAAATAATTACAAGAAATAACAAACAACTAAACAACCTTTTGATAAAAATGTGCATTTTTGTCTTCAAGGTGATTGCAGCAAACATCTCCAGGACTAAAGTGGACTGAAAGTGGCTAAAACTCCAAACCTAAAGGTTTTCAACATTCACGCTGTCAAAATCCTTCCCTTCTGATCCACAGGTTCTTACAGGACAGCTGGGCTTGGACTGAAACAAGAAGTAAAGCAAAAGTTGATTCTTTTTTGTCACATAACCTCGCAACAGCAACCATGGCAACCTACTGCAACCAATGTCTCTGCATACAAAGGAGTATCTGCATGTGTGAGCATGCATGACAAGAGAGGGTGCCAGTGTGCTGGTGGGTGGCAACACAAACCCTGTTGTGTGCAGGAGTGTTTGTGTGCACGTCTACATATGCATGTTTTTAAAGAGAGTCGAGAGAGAATTCAAGAAGAAAAGGCAATAATTCTATTTCCATTTACTCTGATAACAAAGAGTTATAGCCAGAAGAAAGCAGCGGATCAACGTATGACAGTTTCTTTATGTTCTTTTGTGTGCTTCACAGATAAACAGCTCATTTTCTGTCCGTGCGTTTCTTCTCAAACAACATGACAGGTTATTGTTGGCGTGCTTAGCTTCATCTGAGATTTGAAACAGAAGCATGACAGAGGCCAACAGCTTCTTGTTCGGTTAAAATCAGTCAAGAACGGCTGAAAATGTTTCTGACAGGAATCAAGTAATTACAAGCACAATAAGACCCCAAAATATGAAATCCTGTCCACCACCTGGTTTTGTGGAGCAGAAAGTTTTCCAAAAAGCTCCAGAAAAATGATGTTATTTCACAGCTAATGGGGTTCGGAAGAGTTCCAAGTAGCTAATTTATGGAGTCAGAAAGTGACCCTTTATTGTTATGGGGCAAACTAGCAATGAATAATAAAGACACATCTGTGACTATGAACTCACACATCTTGATGATGAGATGTGTGAACGTGGGCATCACCTGTAAGTGTTTGCATACTTGTGTGCGGGTGTGTGCGATTTGCCCGAGCGGGGAGGAGGCAGCATTTGTTAAGCAGCGGGGGGAGATTGTTTGGATCGTCTTTGCCTGGCGGCGTGCCTAACATCTGCCGGCCTGTGTTGTAGCTCCACTGTGATATCAGGGTGGCACAGCCCATGATGGATTACAGTCATTGCACAGGTACCCATGCACAACTAATGTGCATATAAGCAGGTGTTAACAGCTACAGAGCTGTGTATGTTTACACGCTGTGCGTGTGCAATGGAGGGAATTCAGTGTTTGCATTGAGGTGGAAAAACGTTGAAGTTATTATGGTATGCATGCAAATAAAAATGAATGAATTCAACATTGCACAATAATATATATTTTTTTCATTTTTATTCATGTGCTTCTTTGCCACACTGTTCATTGCAAAAGTAGTTTTACTATTTCTAGTGAAGATGGAAGAAAAAAAAGGGGAGGAATCTAAATCCTTTCTTTATGAAACTCACATCCAAAACAAAACAAAAAGAGACCAAAAATAGTAAAAGATGTGTTAAAACTAGTGCTGTCGATCGAATTAATCAGATGAATCACACTTTTGGTCACATAGTCCAAATGTTTTTCATCACTGTGCGGGCTTCTTTAAAACAAACTTCTGCTTCATCTTCTGGACAAAAACAAGCAGTAAAAGGTAAATTGATGCCTTATTGAATCTATCTATCATGACAATCAGCATATTTTTGTTTTCAGCTTTGTTGTGTTACCATGACAACGGGCCGCACCACTAATGAAATATTCTGCTTTTTGTGAGAAAGCGATCTAAACAAAAAAAATGAAGAAGAATAAAGTACTAAATATCAATGGAATATTTATTTCTTTTGTAAGTGACCATGTTATAAGCAGGATAGTGCCAGACGAAGTGTGTATTTTCAGAAATTGACGCATGCCGTGGAAGCCTGAACCATCCGATGCAAAGCAGAAAACGGTTGCTTCTGAAGAGTAATTAATAGTTAATAAATAATAACTCTTTTTTTTTTTATTAATTGTGTACAGTGATGCGTTAACATTGACAGCGCTACTTAAAACACAATGTATCAACAATCAAAGAGTAGTAAAAGTCAACTTGTTGAACTGGATAGAAAGACCCAGGAGAAAATAAATCAGTTTAGAAACAAACTGTGGGATGTATAAAAGCCTGTTGGTGCGGACCGGGTCTGCTTAATTTGATACGGATCAAGTCCTGAACATTTGGTCTGCATTCAGACTGCAGTCATACGGACGTTTTTGCTCCAAACCAAAGCTTGTAAACGAAACCACATGACTAAAGATCTCTTCAGTCATTGGCCTAACGGCGGGGCAAAGCAATGAGAAAAAGAATATTTGGAAGTCCTGCACTTTGTAATCCTTGTCGGGATATTTCACGTATTCAAACTTTGTATTTTGCCGCACAGTTTTGAACGTCTGTATCAACGTCAGGTACAACACTTTTTACTGCTGCTTTGGTACGGTGGAGGCATGCTGCAAGCCGGTTACTGAGGAGACGACGGCCATGAAGGGACGCTGATAACATCACTCGCTCTCGCATAGGACAGATGGTTTTTCATCCACTTAAGCTTTTTGTGGGACTGGGCTTTTACTTTAGGAGGATCAGAAGACAAACTAACAAGATTTCTGTTTTTTAGCAAAGTAATATGAAAAACAACGTCTGTGTTCATCAGTAGAGGGTTCTGGCACTTTGAGAAAAAAAAACTTCATAAAGTACACACGCCTCCCCCTTTTCTAATCACAACAATGCAGCAATTTTCAAGAGTAAAAGAAGGTGATTTTAAATAAATAAAAGGTTTTATTTACAAGTAAAAAGTAAGAAATACCTTATCCATTAGAAAATAAAAGGAATACTGTGGGTGCACGGAGAATGCCAACACAATAAAAACAGCCGTCCTGAAGACTCTCCCGGGGCCGCTTCTTCTCCAGGCAGCGGCATCAGTGAAATCCTGGAGTCCATAGATAAAAAGCTCTCCAGCCTTGATTGCCGCCTGAACCTGCTGGAGATTCTCCATAAAGAGTTCCAAGGCCTGCGAGAGTCCCTGGAGTTCAGCCAGCAGCAGGTGCAGGAGCTCGCAGCGGAGAACCAGGCCCTCAGAGAGACCGTCCAGACTCTGAGCAGCGACACCGCTCGTCTCTCTGAGGAGAACCGCTCCATCAAGGAAACCCTCCTGGATCTTCAGGCGAGGAGCATGAGGGACAACCTGGTCATCTCTGGGATTCCAGAGGAGGCGGGAGAAGACCCGGAGGCCACGGTGAAGTCCTTCATGGAGGTCCAACTGAAGCTCCCCAAGGAGGAGGTCCAGAAGATCTCCTTCCATAGAGTGCACCGACTCGGAGGAAGGAGGTCTGATAACCAGCGTCCGAGACCCATAGTGGCTAAATTCGAGCATTACAAACAGAAGGAGCTGGAGAGGAGCCGCGGCCGGGAGCTGAAGGGAACACACTTCAGTGTCAACGACCAGTTCCCGGCGGAGATCCTCCGGCGCAGGAAGATCCTTTTCCCGCTGAGGAGGAAGCACCTCACCGCCGGGTCTCGAGCGGTTGTCTCAGTGGACAAACTCTTCATTGATGGACGGCTCTTCCGGGACCCCGAGATCACCCCGTGGCTGCGCTGAAGACCCTCAGATGCTGCGATCAGAACCTCCATAATGAAACCGACTAAAATCATTTAAATTAATGGAAAATCAGTCCATCAATCATCCACACCTCCATCTCGTCAAATCAGTTATTTCTCTCCTCTCTCATGTTTATGTTGTTTTGTTGTGTTTGTTTTTTCTTGTTTTTCTTTTCTTTTTTCCTCTTTTTATTCCCCCCCTCTTCCCCCCTCCTCCTCCTCATTTAAATCAACTAGAGGCAACACATCCCTGGTAAGTACCCATATACTCATGCACGAGACATGCGCGCGCACGTACACACGATCCCGCACGCACTCGCCGACATACCACAAACACTTCACATACTCATATAGGACACATACAACAAGCCACTCACACAGCCAGGAAACATTCACGCGCACAAGCACACAGCGCTCCTCTGCGCATTGGTCAGCGGGCACGCGCACAGGACTCACAGACGCACGCGCATTACTTAGCATAACACTCTCTCAGTCAGTGTAGTCATGTCCAGTCTGAACATCTTTAGCTGGAATGTGCGTGGACTTGGCTCTGGGCCAAAGAGGCTGAAAGTTTTCAATCATCTGAATGATCTAAAAGCAGATCTAGTTTTACTGCAGGAGACCCACTTATCCAGATCAGCTGATCATCTCCTGTGCTGCTCACAATTCCCATTCATCTACTCAGCTAGTTACAACTCCAAACAAAGAGGAGTTGCTATTTTGATGAATAAAAAATATTACATTTACTTATAAGAACACAGTTGTTGATCCAGAAGGCAGATTTGTAATTATTAACATATCAGTTCAGAATAAAGATTTCTGTATAGCCAGTATCTATGGTCCCAATGCTGATGAATCCTCCTTCTTTCACAGATTCTTCACCTCACTTTCGGTTCATGCTGACTCCACAATAATTATAGGAGGAGACCTCAACTTGGTCCTTGATCCTGAATTTGACAGACTCAGCACAGCAGGACACCAGCACACATGGCGGTCTGCAAGTATTTTGAAGCAGTACATGGATGAGTTGGGTCTCTGCGACGCTTGGCGCTCATGTCATCCAAACACTAAAGGGTTCACTTTCTTTTCTCCAGTTCACCACTCACAGTCTCGCTTAGACTACTTATTAGTCAGTAATTCTCTTTTAAAAGATATCAAGGATTCCAACATTCATCCAATTATCATTAGTGATCATGCACCAGTTTCTGTAAATATTTCTAGAGATCTACCCACACCTTCAGGCTTAACCTGGAGGTTTAACACTTCGCTGTTAAAAGATCGAGTTTATTCAATTCTTTAAAAAAGAGTGGGCAACCTTCCTAGAATTTAATGATACTCCGGATATTTCACCATGTGTTCTTTGGGAAACAGCAAAAGCAGTGATGAGAGGAAAAATTATTTCTTATTCAACAAATAAAAAACACAAAGAGAAAGCAGATTTATTAGAAATAGAAAATAAAATCAAAGATCTAGAGGCTGCTTATGCTGCTTCTGCACAAGAACACATTCTGGGAGATCTGAAAAATTTAAAGCTTCAGTTAAATGACATCATCAATAAGCAAACACAATTCCAAATACAAAAACTTCGACTCGAAAATTTTGATAACTCAAACAAATCGGGTAAATTTTTAGCTAATCAGCTTAAAATTAATAAAGAAAAATCAACAATTACATCTATCATAGACCAGACAGGAACTGTCACTCACGACCCGGTTAAAATTAATAAAACGTTTAAAGATTTTAATAAAAACCTATACACATCACAGGTCAATCCATCAGAGCAAAGTATTAACTCATTTCTTAATAATGTAACTCATTAATTTAATTAATAATAATAATTTAATTAATAATTTGGTTAATAATTTAACCCAGATTAAATGAGGATCAAAGCTCAAATTTAGACTCTCCGCTCTCATTGGCTGAACTTCATGAAGCTCTGATTGCTGATGCCCAACAACAAAGCTCCAGGGCCTGATGGCTTTCCTGCTGAGTTTTATAAAGAATTCTGGGAACAGCTGGCACAAACTTTTTATAAAATGGTTACATTTATCAAGGAAAGCCAATCAATGCCACCTCACATGAATTCAGCTAACATAATCCTCCTTCTCAAACCAGAAAAAGATCCCACAATTCCTTCAAGCTATCGCCCCATTTCTCTAATCAATGCAGACGTAAAAATTATTTGCAAAGCACTCGCGCAGAGAATAGAAGAAGTCACTCCTCGTATAATTCATCATGATCAAACTGGATTCATTAAAGGTAGACACTCAAGTGATAACGTCCGCAGACTTGTTAACATAATAGATTTTGCTACTATTAAAAACCAGGAAACAACCATACTCTCATTGGATGCTGAAAAAGCATTTGACAGAGTAAACTGGAAGTTCCTCATTGCTGCCCTCCATAAGTTTGGGTTTGGGGAATCCTTCATTGATTGGATTAAAATATTATATCACAACCCAAATGCATCAGTCAGAACCAACAAACAGACTTCTGACAGGTTTTTTCTTGGGAGAGGGACCAGACAGGGTTGTCCACTGTCTCCCTCTCTTTTTGCTATATTTATTGAACCTTTGGCTGCAACGATAAGACAGCGTGAGAGCATTAAAGGAATTACAACAAAATACAGTAATCATAAAATTAGTCTTTATGCTGATGACATATTACTTTTTCTAAACAATTCACATTCCATTAGTGAAACAACAACAATTATTAATGAATTTTCCTCTATCTCAGACTACTCAATTAACTGGAACAAATTAGTTTTATTCTTACTGAATGGTAATGCCGAGCAAACGACCTCAATCCCAGTCAAATCAGGCAATATCAAATATCTAGGTATTTATTTCTCCCCGAAACTATCAGAACTGGTGCAACTAAACTACACCCCATTACTGAAAAGTATACTGGACGATCTAACCCGCTGGGTCAACCTGCCCCTGTCACTTATGGGTAAGATAGCCACAGTAAAAATGAAAATTTTACCCAAAGTTAATTATCTTTTCTCAATGATCCCCACACAACCACCACTAAACATTAGACTCAGCCATATCCAGCTTCTTATGGAACAATTAACCTGCAAGAATTAGTCTAAAAACTTTAAAATCTATTGGTCGGGGATCTGGTCTGGCGCCTGGGTGGGGCAAGCGCGGGGGCCGCGTGGTCTCCCGGGCCTGGGCGGGGGTGGGGTGGGGGGGTGGGGGGGTGGTGCATTACATGGGGTTCTGGCTTGGCTCGGGGGGTGGTCTTTTTGCGTGCGCTGGGGGGGCTTGCGCGGGGCCCTGGTCCTGGGGGGTCTGCCTGCGCTGGATGGGCGGCCCATCTGCACCCGGGGGCTGGGATCACTCCTTCTCCGGCCCTGGGACGGGACAACCTTCTTGGGGCCTGCATTTGCTCCAGGAAAAGCCTACCATGGCGGGGTCTGGGGGGAGCGGGCCAGGGGGAGGGATTTCCGTGGGTAAGAGGGGGGGTCCACCACCAGTATGGGACCCTTGAGGCTTCTTCGGGCCCGCTGGTACCTGACCAGGCAGCCACAGGCGGTGCTTGGGGGGGAGAGCTGGGGCTTGCGCCTAGGGGCTGGCCCCCTCTTGGCTCCTCTCTCTTTGTGTGGGGTGGGGGGTGTGGGGCCTGGGGGTCGGCTTTCGGGTGGTGGGGCCTCTGCCCTGGGGAGACTTGGGCCCAATGCTGGGGGGGGCGGGGGGACAGTTGTTTCACCATCGGGGGTCAGTCTGGTAACTGTCCCCGACCTCCCCTCCTTCCTCATACGAACACTTATTAGGTTGGAGGGGGGGCGTGCTTGCGGAATACCTCGAGGGGCCGAGCCACTTGGCAGTGGTCCCCCCTCCCATGGTCTCCGCACAGTTTCGCCCCCTTCTCTTGGTTTTAAATGCACCTTAGACACGTAGGACCCTTGGTGGGGGGGTGCTGGGACATCACTGCCAGCAAGCAGGAGATGTCCTCATAGTGCTCTACCCTCCAATTTTAACTGTACCGTAGACATTTAGGGCTCCTTGGTGAGAGGGCGATTGGACATCCCTGTAAGCAATCAAGAGATGTCCTCAGTGCCGTGCTCGCCAATTTTAACTGCACCCTTTATTACACACACCCTTCAACCACAAGAAACACACCTCAACACACACACAAATACATTACACAAGGAAGGTGGGACTACTGATCTTCTGTCCCTTACCCCATCCCCGGTGGGGGGAACAGGACCTTCAGCAGCGGCGGCCTTGTCTCTTGGGTGTCGGCCTCCTGGGGCCGGCGGCCCCCTCCCCACACAGGGAGAGGGATCCCTCAGTCCTCTGGCAAGTCCATGAGCGGGGGATCATATTCCACCTGAGCCTGGAGGCTGTCTGTGTCCTTGTGGTGCGGGTTCTGGTCCTTACCCTCGGGTGCCGGGCCCCTTCTAAGTCACAACATAGGATAGCCTGGTCAGGCTATGTACTCCTTCGGGGACCCCCACTGCTCTTGGTCATCCCTTTTCTAGATGGGGGTAGCTGACCCCCATCGTGCTCTCTTCTGGATCTCCGCAGCTGCCTGGAGCTTTGGTGCGGGTCTCCCTTGGGGGGCCCTGGCTCGTACCCGGGGCTGGGGTGGGGGGATGCTCAGAACTCCTGGGTGGTGGTGAGCGGCTTGTCTAGGGTGGTGGGGCTCTCGGGGGTGGGTCCCCGTGCTGGGCCGCCTGGCGCCATGGGAGGGCTGCTCTCCTGGCTGGGCTGGGCCTTGCGCTCTGCGCTTCCGTACCTCACTGCGCTCGGGTGTTGGGGGCCCATGTGGTGGTCCTGCGGGCCCTGGTCTGGGTGCTTGGCCGGGCTGCCTGGCGGGCGGATCTCCTGCGTTGACCCCACAGTATGGGTGCGGGGGCGGGCCCTGGTCGGCGCTGTGGCCTCGGTGGGGGTCTTGGTGCGGGGATGTCTGGGAGCTCTCCCTCCTTTTTTTTTCTTTTCTTTTCATTCCTTCATCCACTTCAGCTTAACATAACATTCACCTGAGCACAGGCGTCAGCTCACCTTTGCACCTTCAAATGGTGTGCGTGTCAGAAGGTAGTGCTTTGCATGTGTTGGTTGGTATGCACAAGTGTGTGTGTGAACTGGATGTGGACAAGTTTGCGAACACTCTTGGAGCCAGCAGGTATGTTTGTGGCAGCTGAGTGTGTGGACAGGCCCCGCCCATTTTAGACCAACATTCACTATTTTAATGGGTATAGCCTCCAACATTTTGTTGCCTGTAGATTCGCAACTCTACTTTCCCTTTCCATTAGTCATCCTCTAAAATCTATAATCCAGCATCCCCCCCCCCTTCTTTTTCCGTCCGGTCCAACAAAAAGAACACACACAAAAAAAATTAATATTAATAAAGTTTCGTTTAAATTACAAAAGGCGCTTATACCAACATACAATTTGTGTTCCCAATGATTTATAACCCCCGATTGTAAGAGTGAAATCTGTCTAATGCAAGAGGCTTTCAGCTCATATCTGTCTGCTCAGCTGTTAGACAGGACAAGTAAAAAAAAAAAAAAGAAATTGCAGTGATTAAATGAATAAAGAGACAGGAAGACAAAAATGAAAAGCTGCAAAGGTAATTCTTTCCAAAAGAGGGAGCACTTTGCCACCAGCACTGAGACTGAATTTACCTCCAGGTCAAAAGGAAAAACTGCTGAACTGGAGCTACATCATCCTGAAAACTACAACTTCTGCACCCGCTTTCAAACCCAAATTCTTCATCTGACATTGTCTGTCACTCAAAAATGATCTCAGGGTTTTAAAATTTGCAACAGGCTTCAAAAATGACAACATCTGATTTTTCAGTAACATAGACCGCAATTTTTTGTGGGTATCCGCCATTCCATCAAGACACGGCAAAGACAGTCATCTTCTTATGAGCAACACAAGACGTGTGTGGTAAATCACCGTGAAGTGTCGCGCTTGAAGGATTTTTGTCAAGCGCTTATCTTACCTTAGAAGACAACTCGGATTAAGACAGAGATTTCAGACGGCTCTGAAAAACATCCCCAGGTGATGTGGAGCAGCAGTGCTGCGTAAGCAAGGGTTTGAAACAAAAAGTGCAAAAATATTACAGGGGCCTCCAAATCTATGGAGAGTTGAGACATCAACTGATGTGACAGTGTCACTTCATCACTCCCAAACTGAGAAAGTAACAAAAAACAACAACAGCAGCATTTTGATCAGGAGATCAAACATTTCAGTCTCATCTGAAGTGATTATCCAGACAGGCGGCAGCTATTTTAGGGTCGTGTTTTAATTAGGCAGTGAGAAGATCTGATACATCAGGACTCTGAGCTCTATCATTTTGCAAACTGAACATCTGCAAATGTTCACTCCATAAACTCCTCTTTCACTGCTGTGCTATTGATCAGCTCTTTAATTGTCCTGATATGATATTTTTAACGTTGCGAGTCTGTGTGCTGATGAGCCTCAACCATAAATGACTCTGAACTGGTTTACAGAGAAAAGCTTTAATGGAGGATAAGACGTTGAGTCCAGCTTTTAGTCCTCGTCAGTCTCCATCCACTAGACCTGGATGCAGAGTAAGTGATGATCTGGTCCAGCAGTCAGTTCAACCGCAGATTCTCTTTTTTTTAGGCGGTGTGAGCGCTCTGTCTTTTGATTTTATTTTCCACAAATACAAAATAAAAAAAAAATAATAATTTGAGACAATTACCTTCAATACAGTCCAGAGAGAGGTGGAGATGTATTTGCACAAAGATTATTAAGAGCAGTATACTTAAATAAAAGTTTTTTAGCGAATTTTACGATAAAACGTCGTCTTCAAACAAGAAGGACGTCACTACGTATTTATAGACATCATACACAGTCAAATTTGACTTGTTCTATGAGCAGATTTCTTCACAGACAACAAGAGAAAAAAATCTTGTATTCTTTCATTTTGAGAAGGATATTTTTATCAGCGTGGTCACAAACTGAAAGCATTTTATGAAGCATGGTTGGAAAAGTATTCGCCTAAAATGATATTCCAATAAGAGAAATGAGAAATCAAGCTATAATAAAGACATCAAAGACATGTAACACAATGGCCAGCCCTCATCATTACACCATGGATTTTTTTCTTTTGACCCCCCCCCCATGCATCTGTTTGGGGTAATCCCAGGGGCCATGAGGGGGCAGAAGGGTCCATGAATAAGTCATTAACACTGGCCCTAAGACTCTGTGATCATTGGCAACCTGTTCAAAAACATGCTTCCTCGCCACCTCTTGTTCCCTCTGCACCCTCAGCTCTGCTTCCCAAAACAATGAAAACATCAATAAATAAAGCATCAGAGACGGCAGCCGCTCCTGCCTGGTGTCTGGTAAAACCAAGACAGTGGAGATCCCCACATAGAAAACATCCAGGACTTATGCCATCGTCACTTTGACTGCACATCAAACCTCACTTACTCCAAAAATATGCAATTTCACCAAGTATTTTGGTTAGTTTTATTTTACAGATCTTATACTTTGTTTAAGACAAAAACTAACTTTTGAGAAGGATTAAACAACAGACAAGAAAAATCTTGAAAATGTTGTTGAATCATTTGATCTTAAAAAATATCCTATTTAAGTAATTATGAAGCACATTTTTTATTTTATTTATTATAATTTTTTTAAGCCAAAGTGGTACTATTTCAAGTAACATACTTGCTCAATTTAAGGAAACTACAACATTTTATTTAAACTCATAATTCACATAAACTTTTTTAAGACAAATACCTTAAATCAATTCAGGAAATTATTGGCAAAACCCAGCCCTATAATTAACAGTGTAATACACCTAAAAGCAAAAAATAAAAGTTGATTTTGTGTGATATAGGCCCTTTAAGACACAATATTTAACCAGAGCAATGGAGCTAAAGTGTTTATAGCTAATTTCAAGATGTATTCTTGTCATAAAAGGGCAGCACATCCACACCTATTTTAACACATCTTTCCAAAACAAATTCTTCCAGATCATTCTCAGTTTCTGTTATTTTTGACTAGGAAAAACGTCTTGTATTCTACAAATGTTGGAATGTTTTGAGAAAACAAGATTTTCAAGCTGACCCATCAATTTAGAAAAAGTGAAAACACATGACACACGTTTTTTTCCCTCATTTATAACATCTATTTAATTGAAGATTGCTCTGTTAATATTAAAACATGGAAGGACCACACACAGGAAGGTGCTGGTTTTGTGGAGCAGCTCCTTTTCATGTCATGTACAAACCACCAGGCAACTCTGTGCAGCCGTCAGAGTAAGACTGATGCTCAAATTAAAGTGAAGCTTTGGTGCAATTTCAACCAATAAGATCTACCTCACTTCTGCGTAAGCCGGGTTCTCACGTCACTCACTCTGCACGCCACTCATTAATTAATTAATTAAGCCTTCATTCTAAACCAATAGCTAAATTCCTCGCATTTTCTTCTCAGCCAATCACTAAAGTTTGCTTTTAATTATTCATTATTTTTATTTATCATTGCTTAAATTTTTTATTATAATTTAAAATTTGCTGAATTGGCTTCAGTTTGCTAAAGCCAGAGGTAATGACTTTCTGTACAACTATATTTGTCACATTTGAACGCTCTGTGGCTCATTAGAGAAACGTGTAATCATCAGCAGGTTGTTTGGATTTAAATATTGATTTCCTATCATACTTTAAACATAACACATGCACTAAAGGAACATGATGCAACAGGTTTTTTTTTTAGATAACTAAGAAAAGGCCTTTATATTCCAGACGAAACAGAAAATTACAGCAATAGCTTTCAAGTTTCAAAAGAGAACATAAACAAAACAGAGCACTAGACTGATCAGTTCCCTTTAAAAACAAAGCATTCATCCTACAAATATTTTTACACATAAATTCTAAATTTTTTTTCAAGTTAGATATTTGTGTTTTCAAGCATGGATAATTCATTTTTCTACAGTAAAAGTGCCTGATTTAAAAGTAAAAGTAAAAGTGCCTCTGATGTGGAAAAACAACAGTGGGCTGAACTTTATCAAACTCAAATGTGAATGGATTTGACATTCATTCTTGTTGTTTGTTTGTACACATTTTTATTTACACTTGATTACCTTGAAGAAATACAAGAATCTGGAAAACTTCCCCTACACTCTTCAGTAGCAGGTGTTTACCTCTGAGTCACACTGTTTTGGCTAAAGATGTGGATCGATTTCAGG
Source organism: Adrianichthys oophorus (assembly GCA_036245035.1). Classification (NCBI taxonomy): domain Eukaryota; kingdom Metazoa; phylum Chordata; class Actinopteri; order Beloniformes; family Adrianichthyidae; genus Adrianichthys; species Adrianichthys oophorus. The sequence goes on from BSAI01000073.1 coordinate 2,033,316, forward strand.
TCAGTGAATCGGATCAAATCAGATCAAAATAAAACCAAAATCGAAAGTAAATTGAATTTAATCCTTGGTAAAATGAACCATTGTACCGATTTTTTTCTTTTCAAACAAATATATATGTTGACAAATATGTTTAAAAATAGTACTAGAGTAGCAGTATTACATAGATTACTATGTAATACTGCTGTCTCTGCAGCTGATTTGATGGCCAGTGTAACTTTGTGTTTTATGTCAGTCTATTAAAATGATTACATCTGTGCATTTGTTGAGTTCACATAAAGAGGAGAAGAAGAAAGAAAATAGTTTGCCAAAACAAAACATATATACTTTTTAAGGTCATATCAATGTTTTTTGCATGTTCTCTCACAAGTCCTGCCACGTTTAGAAACCATACACACTGCTAAAAGCATTAGGCCTGTAAAGACATAAAGCTTAATACTGTCATAAAGGTCAGAAAAACAAAATTCACAGTAAATCTGATTACATCTAATAAACTAGGTTAAATGAAAGTCAGCTTCATAAGAATTGATATTATAATCAATAAATTGAATTCAGAGGTTGAAACTGAATCAAACCTAAATGTCCCTTGTGTAAAAAAAAATCTATTTTTAGCATCCTAAAGAAGAGGAAGCTAAAAGTTAATCAAGAGATGCTACATGATCGCAAAAAAATGAAGATTAGTTCATGCTTTTTGTCTTATGTTCAACATCTGAAATTAGTTATAAATATAAATGTTAGTGTTCTAATGAATGGTAACGCTTTAGAATAAGTTTCCTTCATAAACTGCTTATAAATTACCAAGCATTAATAATGTGATATTAAAGGGTTTATATCATGGTATTCTACGCCTTTCAGTGTAAACTACATCCATATGTATTAATATTTGACCTTTGGCACAACAAAGAACAATTTTTTCAATGAAATATGTTTTAGCTCATTTCCTTCCTGGAAGTAAGACGCCTCGATCTCTGAAGCGCCGCCTTTCACTCATTTCGTGATGTCAACCTGCTGGCTGCGGCAGCATGTCTGGTTTCACCCACGAAAGACAAACGTTTGAATCTGAATTGCTTCCCTACATTTAGCCCTCCAAGCGGAGAGATAAGGAAAAATAATGTCTTTGAATCCAGACATAGGAAAAATAATGTCTTTGAATCCAGACATTGCTAACCCTCGATTACATCATCAATAGTCGCCGTCATCCACATTAGTGTGTAGCTGCTCAGAAATTACACAACATCAATTATATTACTTTAAACAGTCATGACAAAAAGTCATTACTTGCATTTTAGTGTAAACTTCTGTACTTCTGGTAGAGTGCACCCACGTGAAGAAATGTGTTTCTCCTTCGCAGATCACCCTATTGGCTTGGACACCGCTAAAGCTCCAAATGCCCCTACAATCAGAGCAATAGGGAGTCATAGGGGTAGAGAAGCAATTCAGCTTACATGTGAACTTTTGTAAAGATGCATGTAGTGCATATTCAATGAAAGAGGTTTGCTGATCACTGCTGGCTTTGCGGAGAAAGTGGTGCGTTAGCCTGGGGGTGGTGCTGGCAGCGCAGACTCTTCCTGGAAGGGGCTGTTCTCACTTTCAAACGGATCAATGTGAGAACCCCTCCCGAATGGGTGGGAGGGGCTGGTGCTCAGAGCGCAGGTTTTTTAGAGGAATACTCAGAAATGCGGAAATTGATCAAAATACCACTTTGGGGTTGTTTACAGTGAGAGGAATGAACATTAAAACACACTTAAAAGCTCAAACTGTCTTTCTTGCATGATATAGGCCCTTTAAACTGCTTATAAATACATTAACTAGCATTTGTAAATGTTTTACAAATGATTTACAAGTTTAGACAAGCTGCTTATAAAGACAGTAACATTCATGTAAAGCTGAAGATCCTATCAATGGTAGAAGCTCTAGGTTTAATTATGAACTTTAGTCTGGAGAAATGACTTGATGTGGGTGAGTTCCTCTCACATGAATACCTGCATGGTTTTGAAGGACTTACATGAAGCAGATGGCCAGTCAGAGATCCCACTGTAAGACACCTCCATAGATTTATTTGCACAGCATAATGAACCCAGCCCTATCAAGTAATCAACAATACAGCAAGGTGCAGTTGGGTCTCCAGCTGGGCCCAGCGGGGGGCTGGCAGCACAGACTCATCGGTTCCTGAAGGTGCATCTCCTTCCCCAAACACAGCTCAGCTTGCTTTAATGCTGCTGTCTTTGTGCATGTTCCTCTGTGCAGGAAATTGGACATATTATCAAAGCCTGCTTTGTTATGCATGTTAACAAGTGAATCAAAGTGTTCTCATAATCAAAGTCAGATCATGATTACATTACTGGCAAATACAGTAATATTTAGAACTTGATCCAAGTTGGAGGGCCTGAGCAGCAAAAGATGTTTTACTGCACAGCTTGAAGCAGAGATATTAATAGTTTGGCCTCATCACAGTCTTCCAAACATGTCACTCAATTCATTTTCTAAACTGGAACAAGTATCTGGTCACTTAGATCAGGGAAAGGCCACTCCAGGCCTCAAGGGCCGCTGTGTCTGCATGATTTTCAGATATCCAAGCCCTGCTCATGACTGATTACCTGCTTCAGGTGTGTCCAGCCAATAAGAACATGCCAGAGCGTGGAAAACATGACTTAGATGTTTCTGCTGCTGACTGAAAGCAGATGAACAAATGAGGACAACAACAGTAAGATCTATCTGCAGACTGCAAGCCCCTGACATAAAAGACACAAATGAAGTTTAGAAACAACTACGACAAATTTAAAAATACCCCACAAATTCTAAAAAGTAACTTTTTTGCGTGCTTGTATGTGGTCAAAAATGTAATCAACTGGTCAGAGTGGAGTATTATTGGAATGAGCTTAAAGCCCATTTTCTTATCTTCTGCTGCACAACAGTGTCTAGTTGCTGTTTAAAAGGCAATGCTCTAAAACCAAAGACTTGCCTTTACATGTATAGATCAGTCACAAATTCACGTCCAAAATCACATTAATAGAAACATGTTTGACTTGAATTTTCCATTTTATATCTCGTCCATGTTTGAAAAAGTACTCCAATAGAAGTCTAAAATATGCAAAGATTAGATATCCACAGGTGTAGGAGACCTCTTTATTCGGAGCACTATTGGTACACAACTCGACACACCAGGGCAAGATGAGCAGCGGGAAAGTCGTCTGCTGGAGATCTAAACAGCGAGAAGCAATAGACCTGTATGCAATGATGTCGATCAGATGCACGATGCAAATCTATAGCCGTAAGCTTTGAAATAGCCATGATTTAGATAACTAATAGATGGGTCTGTGCTGTAGTGGGCTGCTGTTGGTTTACAGATGTTACATTCATCAACATGTTTTCTACACTGAATACATCAGTTCCCTGATGTAATTCCTTAAAATGTTGCAAACAAAAACAATCTGCTTTGGGGAAATCTTCCTTCTTTCACTGCATGTTTCTGCTGGCTCAGCTCATTTTAACCCCAAATAAAACATGTTTTACTCAAGTTTGAGTCCAGTAGATTTGATAATTGCTGGAATCAGAGCAGGTCATCTGGAAGAAACTTTCTTCTGCACCTTCAACTCTTTAAGCAATGAAGGACTTTTGTTTTCTTTGCATGAAACTGAATCTCAAATAAACACGATTTCTACTTCCCAGAGTAGCTTAATGTTGCTTATCTCTGCACAGCAACCATTTTAAGGGAATTATTGGAGAAACGTGAATTGTGTAAATTTAAAGACCCCACAGGCTTAGTTTGCAATTCTGTAGTCCCAAGTGGCAGCACAAGATAACAGTTTGAATTTCTCAAAACTTAGAATGGCTTCATTACTCACAAATGATGTATTATGTTATTGGTAAACTTCCAGACTTAAATTCCATCTTCTTCTGCGTCTGATGAGGCCGGCTGAGCAGTAATCCTTCTGACAGTGTTCGCAAATCCCAATCTCCATCGGCACGGAGCTTAAAGACAAATAATGCATTCACTGTCATTTGGCTGTTAACAGTTTTGTTTTCTTTTAGTATTTTTTTAAAGCAGAGAGCGAGGATCCGCTGTTCACAGTGAAGTACAACACACTAAAGAAGCAGATATAAGATGCCATTTGTAGCCTAACAATGTTCAGACAAAAAGGTTGATAAATCATCACCATGTTGAGTTTTATTTATGTATTTTTGTACTGTTTAAAATGTAAATGAGATGTCTGGTGTTGTAATCTGCCTCTATGCCAGAGCTCCAAAACAAGAGATCAACAGATGTCAGTGAGACTTTTCTGGTTCAGTAATGGTCACATAAGAAAAAGAAATGCAATTTCAATTGAGTTTCAAAATGAATCTTTCAAAACAAAACAGCAGGACGCTGTTGAATCTCACAGGAACCACATTGTCATTTTTAAGAGCGACGCTGATTTTCTTTGGATATTAACCTTTTTTATGAAGCCTTTTATCTAAGCAATTTAATGTTTGATGATTTAACCAGTAATTGATTAATAACTATTCAAGAACATCAGCATAATAGGGGTGGGATGATATGAGTTTGCTTCCTCCTGCTTTTTCAACAATTAATATATCTTCTTAACCTCACATTTACGGTGTTTTCAGACTGTGCACATTTGGTTCTCTTACATTTGGATTTCAGCCGTGTTTGCTCAGGTCTGGTAAAGCTGAGAATACGAGCGAACCAAAAATTTAGGAGCCGCTGACTTGACCGCACAAATTCTAATGATGGCTGTCTTGACTGCAGTCAGTTTTCATGTTGTTATTTAGAAATATCGTTTTCATTAATGTCTTCTGAATTAACCTTGTATTTGTCCGCCATGTCTTACAGGCCGGTCCGTGAGAATAGTCTCCTTAGTAACTGCCTTGCAGCATGCTGCCGTACCAAAGCAGCAGTAAAAAGTGTTGGACCTGACATTGATGCAGACGTTCAAAATTAGTCAGCGAAACTTAAAGTTTGAATGACAAAGATTGCAAAGTTTAGGACTTCCATTATTCTTTCTCTCTTTGCTTTGTTCTGCTCTTGTAATTCCTGGCTAATGACTGAAGAGATCTTTAGCCACATGGTTTTGTTTACAAGCTTTGGTTTGAAGCAGAAATCTCCGGTAGACGCCAGTTTGAATACAGACCAAATGCAACTCAACCCGGACCATATAAAGCGTACTCGGTCCAGACCAACAGACTTTTCCAGTCTGAATAAACCTTTAATGAGTCATGTATTGTATCTTTAAGTACAGATAATGCTACATATGATTAAGAGTAATTTTTATGGCATAATTCACATGTTGATATATACTGCAGATATGAAGACTTTTCTGCAACTACTTTTATTTTTGTTTCAATTAAGTCATAATTAATCCTCCAAAGTTTGATGTATTTCATGTATAAATATGTATGTATTTCGTTTGTCTTCTTTGGTATTTGAAAACCATTTTAATTTCTGCATCGGGTTGACTTTAGCATAAATTATTTTATTTTTAATTCGGTTCTTGTTTTGATCCATCTTTGACTTGAATGCAGATGTGAGCCGCTCATGAAGAAAAAACAGAAAGCAGATGGGGATCATGTGCCTGGCTCTTGGGCACTTCAGCTGTTGTAATTCTGACTTTTCATCAGCCTGGCAAACATTGTATCACGAGCACCTTCTCCGGTCTTCATTTCAAATCAACTCCTTGATGTTCCAGTCAATGAGGAACATTTTGTTTTGAAGGCATTTAGCTCCTTCATGCTGTTTAACACGAGACTGGGTTGGTTGGTACTTTTCTGAAGATTCTAATTTAATGTAACTATAAAACTGGGGACTGTGAAAACTTAAAATAAAAACAAAAACTGTCCTGATTCCTTTTTTCATGTGATCTACATGAGTGCACTCCTACAGAATGTCTTAACACTTTTCAGTTCTGCATTTGAAACAGATAAAATCAATGACCTCAAACCATTCGGTAATTTACTTTGTCTTAACTATCATGGCTAATGTTTTTGCTCTTTTGAATTGAAACAAGCAGCTAACAATCAGCAGAAATAACATGCAAGCAGTTGAGAAGTGAACTGAATGTCTACATTTAACTCCTGTAACTAAGTGAATTCTGCAAAGTCACACTTTTTCTTCAATCAAAGTCACACTTCCCTCTTGCATGTAATGTTTATTCAATTAATTTTGAGAATTCTGAAATAAAGTTGCCTTTTTGTAAAAGTTAATCAGTGTGATCAAAGTTTTAGAGTGATGGATTTTAAACATATTTGTTGACTTTAACCTTCCAGGGGGATTTTTTTCAATCTCTTACAAGAAACAAGAACAAAACTTCCAGTCCACAGTACTCCTATTTAACACATAAAAAATGAAGAGCACTTTTCTGAGTGATCAACAAAGTAATGATAACAAATTACCTAATAATACCATAATCCATCTGTTGACAAACCTTTATACCACAGCATACTGTGCGACACAATCAGCCCTCCACGTACCCCATTATTTATGATAACAAACACCTTTATCCCTTACATAAGAGACAATAGTTGTGGCATTAATGTTTTTTTTAGGTTAGTTCTGTTAAGAACTACAAAGTTACACATTGATGATGTCACAGTAGGGACAGCATGTGAAGCATACAGGGGCTGTGTCTGAATTCATGCCCTAACCCCTCACTACTAAAAAACTATATAGTGTGGCACTATATAGTGCACTATATAGTGAGTAGTGAATGAATTCGGACACAGCCAGGGACACCAGAGAGTGATGCAAGACGCTTCTGCAGTTGAGTTCAAAGAAAATGTTTCATATTTGAGAACATGACATCAGTTATAGAGTAAAAAGGACATTAACACGTTTTAAAAAAACATGCCACACTGGCTGTACTTAATTAATTGCAATAAATGCGCTAATTTGACCCCCCCATTGAATACATGAAGGTTTTTTGCTGTCACCTTTTTCCTGCTCAGAATCTAAGTTAAAAAGTTTTCTTGACTCAAGTTTCTCCATCAAAGCTTAACTGCTCCAACATAAGAAAGTCATCATCCATGAAAGTCACCTCATTCCTGCCGAAAACCGGAGCCGGCACTCCAGAGCCTGAGGTGAAAGCAGAAAGTGAACTGAATTCAAGTGCAAGGCACGCAAAGGATGATGGGATAAGTTTGAAGTTTGAGTGCAGAGTCAGAGTGACCTTAAGTGAGCAGAGAAAAGAGGTGTCGGTCCTGTTTGAAGACTCCTTTGCTGCAGAGATCAGAGTCTGACGGGACATGAGTGGGTTTAGAAAATCTGCAAACACTAAAGCGGATGCAAAGCAGTGATGATTACAAACTAGACTGCGAATAACACAAACAATAAAGCAGTGGTCAACAACCTTTCCCAGGCCACAGACCTTGTCAGAATACATTTTCACAGACTTGACGAGGCTGAAGAGGGCGTTTGATTTTCTTTTTTTTAAATTCGCTTCCAGTAAAGCGGCTGCACTGACCACCGAGCTGAAACCCTCCAGCTAGCAAAGTAAACAAAAAACAAACATATTTGTAAAGTTTTTTTTTTGGAAGAAAAGTTCCAGAGAGGAAACAGGAGAGCTTTCAACTTCAATATAAAAGAAAACTCCATTTTCTCTATTTGAACACATAAACATGTCCTGTCGTCCAGTTTTTTAATGATGCCTTCAGGTCGCCTTTTTATTGCTCCAGCAAGGAAAACTAACAGATACGCTACATCTTTTATCCCAAAGCTCTTAAATCAAAGTGGACAAACCCATGTGTAGAAAGTACCTGTTTCTGATTTCTACGTTTTTTTTTTATGTCATTTACCTTCTTTTAACATGTTTTTAACACAGCTGTTGTATTGTTTTTTTTTGTATTGTTGTTTGCTCTTGTCTTGCCTCTCAAGCTGGAGAACGCCTTTAACTGAATTGCCTTTGAGGGACAAATAAAGTGATTCTATTCTATTCTATTCTATTCTATTCTATTCTATTCTATTCTATTCTATT
>BSAI01000073.1:2041289-2163546 GCA_036245035.1 Adrianichthys oophorus
TTCTATTCTATTCTATTCTATTCTATTCTATTCTATTCTATTCTATTTCATGAGTCTTTACTCCAAATATGGATTTATTGTTTTTTCCATCTTTTTTTTGGACGAGGCTGAAGTTGGCGTCTTATTTTTTTAGCTTCCAATTAAAAACCAGCCTTTAGGTCGCCGCTCAGTGGCATTTTGGGATATGTGACCGTAGCCTAAGTATTTATTTGCATGGACTTCTTTGGCAGCATCAATAGGGTCAGTGCAGATTTAGGCAGGTTGTTTTGTTGCATAAATGCATTTTATTACCATTCTGCAAAAATAGCAAATCACAGCTTCACCAGAAAGTCTTCCTGAGCTGAAACTATAGCAAAAATTCTGTCAGAGAGGATCAGATAGCGTGTCAGATTCCCGGCCTGCTGGAACAAACTTTTTCCATAATATGTCTCCTGGCAGGGAATCCTGAATTATCAGCAGCTGGAGCAGAGATGAGAAGGCAGGTGTTTCCCTGGAGATTGTGTGGAAGAAACAAAGACAGGAGCATGAAAACGACATCTGTACGTGTCAGGAGGTCCCAGACACGACTCCATCCGATCACCAAAACAACCACTGGCTCATGTGAGTGAAGGAGGACACAGACGTCTGAAAAAAAACCCTGCATTAAGGGGACGAGGTCCTACCTGAATGGAAGGATGGTTTGGGGCCCTCACATCAGCTGCAGCTCTAATTTAGTGGGAAGATGAATAAAGTGTGTGTTCTGACGTGGTGCAGTTTAATGTGCTCTGAGACTGCTTTGAATCTATTTGCAGATTGGAGGGCTCTTCTGGGACGCAGATCAGTCTTAATGCACGGGGAACGGAGGTGCAGCTGTGCGGCAAAAAGGACAGAAGAGGAGGATGCAGGGAAGATAAAAGGAGGGAAAGCAGGTGGAGCGTACAGGGTGGAGGAGGAGAAATCTGCCAGGAGAGCTGGCTTGGCTTTACATTGGAGGCAACAGAAGGAAGAAAGAAAGTCTCCCCGGCATTCCACTCTTACCCATTTATCAGTCTTTCCCTCTCAACTGGTTTTCACGCTGCATCTGGACTCACTCCATCCTTCCTTTCCTTTGCAACTCTGTTGGACTCCCTAAAATAATTCCACTTGCTCTTCTTTCCTGCTCTGGCGTTAAATATTCTCTCATTACGTCTCGTTTTCATAGTCCTGTATCTCTCTCCAGCACCTTCTTTCAGCTTTGTCTGCATCTCAAAGCGTCTTCTCGTTGCTCCTTCTTTTCCCAGGCAAAGAGCTTGGCGTGAAATGTGTGCCAGCGCGGTCTAGATTGTGCCACCCTACCAAAAGAGTGGGTGTTAAACACAGACATCGCCGCAGCTTGCCAAAGAGATGGCACAGCGCTGAAACCAATGGCTGCAGAACAACGTGCATACATGTCTGCTGCCACCCACACAGGAAACCTGATGCCTGCGGTTCACTTTGAGCTGCAGGAGCAACTGTTTTAAAGGAGGTTCTGCTGCTTTGTCTTTTTTCTGCTGCCGTCAGTGAGAAAAAAACCTCCTCTGTTCAGTCTCTCATCACTGATGTTGTTTCTCAAATCAAATCTGTTTTTATTTGGTCAGTTCAACTGTGTGCAGATCGTTTAGTGAGTGTTTTGGAAGTTTAAACACTGTCAAACGCTGCACTGCATTTTGCATGAGAAGTCATGCGGCTTCGTTTCTATTTTAGATCAGGAATCAGTCAAGAATCTGTCACTTCTGCACTGATTTCATGTCTCTGCTTCTTCACTAGAAGTTTTGACTTAGCGCCTCCACAGGTAGACATTGGAACTGCAGATCTTCTTGGTGTTAGCGCCTCAGGCCGCTGAAATTAGTATGTAGTTAAAGGGAGACATAATTAAAATTTAATTGATGTTTATATAGACTGCTGTGATTGGATCAACATATAACTGGTGCTACTGGAAGTGAAAACACAAGTTTACACTTTAGGATATGTTTAAGGACTTTGTGTTCATTTTAATTATTTTTTTTAAAAATATAATTAACTAAACTTATATGAATTAATGTTCCTAATTGGAGGAAATAATTCAATCTCCCGCAGTGACTTCCAAACTGTGCCTGACTCCCCCAGCAAAACTTGCATACACAGCCATGTTTACCAGATGTATGTAATGCAGATGTATGCACTCTGGAAAATGTTGTATGTGGTCATGTAAATGTTGTAATCTTCACGAGGAGATTAGTTCTGCTGTGTGGTTAAAGGCGTGCCTCTGCAGTGTCTGCACTCCCAATAAAACTCCTGCGGGTGAAGCGGATGGTGTCTGATTAAAATAGACCAAATTAAACGATTAAAACTGGCCCAACACCATAAATCTGATCAGGTTCCATAAAAGCCTTCCTTACAGCTGCTACCAGCTGGCATCTGAGCCTTCATGCTATGCACACACTAATGTGTGTGTTACCGACTCACACAGCTGCAGAATGCATCAATCCTGAATGTGATCCTGGTCTTTAAAGGACTAAAAGTGTTATAGTCAAATATGTGATTATGGCTTTAGACAAACTCAAAAAAGCGGAGTTGTTTTTCTAGGACATAATTTCTGCAGAGCGGCAGGACTTCATTTGAAATTCGCCTCTTAGTTGTTGGTGGGACTGTTGGAGCAGAGTAATTCCACCTCCTTCCCACCCTTCCTTTGTTTACACGCTCTCCGGCTAGCTTACAGCCTCACAACCCTAACCTAACTTTAACGGAGCAACAAAAACGGCGAGCAATATTGGAGCTATCCAGCCGTACATCTGAGCCAGATGCAGTTCAGACGAGGAAAAGTAAGACGTTCATGGATCTATTGGTCTGCCAGTGAATGCATCAGAATGGAGTAGAGCAGGGTGTGACCCCCCCAGCGTATTGTCACTAACAAGCTCTGTTTCCAACAGCATTTATTCATCTGCTCCTGATGCACAACAATTTGGATGAAAAAATATTCAGACATGAAATTTGAAGCTTTATTGTTTTTATATGTCTTACATCATAAGAAAAATGCCACAAGAAAATATTAAAATACAATTTTTTTAAAGAATCGGTCGTTAAATATTTAGATTTGCTGTAATATGAACCCTTTTTTCTTAAAAAAAATCTTTCCTGCAAGATAATGGTGTTGCTTTTCCGTTAAAAGTCAAAAGCGTCTTCTTGGTGACACGTTTCCAGATTTAAAAAACTGAAATTGAATCACTTTATTTCACCTAAAACAAAACTAAACTAAATATAACTGATTTTCTAAATGGAGCATAGACTCTTCAGTGTCAGTTTGAAGCCTCACATGAATTTAAATCTGAAAACAATGAAATGTGATTCGCTTTCTGCTGTTACTAAGAAATGAAAGACACATGATGGCTTTGTGCATGCAATTCCATGGTGAGGACGAGCACTGATGTGTTGTGAAATCACGATCAGTTGAGCTTTATTTTTCCCTTCTCTCTGGGTAAAGCTGTGAATCCAGCCTCAGTACAGTTGTCACCTCCTCTGTAAAGAAGAAAGCTTGAGTCTTTTCAGAGCAGCATGTTCAAGGTCACAGCAGCTCGTTTAAAGTTGAATGGCGGCTTTCTGTGAACTATTCCTTGAAGACGTCTCCGCTCTGACTGTGGATGCAGGACTTGTGTGTATAGGGAGTTCTCCTCAAAGCTGGTTTTTGATTTCACATTGAGCCTCAGAGTGGAAGAAACCAGGAAGGTGTGCCCACAAATGGGAATACTGCAGAAAACACTTCAGGTGAAATACACACACTGTGTTAAATTATTAGCAAGCCAAAGCCTGAATTTTTTTAAATAGTCCAAACATAATCTCAGTATCTGCAATAAAAGGATTCTGTTCAAACTTTTTCTTCAAACCGTGGTTGACACATTCAAGAAGAGCGTGGAAAGATGCCATCTCTCCTAAATGGATCAAAAATCACCTCTGAGTCGATCCCTCTTTGGAAATACGGTTTGTTTTGTATAGCAGCTTCCATACATGGAGGTATTTTAAAGTACTTTATGGGATCCAAAAGCTTCCCAGCATGCAGGAATATGACATGAAAATAAAATGCTTAAAGTTTGGAGGAACTGCTGCAATTATTGAACCCTGTTTTAGATAAAGTTATAAAGTCAAGATCATCAGCAGTGATTCGATGGTTGATTAACAATAACTTTTTACTGAGACCAACATTGTAGGAACCACAGATGAACAAATAGCCTGACAGTGGGGTTCAATTCTTGTCTTATTTCATTTTAACCTTTATTCAACCATGTCAGTCAATTCTCGTTTACAATAAGACCCAGAGCTCAGTAGTTCATTTTTAGAATTGTGAAATTGTATCAGTTAATGGAACGGGGAATGCAGAGTTCTTTATTATTATAAAAAAAAGAAAAAGTTTTATTTTTCTTGGGTTCTGGTTTGTACCAACAATCTGCTGAATCTGTCATCATCTGTCATCTGTTTTACAGGTGGAAAAGGATCCCTGTAATTCACCTTAGTGTTTAGGGAGCCAAACATCCCAGAAGATCAGAAAAATCCCTCCCCAGAACTTCTTGTTGTTCGTTGGGAATTTCATCGGCCTCAACATGTGTTCACATTCAACATCTCAGGCCCATTTTTTTTTTAGCTGTGACAATTTTTTTGAAGTTTATTCTCACTCCTCACCCAGCTTTGTGAGGAGTTGAGAACCGGATTTGTGGGAATTCTCTGTTCATCTTCCTCTTTTCCATATGTATCCCCACTCAGGTGTGGAAGCTCCCTGTTGGATGGTAAAGCAGACTAACCTGGAGCATCTGAGGTTTGAGTCCACAATGTTCCTGCCAGTCCTTGTTCTTCCATTCTCCGGGGCTGTGATTTATTCTTAGGACTTGAACCAAGAAGTTTCCATGGTGATGAGGAGGAAGGCCCCTGTGTCTCCTCCGAGGAGCCCCATCGCTGTGCAGAAAGAAGAACGTTTTCTCAAGTTTGCTGCTTTGAGAGCGAGGCAGCTTAAAATCCTGTTAAAAACTTTGAATTTCTGTTCAAATAGTAAATGTTATCTCAACAGTTGGGAGAAAACAGGGGGAAAGTATTTTTAAAAAGCAAAAACAGAAGTAAAAGCAGTTAAAAAAGTTTCTACAATCTTCTGAAGCTAGATAAGAAACTAAAATACCACAACACAAAATTGATTTCAGTTCAGAAGTGGAAAAAAGTGCTTAAAACATGCAGTTATTAATTTACAAATGGGTTTTGATATTTTTTACCAAATAATCATGAAGCGAGCTTCAAATATAGACAACATGAGAGGTCATTTAAGGGAGCTACTGCTGGGATTTCAGGTTACATCTTCATACATTTGAGGAACCCTCAATCCTCAAAGACTCACTTCAAACAATTCCACAACATCCAGTGAAAAAGATGGCACCCCTTTACAGCTCCTGATCGCTCCCAGCGCCACTGCAAGCGCCCCGAGATCAGCAGCACGACCTCAAGGTGGCGAGCGGCCCGGGCCGGTGTGACGACCCTGCTCTGACAGAGTGTCAATACAAAGCAATTTACAAGAGCATGAAAAATCGACCCCCCGATAACAGGCAATTTCTCTGCTCCGCTGCCTCAGGAGGCACGAACCGCCTCATCAAAGAGAGGGAGGGAGGGAAGAAAAAGAGGAGGAAGAGGAGGAGAGGGGTGATCATGGTTCACTGGATGTGATTACAATTGCTCCAAAGAAACAACATGGAGGGAGGCAAAGTTGAGTCATAATGGGACAGGAAGGGAAATGGTTGTAATGGTGATGTGAGGAGCAGAGAAACGGAGGAAGAAGAAGTTTTTACCCTCGTAAAAGTGTTCCAGCATGGAGCCAAAAACAGGCTGAGTTGAAGCAAAACAGACTTTAGCAAAAAAGTGGTTTATTGAGAGATAGGAGGAGAATGGCTGAAACAGGAACAGTGAGTGTCTGTGTGAGAACGGCTTGGAGGCCACAGGTGAGGACACAGATAATGACCCCATTCCTCTTCTTTTTTGCCAGAACACTTTCCTTCACACCACTCTATTCATCAAACCCTCTGAATCTATCCATCCTTCGCTCTGTTCCTCATTCTGATTCTCTTCCTTCTGTGCAAAAGAGCCAGAGGTCACAGCTTCATCCAAACAGGAACACACACAAAGGAACAGACGCGATGGCATCTGTTGGTGAAATGTGTTTGTCCACCGCAGAGAAACATCTCAAGGAAATCTGGCAAGTTGACCTGAGAGGAAGAAAAGCAGAAAATGATCATCAACCTTGATCAAACTTGAGATAAGTAGGTGTAAAGAGGTTTATGGCAAACTTTCTCTGATGGTAACCCAGATTTTGATGAGAAAACATGCAGATTTTGGTTAAAAAAAACTTTTGTTAAGTAATTTATGGTTCCATTTCAAATTCTGCGAAAGAAAAACCAAGGTTTCCTCAAACATCTCTTCATTTACTCTTTTAAATGCCAATCTGAAGAAGTGAGTGTTTCCAGAGGAAAGTCAGATCCTAAACCCTCTGCCAGCTTTAAGGAACTTTGAGAAACAGGAATGAAAGGAATTTAGTTATAAAAAACAAAAAATGTTACTTTTACTCTCCAATGTTCTACGTCCACTTCATCAGTCTCAAATATTCCTATTCTGATTAAAGCAGAGACTCACGGTCGGCAGGTTTCCAGTCCAGCACAGTGGGACCAACAGTCACACACAAAAGCTCTGATGGCCGCTTGGGTTCACCAAACATCCATTTGAAAGGAAACAACACATCTAATAGGATCACTCCCAGAAAGTTCTGGTTACAGACTAGACTGCGGTGCTTCCAAACCAAAAGCAGCAACTCCAAAGTTATTCCAGTGGTTTTTAATTCCCAAAGAATTGCCCCTAGTTTATGGAGAAGATCCAAACTGATTCACCTGCAGATGTTCACTTTGGCAGGAATTTTATGGAGTAAACACCTTTCATACACAAAGATAATTTCCTTTCACAGCAGGTTTAAGGAGCAAACTTAACATCTCTACAATTTACAAGCAGAAAAAGTGAGAAAGCAGCATTTTTTACCTAATGCAACAGAAAAAACAACAGTTTAATCTTAAAAATACTGTAGATCCAGTTTCTACGGTGCCCCTGAAGTGCAAATCAACAAGTCTCACAATGCAAAACCATTAAAAAAACGATGACAATTCAAAAAGAAAAGCAAAAAACAATTTTGTGTTTTAAAAATTAGAACTAAATTCTAGAAACGTTGAACGGAGAAAAAGTAATGCTTTAGGTAACGAGGAATTTCTAGAAATCAAAACGAAATGTTAAAAAATGTTCCCTTCTACCACCACTTCCTAGTGGTCTTTGGAGGAACTGCAGCATTTGATCTTTTTGGGTTGATACCATTTTCGGAAATGGGAAGGTGGGGGGCTTGGTTTTGCCCGCTCCCCAAACAGTTGAGCAATTTGTCCAGAAAAATCAGCAAATGTTCTCTGATGGGAGTGAAAGCCAGCCATGCTTCACTCCAATGAAGGAAGTTGTCATTTCTCCTAACTTCAGAGGTGGGTGTTTCCATGACTCCATGAATTATGTACAAGCAGAATACAACCCCTTGTCATTACATGAGGCCATTTGTTCAATGATTTAAGATGTTGGTGCGTCCTGTATATCTAATGTCTGCGTGTAAGACTGCGTGTCCTCTTCCCCTCCTTCACTCCATCGCCTGGTGACGCTTTTCTAGCTCCCCCCTGTTTCTCATTCAATAGTAATTATCTTTTTCTGACTCTTTCCCTCCTCCCTGCGTACTCATCTTTTCGCCTGTCACTTTCCGTTTATGTCAATGAATGTTTCCTCACACTTTCTCCTTCTTTTCCCTCCTCCATTTGCATTCTGCCGCCCCCTCTCCCAGCTGTTTTTTCCTGCTTCCTTAGGATCAGCCACGTATGTTTCATCCTCCTGCAGGACTTCAGACTCTCCTGCTTTTTGGTCTCTTCTTGTCATCCTTCACCTCATCCTACACACTTCTCTTCCACTCCTCTGCAGCATCTCCTTTTTCTATATTCGTCCCAGCAGTGAGTGAGTGACCTGAATCTGTCTCCTCGCATTAAAGCCCCTCCCCTCCGCAGTTCAGAAGTACCTCTGAAAACCAACAGTGTGGATGCCACCCCACCTCACATTTAATTGAGCCTGGAACAATTAAAATGCTGGCCTTTGTGTGCTGGTTCTATGATGGCGTCTTTGTCACAGACGCCCATTTAAGTGTGTTCAAACGTACACTCACCGGCCACTGTATCAGGTCCACCTTGCTCGTATCGGTTCTTCCTTCAGAACCGCGCTAATCCTTGGTGGCAGAGATTCAACACCTGGTCCTGGAAACATTCCTCAGAGAGTTTGATCCATATTGACATGACAGCGTCACACAGTTGCTGCAGATTTGTCGACTCTAAAGGTGTTCTATTGGGTTGAGATCAGGTGACTGTGAAGGTCATTAGAGTCCAGTGAACGCTTTGTCATGATCAAGAAACCAGTCTGAGATGATTCCAGCTTTATGACATGGCGCCTTATCCTGCTGGAAATAACCATCAGAAGATGGTACATTGAGGTCATAAGGGATGGGCATGGTCAGCAGCAATACTCAGGTAGGCAGTGGTGTTGTAACCATGCTCATGCTCAGTCATGTGTGCCTAATAAAGGGGCTGGTGAGTGTTTGTGTTCACTGACTGTACAGCGTGCTTGCCAAACAGAAAGCCCTAAATGTGTTTCAGCTGGAAATGATGCACCTTTCCAAAAAGAATTGAGGATCATCTCACTTTGTGTCTTAAAATGCCTGTTTGTTGTGAGGCTGTTCAGGAGGCAGAATCGGGTGTGTAGTCTGTAATTGCCTGAGCTGTGCCACCCATCACAGAGCAGCTTTTTTTTTTGTCTCTATCTTCAGCTGCAAACTTCCTCCTCTTTTGCAGAAAGAAAATTCTGAAGAACTTTCTTCAAAACGAGTGTGACAAGTGTGTTTTTTTCCCCTCCCGCTCTTTTTTTCCTCACTGAAAAGAATAGATAACAAACTTTACTGAGAGAAATTGCGTGGGGGGGGGGGGGGGGGGGTGGGGCTCAATGGGGAAGAAGAAACATCCTAGCTGCCAAGAATAAAAACAGTAAAGACAGATTGCACTGAGTTGTCAAGAGTGACAGCACCAGGTCCCACCTTGGGAAAATTAGAACCGATGCGGTGACACATAAATAAAAGAGAGTCAGGAATGGAAAAACGGCATTCTCCACAGTTTTCCACTCGTTTTCACACAAACTCCCTTCATTTTTAGGCTTGCACACAAAAAAGGACAAAGGTATTGGGAATCAACCCGGAAGTATAAGTATTTACTCTTTAAAATGACCTTTTTGGATTTAAACAGTGGTCCCCAACTGTTTTAGGCCACGGACCAGGTCAATGTCCAATAATGTTTTCAAACTATCAACTTTGAATCGTATCAACAACAACAAATTATGATATGAGTCAAATCTATCGCCTGAAGAAGACTGCAGACGGCAAAGACGAATACAAACGCTTTCTCCGCCCTAACCGTTCCTTCCAGTCTTCTATGAACCTACAGCCAACAGGGCCCCAAAAATGTTTCAGTTCAAAATACCGAACCGGACTGGACCAGTCAGTGGAAACCAGGCTTTGGTACCTCTGAAAACTGTCCAACGTGAGACTGTGTGGCCGGTTTGGGCGAAGAACTGTTCGCTTCAGCTCAGTTCAGAGAAAGAGACAAAAGTTAATTTCATTTTCAATGTTTGACAAAGTGTTAACCCCAACCCTAACCCGCGGGGGCTTTCTCTCCTCACATTTGTTGCTGTATGTTTACTGGTACCGTTTCATCTGAATTTAGCCTTCAGGACATTCGGAGGAGGCAGCGGGATGTGATAAACATCCTGCAGGTTTGATATGTGAATAACAGCAAATAGTAAATTCTATTAATTAGAAGTGATAAAAAGAGTATTACTGCTTGCTGTTATTCTGTAAAGTGAGCCTGCAGGAAGAAACATCAATAGACTGGCCTTCAAATAATACACTTCTGAGACAAAACTCAAATTTACCTGACTGTTTTTTTCTGTGGTCACACGGCACAAACAGCTCTATACTGCGGTGTGGTTCCGGAGAGGCAGTGACCTGGACATGCAGGGGGAGCAGGTAAATGAACTGTGACTGATGCACAGACTAAACGCTCTCCTTCAGGTGGCGGCAGAGGAGCCCCTGCATCATAAACGCTCCGTGAAATCACAGTCACACTGCGTCTTAAAATTATTATGGGATGGCCACAGGAGTTATGGTTTGGCAGCCGTTTCGTAGCAAACTGTGAAATTTGGTGATTTTCCCATTTTTGTACAAATAAGGAGACAAATTTAGTTTGCGCTATCTTCATAGGTGAAGTCTACAGCCACAACCGAAGTTTTGTTGGTACCTGGTTACAGTTAGGGTACCCGCGCAGTCTGGTACCGGACCGGTACTGGTTGCAGCCTGGAGGTTGGGGAGCTTTGATTTAATTGGATGAGCCAGGGTGTCGAAAACGATGAGTTAGGTACACCCGAAGCATCAACCTTTGACGGCGGAGGGCTCCTTACCCATGCGCCAACACGTGACCACTTGGGAGTGAGAACGGGCTGGATTATTTCCAGCGGTCACTGTAAGACGTGTGCATTCACGAGTGAATTCTGATGAAGAATATAAAGCTCTGGAAAAGGGATGTTTTATCTCATACAAGAACATAGAAAAATGTTCCATCTTTTACCCCCACCTGTCCAGACATCCGTGTGGCTGGGGGGGGTTGGCGAGGCAGCAGAGATGGAGCAGGATGACTGCTTCATCCTCCTGTCATCCTCCAAGACTCTTGGATCCTTTCACCTCGCTCTCCTTTTCCTGTCCCTCCAACACCCTCCAGAAATCATCAGAGCGATGGCGGGAAACAGAGCCCAGCCACCTCCACCTGGTCATTATCAGACATACACCTGCTGCCTGTTTCACATGTGTCCTCTCCTCGTGTTCTGCACCTCGTCTCAGTCTTTCTGTGGGCCCTCACTTCCATCACGTCGTCAACAACCTGGCCTTTGTTTTATGCACACAAATGTGCTGTTTTTTTGTTTTGCATTTGTCATGTTTGGTGTCCACACCCTCACATACTGTATTTATTTATACCAAAGCTCACAAGAGCAAAGGTGAAATGAGTCGAGCCAGTTGCTCTCAACCTCTCTCCCAGCAATCCTGGGATGATCCCTGTCTGATCGGTAACCATGACTACCTGACAGTGAAAGCATGTCTCCATCCATCTGCGCTGCAGCAATCGCTTCCACCTTGCCAAGCACTAACCTTGGCGCCCTTCCTTCCATCAGTCCTTTCCCCTGCAATACAAGTGCTATCAATTCAAAGAAGAGAAGATAAGGTCGAGGCTGCTGGCTTCCTGAAAGCACCGGCACCACCAGAACTGAACTCGGTCCACAAAGGCAGGAGAGGGGGAGCTACAAGAAACAGGGGCCATGAATGATTCATGGTCAACAGAAAGTCCCTGGAAAGCTTCTGTGTGTGAACTGAAAACTTTAAATGATCCTTTTTGGCTTTGTTCTTGGCTGGAAAACAGTTCTTTAAGGTTAAACATTAAAAAAACCCAGCAAAGTCACCTGAATCTAAAAAGGCCTCCTGAATCTAAACATATAAGAACACGCCTCAGGGAAGCATCACTTGTCTGCACCACTGGGTTTCTTCCTTATTACTAATTGAAGTGAACATGAATGACACAGCAAGATGCCTTCAGGTCTTTGCCACTGGATGGAGTCGTTTTTATGACACAAGCTGATGTACGAGCTCTTTCGGGTGGGTAAGCGCCACATCCCTGCTCCAGTACATTAAAGCATATCTGACTGTTTGGCAGACAGCTTGGTGGTGGAAGAGCAGAAGCAGCAGAATTTTCATATGATGCTGTAATTCAAGCAGAAGTGTGTGGAGCGGAGAAGCAAAAAAAAAAAAAAAAACGTTATTACTTTGAAAGATTTGTGTATTGCTGACATGATGAGCGGTAGCTTCTGTTTCATTTTCGTAACCCTCATATTTTGATTACAAAATGCTGACTAATGTAATATTAGTGGAGGGTAGATTTTCTGAACAATAATGAAGACATTTATCCTCAAAAACAAATGTTTGGACAAGATGGGAAGGCTTGTTAACAACATAAAATTAAAATTTTTACTGTTTTGAGGAAAAAAATTGTAACAAATAATAAAAACAGTTTTAATGTTTGGATTCCTGCATATATTTTTAAAAATTTTATTAAATGCATTTGTTTTCTTTTATTTTTTTTGTTGTGTTTAACTTTTTTGGGACAAACTCAATGAAGGTGTTTTGAAGCTCACATTTGGACAATCACAGGTTGATCATGAGGCCACGCCCCAAATTGAGCCAAAACTCATCAAAGGTAAGCAGAAAAACAGGGGTGGGATTATATAAATTCACTTCCTCCTGTTCACTTTCGAGCCAATAATCAAACTGCATTTGACAATCATTACATTTACTGGATTCAATGTGACGTGTGTAAATGATTAGAAGTAAGTAAAACGGCAAGAAGATATATATATTTTTTTTATTTCTAATAATCAATAAATAATTATCTTAAATACATTTATTGTATTTAAGTATTTTTTTCACTTGTTTTTTAAAATAGCTTTCAATTAAATCAGTCACAAAAAAGCAAGCCTTTTTTTTTTTTTTTTCTCAAAGTTTCCCCCAGTGACATTAATCTTGACCTTTGATTCTACTCACAGTTGTAAAAATGTGATGGAGCCAAACTGTATTTTTGTGGGAAATTTACATAACAAAAGAAACAGAATTGATTAAGTAACAAACCACATACAGTCTGTTCCAAATGATTATGTAAATTGTATTTAGGTGTCAGAAAGATGAAATTCCTTGCTTTTCAATGAAACTCGTAGGTCATATTGTGTCTCTGCGCTCTTTGGATCATTGACATCAATCTCAGACATCTGTGATCATGAGTTCCAGGTGAGTTCAATTAAAAGAAAAACTACTAAAGAAGAACCTTCTACATTATTAACCAGACTAACATTTTCAAGTAATAAGTAAAAAAAAAAAAGGATCTGCTGCTGAAAAGCGTGAAATAGTCGAATGCCTTCGACAAGGTATGAAGACTGGATATTTCAGGAAAACTTTAGCGTGATTAAGAGACTTGTGTCTGATTCAGAGCAGACACATTCTGGTGCAGACAAAGGAAGAATGAGGAAGGTTTCTGTCAGACAAATACATCGGATTAACAGAGCAGCTTCAAAAATACCATTACAAAGCACCAAGCACATACTTGAAGCCGCTGCTGTCTCTGGAGTCCCAACAGCATCAAGGTGTAGGATCCTCCAGACGCTGCAATTTTACTTAAACCTTCTATTATTTTTGAACAAAATACTGTTGTCTTTAGACGTTTTGTTCAATAACATTTAAGCTATGCTCTAATGATTAGTGACTTGATAATGATGCTGTCATTTACAATGAGATTTAGGAAAATCATAGAAAAATACAATTTGCATAATCATTTGGATAATAATTTAGATTTTGATCCATTTGTAGTGGCAAAGCAATGAAGTTTACTCCACTTAGGATTTCAAAGCAGTTCCACCGTTACAAATTACTGAAAAACATTTTTTTGACATAACGGTATGAACTTTTAATCGTTTTTTTTTTGTTTAAATAGTAGTGATTTATAAGGCTTTTTTTTTTCATTTTTAGCTGTTATTTTCCCACTGAAACTTGTCAGGTGTTTCTATGATGTAAAACACTTAGGAGGCTAAAGTAAATTATTACATCCACAGAGAATAGTGTAGTTTATGAGAGCAAGGCTGTAATCTGTTCTCAGGAGCGGCTCTGAGGTTCATCCTGACATCCTCCCATGTGGCTTGTGTAGTTATTAAACTAAAAGGTCAACAAGATACATCAACTTCTGAAGACAGAAGGAGCTTTTATGAGATACCTGCAGCTAGAACAGTTTCTGAGAACCTCCCCAGCAATAATTAACACTTTCATCTTCTTGCCATGTGATGAACTGTAGCTCTCAGTCCTACTTATCCAAACACCCACCCACCACCTTCACCCCCTTTATTAATACATTGGACCAATTAGGGCCTTTTGTGTTATCTGTGTTGTCAGAGAATGTCCGGGCCTTATCTCAATCCTGCAATGCACTTGATCACAAGTTGCTGCGTTGGAGACCTAACATTTAAAGGTGCTTAAGGTGGTTACACACCCTATGCGATTCAAAAGGCAAAGGTGGCCAGTTTCAATGTCAAGCCAATGGTTTAGACACAAATTGAGGTTCTGCAGCATGAATTGAGAGGCCACCACGGCTGGACAGAGTTTTTAAAAAAATCTGAACTCTAGGGAGGTGGCTGCGTCTCCTCAACCAATCAGGGATTCAACTTCGGGTACGTGACGTTTTCAGTGACAGCAGGGAGAAAACATCCAATGTGGTGGATCGATTCATAGCTCTCCTGAACTTCCATTTATTTTCTTAATCCGCAGTCAGGCAAAAAACATTAGCTGCTTGCTCCAAATAGCAATCAGGCTAAAAACAATAGCTGCTAGCTCCATGTAGCAAATGGGCTATAAAAATATTTATATAATGGATGTGCAGCCAACAAATCTGCAGCTACTGTATGATGCTATCATGTCAATATGAACCAAACTGTCTGAGGAATGTTGCTAGTATCTTGTTGAATCTCTACCACCACAGGGGGTCCAACCAGGTAACAGCAAGGTGTACCTGATGAACTGATGGTAAGTGTATATCTAAGCAGTGTTTTTTTCTACAGTGATGTTGATGTTTTCAAAAAAATATTTTTTAAGATATAGGTCTTT
Source organism: Adrianichthys oophorus (assembly GCA_036245035.1). Taxonomy (NCBI): domain Eukaryota; kingdom Metazoa; phylum Chordata; class Actinopteri; order Beloniformes; family Adrianichthyidae; genus Adrianichthys; species Adrianichthys oophorus. The sequence goes on from BSAI01000073.1 coordinate 2,056,135, forward strand.
ATGTACATGTCACATGCTGCAATGCTGTTGGTTGTTCGAGGCTAGACATGTTTGATTACATTGCTGTGCCTGACATGAACACCACAAGAACATATTTCCCTAACACAAGTTACAAGTTTGGCTACACGGTGGCGCAGTGGTTAGCACTTGCCTTACAGCAAGAAGGTTCCCGGTTCAAGTCCTGGCTGGGGGACTTGAAACAGTGTCACCACTGGGGGACCTTTCTGTGTGGAGTTTGCATGTTCTCCCTGTGCATGCATGGGTTTTCTCTCTTTTTTCCAGCTTCCTCCCACCATCCAAGAACATGCTTCATAGGTTCATTGGTCACACTAAACTGTCCCCAGGTGTGAATGTGCACATGTGTGTGATTGTGGCCCCTACGACAGACTCGGGACTCGGGACTTGTCTTGGGATGTCCCCTGCTTTCGCCCATGAGACACCTGTGACACCTGTGACACCTCGAAAAGGATAAAACAGGTAAAATGAATGAGCGAGTTACAAGTTATGCCTACCTGATGTCCTTCTGGAGTCACATTTCATTTATTGTGATTTTAAGAAGCTCTAGAAGACATCTAGTACATTATAAAGATTTAACCTCGTTTATGTAAACACTGTTCCACTATCGATTTTCCAAACCGGAAATGACTGAGCGCAAAAGTAACATTTGCACATGCAGTCCATTAAATTAAACTGATTTCCTTTTTTTTTTTTTTTTTTTTTTAAATAAAAAAGCATAAAATCCACTCTTCTAAAATTAGCTTCATGTTGGTTATCTTTAAAGAATACCGTGCCAACTGCCACAAAGTAAAGTTAATTATTAATTTTGGACATGAAAGAGAAATATTACCCTATTATCTAAGCATCTATTTTCTAAATAACCATTTATATTATGATGGGGGGCTAATAATGCATTCCTGTCTGTTTGCCCTGTTTTGTTGAGCCTTAAGCTTAAAGCCAAAACAAAACAAAGGAGATTCAGTCTGGCCTCTGACAGAGAGAAGTCCTTTTTAGTTTCAGTAAAGCAGCAGATGGAGGAGAGAATCCTACAGCCAGAGATCCCCGTTTAAAGATCAAAAGAGGGCTGGTGTGCAGGGTTTATTTGCATGCCAGTGAGAAAAGAAGACAAAGGAAAAGCCAACCAGGAGGCTTGATGCACCATCAGCCTGTTGACCTGCAAGTGAATTGACCCGTGATGTCATTTATGGGAAGTGTGCAGGTGACCTCGCTGAAGCCAAAAATTGTCATTGCTGTGGGCTTTCATGGAGCACCTAATAAAAGGGCGGGTTGTGAAAGCTTTTCCAGGTTCGAGCCCATCTCCATGAGTGGTGGCAGGAGAGGTGGCTGGACTAATCGGACACACTCTTCTGCATCCCTGGGACTTGTACCTGGTGGGGAAAGCAGACGAATCAAATCTCCTCCGGGGTTTTTAAGTGTTTATGTATGCGTTTGCGGAAAAGAAACGGAAGACTAAAAGTCAAATTTAGAACGATTTTCAAAGGAAAGTGGAACATATTTAATCATATAGACGTTTTATGGGATCTATTAAACGATAAAGCATCGTCAGTCTGAAGTCGTTGGACTGTGTTGAGGAGATTAGGTGCAAAAGATACTTCAGACGGGCTGTTTAAGAGCTCTGCAGTGCTTTTTATGGATTGTTATCCCATCTGTGTTAATCAGACATCAGGAAGCTTTAGGTCAGTGGAGCAAGGAATGGATTTTCACTGGCTCTGACAGGGAGCTGCACTGAATAATGGTTTCTACCTGTGGATAAATTAACAAGCCAGTCAGAACAGAAGAGCAGCAGCCAGTGAACCTGCACTGCAGCTCGGATGCTGATAGGAAGTGAAAGCACACTAAAAACGCTCTGACTGGGAAGATGCATTTGACAGTCACTTAGGCTTTAATCTAACTGTGGAAGCTTGAAGACCTTTTTCACTGAAAGGAGTCCAGCATGTCAGTGTACTTTTCTGTAGAAGCGGTAAACGGAGAGTGAAGAGACGCTCTTGATTGCATCAGAAAATTCCCACAGACTGCTTGCACCATCAACTGTTGCGTCATCCAGAATGAGCCTGAAGCATAATTCTATGTATTTTATCGGAGAGAAATGAACATAGGGTCACTGTGGAGGAGCTGAAGCAAGAGTGCAAAAAAGGATTTCACTGTAAGCTCACCGCTGCACTTTTAGAACACAGAGATGAGTACTTGAGGGAATTTTAGATGTACTTTGTTTCCAACTCATTAACATCACAGTTAAAATCTTACAGTGTCTGCTCCACCGATTGAGCTGATATGTGACAATATTGTTTGACAGTCTTTAGAGTCATTGCCATCTTGACCAATTAAGAATTGACCACAAAATGAGGGGATTTTATAACACCCAGTTGTGCAAAAAGTTATGCTGCGGGAGATGATGTTGGAGACATTTTTTATCATTATTATTATTAAGCTACATTTGCTCTTTAAAATCTTCCTGATTATTTTTAATTGTAATTTCATCCTGGACAAAATTCAACATTGAGTTCTGAATTCTTTGCATAAATAAAAACCTCTTCTGCCAATAGACTCAGACTCTTGTTTTAAGAAAAGTGGTCCTATTATTTGTCTGGCAGAAAAAAAATCTACAAACGTTTATCAATATCATCATGATCTTACTTTAAGAAAATATTTCTTTGTGACCAGAATTTTCTACTCAAAATAAGAATTCTTGGTTAAAATTTGTTTTTTTTTTACCCTATTGGCAGATTTTTTACATTTAAAAAAAAACTTTTTCATAATTTTCAACCCTGTAAAGCCTGAACCATTAAATAATTGACAGAAAATTCATATTCTTTGGATTTGGAGCTTTTATAGGTCCTTCTGAACAAACAAGCAAAAAATTATATATATTTTTTCTTTTTAGCACATATATTTAATTTGGTATCATATCTGATACATCAGGTCGCACAGCTCACATACATGTTTTTTTCCTGAGCTAACACAAATATGCTAAGACAAAAAAAATTACAAGAAATTTGTATTTCCATTCCATTGCTCTTGCGGAGGGCTGAAGGCTCATGTACCAAATATGATACGTTCGGCTTTAAAGGGTTAAAAATCTGACGGTGTTATTTCCAGAGGCCTGTTTTTGCAGTGATAAAGAAATAATAAAATTGTGGTTTTTGTGAAAAATAAATACCACATTTTTTTACGGCATTGATGAGCTCTGTGTTGTTGAGCTGCAGAAACTTTTTGCAAAACCGTACAGAGCTAAGACATTCGCTGCTAGCCCTAAACATTTCTGAGCACTCTAAATGCACCAGCGTTGCCTTGGGGGGTTGTTGGAGTATAGGCTAAAGATTGGCAGCACCTGCTGTAAACACCCACTTCGCTCCATTCACTCAGCTTTCTTTGAAAACCAGGAGTTAAGCACGATGACAATAATCCAGCGTCTCCCTACAGTAATGGCTGTCTCCTTTTCCTCGCCAAGAGGAACTCAACCGTTGACTGGATTTAGAGGAAATATAGATACCACTGCCACTCATGGTGTCCTGGTGCTGCAGTCATGCATCCAAACACAATAAACCTATTGCAAAAGGAGAATGTCTACTGTCAAGCATGTGATGAAACATTGCATTGTCAAATTATGGTTAAACAAAAACAAAAATGGCAAAAGAAGAGCAAAATTTTAAATGATTTAAGTGTGCCAACAGAATTTTGCAATTGGGATGGGGGTAGGAGGGTGAAAGAAGGAGCATCTTGTGCTTTAAATAAAATGTATCGTAATGTTTGAGCTGCAAGATCATTTGCATCTTGACAGGATCATTACCAGATTCAGCGCTCCCACAGCCATTACGCAATTTCAGCCTTCTTCCATGTATGGAAATTTAATTGAATTAGCCGGGTGGTTACACATGGTGTGAACGATAACATTTTCTGTCTATCTGGCCTCACTTAATCCACTGGGAAGAAAAAGGAAGTGCTGAAGGTTCAAAGCATGTCATGAAAAATGAGAGAGACGAGGTGATTTCTTTCTGTGTTGTTTCACACCTCTATGTTTGGTAACAAACCAATGAAAATCCGCAGTCAATCCCATCCGAGTTGCTCCCCATAGAGCCACTCTTCCATGCAAAAGGACATGTGAGCTGAGGGCAGTGCAAGGATGATGTATGGTTAGAAGGTAAATGTGTCAGTAATAACTTTGCCAGAGAACAAACCCCCATCAGCAACGGCAGTACATTTCTATGAAAATGATTAATGATACTGATTGTGTTATGGAGGAGGACAGGAGGCGATCATGCTACAACTCCGAAACAGCTTTCAGCAAACCTTATAGGACTGAAGCTGCGTTCACACCAGCTGCGTCGACTTGCATTTAAGAGGTCACTTTCAATGAAAAGTCTATAGAAATGTGCAGAGAGTCGAATTTCTGGCTTCTGCGTCTGGAACACTCATGATCTTGAGTCGCTACACAAGTTATTAAGTCCGATTACGGTCTCTATGTACAAAATTGGGCGTTCATTGATCGAATTGATCGAAGTTCAACAGGTTGAAGTTCTTTTTAATTTTTTTTCTTTACTTGTCCTGTCCAACAGCTGAGCAAACAGACCCGAGCTGAAGGCCTGTCGTGTTGAACAGATTTTACTGTTACAACAGGGGGTCATGAATCGTCTGACACAGAAGGTGTATATTTGTATAAACCCCTTTTGTATTTGAGGCTTAACTTTGTTTATATTGATTTTGTTTGGATACTTTTTTTGCTATTGGACCGGATGGAAAAGAAGAAGAAGAGAGAGGGATGTTAGAGATGGGAGGTCGGGGCACATAAGAAAGGACAAAAAACACACCCAAATGTTACAAACATTCCTGTTGGCTCCAAAAATCTTCACAGACAAATATGTCAACACGTATACAACACAACAACAGCTCACACACCGATCTCTAAACATCCTCTGTGTCTTCCATACATTTTAATGAGATAAGCACAGAAACTGCTCCATGTAGTGAAAAACTTTGTGAGGAAGCTCCTCCCACACGCGTGTGGGGCGTCAAGCACATTTATGGACAGGTGTTGAGCAGCAAATTTGACAAGCTTCAAATAAGCGTCCGAAGTCAGTTTGACGCGCGGTTGCGTTCAGTGTGAATGCAGCAAAAAAACGGCCTAAATGATGCGCTGACCATGAATGAGAGGTTGTTCCTCTCAAAAAAAAAAAAAGAAGTGGGCAGTAGATTTTCAAAAGTCTAAAATTGTAAGTAAACATTTTACGCTGTGAAATAAATTCAGCCACAAGGGAGCACAATCCAGTGCTTTCATGTGCCGGTCCCAAGTCCGGTAAATGCAGGCAGAGTCTGGCTGAACAGAATAGAAATGAAACTTTGAGATTGGATTGGTCATCACCTACAGGGAGGAAATGTGACTACTGTTGGGGAAGAAGAGAAGGGTGGTGTGTGGAAAGAAAAGTCAGGAGTGAATTCTTTTCTTTCTTTTTTGTTTTAAAGCACTTTGAATTATATTTGTATATGAAATGTGCTGTACAAAATAACTTGCCTTAAATTTGTTACAAAAGTTGGGTCTGTTTGTAAAAGTGTTTCGTACTTGTAAAAAACAGATTTGTGTGTTTAGAAAAGAAAATTGTTTATCTGAAAAAAGATTTTATTGTTGTCAAAAAAAATTCTTGTTCATAAAAAAGTTTTGTAACTGCCATAGGAAACGTGTGCATCTGTAAAATGGTTTCAAAACTGTAGAAAAAAATGATCCGTTTGTAAAAATGTTTTGTCTTTGTCTGAAACTTCACACACTGATACAAGTACACACATTGATTTACAATTACAAAACCCAAGTTACAAGTACAATTCTTTAACTTTTAAATGAGTCAGCAGCCTTTCACTGTCACCCAATCAGTGAGCTGCTTGGACTAGACGATCGGACGCATCATATCCACGCCAGGAAAAAAATGTTTCTTCATTCTACACGAAGGAGACAAGACGAATTGATGGAAGATATACGGGAATGTGGGAATTGCTGTATTTCATTATGACATTGCAACAGAAAAACTAAGTGTTGATCATTATTTTTTTAGGAAATTCTGATGATACATTCCAGTATCTTTTACGGACGGGCAAGTACAAAATCTTTTTATCAACGATAATTTCTTTTCCACAGATACGTAATCTCTTTACAAACACACAAATCTCCTATTGTAAGTATACAAGCTTTTTAAGGACGGACATAACAGCAAATCTAACTTCATCAAAGGACAGAGTAGAAAATTTGAATGTAGAAACATTGAAAGGAAAACTACAGAGTTGGTGGACATGATGGAAAGAAGAAAGATGGAACGGGAGCAATAGATTGGAGCAGCTTCAAGCTGTTTTATCATGATATGGATGGAAAGATGAATGAAGAAAGAGAGGTCCTAATGGAGGAGTTTGCTAAGAATGTTCTGGAGGGTCAGACGGGAGAATGAAGCTGAAGCTGGAAGATGCAGGTGTGATCGTGACTGTTGTCAGGTAGGCAGTAGCTAGAGGAGGAGAAATTCTGGAGGGAGGTGGATGAGGAGAACCAGGGACTCCCTGCAATCGTTGATTGGAGCAGAAGGATGTGTGGGCAGAGGAAACAGAGGTGATGAGGAAATGATGGAGAAGTTTGGTGTTCAGGACTGGAATGCAGAAGAACGGATGGTGGTGGACTTTCCCTAAAAAATGGAAATGTTTGTCCAGAAAAAGAGGAACATAGGGAGCCATATAAGAGTAAAAGGAGGACACAAGTTGATTACATCTCCTAAAGATGGAGTTTGAGGGATCATGAAGATGTTGAGGTTCTCTTTGGGAGTGACCAGGATGGAGAGGATCAGGAATGAATCCATCAGAGGGACAGCTCCTGGTAAATGTTCTGCAGATAAATGCAGGGAAGCAGACTGAGACGGTTTGGGCTTGAGAGGATGAAGAGTGATGATGGTGGTAAAAGGATGCTGAGGATGGAGCTACCAGGAAAGACACCTAGAGGAAGACCAGGAGGAGGTTTGTGGATGTAGAGGAGGACATGAAGGTGTGAGCGGGGAAGATGCAGAGGGGAGTCGTAGAAGGATGCAGGTAATTTGATGCGGTGTCCTCTGAAGGGAGCAGGTAAAAGCAAAAGAACCCAACATTGTGAGATAATGATGAAGAGGGTAAAGATTTTATCTTTTGTCAAGTCTTTGAATGGTGAGTGCTGCAGAAATTAAAATATGTATTAAAGTACATTCTGAAATGTTCATATTGTGATGCTTAGTCAGCTACAAACAAATTTGCCAAAAGAGAATTTTGAAAAAGGGACAACATTCCCCAAGAAAAATCATGAAATGACAGACCAAAGCCACTTTTTATTTAGCAAAAAATGTTTAATCTCTTCATTGATGTGTTTATTTACAAGTAGTAAATCTGCAAAATAGGAAATAACCGAATATTTACACAATGAATGTTGACTTGCAAACTTGTGACAGTCGCTTCAAGCCTGAAATCTAAAAATGTAGCAGTTTCTGTGTTAAAGTCCTTGTTTGTCCACAGATCCTATGCAACTTCCAGTACGAAGAAGAAAAGGAACAAAAGGCTAGAATGGGAACACAACCTAAAGAGTATGACGCTTGGACTTCAGAGAGCTGAGGTTTAAACACCAGCTTGTGCTGATCCACTCATGTTAACGACGTCACACCAAAGTTTACCTGTTGGTTGGATTGGATGGGACGCAGTACAGACGGCAGATTTTGTTTTTTATGAGGAGCGGTGAGATGATCACTCATTTACATGACACCAAATGCTTTTAGACGACATTCTACCACCTTGGCGACATTAAGTACAAGTTAGCTGTGGAAGTGAACTAGGCAACATGAAGGATGAAAGCTGCTGTGGATCTTTCAAAAATACGCTTGAACGTGTAAAACAGGTCAATCTGAAAGGCAAGTGACTGTGTGTGAAAAACAGGATTGACCCTGTCACTCATTTCCTCAACCTGAACGAGCCACAAATCAAAAGAATAGAGGGAGTTTCATGAATGAGGAGGTTTGAAAAAGACAAATCACCTGCTGGTCTGGTGTGTCCATGCAGTGGGCTGCAGCTGGTTACCACTGCACTTACTGTTGACTCACCCAAGAGCAGCAGCCTTGAGGTCCTTACAGTAAGAGCACCGACATGTTTGAATGCAGAAAAAGTGAAGCACCCTGGGCACAGAGCATTTCACGGGAGGCGTTTTCAGTGTTCAATAGATCATCTGACAGAAAGGGCTGCATCGAGTGGTGAGCTGAAGACTTTCTAGTACTGCTTGGGCAGTGAGTGGTCCCTAAAAGGCCTCGACACATGCAGGACCTTCTGTCTTGTGTTATAGAAGACTGAATTTTAGGGGCTCCAATAGGAAAAAAAATCTGAGATCACATAGTATCCTAAAGGTGTTTTATTTTGAAAATGCAACCCTGTTGTGGAAGACTTCCTGTCTGCTGAAATTAAAGAGTTAGAGCTTCATCAGAAGCAGAGACGAGTGAGTTTGCTGTGACTGTACTTAGTGGCTGGAATGAGTCTCCTACTAGACACAGAGTCCACATTTGGTGAGCTGCTGAGCTCAAAACTCAATCTTCACAAACAGGAAGGAGCAGACAGGAAGTCTTCAACAAGAAAGCAGAGAAAATCGGCTCCCTTTCAAAGTAAAACACAGACCCCACCTTATTTTCTGGTAAACCCATTATTGTTTTAGTCTATTTAAACGTACTGCACCTCCATAACACAGCTGTCTGAGTCTCAAGATTGCTTCTTGAAACATAAGACAAAGAAGCCCGTTTGACACAGACTGCATTTGTGACCAGCACTGGAAAAACAGCGCTAAGGTTTCATAGAAAAACAAGATACAAGGTAAAGCAGCAAGTCACGTTTCCACGACAACACAGACGCTCATCCGATTCAACAGTATCTGTCCCGATCCTAAAGATCATCAGATAAAACCTGGAGTTCGGTCAAGTACGTTGGCTTCAGGGAACCTGAAGACGAGTTGTCTTCCATGTACCGTAAATGTACAATTTATACGCTGAAGGTAAAAAAAAAAAAAAAAAAAACTTCAAACAAAAATGGCAAACAGCTTTTTGTTAGTTATGTAAACAATTTACAAACAAAACAACAAAATGTTTTTTACAGACCACAATTTGGTTTTCATCAAGCAGAAATAAAAGGTAATTCTCACCACAAGTCAAAATCCATGACATCAAGAATTCAAAAAAGTGAGAAAAGAATTCTCCTAGTAACAGGAATATAAAAAAGCTTAAGTCACACATGGCAACCGGATAGTTTCAAAATAAGAGCTGCAAGCTTAAGAGGAGGACGACTCGGCCCGCTGTAAGTGATAATCAGAGGGCTTCACCTCCCTTTACTTCTGCAGCCATCCATCCAACAACATGTGGATGAAGAACGTTCCCCCAAAACTAGTCAGAAAGAGACAGTAGGTTTGATTTTCCAGCCTCTTTCCTTGGGAACAGACGATGCTAAATAATTCTGTAGCTTTCGTTTGGAAACGGCTTTACTTCTAAAGGGCTCAGCTAAGCGCTACCTGACCTCACGGAGGATCCCCCAAAAAAAGGTACGAGCAGAAAGGTTATAACTGATTTGGCTCTTGTATGAACATTTTTGGATTAGGTTGGTTGAGGAAAACAGAGAAGAGAAAGAACCAGAAACGGTGGCTACGTCAAGTGATGACGTCAAGGATGCGTCAAAGTAAAGGGAAATATTCTAGCTAGTGCAATGGAGATACTTCATCCTTCAAACAATCCAGCAGCCGTAGAGTCACAGAACTAAACAAATCAGAACATGATAAAGGAATAACCTGGTGATATTTGGCTTCATGAAACCAAGAGATTGCACCAACTGAAGAAAGAGCTTCTTCCTGTCATAAACTTACAGCTTTCTGTCTACGAGGATCTCATGATGGGCCCTAATTCAAAAAACTTTCAGTCACTAGGCATGTTCATATTTAAAATTAGACACGTTCCATCTCACAAAATGTCTCTGCACTAAACAACATTCAAAGGAAACATGGCACAGTACGAACTTTTGTTTCTTTTTCAGTTTTTCTGTTCACGCCGAGCACTTTTTTTTTGTTTTGACAAATCATGATTCATTGTTTTATTTGTTGGTTCAAATGAAACAGAAAAAAACAAAAATGTTTTCTTTTTAATTTGCTTTTTAAAACTTAGTTGTATTTATATATAATATCTATATAGGTTTGCTTTGTAACGTTTCTGTAAACTGTGCAAATTCAGCAGTAAAACAAGTGGCGACAGATCAGAAAGTGGGCAGATAACATCTATACAAAAAAAAAAACAACCAAAAAACAGAACATTGTTCAGACTGTGGCTTCGGCTCCAGTCACATGACCCTCAGAGCCCCTCCCAAAGGCTGCCGACAGATTGGTCCATTCTGCTCGTGATGTCAGATCCTGTCAGAGCATCTGTTCTTTGCAGACGACAAAACTCCTAAAAAATCAAAATCAAGCAAACCACAAACACCAAAGATAATCAAATGCCGTCACTTCACTTGCTCTGCGTGAAAATGTCCACTGCCTCGCCTGCGTGCCCCCACGCCACGTAGGGCTGCAGACAAAAACATGTAAGCGTACACAGGCCCGCCCATCTTTGTCCATTCCCCCCAATGCCAGCTTCCAGTTAACTGCTTCTGTCTGTTTGCAGCCCATATTGTTGCGGGTGGATGTCTGCTTGTTGTCTTGGTGCAAAAGCGAGGGAGGGGGGGGACAGATGGAAAGAAGGAGTGAGGACTCTGAGGAGGATGGTCCTCAGCTGCTCAGGGCCATTGTGTCGATGACCTGCTCCAGCTTGCTCCTCAGCCTCTGTCTCCTCGCCTGCTCGTCCCGCTCCAAAGCTGACAAAATCTGAAAATAAAGCAGGGAGGGGGTCAGCGAACGGGAAAACACGAGCATGTACTTCAGAGATAAGACCCTGTAGACGCTGTGAATCCCACCTGGGGGCTTCTAGGGGTGCAACGGATCATGGCTGAACAGTGATCTATACAGATCAGTTGCCACAGTTCGGAACACACGTGTAGATGCTTGCCTCCCCCTGTGCGCATCATTTCAGTCAATTGTGAGGGAGCACTTTGCCTTTCTAGTCAACTATAATGAGGATGGCTGAAGGTTAACGGACAAAACTGTATTGCTAAGTTCACACACTGAATGTGATATATATGTACTTGTATTAAAAGTGTCAAATTATTGCGTTAGTCGTGATTAATTACAGACATTTTAGCATGTTTTTTTTTTTTTTTAAATCGCGTTAAATCTCTTGCATCTGTTTATGTCTGATAATGCACACCTGGAAGAGCATTATCCAGCTCATATCATGGTCATTTACGAAAAGAAAAAAAAAAAATTAGTACTTCATTTCTGTTTTAAGCTGAAATTGTTGTTTTGTTTTTGTTATTTTTACAAAAGCTGAGCATTCAAAATGCTGTGTGTCACGTTGTCATGGTAACAGCGACATCGCACGCAGCGACCTCGATTTGCTCTTTCATAAGGAGTTAAACAAAGCATTATTTCAGGGGAAAGTTTACCTCTCATCACTTGCTTTTGTTCACAAGATGAAGCAAAATGTGATTCTAAAGAAACAAAGTCCAAAGTTTAAACTGTTGAATTCTTCCTTGTGTCTTATTTCCTTCTGAAATTCTCTACTCTATTCCTCTTCTGCTTCATCCCGGCCTAAATGATGTGATTTACTCAACCGGTTCAAGGAAATTATAACCTCACTCAGAAGAACACCCCTGTTCTGCTGTTGTGCTAAACTGGGATAAGGTGTGTAAACATTATTATGGTGTAAATAAGAAGTTTGTGGTCAATATTTTGGGGATTTCCGAGAAAAGTGTTTCTTCCGGTTTTGGATATGGTTAAATGGATCTGATGTTTTTGGTCTTCTTAAGTGTTTGAGCTTTAAAAAAAACAGAGGTAATGTAAAAGAAAAGGTTAAAAGTCTGTTATCATAAATAAAAACTTAAAAAAGCCACTCTTTTGTTGTATTTTGAGCTTTTAACGTCACAAATTTATATGAAAATACCTCAAAATTAGGCTTAATACAGCAATTATTGGGTTACAAATATTTGTGATTGAAAAAGACGAATGTATTAAAGATCATTAATTAATCGCATTAAAAAATTATAAATATATATATATATATATATATATATGTGTGTGTGTGTGTTTTGAAATATGTTATGTTTTATTACATATATAAGTTTTCAAAAATAAATTGTAAGCTTTTACTATATCTTGTTATTTTGTCCTGTTTTTTCCTTTTTACTGATCCAAAAATTGGTCTTAACCGTGCCCGATAAAACCGTGACAAGATCCGCTTTATGATTTTTGTGATCTGTTACACACCTAGCTGCTTCTGATGAACACAAACAGTTTGTCTGGAAGGTCGTTGATTCCTTCAGTAATCAAAACTCACAGTTTTCAGACACGTCTGCTCGAAATTCTCGTCTTCACTCTTACCTTCTTTTAAAAATCCAGCTGCTTTTGCCAATCAGGCACAGCAAAGTTCCTCTTGAAGGACTAAAAAATGTGAGCAACCCCCCCCCTGACAAAATGTCATAACAGCCTAAAAATGTAATATAGCAATATGACCAACTGCATTTCTCCCAACAAGCGGCTGTCAGGTCTGAAAAGGCATCCTGTCCAATCTGCTGGTTTACCAACTGTTGGCAGCACCTTGCAAACTGCTGGTAATTCGATTCAGATTCGCTTTGTCTGCATTTGTGTCAAAGCTACGCGTCGTGGGAGTTGCGGCCAGTCTCTCACGCTAGCATTTCCGGCTAAAGAGCGCTATTTCAGCGGACAGCTTGGCAATGAAACAAACCCCAGCAAAAAAAAAGAAAATCTGCTAAGTCAGATCAGTGAGGACACACAGACTTACCTCATCCTTGTATTTGACAATGTAGGAGTAGATTTCATGCAGGGCAGACATGCTGTTGAACTGGTTGGCGTGAAGGCGTGACTGCTCGGCGAGGTAGGCGCTCATGTCCTGATCACTGATGGCAGACATCCTGGAGATGTCCGAGTAGTACCTGTGCAAACGTGACAGGACAGAGGTTAAAGTGACACTTCATCATGGCGTTAAACGTCCCTGGCTGCATGCACGCTCACCTTTCTACCCAGTTCTTGTAGTTGGGGATGTCTTTAGCATAAAGCAGCTTGTTTGAAGGCGAGTCCTTCCCCAGTTTATGCTCCGATGTGGAGCAGGAGTCCATGAAAGTCTGAGCCACCACGGACAAGCACGCATCAGTGATGCTGTTCTTATGGATGTCAAAGACAAACTGGGGGTTCTTGATCACATTCACCCAGAACCTCAGTGGAAGACTGTGCAGATGGAGACACAGAGATGAGTTCCATGTTGGATGTGAAACTTCAGTTCAGTGATGCCAGACAGTCATAGTTTTCCAGCTCAAAAGTCATGAAAAATTGCCAGACCTTGCAAAAAAAAAAAGAAAAAAAACGCCCCAAAAGTGATTAATTAGCTTGATTAGCGATCCAATATTTATTACATCCTGTTTTGATTAAAAGTCTAACTTTCAGTGAATGAAATCTGAAAAATAACTGACTCCTGTTAAATTTTATTAGTAACAACCAAGGAACAAACGTGACCTCAGGAATGGCCACCTTTTCCCCCCTCAAACATCAAGATCAATCAAAAATTTAAAAAAAGACAAAGGAGAGAAAAAAGAAAAAAAAACTAATAATAGGGGTTCTGGTTTAACTTCATTTTATGATCAAAGGTGTTTTTCCATTTTTACTTTTCATGAAATTAAGTACGGTAAAATATCAGCAAATATCCTTTGGAAACGTATTTAATTGACTGAATTAAAGAGTAGAGAGATTTTGAAAAACCTGTTCTAGTGATTATAATGTTTTCCAAGTATTAATGAAGCATCAAAATATGACTTAAATCACTTCTCACCTGAGACTACTCTGAAAAGTAGGCTACTTGGTGTTTTACTAATTGTGTGTGAACAGAAAATGTTGTGCAACACTAACAATAAAAATCCTCTCAAAGACCAATATGCATTAATAAAACAATTGTTCCTTCAACATCACAAATTCTCTACAGTCTTTTTAGTGCAGGCTAATGTCAGATTTGAACACTAAAACTAAAGAAAGGGCTGGTTGCTGCCTCACTTGGCAGTCTAAGGCTGTGATTGAACGTGGAATTATGCTAAAAACAGCGATTTTGAGGATAAAAATGATCAAAGTGACTAGAATCTTCCATATAACAGTTTAGAGGACACATATTTATTTTATTATTAGTAGCTATGCGTCTCATGATGGCAGGTGAGGTGCTGCCTCTGCTGACCGCACCTCCCTGGTTGAAATGTGTTACAACGAGGTACTTAAAAAAAAAAACGCAGAACCGACCCCAAACCCGCCAAACCTGCCACTTTTTACGCACAAAGTAAGATTCAAAACTACGCAATTGGGCGGGAAACCGCCCAGCTCAACAACACTGCTCCAGTTTTACAAATTCAACTTAATGTACAAATTGTAAAAAAAAAATATTCTTCAGAGTTTTCCTGTTCAAAGTGGTGTTAAATTAGGTCCTGGATTTGTTGTGGATTTAGCGACATACAGCATGAAGGGGTTCATGCTACAAAGTAGAGAAAAGGAGCCCCTAAAACCCTCCCTCTGATGGTATCTTCCCACAAAAACTCACCAGTTGCTCTTCCAGGTGTGCCGTACGTCAGAGTCTGTTATGCTGTGTTTGTCCGCCTGTTCGTCCAAAAAGTCAAACATGTACTTGATGGCGAGGGGCAGAGCGCTGCCTCGGTGAGCTGTGCTAAAGATGGTCTCAAACAAGTCGTCCACAAACTTCTGAAGCGTGCCCTGAAGACGAGAACATCAGAAGTTCATCAGATCTGTTTCATGCCTCCTCGTTTTAGTGAAGTTATGCGACCAACAAGGTTTTTTCTTTTTCTTGCAGAGGAAGTCCCTCTTAAGCAGTCTCTATTAACAGTTGCTGCAGCTCCAGGTGGGATTCAGCTCAGCTGGAAATTTGAAAATGACACAGCAGAGCTTCCAGAATGTGAAGATGCTGCCCCCTCTGTGTTAGCAGCGTTTAACATGGGGCTCAATGTGAGTTCAGCCTCAGGTTGCTTCACCACCCTCCTGTAACTGCAACCAAACAGTGTAGAGACGCAGAATCCTCTGAAGATGAGACGATTTGAGGTCTGCTACTGAGAGAAAACTCCATCTTCAGGCATTCAGGCCCGTCTTTTTAAACCCTTGTTTGACCAAACACAGAGACGTCTGCACTTCCACACTTTAACAAATCAGCTTCTTAAACACAGAGCTGAGGGGGGAATGAGAAGCAGAACTTCAAGTTTCCTTGTATTGTCTTCCTCAGGCTTGCATGTTAATCATATTCCAATTAAGGCAGCAGTGATGCAGCAAAACCGACACTTTCCAACCTGCAGCTTAGCAATAAAATAGTTGTGGGGCTGAAGGATAAGATCTGAAAAATGCAGGCCGTGTGTTGATGTGCAACAGGAGGATTTTTCGGAAAGTAACGTTTGAAACCACTTCTCACCTGAAGAAGAGTTCAAACTGAAATCCACGTTTACTTTTAATTCTTTGAAGACAACTAATGACAGTCAGTGTCTTATCAAAATACAAAGAATCTCTTCATTATTGCATTCATTTAATTACAGGAAGTAATGTGAGGTAGCAGAGGCTTAGTTTTTGCTTTGTAGACTGTTTGCTTTAAAGCTGAGATTATGCAAAGCAGCCAGCCCTCACAGAGAATTCTGGGAGTTCTGACATACATGCAAAAACAATCCCAGAATACAAAGCAGGTCCTCTCTTGTAGCTGCCGCTCCCCAAAAGTATGGGGAACAAAAGTTTAAGCTAGAGTTTACCTTATAGACGAGCCCTTTCTGATCCTAATCAAAAGACACATGGCGGATAAAAAGCTGCGACGAGTCTGGAAGCTGAGGAATGCGGTAATGATGGCGGGGAACTGGCCTGAGGGCCAGGTTGCACCAAGCAAACTCAATAGCCAAAGGTCATCCAGCTAATTAAGAGTGTGCATATGTGTGTCTTTGTGGAAAGGTTATGAAAAATTTTAATGAGGCTGGAGACCACCACCAAACAAAGGTCAACCGAGGCCGCAGGTTTAAATGAGCTACATGACATGGATTTGGTGGAGCAGAGGGGGAGGGTTTGTTCCTGTTACCTTGGTGGACAACAGTCTGGTCAGGTAGATTTCCGAGACCATCTTGCTCCCTCTATCCACCTCCCTCTGGTCGGAGTGGTCGTGGTTCTTCACCAGATGCCACAGCTTGGTGCCACTCTCCAGGTCAGGGGTGATCATGGGTGTTCGGGAGCGCAAGCTGTCCGGACTGCTGGCGGTCCTCAGCATGCTCTCTGCGCCGCCAAGGAGGGAAATTAGGTTAAACGGAAATACATCTTTAATTTTAGCAAGGTTACTTTACCTCCCTTCAAGAAGATATCAGCTAACTCATAAAATCTGATTACCACCATTGACCTCCTTAAATTCAATCCATCCATATAATTCCTTACATCTCAGGGGAAAATCGATTGAACAAGCAGAGGAAGACGTAAAAGCAGCAGAGAGCAAACCATTGCAGTAAAGTTCAAAGCTTTCTGCAGAGTGACAGCCTCATGACTCCTTCAATTCACCGTCTGTCACTCTCACCTTTGTTGGACAGTCATCTCCTGTGACACGGAGCATTACGCTCCCATCGCAAAGTTTGTCACTTTTGTGACAGAGAAGGAAAGGATTGAGAGGTTTAACGTGTCAGGAGAGAATAGAGATCCGGGGACATCTGTGTGCTCTGATGGCGGGAGCTCAAGTAAACAGGAAGTGGAAATAAACTGTACAACACTGTAGTTTCTAACAGTCTGGGAATTCTCTTTTTGTTAATAAAGTTGTTGCGAACAGAAAAGACACACACACAAACCACACACACCTTCTTTCGTACCATATCTGCTGAGAGATTTGGTGAATGTGGACGAGTTGGAGATGTTGTAGGCCGAGTTTTGTTTTGGCACCAAGGCGATCACCGAGCCGTCCATCACCTGCAAGAGCGTCACTGAGTTAAGTTTGCTTTTCACACCACGACCGCAAACAGCAACAAGGACACAAAGCACATCCTCTTCAGTCACTTGAATTATTGCTGCACCACCCAAATCCCAGGCTTTCACCTGGTAGTGGGCCAGAGTGTTGAGTCTCTTCCAGTCGTTGTCGATCTTTGTGGTGATGTCCTCATCCTGAAGGATGATGCGAGCCATCCTGCCCTGCCGCCACTCTGTCAGTCACACATGTGTAACAAAAACATTACTTCTTTGTGCCGGACAGACTCAAAGGCTGAATCTGAATTGCTTCCCTGCCCCTCTGGCTACACCTTTTTGCTCCAATTAGGGGCATTTGAAGCTGTAGCGGTGTCCGAAAGTGTTTTTTAAGGAGGAGCCTTAGCGACTTAGGGCTGGCTATCCCTCTGCTGCTTGTGCCGCAGAGGATAAATGCATTTCTTCACGTGGGGATGCTCTGAAGCACAGTTTGTATTTGAATGCAAGTAATGAGTTTTTACTTGACTTTTGAAAGAGCCTATATCATTCAAAATGAACTATTTTGAGCTTTAAGATGTATTGTAATGTTCATTCCTCAGGATAAACAGAAGTATTTTGCTCTATTGTGCCAAAAGCAATATATCATCATATATGTGGATAAGGTTTACTCTGAAAGGCTTAACAATAGCATGATATAGGCCCTATAAAGTTATAAAACTGATCTTATGTATTTTCAGAGCGCTGGCAGCTATGTGCTGAAGATGACCGGCGACTATTGATGATGTCATCGAGCAGAATTTGAAGACACTAATTTTTTCAAAATCTCTCCAGTTGGAGGAAGAAGCCGTAGGGGTAGGGAAAAAAAAATTCAGATTTGGCTAAAGACTCAGAGATATAGGTTTATTTTTTGTTTGCTGAAGTGTAAACCAGGGATTGGTCCTAAGCCACTACTAATAACCCTTCTCATCAGCATACATGTTAACATTTCTATATGTGAGGACTATCAGAGACAAACTTCAGATTAGATTTAGATTCAACAAGGTCAATCATTTCGGTTTTTTTTTTATATTAAATTTACAAAAACTAATTTGTTTGGTTCTGGAAAAAAACGTTTTCACGCAACTGGTGATTAAAATCAAACAAACGTGGAGCCATCACCAATTATGTTGTAAATTCTGATTTTAGAAAGAAACAGAACTAAGTTAAAAAAAAATATATATATATATATATATATATATATACAAATAAAGTTTTTATAAACACTAATTGACAGTGCAGAAAATAAATCTGCCAGGCAGACTTATTGTTCTAAATAACCTCTCTAATTTCAAACTTTTAATGGAATAAAGTGTACTTGTTGATTTTAAAATAAATAAAACATCAACGTTCTTGGCAAAATAAGCAAATCTTTTTGCAAACTGTTTCTGTAGCTCACATTCAAAAGTTCATGAAAAGATTTTGAATTATGAATTTTGATCCATGACAAGAAACACTGACAGTCACTTAAATACTTTAAAAGACAGAAAAGGTAAAACGCTTCAACTATTTTCTGAAGTGTATTTCGTATTAGCAGAATCCAAGGAGGTTGCAGGAAGAACGGTTTTTATTTAGATGTTTCTACTTTTAAATAAAGCTTAAATGACTGAAAACGCTTCATGTTATATATATATATATATATGTTATATATGTTAGGTTGGTTTTGTATCACACAGAGCTAGAAGATGTTCTGGTTTTGTTTTGGGTTTGCAGATGATCTCTTCCTCTTCTCCTCACCTAAGTCCATGTCAGAGGCCTTTGGTCTCTGGGAGTACGGGGTGCCTTTGTACACAGCATCCAGCAGCTTCTCCTTCACCTGCGTCAACGTGTCGCAGTTCAGGCTCTTCACCGTCACCTCAGGAGCGTTTTCATTCTCCGGGTTCACACAGTGCAGCGTCTGCAGAGAACAGGAAGCACCAGGTTGGGACGGTTTTCCACCAGGATCTATTTGTTTTATGAATCCAAAAATGAGCACTGACCAGCGTCTTGTAGTCGATTTGTTGTCGGATGAGTTTATCCTCGCTGAGCGAGTATCGGGCTTCTCCTGTGATCGCATCAATCGGCCCCTTTTCCATTTGCTGCTTAATGGCACAGTAGAGCATGAAGAGGGGCTCTCCAGCACACTCCTGAAAAGACAGACAGGTTCAGATGCAGGCTACAGATGCAAAGGCTGCAAAAAATAAAGTTCCCCACACCAAAATGTTCATTGTTTTGCTGATCAGCAGCCCAGCTGCATTTCCAATTATCCTCAAACCAATGAGAGACAGCCACAGAGGAAGAGGCCGTGGCCTGTGTGGGCAAACAGCACACAAGCACACACAAACAGTCCTCCTCTGTACAGCAGAATAATCCCCTGAAAATGCGGCTTAGTGTGTGTGTGAGCACATGTATGAGCGAGGAAGACAGAAACAAGAGAAAATGTGATTGTGAGTGAGTGGCAATTGATGGAGGAGTTAATAAAAGGTTAATGACTGAGGAGTGAAAAGCGCTGCAGACGCACTTTGGTGTGTGAGACGCATCGGCCGGGCGACAAGCAGAGAGAGGCTGTCCTCCCTTAAGCCCTCTGTTTTTCATTCACATACATGTTTATTGTACAGTTCTGCAGAGTTTATATATATATATATACATATATATAATAAAAAAAACGATTTCATTTCATAAAGCAGCTTTGTTGCTATGAAGAGGAACAAAACTCTGAATGACATTTCTATTTTTGCTTCTTTTAATATATTTCCAGCAGCTCACAGCTGAAGTCCAAAAAAAGTTAGTTTTTTTTGTTCATTTTTAAGTTAAAAAAATCAACAAAAAATTAACATAAGTTGACGATGTTTGATACTTAAAGTTCTCAGCAGCATTTGATTAACTGGTTTGGAAAAGTTTGCATCTGCACGGTTTTATCTATGCTGGTTTTAACTTCAGTTCTTTTGAACTTTCTTTAAATCTTATTTTAATGATCACACCTTTTGAAATGTGCTATATAAATAAACTTGCCTTGCCTAAAGACAGTTACATCTTCCGGTCAGGCTTCAAACAGCACCACAGCACAAAGTCTCTGACCAAAAGTGACTAATGATATACGTTTGAATACAGACAGTGGAAATATCTCAGTGCTAGTTTTATTGGATCTCAGTGCTGCATTTGATACAGTCGACCACACTATATTACTCAAACGACTGGAAAACTGGGTGGGCCACACTGGGCCAGTACTAAACTGGTTCAAAACGTACTTGGAAAACAGGAAGTACTTTGTGTCAATTGGTAACTTCAAATCTGAGCCAACAAAAATTACATCTGGAGTTCCCCAAGGCTCCATATTGGGGCCACTTCTATTTAATATCTACATGCTCCCACTGGCCCAGGTTATAAAGAACATGTGGCCCTGTACAGGAAAATGAGGTTTTGTCTTTGGGGATAAAGAGAAATGGTTGGAGGTCGCTACAGAACTTCAGTCTATGCATTGAAAAACTACCAACCAGGCCAGAAAGTTGGGTATATTGAACACAGACCTACATTTTGATAAACACGTGAATGCAGTCAGAAAATCAGCCTCACGTTTATAAAGCTTTGAATGGTTTAGCACCAAAATACACGATTGACCTCCTAACCCAGTATGTATCAGCCAGACCTCTCTGGTCATCTGGATCCAGTCTTTTGTGGATGGAAAAGCTGCATTTAGCTTCTATGCTCCACAGATCTGGAAAAGACTTCCAGAAAGCCTCAGGTCAGCTGAAAGGATTACTTTAAATCCAGGTTAAAGACTCACCTGTTCTCAGCTGCATTTGATTAATTTGTATTCAAACGTTTCCATCCACACTGTTACTTTAAGTCTACAATAAATGGAATTATTTTTAACTTTTGCTAAATGTTTATGATCATAGAATTTCTATTCCATGCTTTTTTATGTAAAGCATTTTGAATTTTCTTTGTACATGAAATGTGCTTTACTAAGAAACTTGCCCGAGCACAATAATATAATCAAATAAACTAAAGACGGGTCCTCATTTAAAGTCTGAAATGAATCCTTTCTTGTTTTTTAGTGTCTGTCATCGGAGCCTCGAGGCGCAGAGGTGTAGCGCAGGCCGGATCCTGTGCCCTTCATCCGGGCATGTTCATGCATTAACAGCAGTCAGTCATCTTGGTGCGCTGTCAGATAAACTCTGTGGGATCATCTAGCACTGCCTGCCTCCTATGGTGAAAACACAGCACACAGCAGACGTCCTCTCTGTCTCTCAGCATACGAGTCTCAGCCCTTCTGTCTCCTTCAAATGGTGCCAGTAAAGGCGGCCGCAGCCACTCTGTATGAGATGATCGCACAGCTTTTAGGAACTCATCTTCAAGTAAGAACCTTCATCCTATTGGTGGTATTTTAGGTAATTAAATAAATAAACTAAGGTATAACTTTTTTTCTGTCAAAGATTCACCAGTCATCAGACTTCTAAAGTGTAAAAACGAGAAAACATGCACCTCCACGTAAACAACAAACAAACCTCAAAATAGGGAAATGGATCCAAGTTTTTCTTTTTTCTTACCTGTGTTCCTTTTTCTAGCTAAAAGCCCTCTGTCCTCCATCCCCCTGAGAGACCACTTGACCTTTGCACATCTTTATTCATACCTGACTGGATCTTGAAATTGTTCCAGGTTTTTCCTTTCTGTGACCCCTAAAAGCTCAACAGACAGAGGCCCTGAGCTGCAGAGGCTGCAGAGGTTGGATAAAAGCTAATTTATTCAATCCTGTTTGTTTATCTTAAAACCCTTCCAATAAATTGCTTGTGCTCCACAGCTCCCTTTTCTTTGGACGTTCATCCTGTTTTGTGCCTTGTTTAAAAATGTATTTGTGTTGTTTTGACCAAAGTTCACAAAAACGGTAAATAATTTCCCAAGAGCTTTTCTGGTAACCCACTCCCCTACCACTGAACCCCATCTCATCCTTTCAGCCAAACGCACACATGCATGCATGCTGGTGCACACAGATGCTAACTGGGACCCTTTGGGGGCTGGCCAGTTGGCTGCCTGTCCTGACAGGGGTTTAACGCCCGTTACTAACAGATTAGCCACAGCAGTGTTTAAACAGCAACACTGCTGACCGTTGCATCAAAAAGTTGTGCAGACGGTTTTGTGTCAGGATTCATACCTTGAGGAACTTGTAAAGCAGGAAGGTGAACCAGTTTGTGAGCATCTTCTCTGCCACCGACTCGGTCCTGTCAAAAGATAAGACGTGAGAGGACAGACGGGAGGGTCAGAACCGACAGAAAAAAGGGACAGAAACACACATCTTTGCAACAAGTGAGCTGTGAACCATCAAACTCTATAGAAATGTTAAAATAATCTGTCTTTTCTTCTACATTTTAGAAACATGAGGAGTTCTCAGTGTTGAGCTTTTTTTATCAAACCAAAAATGATACCATTAAACATACATTAAATTCATTTAAAGTCTTCAGTAAACGACTGGATTTCATGCCAACTTCCAACCCGACACAGAGCTAAGAAGGGAAAGCGATGGGAAACTAGGTCAGTGTGCTAGTGAAGCCAGAGACGGCCTGTGGCACCAATGAGATTTCCCTCCTACGCCTCTGCGAGCCGGCCTGTTAGACCGCCGAGTGTCGTCTGATAAACGCAGAACTTGTTTTTAATGGAGGTCAGACGGCGAGCAAGTAAATCTAAATAAAAGTCAGTAAAAAAGACCAAAGCAGTGATTAGATTTAACAGAAGTGTTTTCAACGTCAGCTCCCAGAGCTGCTGCGGCGGTTAGCATGGACAATATGGTAAGGTGGGTTTCACATGGACACACTGGCTTACTGTCATTTATTTGATTAGATTTTTAATTAAATATTTCTCAGAGGAAAGACGAGAAAAAGAATGGTAGTACTTTTTATCAGTAAATGTCTAATTCCAATTTATTTTGTAGACGTCCTATTTCTCTAATTGTCTTTCCTTAAATTTGTGGATCTTCTAAGTCACGTGTCTCTGCTTTTCCTCTTCTTCCTTCTATCTTCTCTCTGAACATTGTGCTCAGCACTTTCATCCTACAGGCCTCCAGTTTTCTTCCCCTCTTCCTCATTTCCCTCCAGCCTCGTTTTCCCTCAAGAAAAGCTGCCTCCTCTTCCTGTCAATCACCACTTCTCTTCCTCCCTGGAGCTGCATCCACCTCTCTATCACTACCTCTCCCTCCTTTCACCTCCTGTATCTTCCTCTTCTAGGCATCCAGGCTTCTCTGTCCTCTTCACACCCGCTTCCCTCCTCTACCTCTCCCAGCGTTGAGTGCTGAAGGGAGGAGGGGTGTCCTATCCCATGGCATCTCTTGCAGGAGTGCATGTGTGCTCAGGGGTGTAATCTTCTCTGACAGCGACAGGGTTGAGAGATAGAGACGAAGTAAAGTCACACATGCCTCAGAACCGTCGCCGTCCCCTGACTTGCTCCCTTTAACATCAGCTGTTAAAATGGAAAATCCACAGTTTGACGGCCTCACACAGAACCAGCCGCCGTTTTTCTTCCACTTTCAGCTCCATAACATTTATATTCAACATAATTAGGAGCTTGATGAACGCAAACAGGCACACAGGCGTTCTGTTTTTGCACCTTCTCAGTAGGAGCTTGGGATGGTTCTTGCTCTCCAGGTTTTTGTCGATGAGATCCGACAGGAGCTGCTTGAGAACGCCGGTGGCGTACTCCATCTCTCCCTGCAGCGCCGTCATGATGAGGGACGCCACATTGCCGCGGTCTCGCATGGAGAAGGACCGCTGAGCTTCCAGAGTGCGAATGAATGTCAACAGGAAGTGCTTTTTGGTCAGCAGCTGGCCGAACAACGTCAGGGACTTCTCCACGTTAGCAGGCACCTGAAAAAAGAGATGAGGAAGGTGACGAGGAGGAAGAGGGTGTAGGACAAAGGAGGAAAGGTGGTATTTTGAAGAAAAAAAAAGAAAAGGAGAAATGCACGTTGAGGTTAAACAGGAGAACATAAGAAAATGGAAAAAAGAAAACAAAAGACGTTGAAGGTTGAAAGAAGAATGAGGAGCAGAAGAATCAAATAGGAGTTTTGGTTGTGACATGAACTGTGAGGATGGTTGTGAGGAGGCACAGGACAGCCACACATACTCACTGATTAATAAACCAGTTTAGTCTCTAAAGATTTTTAATGAAGGGAATGTTGTGCAATTTAAGAACAAATACAAACTGAAAATCTTGGAAATTTATAGATTAGATAATTGAGAAAGACTAAGTACAGACAATCATGAACTGGAAAGTTGTAGATGCTTTTTGTAATAGCTTACTCATTTTAATTTCCTTCTTTTGTGTTTGTGTAAATAATTAATCTATTATAGGGTGTAAAAATATATGTGTAATATGTGGCAAGATCGGAGATGGGAATTAATGTTTTCTTTCTCCTGCTCCTGTTTCGAGGACATTTTGTGTTATGCTTTGCTTAGTTATGCTTTTGCTTTTAGTGTTTGAAAAAAAAAATCAAATCAAACTGCAAAAAAAAAAAAAAAAACCTTAAACTTGAACCAAAACAAAAATCCTAAAACATGCAAGAACTTCAAAAATATCTTTAAGTCAGAGTTGAGCTGGACTCTGGATGCATCCTCTTTTATTCCAAATCTTTTTCAATCAAGAAAAGTTCCTTAATTTCCAGGTAACACCATAAACTGAGCAGGGCTGTGAGCTAGCAGGAGAGATTTTAAACAAAAGAATGATGGGAAATAGTGGCAGGCTTACTCTGTGTTAATGGACCACAACTCAAAGGTCAATTTCTTATGACCTCCTGCCGCTCTGCAGAAACTATGTCCTATAAAACGACAATGGTTTTTGGCTAAAAACGGCATAATCATAATTAGAAGATCACTGGGAACGATTTGAAAATAGATCAAAATGATCGGTGTGGGTCTTTGCACACCTTTCCACCCGTCTACCGCCGCAACCCTCTGCTGTCACTCCCACTCTGTCCCTCTCCATCAGAGAGCTAGCAGGACCCCTCCTTAGTGAGAGAAATGCTTTTTTTTTAAGTGAGAATGTGAGCTGTGAGCTTCATGCGGTAATAAGAAATTGATCTGCCTGCTGGCGCGCCACTGCGGCCTGTGATTGCCTGGGCTATACAAATGAAAATCCAATGTTGCACTACACTTTCCCTTTGGAATACAGTTGATAACATGAGCAGATAGGGAAGGTCTCAAAGGCCTGCTCCTGCAGCTGCTGAAACCTTACATGTACATAGGTGCAGCACAAATGTGCATTTTCCATCTGATGTGTCAGCGGCGCTCTAATGTAGAGTACATGTAGAAAAATGATGTGGGAGCGTGTGCTCGCTGTGCTGCAGTGGGAGGACAGCTTGGGATCATTTGAATAAAAACAGCATTTCTCTGAAGAGTTATGCTCAGAACAGGAAGTACTCTTCATCATGTGACATCTAACTGAAGGTTGTTTTTGACAACTTTTCACTTGTCATTGACATCAAAAGGCGTCCATTTTTAGAAGAATTTCCAGTTCTAATATTGCTGGAAGTGTTTTGGTAATTTAGTGCAATAAAAGTAGTCCAAACGTCATATCAGACTAATATGCAGCTTGTTCTGTCCCGCAGAAGTCCTGGATATAGACGCCTTGAATGATGAACATGAACAACGACCCTTCCCCAACAAAAGATGACATCACAGCGCGACAAAAAATGAAAAGCTCTTCTTGGGCTCAAGAAAAATATGTCAAAATCCACTAACGAAACCAAAACCTGTGTCAGGGATACCCAAAGGAAGTTCTAAAATGATTATGGGATGGCCAGAGGACCTATGGTGTAGCGGTCATTGTGTAGCAAAGAGTGAAATTTTGCAATTTTCTCTTTTTCCCCCACAATAGAAAACCTTTGTTCAAGCGATCATTACAAAATTTCACAAACACCCCACCAGGCTAAGTGAACAACTACAACCAAAGTTTTGTTGACTTTTGACCTTGGGAAGAGGTCGCCATATTGAATTAAAAAAAAAAAAAGACCTTTAGGTTTACTTTTATAAATTGAAACTCCTGGGGATTTCAGCCCATCACCTCCTAACTCCTCAAGCATCAATGGCAAGCTACTTGTGAAAACATGTTGAAACTAGAAGTTGTAGAATTTGAACAACGTTTGATTGGCGAGCTTGCAAAAGTAGAGTTCCCCAGTTGCTCGCACATTTTCTATCGGAATATTGTGAAAATGTATTACATGAATGGCTCAAGCTGAACAAAATGATATGATGTACGATATGACATATTAGGAATGTGAATGTTATCAACAGAAAACCTCAGTTGCCAAGGAAATCCAAAAGTTTCCTTTTGCCAGTTCTTCCCAAAAAAACATGTTCATCACCTTCAGGTGACCAAAAAGTTAAATGGTTGCTATGGAGATGAAACAGCAGAAAAGCCACCATTTTGAAAAAACTTGTCTTTTTCCACTAAGCGATCATGTGCAGCTCTGACCAGGGTGGCAGAGGCATAGGGGGAGAGTGAGGGGCCTGAAGCTGCCATTTAGCCATTCAGGGCAGGTAAAAAGATGGAAATGGGGGAGGGCAAGGGCAGGTTGCACCTGTGTGCCATAGGACGCCACTTATGCTTCTCAAACAAACATCATTTAAGCTGCTCATTCCTTCACTGCATGCATCTGTGGGTGAGCATGCATGCAAAGTGCTCCTTACTGACCCGTACCTCCATCTCCTTGAGAACAGGATGGTCCTCAATGCCTGGAAAGAGCACCCTCATGGCGTACGTGCGGTAGTCCAGGAAGGGGATTCCGGCGCCGTCCAGCTCCTGCGTGAGTTCATGGATGTCCGTCTGCAGTTCTGCAAAAGCTGTGCAAAAGGGTTTGGAAAAAAAACTATTTACTGCACATGCCGAGAGTCCTTCAGGCTTGGAACAAGGACAGACAGCGAGTGTGCTAGAAGTGAGTTCATAATGCAACGGAACACAGAACCACGGCCCTGTGAGAACACATTACAGGACGCCGTCTCACACGCCTGCGCTCCTGCACACACACATTTCCCCCCCAGCTGAACACAGCCTCCCACCCAGATGATTTATGGGAAAGCATGTGTTCCCGTTTGCACACTTTCTGTTCCCAAGAAGTCTGTTTTGACCTCATTCTGTAAACTCAGCTCCACAAGTTACACGAATCGTTTCACTCAAACGTCTCGTGCTAAAAAATCACAAACTCCCATGTGAGAAAATCCCATAGTTTATGGCATGTTTTGACTGTATAATGTGACACAACACATTCATAAATAAACAGAAGATCCAGAGAAATAAAAAAACAAATGTAAACAGATGGATCGTGCCACTTTCTCCTTCGAGCTTTTTTTTTTTTTTTTTTTTTTTTCATTCTCCTTCTGTCAAAGTGACATTCCAAAAGTCACCTTTATCTTTTCCTTCTGGCAGCATCTTCCGTTACATTTATCTTCCTAACGTTTGTCCCTTCACTTCTTACTTGCCCTTCATCTTTTTCTTTTCTTGTCTGTTAGTTTGTGAGAATTCATCCACAAAGAGAAAATTTAAAGAACAAATGCTGATTCAGCATTTTTTAGGTCCTTAAACTGATGGGTTTTTTTTCTTTTTTTAATGGATGTTTTCTGGCCTCTTTTTATCATTCCATACTTTTACTCATTCCAGGATTGAATTATTCTTCCTGGATATTTCTGCTTTTCCGGCTCAGATTTTCAAAAGCCTGTCTCACAGTTTGAGCTTTTTGAAAAATGTTCTGTTTCTTTCTCAGCATTGTTTAGAATGTTTAATACCACACTGCAGTTAATTCAGCGTATAGCTCTATATTGAACGTATGTTGGTCTTCAGTTCTTTTTTTGAAACATTTTCCTTTTATTTTGTCTTTTTGTCACGTGACTCAACAGAGTTAATAGGAATTTTAGCATTCTTGTTTCTTTTGGAGCTTTTCTAGACAGTAATATACGTTTTTAAAGCTTATTGAGAGTGATAAAGTTTGTGCAGTTTGAGTTTGGTTGAAATTCCATAAGGTTTTGGCTCATTTAAGACTGTATTCGACATGTGGTTAAGAAAGCTTCTTTAGCAATGATTTGCACTCCTGTCCTACAGGTTGCAATAGCATCCAGATAGTTTTACTTAGGAAGCTTTATGGAAAAGGGAACCCTTTTATTCATATTCCAGCATGACTTCAGCAGCACCACAGAGCATCTTCAGGTTTCAACACATTTTCAAGCATAATGCAATGTTGTTCTTTTCATTCTAAACTATACCCATCCTATGTTTCTGTTATGTTGAATCTGTTTCTTGAGCATGTTCTCCTTTTATTTATGTATTTTTTACATCTATTCAATTTATTCAGACATTGTAGACACAGTCAGTCTTGGCCAAACCAGCCTGTTCCTCCAGGTAAACACAGAAGAATGAGAATACATTGATGTTTATTCAATCCTGTTTATCTACTTATACTGCCTTTGGTTTTTTATGATTGTGAGTCTTTTTGAAAGTTTTGATCATTTGTATTCACAATTCAAAGTGTCTACAGACCATTAATTCAGAGATTTTGGTGTATTCGGCTAAAAATCTGTTTGTCTTTCCGGCTTTAAAAGCTGCTGCTTCAAAAAGCTGCATGCATCTTTCCTTTCCTCGCAGTGAGCGTTACTTCACAGATTTTATTAATAGATTGTCATGCCACAGCGCGGCTACATGCGTGTCAACCTCGGCTATGCTTATTGCCGCTTCTATAGCTATTTATCAGCTCACAAGGACATTGCTGATGTCTGTGGTTCAATCAAAGCTCGGACTGTTTTTCATCTGCTAGAAAGCTGTCAATAAAAACTACTCAAGGACCACAGGGTGCTCTAAGAACAAGGTTAAATCTGCCAGGCTACACTTGCATTAAATCAACCAATCTTTAAAATAAGACATTTTTTATTTCTTCATTAATTCCCAGAAAACCTGTTTTGCTGCAGTGAACGCAAAAAGAAAACAGCTTAATTAGAAGCTAGGACTGGTTATGACTGAACATTGTTCATGACGCGGCTTTATTTAAGCCTCTTTAAAACAATGTAACAAACGAAGTGCTCTCTCATTTAAATGTATTGTGATGATCATGTTATCAGTCTTCTCCTTCCTTCCATCTGCTCCTCTCCCGGCAACGCCAGCGCACTCGGAACAGCAGAGAGTCGCAGCCCGCCGTCCCTCTGGCTACCGCCAAACCAGGACTTCTTCACAGCAACTCACTTTGCCACCTTCACGTCCCCGTCTCTATCTAACCTACCCCACCACTGTGGATGGCAGCGAGGCCAGCCAGACTGCACTCGTGGGGTGGAGAGCCAACATCTGGTGGCTGGCTCAGATCAAAGTAACTCTTCTGGAAGCACACCAACACCCACACATGCACCGCCGCTGCCAAAAGCGTGGGGGGGGGGCATTTGGCAGGGACAGGGAAATAGAGAAATTGATATGGCTAATACACATGCTAGCAAAGGGAAAAAAAGGAAGCCACACCTCCATGATTTCTTGTAGATGTCAACAACAGAGAACCCTAAGAACGGAAGCACACTCACCCTCCTTGCACTCTAGCGCCACCCTGGACTCCAGGTTGTCCATCTGCAGCTGCAGCCGTTTCAGGGTGCGGTCGGCATCCCTCGACTTTCTTTTATACGCAATCAGCACTATGATGATGACCAACAGGAGCAGGAAGCCACCCCCTCCTATACCTATGATGGCGGGCAGAGTGAGCAGGCTGTCCGAGTAGATCTGCAGCGTCCCTGGAGAGTACTCAAAGCCTCCAACGCGCACCTTTAGGAGGAAAAGAGACAGCTTACAGATCCAGGAAAGCACCCGCGTTTTATTTTCAACCATATCGCATTAAAACAGTCCTGGACTTAATTTAACAAAAAAAAAAGAAATAAAAATGAGCCTTTGGCTTCTTTTCCCACGCTTTGGTGCCCTCTTTAACTGCTTACCTCTAAGAAATTTATAAATGGAAGAAAACAAGCAAAAAAAAAAAAAAAAGCTCAGACCTCTCACTCCCACAGGGTTTTTTTTTTTTTTTTTTTTAGTTCTTTTTGCATCCTGGTGCCATTTAAATCCCTGTGAGGATATGAGCCAAATCAGACTGATAAAAAGCCTCTGAGAAATAAATACAGTCACAAGAACTGCCAGCAG
Source organism: Adrianichthys oophorus (assembly GCA_036245035.1). Classification (NCBI taxonomy): domain Eukaryota; kingdom Metazoa; phylum Chordata; class Actinopteri; order Beloniformes; family Adrianichthyidae; genus Adrianichthys; species Adrianichthys oophorus. Next base: position 2,086,364 of record BSAI01000073.1, read on the forward strand.
TTTCACAGGCAGGAAATGCATGCTTGCAGCCATATGAATGGACTAAACTCTACAGGAACTCAACAGATTTCTGCTTGATGAATGAACGAAGACACAGGAAGTGACTCCATGTTTCACAAGGGGCCACAAAAACCAGAGAAAACACCAGATAGAGCAGGAGGCGCAGGGAGAAATTGGCTTAAAAAGGAAAAAAGTACCATCAGTAAGTAGAGCAAATTTGAAAAAAGAACAAGTGGGATTACATTTTATCAGGTACTTAAAAACGAAAGGTTTGCATTTGAATCCTGAAACACGAGTTTTGCAATAATCTTTTTAAACCAGATTAAAATGTGGACAGTGAGCGCGTGCGACAATAGGAACTTCCTTACCGTGACCACGTGTTCTCCTGTCAGATTAGGCCACTCACACAACAGCTGGCTCTCAGACAGGGTGAGCACGCAGGGCGTGTCTCCGATCAGCACCGTGTAGTTCAGTTTATAATTCCCCGTGACGGCAGGAATAAGGTTTCGACCCTGGAAAAACATGCAGTTCTATTAAGTAATGTACAGTCAGGCTGACACAAACAAAACAGCTAGAAACAAGAAAAACCTTTACTGCAATTCTGAAAAAAAACAGTTTTTTAGGCTGGATTGTAAAGACTTCTAGTGTTAGGCATCAGTAACCGCGGCAACAACCTCTCCATGATACCATCGCTTTACACCTGTCACACCAGCTAACCACTTCTATGAAAACAAATATACATTAATGTTTTTCATTCAGAAAAAAACGTTTGTTTTAATTTGTTGCTGCAGAAACACAACATTTAGTGGCAGAAAAATATTTAATAGCAACTAAAGAGTCAAAAAGTTGGAGTAACAGCTCAGAAATTCCTCAAATACAGTGTGTATCGCAGGAGTTGCTTTCTAAAAACAGCATGCGATTGATGAAATCAAGTAGGATTACACAGGTTTTAAGGCTTTAAATCTTCTCTTTATACACTTTTCTCAGACAGACACGAATGCTTCTCTCTTCATAGATCAAACCGTCATAAAAAAATATGTCCAGGATTACAGAAGGAAAACAATGATCAAATGTTTATGTATGTTTATGCAACACAAACACATTTTGTACAGGAGACATGGTAGGGAGGAGATTGATTGACAATATCTACAGCCAATCATTATGTAGAACACTGCTGTTAAAAAAAGAAAAAAGAAAAACTTGCAAAATTGCAATATAAAAAAAAAAAAAAAAAATCAGTGAAATTATGAAGTAGGATGCTTTTTCTTTCTTTGTATGTTCCTATAAGAGCAGTTGGCCAATCAGAATGCTTCATTATTCTTTCATACTTCCAGCTTTAAAGCAAAATATTTCCTTTTTTTAAGTTTTAGAGGCAAAAAGGTTGGAGTGTTTGATCAAACTGCTGAAAGGCTTTAAAGTTGAAGGCAAAAGGTGAAACAGCGGCCTGGAGGAAACAAACATTAAGGTTCCTCTTTGGAGATTCTGGGTCACAAATTTGAGCATGTGGCAAAGCATCACGTGGGCTCACTTTATAAACATTATTTTCTTTGTAGCTGCTTTTAAAGGCAAGGCTTCAAAAAAAAAAACAACTGCTTCTTCCTTCAGATGTCCCCAAACCCCACAGGAGAAAGCAGGTGAAGAACCAACATCTTTTAAGATTTAGACACATCTGAGAGCATGCTGGGTAGAGAAGAAAACCGACTAGAAAGAGTCTGAAGAAAAACACTTCCATTACCTGTCAACATCTTCTCAGGCTAAATGAATAAAAAGTCGCTGCAATGTTTTCAAATGACCATTTTTTAAAACAATAATTGCAAATCTAAGATAGCTCTGCCACAGATTGAGGAAAAAGACTGGCGCTGAAATGCTGAAACTGGAACCTTTTACTCTGTCAGTATATGAAAAAGCAGGAGATGGGGAGGGAAATAAAAAAATAATAACAGAAAAGATAAAAGAGTTTAAAAAACACGCTCCAAGGAAAAGTGTTTTTAACATGCTCCTGTGGCATTTTTTCTGATGATGAAGGACAGATATGAAGAAAATTAGGATTACATTTGCATTTCTGAGTATTTTTTCATTAAAATCATAGTGAATCAGGAGCAGAGGAAAAAGATTGTTTGAAAAAGACGTAGAAAAAATGCTGAGCGAGGTTGCAAAGCCCCCTGCTCTGCTCCATTCTGATGCATCCACCTGCAGACAAATAGATCCATGAACGTCTTTGTTTTCCTCGTCTGAGCTGGAATCTGGATCAAAACTATGCGGCTGGACAGCTCTGATAATGATCACCATTTTTGTTGCACCTCTGATGTGAGGTAGGAGGTGTGAGAGAGCATGGAAACAGCGAGCTCTCAGTTATGGATGATGGGAAGGAGGGTGGGGTCGGTCTGTGCCATCCGTCCCGCCCACAACTCTTGAGAATTGAAACAGGTTTTTTGATTTTGGCTAAAAAGAGCATAACCACAATCAAAAGACCACTGAGAACGCTTTGAGAATATTTCAATAGATGATCGGAAAGAGACTTTGAGAAAAGACAAACGTGTCCAGATGTGGAAGAAGTGGTGACAAACAGGAAACAGCAAAATAAAACTGGACTTAACGCCAAAATTAAAGCAGAACTACATGGCAAACAATTAAGTAAATCATTGCAAAGGGATCAAAAACTTTTTAGACATTCAAGATGTTTCACCAGGTTTGAAGTTGTTTTAACTTCTCTTTGTTCTACATCAGGGGTGTCCAAATAAAGGCCTTAAGATTTAAGACTCAAAAAAACTCAAATTGCTTGATTTAAGAAATGCTCAAAAGACATTGAAATGTATTTTATTCAGCAGAATTACTTCATAAAACGGTGAAGCCACAATAAGACAGCTTTTCACATTGAGCTCCGTTATATGAAGGTTTATGAAGATGATGGTATTCTCATTTGTTGATACTTTGTTCAGAAATGAATGATTTCCACTTATTACACTAGTTTTTGGTCATAATAATTAGGCGCATATAAACTCAAAAAGCACAACTGATTTGTTTAGAACTAGCAAAAAAGATGTATTTTTGAGCTGTATAAGATTCAGTTTGAAGTCATTTTATCTGACAGTTAGCTTTTTTAGCTTATTTTCCCCCTTTGAATGCTTGTGTCTTTTCTTATCATCAGGCTGCCTCTTTTTGCAGCGATAGGTCGACAGGAGTTCAAATCAAATGAGAGCTGAGCATCAGGCCTTTACCTTGAGTATGAGCGGGGAGGTGGGCTTCAGCACCAGCTTGCCTGTGGGGCTCAGAGGTTCCAGCACAGGGTCCGGAAGGTAGATGAAGGTCTCGTTCACCACCAGCACAGAGTGCACATCATCCATGACAAATCCGATCTCGTCAGGACTGATGACGGCGTCTGAGAGGACCTGGTCTGATCCAGCCACAGAGGGCGCCAAACACACCATCACAGTGTTGTTGAGAACGGTGCAGTTCTGAGACGGGGGGAAGAGAGGAGAAGACAAAATGACCCCTTTCCTCTCATGATAAAACTGTTCTTTTCTGTTGATGTTTCCAAAAATGCAAAAAAAAAAAAAAAAAAAGACAAAGAAGTGATGCAAACTGGATTTTGTGATGCGAGTGATTAAATGTCTCTGTAATGACATAATGAGGAGAAGGCGGCTTAATAACATCAGTGCTGCAATCAGTGTTGATAGTATCTTGAAATACCCAGTGGGGTTCGACACTAAAGCAAATTAGACCGTAATAATGAAGAGCGAAAGCGGAGCGGTCAGCTGTTAACCATCACACAGGATGGCAGAAGGGACCTTTGGATCGCTTGTTTATATGAACCACAGTGTGTGTGTGAGTATTATGGTCGCATGAAGTAAAAGTGTTTTCCTATAGGAGGGTAGATACACATCTCTGCATTCAACCTGGCGGGACAAAAGAAAAAAGAGGAATATCTTCACTTTCAGCTTGGAAGAGGGGAGAAAGGTTGGCCGGGCCCCGTGGTGCCGGGTGAAGAGCGAGGGACTGGCGAGAGCCGCTTTATTGCTAGTTGACATTTCAAAGGTTAAACTACTAAAAAGGAAATTCAACATCAAAAATAAACAGAAAATGGGCCTGTGGCAGGTTAACAGACAGGTCAGGTGTGGGCTTCCGCAGCCCGGGTTCTAATCATGTGGATTTGTATTTATTTATAGAAAACAGGAGAAATCCCGCAGTGACACAAACCATGTCGACGCAGGAGGCTTTTGTCGACAGGTCTCTCCTTTCCAGGTTTTATCGACAAAAATGCGCCCCAACAAAAACTCACATTTACAGAATCTGCTGCTCCATACTTGGCTCGCATTTTAGGCTCTTTGATGGTTGCGAGGTTGGTTCCAGTGATGGTCAGCATTGTTCCTCCACTGAAAAAAAGAAAAATGAGCAAACATAATAAACCTGGACTCAGAAGGAAAAATGTCCCAGTTTGTTGATTTCCTGCTGCCGTTCTGGATGCAGACTCTGCTCAGGAGGCCCATCAGCAGAAATGAAATGTAATCAATCTGTCAGAGGTGAGAGGACCCTTCAGCTTCCGATTCACTGTTAATGCTCAGGTTGCCTTTCACTTGCTTATTCGAGGACAGCGCTTTCCGGTAACAGCAGTAATCCTAAAACCCTGGCATGAATATTAAAAACGTGTTTAAAGCTGTGAAGGAGACAGAAAATGCTGCATGATTTCTGGTTCCAACCTCACAGCAGCACGCGCCTCCACAAACAGGAGAGCGCTTTTCCTTTTTCTTCCATCAGACACACACATAACTGTTGTCAGCGATCAGACATAATGCGACCTTTACACCTGCGACCTATTCTGGTTTATCTGACGCTGACAGCTGGGACTCGACAGCCTCTGCTGGACCAAAAGGTTGAACTTTATCCGATGTGAGTCGTTCTGACAGCAGCTACACAAGTTAGTGTTCAACTTTTGGAAAGTACTGGAACTCTGCTCACTGGTTCTTTCTGCGAGAAATTAACATTATACTACACGTAAAAGCACAAAATGGTTACTTTGCACGATATAGGCCGGGAGCATGTGGGCCCGCCCAGCTCATTTTCTACGTCACAAATACCATCTTTTTCAAATAACTTTTTTTTTTTTGTCTTTTCCTGATTCACAACAATTTGAATTAAGAAATAGTCCAACACAATTCTGAACTTCTTTTTCTTAATATCTGTCCTCCATCAGAAAACTGTTGAACCTTAAAAACACAAACAGATTGTCATTGGAGTGGGTCTTGAACAAAGGGACTTCTGTTACCGTTGCATTTTTTGACAACTGCACTGCGAATGATCTGTTAAAATGATTCTTTTAGCTCTTTTTATTGGAGATCCTGCATTAATACGTTTTTTTTTTAACCTGCACAAACAGGAGCTTGAAAAGCCCTTCTAGTTGTAGTGATGTCATTTGCTAGAAAGACGGCGATCTTTAAATCATGCTGTTTAATTTATAATCCAGCAGCCAGCACAGTTTCAACAAGCAAAACTTCAAATTAAAATCCGGTAACTATTAGTGGTCAACAGGGCTGATGCTAGCATTCAGAGATGACCGATCTGCCTTTATTTTGTAAATAGCGATATAAAAGGAGCCTTGGTTGTTTTTAAAACTGCAGGTATTCAAAGAAAAGCACAAAATGATTACATGAAGATTCATATATTTTTGGTCATTCTAATAAAATGATCCTACTTTTTAAGACACTCTTGAAGAAATTTAAAATAACTGCGCATTCCCTGACCGGCAGAGCTCTGGATTAATTGACCTCACCTTTGTACAAAATATTGCTTTTATTTTGACAAAATTTACCAAATTCTAAAGAGTTCACTTTGATACTGTGAAGTGGATTCAAGGAGATGGGAAGTTTAGAGAAGGTAAAGCAAAAACGGCGTGTTCAGGAACACCTGCCCCCCCAAATTTGAACAAAAACTTAAACTCTGAGGTCCAAAGGATGAGGACAACTGTCCCCACACTGCAAAAACAAGCTGCTTAGAAATAAGTCAATAGTTTAAAAAAAGTTCCTTAAATAAGTAACAAATCTGCCAATGGGGTCAGTAAAATGGTCTTACCAAGAATTCTAATTTAAACAGCAAGACATGTTTTCTTTAACTTTTTTGCTGTTGAACAACTTCCTTGAAGATTATTTTTCTTGAAGCAAGAGGTCTTTTTGTTTTCTTAAGATTCAGTTTTTGCAGTGTTGGGGAAAACGAGTGAGGATTAGTGAAACTAAAAGAACTAGTTGGTAGGTTTTGGTTCACCCTTTGAGAGGAAAAGCAGAGCCGGCTACAGCAAAAATGTTGGAAACAAACAAAAATACCCTTTCCTTTCAGCTAAGTCTGTAAATCTGAAGGAAAAGATGGGATTGTGTTTTCCCACATTCAAAATGTCCAGGAAATGACTGGCATTTTAACTAAACCATCCTGAGAATTACCTCCAAACAGAAGAGAAACAAATCCATATTTGTGTTTTGAATGAGCCAAATTCCCTGCTCTGTGATGTGACCTTCACAGGGTCTGTGAGGAGGAAGCCCGACGGGTCAGGAGAACCATGCACCTCCTTCACAGGGAGCTGAAACATTCAACATTTGCCGAGCTCTGAAGTTATTTCCCCTGAAGGCTGGAACTTGTGCTTTCATTCTCTCCAAACCCAAAGCTTTTCATTCGTTCTGCTCCAAACGAGCCTTCTCTTCCCTTCGCACCTATTTTTCAAGATGAAAGAGTTTGTCTCCCTGCAGAGTTTTAAAACGCGGCTCTTATTTTCACCTCCACCCCCCGCCTGGATGCAGAGGAGGACTGTTACACCGCCTGAACAATGTGTCAAGTGGAAAAATCTCACCGAGCCAATCTGGAAAAAAATATGACATTTCAAAAACAGATCACATTAAAAACAAGAATGTGGGCGGATTTGAAGTTAAAGCCGAAATCAAATTTCTGTGCGGAAAGAGTTCTGATGCTCAAACGTTTGAACTCTTTTTGTGTTAAAGAAATGAAAGGCGGCAATGAAAATTCAAAAACAATACTCTATTTTAAGTAAATGAGTGAGTTGAGGGCGTGCACGCGCTTCTGTGTACACGCCGGCGTGTTTTCAGAGCTGAGGACAGAGATTTTCTAGGTCATACTAGTGAGCCCATTAGCATTTGGAAGCTCCGAGATTTTCTGTGTTTTTCTTTCTCCTCCTTCGTGATGCAGCTTGGGTTTGCAGAAGGAATCTTCCCGTGGCTATGTAGTCTTGTTTCACTGGTAATATTTACAGTCGCATCTGTGCTGCGGCCTCCTTTACCCCAGCTCCTAAAGATTTACTTTGGAAACGTAAAGATAAACAGAATAAAAAGAGCATCTTTGAATGACATATTAGAGTAAAAAAAAGGGAAGAAAACTTCCCTTTTCTCCAAGAGCCGGCTGGGGAACATATGCTGTCAGAATAATAAATCGTTGAGCTCATACTTAAGTTAAGCTGCTTCATAAAAAGGCATTAACTGGTGGAATAAACACCTCCAAGGATCAATAATGTATTGATGCATTTGTATCTGCTCTGCAGATGTACAGCACATCAAGCAGAATAGCAGATCAAACAGTGAAGTCGTACAGAATGAAATAATCATGAGATATTCGGATGTATTATAAAGAGATTTTGTGATTTTATTGTGATGCCAACAGGGACAGTCAACAAAAAGGGACCTCTGTTGTTTTTAACTTCTCCTTTTAAATGTGGATAAAAAAGTGTTCAGTCTAGAGAAGGCTCTAAGGCCGGGGTGTCAAACATACGGCCCGTGGGCCGGATCTGGCCCGCCAGATGGTTCAATCCAGTTCAGTCGTGAAGAGAAAAAATATTAGGATGTTGGGAAACTTCTGCCACTAGGGAGACACTAGCTTTGTTTGCTAGTATGTTACTGGCCCGGCCCATTTCAGAGATCAGACGGGGATTATTGTGGCCCCGGAACCCAAAATGTGTTTAACACGCCTGCTCTAAGGGTTATGCTGACTGCAAGACCAAATCCCATTAAAAAAAAAAAAACATCCTCTTGTGGTATTTTTAAATGATGAAGGACATATAAAGAAAATTAAGCTCAAAATCCAATTTGGGAGTGTTTCTTTATACAAACTGTTTTGAATCAGGAGCAGTCAATAATGCCGTTGGAAAAAGAGGTTATTTGTTGGGGACTTCTGGGCCTGATCCCATACATAGTCCCGATCTGATACTTTTGAAACACATTTAAAAAATGAACACATTTAATAAACAGATGTGGATTTCTTTCATCATTCAACACTTAAACAGAGCACTTCTGTGAAGTAGCTTTAAAAATCAAGTAAAATAGTTACCAATAGTCAACTAGTAAAAATAGCTGATGAATAGTCATGTCAGAGAGCTTGGTGACTTAAACTTTAGTGTCTTCAGAACTATTGAACTTTTTGATCAGATGTGATTCATTTCTCCATTAAAAGTTCTGACACATGACGACATTATTTTTAAATTGTTGCAGCAGCATAAATATAATGACTATTGGTGATTAAAATATATCGATGGAACCTTTAGTCGTTTTGATTGTTTTTTAGAGAATATAGAATCCTTTATTTTAACCTCTTCAGACCTGGCGTCCACATGCGTGAACATGACATTTGAGGTTTTATTATCACAGTAGTTATTCTGCTTAACTGAGGCTCTGTCAAAGAGAAACAAAAAAGGATTGGGTCTTTAGGGGTTAGATCCTCTTCTTGTGCAGCTGCAGTCGCAGACGGCATCTCACCGCCATTTCTGTCTGTCAGCAGCAGTAGAGTGCTACTCCAAATGAAAATGTTGTTTTTGGTGTTTTTGACATGTTCTTGTAGCATTTTTCTGACGACGGGGGAAAGATTAAAACTATGTTTCTGAGGATTTCTTGATTCAGATTGTTTTGGATCAGGATCAGATGAAAACTGCCAAGGTCGGGTCAAAGTCCAGTACAATTCTGTAGCATCCACTTGAAGACAAATAGATCCGTACGTTTTCATTTCCTAGTCTGGGCTGGCATCTGGCTCAAACATTACGGCTGGATAGCTCCAATAATGCTTGCCGTTTTTTTGTCACGCTATTGTTAGCGTGGACTTGTGAGGTGCTACAAGCTGGCAGGAGAGAGTCAACAAAGGAATGCTGGGAAATTAGCACAGCTAACTTCAGCGCTTACAGTCACGCCCACAAACTAAAATTGAATTTCTAATGACCTTCTGCTGAACATAGCTCTTAAAAAACAAACAACACAAGCGTTCTGATTTTGACAAAAACGGCATAATCCTAAAAAAAAGACAGCTGGGAACGATTTTACTCAGAAGAAAATATAGTTGGAGTGGAACTGAAAGGATTGTACCTGGCAATGCTCCAGTCAGGGTCAATTTTCAGGATGGTGGGATCGCTTGTGTAGTTGAACTTGACATCTGGGTTCCTCAGCTCGGCAGAGTTGATGTCCACCATGACCGGCGTGGAGCCTGTGGCCCGTCCAGCTGGAGTCACGCAGATGATCTCCCTGCTGTTCCGCCTGGGAGACAGAAGGAAATGAGTGAATGGTGAAGACACCAGACAGGTCTGGGAAGGAGCTGCTCCTCCCTGGAGTTCATTTAACACACACAATACTGACTGCTGCCCATCCACATTTCATCAGCTTCAACTGCTGCAGTTCAAAGCCCCACATTCCCTCATTGTTTCTCTGCTCCGGCAAAGATCTGAAGTGGCTGGTTGTCCCTCTGTGTGATGCAACGCTGTCTGCGGCAGCTAAGACCTGCAGCAAAACTTTAGGCTGCTGTCAGAAACTCTGAGCTGCACTCCAGAAGGTCTGCTGCCTCCACCTCTCTAGAGGAGAAGTGGATGACTCAAGAGGGGCTACGGATGTGAACGTGTGTCCTCCTATTGAAATAACTGGAGGAGAAGTTCAGCTTTGATTGGACACACAGCGGATGCGATCAAACAAACACGGAGAACCTCCACCGAGCAGAGGCTGCTGTGGGACGCACAAGGCCATTCACGTCAACGACCACGTAACCCCCAGACGGAAGACGCAGCAAATGAGAAGTGAAAGGCCGTTTGTGCGTCTCCATCCTGCCACCTCGCAGTGATTGATGGTGAGGCTGAGCAACAGCCCCAATGCAGAGATACGGCGCTGCATCGTCCACAGACTGAGAGGCGATCAAAGCAGGGATGAGACGGGAAAAAAAAGGCGAATTCAAAGAAAGAAATCAACATTCCGTTGGAATGCGTTTCCATGGAAACAGTTTCACTACGCGGCTGAGGTCGGGAGTGCCTGTGGTGCCACGAACATATTTTTTTGACAAGGTTGGAGCCACACAAAGGAAGAGAGGAGAGGGAAAAAAGGGGTTGCACGGGGAGATAAGAGGATGAGTGACTGGAGGTAAATAGGCTTTGATTAAAGTAGAGGCCCTCCTGAATACAAAGACACATTAAAGAGATGGACTCAAGCAGTTCATTACTTTGGCCATAAAGGTTATTGCAGCTCAGTGAATGAAAGGCCAAAACTATTATATGCACCTTTCTGGGGATGTGCTCCGCCGCTTTAAATTGGATTCTATTTTTTTCTTTTGATGTGATATTAAAAAAGTTGGTGGGTCCCAGCTCATTAGTTTGACCTGTCGCTTGTTGCTGCCGAGAAAAAAAGGCACTAAGATAATAGAGGATATATGATCATTAATATCACCACCAGAAACAACTATAATAAGGGACAGTTTTAGCTTCCAATAGTCACCAACCACATTTCTTTGGGTAAATATTTGCTTGTTTTAATTAAAAAAAACATTTTTTTGGTTAGTCTGTCATCTGCCAGCCTCCATTCATAAGTGAATTTAGTTCAGAGAGCGGTCTGCTGTAAGTTTGCCAAAAAGGGACACAAAGGAACAATAGAGTTTGAGATTCTTGGCTGAAGAAATCAGATTCATATCTGACAGGATTTTTTTTTTATAATACATTCTAAAATCCAAGTAAAAGAAAGAAAAGGGGCGGAGCTTCTATTTTTCTTTTTAGAAAATGGGTTTAAAGCAGGAAAGGTGTTCTTTATGCCTTCAGCATATCAATCTTTTTTAAAATTATAACCTTGTCTCTGACAAACTGTGGGCCATACACTTTAGCTCCTCGCAGCATAACTGAGCAATGATATCAGGTTTCTCTGGAAGAAACCACATTAGACCGTGTGAATTACAGTACTTAGTGACTGCATTTTTCAGAGCGACTGTAAATCAGGGACTGAGAGCAGGTGATTTCTATAACAAGGCTGTGACTGCATAATAATCCTGACTCTGCAGCAACAAAAGGTCTGAGCTTCATGAGAGGTCAGAAGGAAATGACATCACAGCTCCTTTACTTTATCGCGGTTCTCTACAGTGCAATTTTAATGTGTGTGCGGTTTTTTTTTTTTACAATGTACTGTGTTTTGCTTAGTGATTGCCTGTTAACCTAGTCAATCCACCTCTTCCATGCTGTACCTCCTGTTGCCACATTTACATAAATCAAAATCAGATCTTTGTTTTCATGCTATAAAACTGGACTTATTTTCTATGAAGGCCTAAACAAGAGAGGGAAGGATTTTTACAGCCTTCAAACATCTAGAATCCTACTTTGGGGATCTTTGACTTATCGCAGGTTATCTATGGAACGCATTTCTCACAATAAACGAGGGAACGTTGTATTTCTGGTATTAATCTGTAATGCAGCTAAACAAAAACACAAATGACAGTCCACCATCTCAGAATGACCACTTTAAACTGATGCTTTCATGGTACCATCCTGCAAAATGATTGACTTCAACAGAATCCCACAAAAGAACCGTATTATGTCAAAAGCAGAGTTATTTTCTTATTGCACACAGTAGTAGTTGCTAGCTTGAATGCAGAAAGCCTTGCTTTTATTTAGGTGAGAGTGTAATGACGCCAAGAAAAGCCCCAACATTCCGGTGTGTGATGAAAAAAAGGAACTGATCAAACACAAAAATGGGTTGTTTGGGTTCACTTACTTCTGGAAGTGACACAGGTTAAGTCCAATTTTCACAGTGACGCTGCTTCCCGCGTTCAGGTGGCTGCCTTCGATGGTGATGCGAGTTCCCCCGGACAAAGGCCCGGTGCTGGGGTGGACACGGGTAAAATACGGAGACTATTGGAGAACAGGCAGAGGACAGGAAGGTCAAGAACGACTCACTGCAAGTGGGACAGAAACTATTTTGAAGCGATTTAAAAACTGTTTTTTATCTCTGGTTATCAACACTTACCACGAAGGTGAAGGCCTTGGTTGACACCGTTTTGTAGTCGGGATGGAGGCAGTCCCTCACACACACCTCCACCTGAGCCTCCTGCACTTTGTAGCCTGTGGCATCGTTCAGCCGGCAGACAATCCTGGAAAACAAGACAGATAAAAGGTTCAGGGAGGAGCTTGCTGGATCCCTTTTCTCTGAGTGTTGGAAGCTGAAATGCTGCATTTGAGCTAAACGGTTCAACTCGGCACGGATTCAGCCCATCAGCTGGTTCCCTTTCTGTGTGCTGAAACGGCTTTTCTCACCTCCAACACAAAACCAGGTGTGGTATTCCTCCTGATTCGATTAATCCTGGTTCTGAGAATGTTGCTTTCTTTTTGCTGGTTTATGTTTTACATTTGATGACATTTTTGTCATCAAAAAACCTAAATGTAGTGCTGAACGGCTTTCATCCGCAATTCACAGAAAAAGCACAAAATCAGAGGAAAGGAAGTTCAGAAGAAGTTCTTGTGAGCTTTCATGCCTCGGTCTGCTTAAGTGGATACTGCAGAACCTATGACTGAATAAAAGCACTGGACTGAGTGACCCTGCCCCCTGGCATTACAGGAAGCCAAAGTCCTCAAGATTTCTATCGAGAAATAAACAACTATTACTCATTCTACTTGCCAGAATAACCATTCTTTTACTCTACTACCTTCTTTAACATGTACTTGATGATCCTCATTTTACAGTCTGACCACTCAGATGCCTTAAAAAAGTAGGTGGAGCCTGCTGACCTCCAGGCCCAACATTAAAAATGTTTGACAGATTTTGTGTGGCCCGTTTAGAAGTTGAACAGATGTCTAACAATCTTACTCCTGATTGGTGGTAGCCATAGAAATATTGACACAGGCCGACTCTGAGCAATCACTGCTTACTAACATCATTTGGTTCCAACATGGCGGCATCCGCATCGCAACAAAAGGTCGACTGAATTGACTTCATTCGGTTGGAGCTGGAAGTAAACCATTTTCTAGGGGTGACGTCACACTCGGTCAAGTTCTCACATACAGTCAATTTGCAGAACCAGGAGGGGCGTGGCAGGCTTTGGGTTCTGGCTGGACAAATGAAAATCCACTGGAGCAATTATTTAGCAAAGGAAGGAGTGGGGGTGCAGCCCAGAGGGAGGATGCGCACACACGTTTACTTCATGTTTCACCCACTGGAGACACACTTGGCTGTTAATTAGCCAGAGAAAACGAATGAGATGGAGAAAAAGGGCGAGGGTGCAGAGGACAGAGGGAGGCAGAACAGAGAGAGGAAGGAAAGTGAGGAAAAGTGTTAAAGTGGGAGAGGCTGATTAATTGAACGAGCTCATATCCTCCACATCTCCTCCCCGAGATAAGTTATTAACTCTTCCTGCTTCCGTCCTCCCTGCAGTTGGCCATGGCAACCGCAGAAGTGCACCACCGATGAGCTCCACGTCAAAGCGCCGTGCGTTTCCATTGTTTTTAGCTCCACCTTTCATTTATTTCCAGGTGTCCCGCTGTGAGTACAATGCTGGACAGCATTCAGTTAGAAAGGCGGCTCCACTGGCAGCATTACCGCACACATGACAGGTGGCTACGGTGAGCTGCCATGATGCCGTTATAAAGACCCAAAGTACATTTGCACACCTGACAGCATAATAAATTATGCTGCAACTCATTCAAATAATTGAGGTGGAATGTTAAGCAGTAAAAATTAAACATATGTCAAACTGTGCCACAGGAAATGCTGACAGAGTAATAAATATTCTGCTTTTTTAGCTGTGGGCAACCATTTACTTTTCCTAAAGTGAAATCCACTCTGTAAATATTTAATAACTGAGGTGAATGACGTGAAAAAAATGCAACTTAGTTCCACCATAGAGGTAGAAATATGACAGAAAGAGGGGCGGGGCAGGCGGTGCACTTCCTTCCCCTCACTCAGCTGACCTTTGACCTGTGCCATCACTCACGTCTGCTTTGGTGCTGCTGCGCTCAGGGTCACGGGAATGATGAGCGCAACCAGTGAACTAATGGTAGCGTATGGCCAACATCCCTTTTAATTAACATGTCAGACTAACCGCCTGCCACGCCCTCCTCCTGCAGAAACCATGGCAACAAGGAATCAGGAAGGGTTAAATGTGACCAAATGGATGCTTCACAACCCAGAGCCACCTTTTGTATTTTACTTTAACAGAATGCAAATACGTTATTGGAATTTCTTTTCTTGCAATTGAGAAAGATAAAAACTAAACTAAATGCGACCATTAAATACATTTGTGTAATAATGACATCTACACGGTAGGAAATATAGAAAGATATGATGTATGGAAGCATATTGCAATTCATTAAAGAAAAACAAAACAAAACAAATTTTTTCTGTTTTTTGATATTTTTCTAATGTTTTCTAATCATTTTTTGAGATCGTTTTTTTAGTAATGAGCATCCTCCTTTAATCTCTGCATCTACAAAGTGACTAAACCTGGATGTGAGCAGAGCTCGCTTCTTTCTGCAGTCACTCTACTAGAGTTTTCAAATGAGAGTTGACTAACACCCGCAGCATCCACTGTGATTTAGATTTCCCAGAAAGTCGTAAACATAACTTAATCAGACGGAGCGTTCACATGACAACCCCTAATCTGTGAAACTATTTTTAGAGGAGGCCTCAAATGAGATTAAATCTAATTAAAAGTGGGTGCTGGAACAGGACGAAGCCATTCCAGCGAGTGTGGGACTCCTCAACACAAGCTGACCCATTCTTCTGATTACTGACAGAAAGGTTCAGGGTGAGATGCTGTTAGCCTCGCATGGAATGCACATGTTCAAAGGGTGGCAGCTCCTCAAACAGCTTGAGGCTGTTTGTGAGGAATTGCCACTGTTTGAGCGGGAAAACAGCGTTTAACCGTTGCAGACTTTATGAAACAGAGGTCTGGAGGAGAGTGTTGTGCTTAACACTCAGTGTCACATCAATATTGGGAAAAAGACAGCAGGGTGGAAGAGAGTTTCAACTGCAATGAGGCTTTGAGGGAGCCGCCGAGGAGATGGAGAGACGGACGTACTGCTCAGCGCTGATATACTGGTCCTCCTGAGGGATGCAGAGGACTTTCCCGATCCGGACTCCGTTCTGGATGTCTTTGAATTGCAGGCCCAGATTCTCCCCATGGATGGTCAGCATGGTTCCCCCCTGCCTGGGTCCCGTTTCTGGAGTCAGCTGGAATAGAAAACCAAAAAAAGTTGTTTTTCTGCATTTTGTAGGTCAGCATGACAGCTTGAGTCCTCATGAAACAAGAATTTTCTCATCAACAACATAAAATATGTCCTCAAACCCAGAAACTCCACCTCTACGCCCACAAAGACTCATGATCTGCCAAAATGCACACTTAACCTGGACCCACCCTTTGTGCCCCCCACCTCATCGTCTCATTTAACCTTGTAGACATTTATCTGTACAATTATAGCACAAAAGGTGCATAGAGGAGCTAATGGCTACCCAAGGCCAGCATTGCAGCTAATCATCTTCTACTGTCCCATCTGCAGACAATGACAATCAGTCACCACAACCATAATTAAGGCTGAGCTAATTGGATTTGAACATGCTGGAGTATCGGGGGTCATTTGTTGCAGCACAGTGGGGAGGAGGTCAGAGCGTCATGAAATGGGGGTGTTTGTGAGACTTTCCACAAAGGAAGGATAAAGTGAACAACAGAGAGTTATGTTTTTATTCCTAATTTCAGATGCTTGACCTTTAGGAATAAAGAACAACTAAATGGGATGAAGAGACATCTCTATGCAAATAGAAACCAGCTCTATTTTGGTTTTCTAAGTTATTATAACAAAATGAACAGTCTTGTAAAAGAACAAACGCAGAGTTAAATTTTCAGTGAATAGTGAACAAAGGCGTCACAAAGAAGATCCTAGAAACAGAAACTCATAATATATGAAATACAACATACTTAAACATGAAATTGTCAGGATTCTGATCAGAAAAACAGAAACTCCAACGCAAACGCCCACAACTAGTTAAAAACATGCAACAGTTTGACAGCCAGGACTTGGAACGATCCATCCCTCAGGTTTTAAAGTATTTGGGGGATAAACCCAAAATCCTTGGCCTGAAGGCCTTAGTTCCAACTGCCCTTAGGGGCAGATATAGGCTGTTTCTAGATGAAAAATGGGCAAACCTGTACGAGCATGCTGGAGACGTGCAAGAAATCTGGAGACCACTCAGTGAGCCCGTAGATGGAAAACGTTTAAGCACATTTTTCTACGGGCACGCTGCGGTTGTAGTGAACACGTATACAACACGTATGGGTGAGTAAGGGTGAAGTAAGTGATATGCAGGCGTTTCGTACAGATTTTTGTCCTGCAGACTGAACAAGGAGCTCCGAGTGATGTTTATGTGATTTGTGCACGCTCATTGTGCACAGCCAGACTGTTAGAAATGAGGAAAACCCATCAGAGTGTAGTTTGTATGGACATCTTACAGGCGTCCTTCGGGCATTTGCACACCCCGTGCATGCAGCATTTGTGTGCAGTCAGTAAGGGGCCAGTGCTCGAACCTTACTAACGACTACAGTGTGGCGTAAGGACACAATAAGACATAAGTGTGTGTAACTTCCTTATTGCATACGAATATTTCACGATACACTTACCGCACGCACAATAATGGTACGTCCCATATTTATGACATCCCTTGAGGTGGCCGTACGAGCCTCAAGAGGACTGAAAGAGTTCCCTGCGCTTCCCTGAAGATGCAGCTGCTCCTCTCCATGACGGACCCGGACAACCCAAAAACCTGCTGCACCTGTACAGGCGCATGTGACTCAGGCTTAAGGAAATGAGCAGGTTTGCAAAGTTCCTAAAGCTCACTAGCATTTTGAAGAGCCTGGCCATGTCAGGTTTAGAAAATTAAAGCAAAAAAATGAAGCTTTACATTGATCTGCAGAGATGTTCTGTTTTCCACATTTATGGGGTTAACCATTTCACCCGATCCCGACTTACAGGGAAAAGGTAAACCCTGTAGCGGTCAGCAACCCTTCATACGGTCACACGAGGACAAACTAAACGCATTCCAGCAGAAACAAACATGCCAGAATTTTTGTGGAAAGAACCACATGTGCACAAATGAGCAAGACAGACAAACGTCACTAGTCTTCCCCTGTTTGCTTTCAGCTTCTTTTTCAGCTGCTGCTCATTAAACAAGGACTTATCCATAGACAACATTTTACCGAAGCTCCTCTTGATGAAAGAACTTTTGTCTTCAGCCGTGCATTTAGAAATGTATTCCTTTTATATTTACTTAACGTTTCATGCTCATTTCCTATAATGTGACTGTCACACGCCTGGAGAAAAGCATCTCTTTGTATGCTTGGATCTGATCTGAAACAGAGGGAACGCTGTTCCAGTCTTCTAAATAAAGCTTATACAGTCATGTGAAAACATGTTTTTAAATCTCCCAAAAGTCTTCTTTTAGGGAGTTTTCTAATAAGCAGTTAAAAGAAATTTCAGTAAAATTAGAGTTTTGTTGTGAAAGACAAAGATTATTATCAGCCTGCTTCATACCATGCTAAGAGTGTTTAATTTGTCTCTTTGAAGTGGCCAAATTGATTCAGTTTTCCTGATTTGTTTGAAATCTTTTTGATGTTGCAAAAAGCTTTGGAAAATCAGACTTTTTTCAGTTTCTTAATCAATTTTTCAAGCTAAGTCTTATGCTTAGCACAGAACATTTTCTGCCATGAATGCAAACTGAACTTCCTTACAGTTCCTTCAAAGCCTCTACTACACCATCTGACAGTAGCATCAATGCAAAAACATAGCCTGAAGTTGAACTATGAGCTACAGAGTTTGTTATTCGTTTGGATCAAAAACCATTTTCAGGAAGAGCCAGCCTCTGATTCCTGGTGTTTCTGCTCAGATTAACAGAGATTAATCCTCTCAGGTTATGTTCCTCGTTCCTCATTACAGGAAAGGTGGCAGATTAGCACAAGCCTCAGGTATTTCAAATCTGCACTAACAGGAAGGAGGCGTGTCACCAAGGCCACAACTGAAATGCCACGGTGATATAATGACGGGTTTTTTTTTCATCCTTCAGCAGCGGATGAGCATCTTTTGTTTTCTGTTTTCCCTCCTCCACCGACTCTTTTGGAGTCTCTTTTTCTGCCCCTCCCTCTGAGTCTATGCATTGTAGCTGAAAAGAACTGAAGAACTAGCACCAGCCTCAATCTTCAGATATGCTAATCAAGCTCTCGTTCTTCATAAGCAGCAGCTTATCGAACAGAAGCACACACAAGTTGTTACATCAAAAACAACACAAACAAAAAGGCCTTTTGATAAAAGCCTCAACACCCGCTCTATTCTTCGCCGGCCGTCATAACGCTCCAAACGCGCTCAACTGGCCTTTTTTCCTCTTTGTGGCCGCCTTGTCCTGCTTTGTTAAGGGCTTTGTGTCAGGCCTTTTGTGTCTGGCTAAGCAGCGATGCCTAGATAACATCTGCTAGTTATTGGAGGACAGAGTGGGGGGGCAGGAGATATGAAAGTGGGGCTCTGAAGTGTTATCGCTATATATGAAAGGCTATCAATAAAGTTACAAACTGATGGCGAAGAAATGAAGCTTCAGCTGCAAAATGATTCTGTGTTATTTAAGTAAAGTTTCAGGAAAAAAAGGAGTGAGCTTTCCTCCCAACACCAGAAAAACAAATCTGTGTCGGGAGTCAAAATCTGTTCGGGGCCACTTATTCCTGTGGCTCATCTCAGAGAGCATTGTTTGATGGTAAGATCATAAAAAACTGTAAGCGGCTGACATTTCATCGCAAGCTTTCCGCTGTGAGAAAGAATTGCAAGTGTTTACACCACCGCTGGCTCATTCTTTGTCTCCCAGAGTCACAACAATGAAGCTTTTTGTTCAGTGCAAGAACACAATCAGCAAATCAAAGAGGTCTGGTCGATAAAAAGCTTTAAACAGAGAGGCATCTTTGTCAGTGTTGACAGAACGAGGGAGTCAGGAGAGCAAAGCACAAGTACAGAAGCATTAGAGGGCAGGGAAGAAGAAAGGGTTAATCAAAGAAAGGAAAAGGGATAAAGATGTACAGAACATCATCGTAGAACTGGAATAAATACGCTTAGGCTTTAAAATGACAGAATAAAGGAGGTTAGTATTCTGTAGAGGGAAATTTGTTGGCCGTTCTTATGAAAAAACACATTATTTTGTTTCCCAATTGAGTCATTTATTTTCTATTCCAATCTCTTCAATACAATAGATAATAAATAAATGAAAAAAGTGTGCATTGCATTCAAAAGAAGGAAGAATGGAGAAAAAGGCACCATTCCCACCCCCACACTGGCATGGACGTCATTTTTTTAATTGGTTTCTGAGGGCTGGCTGTAAAGCTTTCTCTGCCCCATAGGAGAGTTCAGGCGGGAGATGATGGATGACGAGGGTCAGGCAGCATCCGAGTGTGGTACAGTGACACGGCAGCCACAGCGTTAGCAGGAGAGAGTACGCCTCCGCCTGTTTGGGTGTGGACTGGATACAGGTGATGCCTTTGTCACATGCACCCGTACAGATGCTGTGCGTTTTCAGGTTATCCGGGTTCGTGGAAGGCCGAAGAGAGAAGCGGCCGCGTCTTAAGGGGAGAACGGGTGTGTCTTGCAGTTCTCTTGTGGCTTGTACGGCCACCTCAAAAACCATCATGAAAAAACGGTCGTTCTAATTAACCAATTAACCGAAATTAACCAAATAAACCACCTCTGCGTGAGGTGAATTTCTGATGAACTCCTGCCGCTGTGCAGAAACTATGACCTAGAAAAAAAACGCTAAAAACATCTAATGGTACAATCACAAGTGAATGACCACTGGGAACAAGTTAAAAATAGATCAAAAGATAACTGGAGTGGGTTTATAAAATGTTGTGTGGGCCATCTGCGTGCCCTGTACAGGTTTGACCATTTTTTGTCCATTTTCACCCATAAGGGCATTTGGGACTAGGGCATAACCCAAAGTACAGCTCATTCTGTCTCCATTCATCTCAATAACGTCTTATCATGTGTTTAGCTTGGGAGTGCGCCAACGCATAATCCTACAAACTGTTAGGAAGATGGAGCAGAGAAACACAACAGTAAAGAAAACACTTCAGCTGCCTAAGAGCCTCATTCTAGAAAAGTTGTGCAAGTAGAACATTAACTGCTGTGTTTGGAGAGCAGCACTCAGGAGCCAGAGCAGTTAGTGGAACTACACCCAACTGTACAGTGTAGAGCGCCATCAAAGCGCTAACAGCACACTCGCAAACCACAGAAAAGAGGTTCAACGCTGGCCGCACTCATGGCTCCGGTCAGCTGTGTGAATGTTGAACAGTGTTGATAGTACTTTGTGTGTGAGAGAGCCTTCTGCGATGTTCCCTTTCAGCGCACAGTCTCCCAATCTAATCAAATTAGAGGTTAATCCATAAGATAATGGTCACACAGCCGCTAACAGTGCACAAATGAACAAAGGGGTCCAAAGAAATCAAAAAGCAAAATTCAAAAGGTTTGACAAACTCAAAACTAGAAAGGGAAATATTATTCCTTTTGTGTAGTCGATGTGATGCTCTTTTGGACAAAGAATTAAATGGCAGATGAAAAGCAAGAGATGGTCTTTGTCATCTGCAGATGTTCTTTTGGCATTAAATGTCACGCTGTAAATGTCAAAGGTGGAGGGAAAAGGTGCAGCACTTGTCCCTTTTCCTTTGTCTCCTCTCCTGTATTCTTAAACCTCCATGGCTTTCATCAGCTGCTGCTGGTTTTGGAGCTCCCCTCTTCTGACTGCCACCAACATCTTGCCCCAAAGGCAGGATTAACACCCCCCTCCAAAACTCTTTCCCAAATGCAACCAAATTGACTCTGCATGCTTGTTTAAAAAAAAAAGATGGCTGAAGCGAGAGTGAAGATGGAAGGAGCATTAGCCAACAGATTTATTCATGCGCTCCGACTATCCAGCATCTCCATTAAGGATTCAAACCCCCGCCTCAGAAGAAACACTGAGGGCTCCAACTGCACACTTTTAAGGAGGCACAACGAGAATGCATCAAACAGAAAAACGGGACAGCTGGAGATGATGATGATGATGAAGGGGCTGGACGATGTGTGTTTGGTCCCACACTGCTGTCCATGCGTGTCAGTCCCAGCGGTAATCTGTGGCTACAGAGACTTGGGTCAAAGTCAGAGGAGGACCACCACCATGGTTTCTGGTGTCAGCAGATGGTTACACCGTGGTGTTTAGAAGCCTTCGCTCACCCAGCCTGTCATCAGCCGCATGAGCACGAGCACACACACAACAGGCGACCGTGGTGGAGCAGAACAAGCTCCGTTTTCTGCTTCTTTTTCCTTCACACTCTGGACAAGCAGCTCTTGTGCTTATGGTGTGTGGGTCTGTGTGTGCAGACGTCTTGTGTTATCTCGTCTCTGTCTTGGTGTGAGTGAACGGCCTCCTCTGCTCAGTCCATCTGGGTTCGGTTGGAGTCGTGGTTGTTTGACTTATGCTTGTTGGCATGGTGAGAACTTGTACTCAAATACCCCTGACCAAAAAACAACCCAAACTTCTGCCTTTGTGGTGTTGGTCATGCAGCAAAAGTGCAAAATACATCAGAGGGGCATCATGTGTACACCATAAAGAACTGAAAACAGAACCAACTCAAAATATCTGGAGATGAGTGAACAAAACCAGGGTTTAACAACTCAGTGACCTCGTGGTAGAGTGACCATAATGAGATTGGTAGGTTTTAGGTTCAAATCCCCAGTTGAGTCATACCAATGTTGCTCACCGTCAGGGATCACCACAGTGGGGGGTTAGGGTTAGCGTAAAGGGTGTTGCCAAAGAACCCATACTGGATTCAGCTCATTGCGTCCAGTAAGGCAAACCCTGGTTGGTAGCCAACTGAGCATCCAGCCATGCCAAAGACTAAAACTGGGACCTTGGTAGACAATCAGCATTAAGGTGTTGTATTGAGGGGTTAGATCACCCAATGATTTCCCGGTGCGGCTGTGTCTGCAGCTCACCGCTCCCCCAGGCAATGAGTCAAATGTGGGGAACAGATTTCACACTACCCGGTGTGTGCCAACTAGGGATGGAACAATTCTCCATCAAGAATCGAACTGTGTTTTACAACAAGAAACTCACTCGTGGGGACAGTGAACTGTTGCATCCTTAGTGATATCTAATGGGCCTTTAACTTTGTCTTTCCGGTTGTGGAGCAGGGGTCTCCAACTCCAGGCCTCGAGGGCCGGCATCCTGCTGGTTTTTAAAAAATTCTGCCTCATCTGCTGCTGATTGCCAGGATCCGATGTGTTAAGCCAATTAGGAGCTTCAGCAGCAAAGGACACTGGCTCTCAAGGCCTGGAGTTTGACATCTGTGTTGTAGAGGAACTGCTCTATACTATGGGACGTGGGAGGGGTCAACGGCAGCACCCGCCGCTTGATGAGAAGAGCAGGAATGGTACATGCTTAAGGTCAGAATTCCTCTGTTTTTGTTGGCACCAGTTTTCTTTTTCCTTGTGAGAAAGTTGCTGAGCAAAACAACAGTGATAAAGAGCCCAGAGATACTCAGTATAAAAAAAGCATGCTGGATTTTAAAAGAATCTAGACATAGCTTATTCGTTAAGTCTTTTAGTTTTAGTTCTTTAATCAGATCAAACATTATCTCTGACAGTTATTCAAAGGCTGGTTTTACAATAAACGTTCGTGACTCTGTTTTAGAAATCCTTTTGCATGAAAAAAGGCTCACCTGTGTGATTTTGGGGTGTGTACAACGGCTGTTTCCAGTGGTAGCATGCATCCAGGTGGTCTCTGGGGGGATACACTCCTTCCTTAGGGAGCACTTCTTCTCTGCGACGCACCAGCCGCACTCAAACCTGGGGTTGGCCTTCAAGCACATCCCACAGCTGTCTCTCAGTGCATAGCACTTGTACAGGTGAGCTGGAAAAGAGAGAATGCTTTCAACATCAAAAGAATGAGTGACATTTTGTTTTGTGTGATCACAGGGCAGAGCTTTGATTGTTTTAAAAGCATTGTGAAAACTTTTGTTTAAGCCAAAGTTGGTTTCAATTTGCCATCTTCAACTAAAACATCTTCAGGGCCTCCAAATTGCAGCCGAGACTCCGTTTCTCAAAGGCCCCAGAAAGAGTTCAGCAGAGCTTTTCTCCTCTCTGCTACTTCAAATCCCATTGGTCATGGAGCGGCTCCAAAGAAACTCTCTACCAATTACTGGCAGCTAAACGATTTTCCTCTAATTACATTAACTTATCAGTATTTAAGTCGAGTGAACATTGCTCACATTCCATCAGATGATTATGATGATTGAGAAACAGCGAGGGATGGGGGGGCGTCTTTGTAAGTCACCCCTGGATGCACTTCAGGATATTCACATTTGATATAACACACCGCGCTCAGACGCTGATGCGTGATGCTGATATTGTGTGTCTGCATCAGGCTGTGTGCGCGGCCGGCATATGTTACCAACACATCCATATGACATCAGTCCCATCCAACAGCTTGAAAAATATATGAAACATGAGACAGCAGCAGCTTGCCCCAAACACTGAGCCCAAATGAAGTGATCAATACACAAAGTGACTTACATTACTGACAAATGGTTATAATCACTTCTTGACTATCCTTTAAGATCAATCAACCTTTTCTTTTCTAATGTGGAGGGACTACATGCAACCCCGAACCCTCACTGCACACCACCTTTATCATATGCACTGCCGCCCCCCCGCTGTGCAGCACCAGCCTCAATAATTACAGAGGCGACCCTTCAAAGGCCGTTTTAGCAGAAATGACATCCAACAGACGTGACCTCATCGTCTCCATCCCACAGTGGAGCGATAAGTATGTACACACGTTCAATCAAGACGCACTTAAAGGGTCAGACGCTACAACAGATTCAACAGACGCCATGTGTTTGTAATGACAAAGTGAAGGTCTGTTAAAGTCAAAACCTGTGCAATGTTTACATTTACACATATGTTTTTTTATCTTTCAGTCTACAGCCTAAACCTAACGTTCCTGTATCTCAATTATTGACCAATCAAATGTTGTGGTTACGTGAAACAGAGTAGGGGGATATTTCATAGAAATTGTGTACATTGCACAGGAAATCTTACAGCTTGTGAACACATCATTTGCGACTAATGTTTTTAAAAGGGGAGCCATGTTTTTAATGGGATTGAAAAGATGTCATATTTCTGAAAGGCAGAATAATGGAATAAAAAAAGGCAAACTGTAAGAAATTTGACAAAAAAACGAATTTTCTCCTCTGGGATGACACTTTATTTGGTGTTTTCATAAAGGTTCTCTATCATCAGAAAATACCAGAAAACATTTTAAGAACATCAAAACACAATTTTCATTGGAGTGAGTCTTTCAAAATTGATATGAACTCACCTTTAATGTTGAAGGGGTTGTCGATGACAAATTTCCCATTCCACACCACAGACAGATTCACCGGCAGGTCGCCGATGTCATTGCCCTCATAAGTATACTAAAATAAAGACAAAGAAAAAAATCTATTTTACACTCAAAGCTTCAAACAGTTTCTTTTTAATTAAAGTCTGAACGCAAAATTATGAAAGCAGGATAATAGCTACAGAAAGCTGAGCAGAGTTGGCGGTTGGTTGTAATATCTGATGCTGTGCTTCTCAAACAGCCAGAGGGTCATAAAAATGAATGATGAGAGACAGACTATATTGTGATTTTTACACACGGAGCATCCGCTGCTGCCTGGCAGAGCACAGACTTGATTAAAAGATTGGGAACCTCATCCCTGCACGACTCATTCCATTCCGATGATGAATGAATAGCGTAATATATCTTCAACAATAATATACTCATCTAATTTTATTTTTTGCATCCTGAACTCATAAGGGTTGAAATGTAATTGACTCGTCGTCGACATAATCAGTTTTATGGATTCGCTTTAAATGAGACAACAAGCTCCAAAAGCGGTGATGTGAAGGCGTTTACCGAAAAGACGACAGAAAGGGCTCCTGGGAGACACCTCACAACAAATTCATTATCAGAGCTGATTATCCTCGCAAAAATCAAAGCCAGCTCAGAAGTTTGCACCCGCTCCTGCATCAGCCATGCGTGAAAATACTCAGTCTTCGCATTATTAACCACTTGTTTCATTGCAGCACAAACCAGATGCAAGTCTGCACCATGCTGCCAACGTGAGGGCCGGTGGCTAAAATAGCTGGGGCATGAACTAATAGCTCTGTCAGTCAAAGGGGGCTCTGTCAATCCCCCCACCACCGACTGGTCAGTATCTTCCGTGGCCTCGGGGTGAGAGATAGCAGCACTCTTCTTGTAGTGGAGGGGTGATAAAATCTAATGCAACAGCCCAGACTGGAGGCATGGGACCCTCACAGATTCCGTCCAGCTACAACTTCCCCACGATGTGATATCACCCACTTCACTGCAACACCCTGGGATTTATCTTGACATCTGTAATAATAGTTATTTTTTAATGTACTTCAGGGGCAAAGACCTGAGACGTGTGCACACACAAGATAAGGAAATGAGAGGACACAGCGAGTGGCTGATTAATTCTTTCTTTGCTTCTCTGATGGGATGATACGCATTTCATAGACCCTGAAGGTTAAAAGAAATTTTAAAAAAGGGACGTCTCAGTGCATCTGAGAGAACCCATTTGGAAGTTCTTCCCAAACTGCGCTCATTTTAGCGCTCCAACTTATTTAACAGCCCAACCAGAGGAACCTCCTCCTACCCTTAAAATGCTCCACTCAAATAGACAGCTGTTACATAACGCTGTTGTGTGCATAGCTTTACTCTAACCTTTACTAAAACATAGAGATGAAATGATTGGATTACCTCTAGATTGCAAAGGGAAGGTGAGGTAAATGGCAGAAAATCTTCTGGAGGGAAGCACAGAGATGAGGGGGAATCAAAGAGGAGGTGGTGGGAGGAGGCGGTGGGAGGAGGCCTGACACAGCCAGCAGGACGGAGGGGCACGTTATCCAGCAGCGGGGGTGAAGGAGATATCGTGAGGGCAAGACGGATGGAGAGAGGTGATTGTGTGTTATTCTGTGGACACCATTCATTTACACATGGAATAAGAGGCCAGGCCTGTGCTGTATGCACCTGAGCTGGTGGGGGCTAAAGTGAAATTGGCATTTTCAATTTGTTCTCTGACATGTCTGCCTTGGTCTTTTCACACATCCCTCTGCCGCTCTGCCTATCCTCACCCCTCTCATTACTCCCTCCCAATACCTCTGCACAAAGCTCTTCCTCCATCAATCTCAGCTCGACTCTCCTCTGCCTCAATCCTCCAAAGGAGCCAAACAAGGAAATATGAAGCAACCCCCCCCATCGCATATTCTCAGAGTAACTACAAATATGCCTCCTGCAACCGGGGCAATTTCCACAAAAACCACGCCAGCAAATTCATCAAAGCTGCGCTATATGGAAAATAAAAACACATGCAGAACCATAAAGCCCTCAAACAACATCGCGTAAGGGACATCAGCAATTATTTCTTCTCCGACGCTCCAGCATATGGACAACTTCAGCATCTCCCAGCCAGCGTCCTTCCCTCGCCACCAACAGACCACCCAGTCTGCCTGGGAACAACAGGGATTTTCTTCCCTACGAGGACGGCGCCCGAGCACGTCTGAGTGTGACCGAGCACGCAAGACAATGGCAACCAGAGAGGGAGATGAGCCGGGACACAAACGTGGATGAAGAGAAAGGAGGAGTGCCAACAAAAGAACGATAAAGACGGGACGCCAGGGGACGGAACACAGAGATTTCTCTGAGATAAAGCAGGCCATTGAATCACAGACACTGAAGGAGTGAAGGATGTCCACAGAAAGAAGAGAGGCCAGCTCTGCTCTGCAGCTGCTTCAGGCCATGAAAAGGTTCATTTTTATGATTTTAGGCTGCATCATTAACAAGAAAGACGCAAAACCTGATGAACTAGTCAACAGAAGAACATCACTGCTGAATCAGCACATTTACCCAACCAGAGCACAAGTAGCCTGATGACTACGGCTACAGATTGATTCAGGATGACCTGCTGCCAAACCTTTCTGTTAGATGAGCTGCTTTGAATGTCATTATTTTACATCAATGCTGGATACTGCTTTTTAAAGTCATATCTGATGGGATCTTCAGGATGGTTGTCCAGAATGTCAGCATTGCTGCAGCCTCATCCAGAAAACATCCGTCCTGCCCTCCGGTAGGACGGATGTCATGTTCTACAGAACTTTTCATAAGGCTTTGAGCAAATATTTGATTCGTTTATTGAATAGCTTGATCTGTTCTGAAACACAGTTTTAAGATGTTCTTTGCTAAGCCACATGAACAGAAACCTCCCAAGTTTCACATCTGTATGTTTTACTGTTGCATCCATCTAACAGTCATCAGCGACACAGAGTGGAATGCAGTGGAGTGAAGGCAGAGAGGAAACAAACAAGGTGATTGTAAATATCAGCATGCTACAAGTGAGTGTTTTTTTTTTTTTAAACACTAAGCGTTACTCTGACCTTTATAAATAAAGATTCATTTGAATTTGAAGGACCTTCATAGGTCTCTATGGGTGGAATTTCAAAAACTCTCACACCACCTTTGGAGACAGACACGAATGATCCGGTCAAGCTTTGCCGCAATTTCAATAAGCAAGATTTTCCTCACTTCCAGGTACGTTGGATTGTTCCGGTACTCTACACGCCATCACCCATTTGGTCACCACTTTGAAGCAACAGCTAAATAGCCCGCCTTTCTTCTCAACCAATCACAATCATGCATTCCCCTTTAAATCCATGAATGGTTGTCTCCTTCTAGACTGTTCACCAACCCTCCTCCACACCCTTCTCCACCTGGAGCCATGCTTCGTCAAGGTCTGTCCTCTAACCAGCATTAGTGTCCAGGCTCTGGGGTTTACTCATCTGCTCATCTGAAGCGCTGAAGACGTCATCGGCCCAGAGCCTAACCATCAAAGATTATGGACTTAATTCATGCATATTTTCTATAAAAACAAACAAATCTTCACTCACATTCCTAAGATCCATCCTTATTGAAATGTTCAGCTCAATGGCAAAGACTGACACTAATGTTGGTGTCAAACTGCTGGTCAACTTGGTTTCTCACAACAAAAGACAGTACAACAATTCTAAACATATATGCAATCAGCAGATGCTTCCTGGGAGACTGAAGCTTTTCTTTGGAAATTGGAGCGTGTATCCAAACTGAGAAGCTTCATTTCTAGGTGGTTTGTCGATGACTTTTGTCATGAATGATTTATGTGAACTATTGGAACTCTGTTGTGACTTTGGGATGAAATTCTGTCAAGCTAAAATGAGGAATACAGACTTTTCCTCCACAGTCTGAAGTTGTTTTTTTCTTGGTCAAAACTTTCAATGTCTCTGTGTATCGAGTTCTTCAAAGAACTGAGAGAAAACTGGATTTTCCTGCAGTAATCAGCTGCTAGATGTGCTCAGCACAACTGGATCTGAACTTTACAGCCATTAACTATGTCAGCTCTGTTAAATCCCCTCAGGACAGAAAGCCTGCGGCCGTAAAGGGCAAGAGGTTGGGCTGCCTTTCACCTCCACATTTCTTTTATGCTGATCGGAGAATCAGAACAGGGCATAATGGCTGAACGCGGACCTCCTAACCCAGATTAAGACCCTGACAACAACGGAAACAATCCTTCCTGCCCTTTACTCTGTAATCCACGTTATAGGCACGTGTCTGCGTTTGCAAATCGACCCTCAAAGGAGAGGTCATGTGTCGACAGGGGAGACAATGGGATGGTGGCAGGTTCACTCTATGGAAGCATGAATTTTTAGTCGGGCAGAAGTGTGCACGTACATGTTTAATGGGCAGCAGAGGCTGGGGGAGGAACTGGTACAGTGAGGTTATAATCCAACGCTCATCTTTTCTCATCACACCAGAAGCTTATTAAACTTTCATACTGAACCAGCACTGTTGCACAATTCCTAGCTTGGGGAATGGGAGCGTGAGCATAAAATGAACTACCCAACAGAAGAAGAAAGAAACCAGGTTTGCTTTGATGGAGTTAAAGATCGCTTCATGTCTTTGTTTGAATAAGAAGAGATAAGAAAATGAATGCATGCAATGATCCTTAAAAAACCCACTCCAATGAAAGTGGTGTTTGGCTGTAAGCTATAGGGAAAGCGCGGAAACAGAGAGCTAGTAACGTGGAGGGGAAGTGGGGGCGGGATTGCTCGGCAAGAAAACGACAAGTTTTTTGATTTTGTCAAGAAAACTGCAAAATTCTGCAAAATTCTAATTAAAAAACGCTTTGGAAACAGACTCAAAGATGATCACTTTACTCTTTAAGAGTCACATTTTTAGCTTGATGTTGAGGAGAGAAAATTCCCAAAGCTCTGCAGAGTATGCAGTCACATTAATGTGACATGTCAACTCAAAGACACAAGCACAGGAATGCACCACGCATCACTGTTTTATACAGCACATTTAATATGCAGCTCCTACGTTCTCCTCAAAATACTTGAACTTATGAAGCAACCAAAAACCAGGCTCAACGTCTTTTTTTACCTTTGGCAGTTTGGAAAAGAAGTGTGGCCTTTTCTGCACCAGAGATGCTCCCTCACATGGAGGAGAACTCTAGCCTGCAGTGGGAAATTGTGTTTATGAAGTGCATGTAATAGAAAGCCAGTCGCTGACTTCATGACTAATATCAGTTGTTTTGGCAGAAGGACGTGTTGCTGTGAAGAAGCGGTGACCTTTTAAAGACTGAAGCTCCGTACTGATGAGTGAATGTGCTCTGTGTGTGGTCCGGCTCCTTGGAATCAGACTCCGCCCATAACAGAGGCCCGTTAACCAGCGCTAATCGCTAATGCTAACAGGATTGGAGCACAGCTGGACACAGTTACTCAGCTTATCTTTTTTTACACAGAGAAACACACGATCCACAAACACGCCTCCACAAAATCCTTTCTCCACTAATGGAAAGAGGACACAACGAGTGTGGAAAAAGGAGAAAAATGCTGGCCGGAGGAAAAATAGTGCTGTCATAGTCAATGTTTTATTTTTTTTCAGCCAACACATTAAGCTGGTGTAAGCTTACTGGACCTCTCCCAGGACAAAAGGGTAGGTTTGGGGATGTCAATTTTACCCTGTTCTTCTTCTGAAGGCTTTTCTTTTACTGGAAGACTTCAGTTCACAGACACATAAAGTGAATTACTGAAACTCTACCTTCACATGAATAAAAACAAGAAATATCTGTGTGCCCAAGAAATCAAAGTGGAAAAAAGGTCAGTTTTCTTCTGCCAGACGGATTAAAAACAAATCTCAAAGTGATCAGCTCTGATCCTGCTCCCAATTGATGTTCAACTGCAAAAAAATCCATGAAACAGCTACTGACAAAGTGCAAATAATCCCATCCTGCAGAACATTTCCTTTAATACTCAGAGAAGTGGAAACGACAGCTCTATTGCATAATGTAGAGCAAAGGTTTGAAACTGTGGGAAAGCACAGCCAGAGACAGAAATGAGGAGGAGATCATTAAAGTGGGGTGGACGACAGGGTGGGACAGCTGGCAGATGATAAGAGATGTCCAGCAATTAGGTCTTATTTATCCAGGACGGAATTTCTGCTCTTTACCTGCGAGAGAGGCAGAAGAGAGGATGCGAGCTGATGAAGGAGCGACATCAGGAGGAGAGGCTTTCAATGAAAAGACAGGAAGACTTGGGTGTTTAAGAGAAAAGGTGTGAGGGGTGGAAACAGGAATAAGACATGAGGGAAACATATGTATGCGTCACATTTGACACGTTTACATGGGCTATATACCAGTAAACACATGTCAACAACAAGTTACCGCTCATCTACAGCTGTCACTGTGAATGCATCCACACTCAGCCTGTGAGGCTTCATTCACACCACGCTCAGCAATGCCCATTCAAGCAAACGCTTTGACTGAAAAGCCACGTTTCAGGCTTCCAGTCCAGTGTGAACACCGGATGCTCAAAACCCGTTCTTACGTTGAGTGTGTTTTTGACCATGTGCGGTGTGTGGCTGGGTACGCCACATCAGAAAGAGATCACACAGGCGGCACCAACAACAGGCGCTGTTTCTGGAGCAGAAACGACGTCACCATAACCTCCGTCTCCTGCTGTCAGTCATGTCCCAGTAACCAATGGGCTCCAAGTCCCACCACCACGTAACATTAGCCTCAACCATGGACTGTATATGAGAACTGGAGTGAGTGTGGCATCACTCACAGAAAATGGCTTTTTCTGGTTCCAAAGAAAAAATAAAGTCAGTCGCCATGTTTGGAGCCAGGCATCGTCAGAAAGCGGTGATTGGTCCAAGTCAGTCTGAGTCAATGTTTCTATGCCAACCACTCTCTCCAAAGGCCACACCCCTACCCTTTGAACCCGGGCAACATGAAATCTGTCAAACGCTGTAAACGTTGGACGTGGGGGCCAGCACACTCCACCTACTTTTGTTAAGGCAACTCATTGGCCAGTTTATAACTTAAATAACCTGAACTACAGAAAAATATGATGAAAAAAAAAGAGGATTATTAAGAAAGAAAATTAAGATTAAGAAAGAAAAAAAGGTATCTGAGGAAGAATGGTTAGTCTGACCAATTTTACATTATGACGCATGGTTAAGGTCCCCTCCACGTCATGTTTTGAAGTTTTGGATGTCCCTAACTCGTCGTTTTTTTTTTTGATGCACTGGCTATTCCAATTAAATCAGGGGTCCGGTCGTTTTGTTGGACGTGGTACCGGAAGCGGGCCGAACCTCGGAATGGAGCCTGTACCGCGTATAGAACCGGTACCGTGTCCGAAGCCGATACCACGTCTATTGTTGGTATCGATCCGAATCCGGTACCTGGTTAAGGTTAGGGTACCGGAACGGTCCGGAGGTTGGGGAGTCTTGGTTTTATTGGATGAGCCAGCAAGTCAAAAAACGATGAGTTGGGGACACCCAAAACATCAAAAAGTGTTGCAGGGGGGAGCTTAACCATACGCCAAAATGTGACGACTTGGAAGTGAGAATGTGTTGGTTTATTTCTCTATACAAGTCTGTGGGATTTTGGCTTCTTGGAGCCAGCGGGTACTTCCTGTATAAAAGATTGGGGTCACTCAGTCCAGTTCTCACATACAGTCAATGATCAACACAAGAAAACAAAAAGTCTGAACTGAAACTGTAAAAGAGGGAAAGAAGCAAAAAATTAAAAGCTGAAAGTACAAAGGCAGCAGCTGTTACAAAGGAACTTCTTTCCAATTGGAATAGTTTTCAGTTTAGCTTTCAGTATTTCTTCAAATTTTTGTTTTTTATTTCTGAATTATTTTGGAGTTTAAAACAGTTTTCACGTTTTTTTTTTTTTTCTTTTTTAAATCTGGTGTTTCCTTCCCTTTAAGCTGATCCTGATCTGACCCCACAGTCTGAGCCTCAGATGCCCCGCAAGAATGCATGTTTGCCATGTGACCAGCGTGCTTTGAGTTGACTGCTGTCCCTGCAGACATGATCAGTATCATCTCCGGTTTGTTGAGCTTTCTATCCATGCCTTCGTCTATTCATCCAGCTTTCTTCTTACCATGGTCCTTACTTGCCCTTTCTTCCTGTAGTAAAACTCTCAGCACAGGTTCAGTTCAGTCTCGTTTCCTTCTTCCTGCTCATCCATCATTCAGCTTCTGTCTTCTGCCTTAAAACTTTCTTCCTCTTCTTTTTTTCCACGTCTTCGACTCTCCATTTTTTTCCAAATCTGTCAGGATGATTTTTTCTTCTACTGTCTTGCAGGATGTGAGCTTCAGTGCGTCCAGACAGAGTGGTGTTGGTCCCTGCTGGCCGACTGCAATTCATCATCATTTTATCTCCCGTAATTAGATGCCATCAGGACCTCTGATACTCCGCAACTCTTCTTTAACAAACAGCTGCTCTTTCCACACGCACACACAAACACACACTCTTTCTAAACTAGATTTTCTTCTTCTGCCCCATGTCTGCTTTTCTTCTCCTCACGGGGTGACGGAGTGGGAGGAAGAGGGTGATGGAGTGGCCAACTGGTTTATCAGACGGAAGGTAATGGTGTATGGCCCGAGCTGATATTATCTGTCTTCTCGTTCCTGCCCTCTAAGGAGGACAAGAGAGGAGGGTAAAGAGGAAAAGAGGGCAGGAAAATGGAGATGCACAGAAAGGACAAAAAAGGAAGATAACAAGAACAGAAACGAGGAGTCCTCAGCAGTTTGAGTTTCTCAACCTTTGCTTCTGAATGATATCCAGCTGTTCTCCATCGGCCTCTCTGACCCGGGAGTGTGCTCATTGGCTTGTTTCTTCGCTCCCATGACCCCTCTGGCGTTCATCGCACCATTTCCCAGCCTAGCAGCTCAGCATCACATTGGACCTTGTAACTTAGCCACAAGCTCAGATTGGATGGCGCACACCAGGAAGCTGTCTGGACCGGGTTAAACAAGTGCTAGGCTGCAATCTGGACACATGCTCGTTGTTTTGAGGGCTGCTGACCACAGTTTAGCACTGCCATAAGGCCGAGCGGATGGCTGTAAATGTCTCCTTACTGACATGGGATTGCTTGGCAAAATTCTTCATTTTTACAAAAGGATTAGTTTTAATTAATTGCGCGTTAGTGTTGGACAGTCATTCTTTCATCTACTCTTCCGGCCTCCAGAAATAAAAGAAGCGGAATAGTTTTAGCAATGTTCCCAACATCAAAAGACAGAAATGTAAACTGTGTGACGAAGAGTTACTTTTTCAATAATAAAAGCCCCACAAAAAGTTCAGCTCAGCAAAATGTACAGCTTTAGGCAGGTTTGAAATCTCCAGAAGTGTGATTCTTCTTAGTTTTAACAACTTCAACACAAAGTGGCCCACTTTGTTCTATATCTCTGCTTACAAAAGCAAATCTTTTTCCAACCCGACATTTGTTCTGAGGCCTAACAATTCACCGGCTCCTTCCCCCCGTTGGGATCAGTTCAGAAACTTTATCCAAAAAAATTCCCGCAGGACATGTATGGCTAGTCAATATCCAACAAGGTTAGTGTGGGGCTACAGTTACGCTATCACATATCACATGTTTCACATATGCACTGTTATTGACAGCCTCCTGTTAGTGGATACAACGTACGGATAGCGAGTTATGATGGTCAGAGTAGAAACAGCAAAGCCTGGGAAACGCCAGTTCCAACCTGATGTGAGTGGAAGTCTCTATCCTCTGAATACAGTTATCTTCCTCTGGAAAGTGTGATGATATTGAATGAAAGAGAGGAGAATGAGTTTAGTCCCCAGGAGAGACTTCTGAGCCGATTTTACCCCATCATTCCCTCGCCCCCATCCCACCGCCCTACCTCTTCCACATTCATTTAACTCACAATTGTCTCGTAGACACAACTTCCTGAGTTCATCTCCTCTCTATAACCTGCATTTGCTTTGACTCCAACCTCTTTCTTAGGATCTTTTTAAACAATTTGATGTCTGACATTTTGATGTTTGAGAAGACCAAAGAGTTGCAAACTTTGACTTCCGGACTGAAGCCTCATTAAAAGGATTTTCATGATTTTTTGATTTGATACCAAATCTCATTTCACCCGTTTTCTCCTAACTTTGATAATGTAGCAGCTACTTGAAAACAAAACCATCAATGAATTATATTTTCACTGCTGGAAATAAATTCAGCCATCAGGGGGTTAGTGGGGGTCTTTAGATTGACAAATGACTATTCAATCCTAAAACTACAAGATCCAAAGTCATGGAATTCCATCAGGGAACGTTAGTTAATTTTCCAACATGTAAACTGCTGCAGCCATTTTGGAATGAACTGGACCTTTATGGGATGTAACAAACTTGCAATAGTTTGGAATAAATTGTGTTACAATCATCTTGAAGGATTTGTTTGTCCTTCAAAACAATAAAGTAAAACACTCCCCATTTGAGCTTTGGCTTTTATAAAAACAATAAAGCATTTCAACTGTTTTAAGCTTTTGACTTGTAAATTTTACTCTCAAAAACCCCAAAACGACTTTTGTTCAGTTCTGACCAGTTCTTGGTCAGATTTAAACTGTTCCCAGGACACCTGTCTCCTTAAAAATATAGTGAAATAAAAAGTACTTTAGCACTCTTCGTACAAATCCAGTTTGTACGAATAAAGCATCATTCCTTAAAGCACATTTTGAAGTGACTTTGGACTGAAAGAAAATAACACTCATTCATTCATTCATTTTCTAAACCGTTTAGTCCCTTTCGGGGTCACGGGGTTGCCAGAACCAATGAAGCATGTTTTTGGAGGGTGGGAGGAAGCCGTAGAAAACCCATGCATGCACGGAGAGAACATGCAAACTCCACACAGAAAGGACCCCCATTAGTGACACTGTTTCCAGTCCCCCCAGCCAGGACTTGAACCGGGAACCTTCTTGCTGTGAGGCAAGAGCGCTAACCACAGCCCTGAAATTTTTTTTTTTGAAAGAAAATAAAAATGTTTTTAAAAAAGAAAAGAAAAAGACAGAATAGGTGGGAAAAGTCCAGGTTTGAGGGAAAAAAAGAAACATTTTTAAAAGCCTCATTATTTTTGAAAGTGCTCTGAAACTATTTTAAGATTCTTGTTCTAATAATTCATGACACATTATTAAACTCATAATCTCAAGCCTGCATGAATAATGTCTTAATGGCATCTTTACACAGCTGGCACCTTTTTGGCCTCCCGGATCTAAAAGTGGATGTTTGCAGACTCCCATGAATGTGCTGCATCGATATCTGACCACGCAGTCAAGCTGCCAGTGCTAATTGCTAAGAAGGGCTGAGTGCTGACAGCCGCAGGCTAATTACTGTTAGCATGTTGTCTGCTTTGTGGACATCAAATGGAAAACTTCAGCTTTTGCTGGAGCCGGACTCAGCCGCTGATTACCAGTGGCCTTGCAGCAATAATAAACGGTCAATAAAAAAGGCATCTCAGTGGAAAGACGAGCCTTCAGCCAGATAATGACCTGCGTCTTTGCAAACAACTGCCAAAGCCTAAGCCAAACGCTGTAAACTACCTGTCAATACGGAAAGAATAGTGTCAAAGAGGGATTATTGGAGGCTGCTGTGCCAAATGTGCTTGATATCTTACATGTAAAGCTCTGCTTGCACTTTGAATCATTATGAGAGCGGAAAATGAAATAAAAATGTGACGTTTCAAAGTCCCACTCTGATCATCTTTTGATCTATTTTAAAAGTCTTGCCAGTGTTTTGGCTTTTTTATGATTATGACCTTTTTAGCTACAATCAAAAAAACACTGTTATCTAGGACATAGTTTCTGCAGAGCGGAGTTCTTTAGGACTTTTCCTCTGAGTTGTGGGCGAGACGGTCCACATGGAGAAACCCCGCCCACCCTTCCCATTATCCATCTGCTTACACGTTCGCCTGCTAGCTTATATCCCCTCACACCTGTAACCTAACACCACCGGTGCGTCAAAAACGTTGAGCGTATTAGGGCTATACATACAGCATGCATAGTTTAGAGCCAGAAGAGGAAAACAAAGAATCTGCATGTCTGCAAGGGGATGCTATACCATCTTTTTTTAAAAAGCATTTTTCCATTAGCTCCTGACTTACAATGATTTGAATAAGGAAATACTGAGAAATGCAATTTTAGGCAGTGGGTCTTCAAAGTGACACAAGCTGAACTCTGGTAAAATACCCAACCTCTCGTCTAAAGCACCAAAACAAAGAAGGAACAACAAAAAAAAGCATGCAGCAGAAGTGAGCAAATGAAAGGAGGCAGGGAATGTCAGGAAGAGGAGAACACAACAGACAGGACGGGGAATGTAGTGAGAGGAGAATGAACTCCAGAGAAGGAGAAGTAAAGAGGTATGAAGAGAGTTGAGGTGTAAACATTTTCAGCCTCAATGAAGCACATCGCTAGCTACCCTCTTATCCGTCATGCTAGTTTGAAGCTGCACACACATACATGCACAAACACCCATCTGCACAAAAAACCCCTTCACACACAAACAGGACAAAAATTATCACGAGAATCATAAAGAACACCTTCTTGGCAGCACGTTAATCCACCAAAAGCTGAAACCTATTATTACCTAAACACACAAAGAATTGATGACATGTCAACAGTTTGAAATAGAAGCAAAACTCTCTGCCACAACAAAACAACCTAAGTAACAACAAGGCTCTTTACTGTGATTTAGAACAAGAAATGCATACAATCTCTATAATGTTGCTTGAATAAGATTATAGTTTATGATTACAAATCATATAGAAATCAACTATAGGTATATGTTCACTTTGCTAGAGTGCAGGAGGCTCACAGGGATCTATCGTGACCATTATAAGAGCTCAGAACGATCATAGCTGCAGATGGAACCCTGATCAAGGTACCTGCCTGTTATAATGAGGCCAAAGGAACAGGAAATGCTCCGACTCGGCAGAATTAGGAAACATTGTCTCATTCAACACGGAAGCATTTGGCCACTTCAGGAAAATTATTTCAGCATCTTTTTCTCTGCAGTAATGAGTGAAAATCCACCACCAACACCTGCTGTGTTTTCTACCATTAGCAGAGCGAAAAGAGCCTCCACATATTCCCCACATTCTGTCTGAAGCCACTCACCGCTGTTTTCTGGCACTGGATGGACGTGCTGTTGAAGCGCAGGGCAGGCACGCTGTGGGTCTCCCCCTGGATGTGAAAGACGCACTCGTAGTTCCTCTGTCCCGACTGCGGCTGCGGCAGGTTCTTAGCGGCTAAGGTGATGGGCTTGGTCACGCCGACCGGGATGTAGATCTGGGTGGACAGCAGAATCTGGGGGCAACCCTGTAAAATTTAGAGAAATGCATGTGAGGTTGAGCACGCCAACAACAGCAAGGGTCAAGAAAAAGACGACAGAAAGCTAAACAAGAGCTGAAACAGAGGGCTGAGAAACTGCTGGGTTGTTGCACGGATATCTCTTGTTTTGTA
Source organism: Adrianichthys oophorus (assembly GCA_036245035.1). Taxonomy (NCBI): domain Eukaryota; kingdom Metazoa; phylum Chordata; class Actinopteri; order Beloniformes; family Adrianichthyidae; genus Adrianichthys; species Adrianichthys oophorus. Next base: position 2,124,537 of record BSAI01000073.1, read on the forward strand.
AAAGATGTTTCAGTTTTTTGGGGGATGTTCGTCTCTGTCCTGAGCTCTCATTATTGCAGTGAGAATAATGTCATTTATCTTCACAGATTTGAGTGATTTTAGGTTTCCCATTCAGTAATTTTCTTGTTGTTCCAGTAACTACTAAACTGTATTTAGTCTTTTACCATGTTCCAGTGCTTTTGTCGCAGTCTGCTTTGTCTGCATGTGTGTACAGACATGCGTGTGTGTGTGTCTGCACAGATTAAAAGACAAAATTCTCAGCTGGATTCTAGCCATCTGGATAAAGAATCAAAAAAGGAAATAAAAGTCTTTTCTGAGTTTTTGTTCATTTCCAGACCAAATGAAGTCATAACAGAGTTCCTGCACTGACATGTCGCCGATGCACATCGACAAAAACAAGAAATAGAGGAAGAAGGAAGGGGCAGGGGTTCAATGGAACTCCACCCAGCCTGCAATATTCCATTAGCAACAAGGAACCAGATCCGTCTTTCCAGTTCCAAAGGTAGAAACTCTGAAGAAGGCCTTTTAATCCCTGCTTCAAATGTCAATACAACATTAAAAAAACCCAGGAGACAACGGCAGACTGAAGTTAGGTTTTTCCCACAATGCAACAGACAATCTGGAATCGTAAAATTCACATTTTGATAAATTGTTAAAACCAAGAAAAAGCATTGAAGTGACAGAAAACAAATACACTGGTTTGTTGTGTTTTTCTTATCAAATTGCTAGAAAAATTATTTAAAAATCTACTCTGATACTCACTTTTACAGCCAGCGGGATAAACGGATAACTCTCAGTGATGGGTGTTGGGAAGGGTGGGTGGGGTTGTGTACGCTAACGGTCCCGCCCACAACTCACCGGCAAGTTTCTACTGATCTACTGCTGCTATACAGAAACTATGTCCCAGAACCACTTTAAACTGGCATAATTAAAAGAATGGGAACACTTTAAAAATAGATTGAAAGCTGATCATAGTGGGACATTAAGAGTCATTTCATTAAAATACAACAAAATTCCCATTAAAGCTGAGCGAGAACAACAAAATATTGAGGTACGCTCATCAAACTTTGTGCTCTGCTTTGACCTAATCTTGTATGTTTTGCTTCACATTTGTGACACAAAAATAATATAGAAGACCGAACATGATCCAAGAATGAAAGAACAAGGAATAATGTGGGAAAACGCTGACTGGCTCTTTGTTAAATATTCCCCAGATACAGCTGACCTTTGCCCTCCACCTCCATGTCTTGTTGTCTCTCCTCTCTAAGCTCTTCCCGCTCCGGCTGTAGCTGCTGTACATTAGAAGCTCCAGCCGGTCCCCAAGGCCTCAACACAATGGTGGAGTTTGTTCATTAGCCCGCTTAGCCCTGGCCTTGTGTGTCTGCTTACACACAAACACATGATGCGCAGCTCTGCAGGAAGAATCTGATGTCTAATCCAGACGGAGGGAGGGAGGGAGGGAGGCTGCAGAGGGAGCACGGATGAATGAAACGGAGGAAGTGAGGTGTGAGGAGGAGCAAAAGGAAATGGAAGAGTTTGGACAGAGCGTATGGGAGAAATGGGAAGCAGAAAATTGCAGCTGGTATTTCTAGAGACAGCTGTTGTGAGAAGGAAAAGTGGAAAAAAAGACAACCGATGAATGAAAAGGAAACTGGACCAGTTAAGAGGAGCAGGAGGAGAGGATGGAGCAGCTTCTCTGCCATCTATGAATGCCTCCACACATCCATCTTTAACTACCTCTTGTACCAAGCCCCCGACAATGTCCTACCTTATTAACTGCCTGAAGTCTCAGACAGCTCTAGAAATTGATGAATGGGGGGCAGACATGTGGGGGACGAGGAAGGAGAAGAAAAAGAAATTGATCTGCACTTGTGGATTTGAAATTTCTGTGGACCTTGGAGAAGAAAAGGGTTTGTGCATTTCTCTGATGAGGGGAACTCCAGACACTTTGGAAGAATTTTGGAAGCGCTCTCAGGATGTGGCAATCCATGTTTTATTCATCTGTTTACTGACATTGTGCCAAAGTCAGACGCCTCTTTGACGGGTTTGTGTTTCAGTCAAACTGCTCTCTGTGTTCCAGTTGACTTGTGTTCTAAATCTACCACTGCTGGGGTGCAACCGAAATCACCAAAAATGTTTAAAGCTAAACAAAAAAAGACTTTCTATAAAGAATCCAACAGAAAATCGAGTTTCCGTCTTTCTATCATGTAGTCGTCTGTCATCTGCACCCCCCTTTGTCCTGCTCAGGGTCACATGAGGGCTGGGCTTCCCCCCTCACCACCATGCTAAAACTCCAAAAGAAAAGCCCCGCTTGAGATATGAATCAGGAATTTTCACGCTGTGACGCAGCAGAGCAAACCCTGAAACCAAAACACAGCTGCCACATCGAGAGGGTCTGGCTCCTTTCCCCTTCTCCAAAAACGTGAAGGCTGCGCGTCACTGGAATGTAGGCGAGCTCTTGTTTTCATCGAGTTCACAAAACATTCTAGTTTGTCCGGCTCGGCGTTTGAGACCCCCTCGGGAAGGAATGGAAGCAAAAGACAGAAACCGAGGAAGAAAGTGAGGAAGGGGAGATGAAAGGAAAAGTGCTCTGCAGAGAGGAACTGTTTCATCTGGATCGGTGACAGGTGCCAAAACAGTTCAAAGCCAGGAGTACAGTAGAACACAATGAAACTTCACAGAAGGGATTTGTTTGAAGAGATTTTTCCTCTTTCCTGACTTCTCCTCTTTCAGCTCGCCTGTGAGGACGGATGCTGTGGTTTTTCTCGGGCAGATGTGACACCTCATCCGGCTGATTTCCAGAAAACCAACACGGAAAAAGAGATGGGTGTGTGATTGGCTGTGTGCAGCAAAGACGGTGTTCAGCAGAACACCAACAAAACTCAATGATTTTATTTTTCATTGGAAACAAAAAAGGAACCTCGATGGTAAAGATGTAAGAAAAACTGCAAAAACATTTTCATCCCAAACCAAACCCAACATGTTTCATCGAGTATCTTAAGCTTTAGTCACATGCACCTGTGTGAGGGGGGGATGACCTTACGGAGAGGAGCGGCTACATGTCTTGCAGTTTCCCCGATGTTCAAATGACCACCTCATATGAATAATCATAAGAATAATGTGTAAGTTACACGTATGAGGTACGAGTCATGCCGTCGTATGGTGTCCCGTGGTGTGCACGTGATACCCAAGCTACACTCTGATCGTCTAACTCCCTCATTTCTAACAGTCAGGCGTGCACACTTCTTATGTGAACCTGTCGCCCGCATACAATAAAATGTACACGCGCATCCTCAGTCTACGAGCTCGCAGAGCGGTCGATGACCTTGATATTTTGCTTTGGTCACCTGCGCTCCCCGTACAGATTTGACCATTTTTCACCTGCAAACAGGCATATTCACCTGTAAGGACAGGTGGGACTAAAGCTTATAACCGAAAGACATGCATCAATCAAAAGTGTCATTGGGAACAATAGAGTTGTTCCTATTATAGAAGAATTGACCTAAATTGTCCAACATCCAAGAGGAAAAGCCAGATTTGATTGAACATTGCCCCGAGCTTTTCTCAAAGGAGAGATCAGCTGTCACTGTAGGTTGAACGTTTCAAATGCATGCTTCCTTTTCCACATCCTTTACTTCAATAAGCAAAAAAGGAGAACACAGAAAGAATCCGTATTTGGCTGCAGTGGGAGCCGGTCTCTTCTTGCTGTTGGGCAGGAACTTCATCTCAGAGCAGATAATGAGACGGTCTGCGGGAGAGTGTGACACTGTGCATGTGTGTGAGCGTGTTCATGCAAATCTGCAGCAGGTGAGAGATAAAAATCAAGGCATGGATGGGGCTGGGGTGGAGGGTGTAAGAGGAAGGGGGGGGGGATGAAGGCAAAAATCAAGCCTGAGATTCCATGTAAATAAATAACTAAAAGCATTAAAGAGCTCCGAAGGCTTTGCCGTCGTCTGACAAGATATAAATTAATAAACCTCCAAAAACGCAGCGCATTCGTAATGAGGCGGACGTCTGGTCGCCCCCCCCAGCTCTCTGATCCCCCCCTTTCGAAAGTCCATCCATAATTAATTAGCTGCATGTGTGATGTGGGAACTATGGATCAGGGAGAGGAAAAAATAACACGCTAAATAATGAAGTAAAGCGATTTGGTGAGCCGGCAGGGGAAATGACATGGGGGGGGGGGGGGGGGGGGGGGGGGGTATTGATACAAATAAAAAAATGATCTGTGTGTGTGTGTGTGTGTGTGTGGCACGCAGGGCTTCCAGAGGGACGTTTGAAAAGTGTTCAATGCCATCCCCCGCTGGTTCCAGCCGCAGCCCCTCGGCTTGCTGACAGAGGTTTAACATGAGAAACCGTGAAGGGGTCTGCAGCCCTGAACTTCACAGTCCCACCCCTGCCAGAGTGGCGGGCGTGACGTCCTGCAGTGCGTGACGCTCTGATGAAATGTAAAGAAAACATCACAGATGCGCCATAAGTATGAGGGGGTTGATTTGCACATTTAAAACAAGGAAAATGCCTCCAAAATATCATTCTTGTGACATACAGTATTTCAGAATAAAAGCCTCCCCCAAACTGTTCGGGGGGGGGGGGCCCTAATACAATAGTTCCTCCACTAATCTGTATTTACAAAGACGAGCAGCCAGACAGTCACAGAAAAATCTGCATGTTTGTGCAACAAACACAGCAAACAGGTGCAAGTATTATTAAAAGTGGTTTCTCACTAAACCTGCACAGGCTTCACATGAATATAAAAAAAAGAGAGTGCGCGTGAGCGTGCACAATAGCAAGCAAAAGCCAGAAATATGTTCTCTGAAACGGAGAGGGAACGAGCGGCGGAGTGTGAGGAACAACTTAATAAGGCAGCAACACGTCGAAGCCGTGAAGGAAGCAGAAGAAAGGCCACTTTGAACCTTGAAAGGGACTGGAAGACGGTCTGCCCACGCCCTTCTTTCCAAGCAGAGTAATGATGCAGAGAGAGGTGGAGGAGGAGGAGGACAGAAGGTGACGGAGGTAAAAGGTGATGAGCGAGCGCAGAGGACGGAAGCAGCTCGGAGAGGAGGATGCTGGGAACGCTGGGGAGACATTCTTACTATTTAAGATGGATTATCAAAGTGTGGCAGAGCTGGAGTTCCACTGAATGTACCTGCACACATTCAGACTGCTTTGATGTCCCCACCAGGCCGCCGTACATTTTGATTTCATCTCCTAATCCTTTATCATTGACTTACAAGCAAGCTGCCAAATCGACACAGTTTATCCTCTCCACACACATGGCGCCGCACGCCAAGAAACAATGGAAAAACACCAATGTGTGAATAATTTTGAGAACGCTCTTTTTTTTCAAAATCATAGAGGGGGAGGGGTGAGGGGGCGCCTGGCACCCCGTTATCATCCTAACCCAGATATGTCAGCAGCAATCAAACCCTGCGCCGCTGAGTGTCTCAGAGACGAGCCTCGATTTCAGAGGTAGATACGCTCTCCCGCCGGTGGCTCTGCAGCTCAGGAAGAAGTCAAACCCTCTCTTTGGGGGTTATTCCAAAATCTGTAATCAAGAGGGTTTCAGTTCATCTTCAATGCATGCTTTGGCTGTATGTTCAGCAGCTGTTTATGCAAAAACCCCAATTTAATGCCTCCTTCTTCCAGACCAGCCCTCAAACATTACAGAGAAAAGCTCAACTGATGATCTGAAAAAGCATTGCTTGGTTTCACCACTTAAAACCACAGAAAGCGGTCTTGTGGTGGAGTGTCTGCCCAGGGATCGGAAGGTCTTGAGTTAAATTCCCCAGTTAGGTCATACCAAAGACTCTAAAAATGGGGCCCAGTGCCTCCCTGCTGGACATGCAGCAATATTGGGTTGGATTGGGGGGTTAAACCACCAAATGATTTCCGAACTGTGTCTGCTGCTCACCGCCCCCCCAGGGGATGGGTCAAATGCAGAGAACAAATTTCACACACCTGTGTGAGAGATAACTACTGCGACTTTCACTTAAACAAGAGACTGAATCAAAAAGCAAACCAATCCCTCGTGTCTTCCGCTGGCCATCTTGGGTTTGTCACAGAAGTACAATGGTGTGGCTAAAATGGAGGCTGAGGTAAAATCATTGACCGCCACTCCAGAAGAACAGCGTGGGGGGAAAGCCTGACATGACAGACACACTTAGCCGGTCTTGTGAGATTTGCCAGCGCAGCACGTCTCCCTTCTCAGCGCCTCTCCACCCCAGCAGGAGGCTGCTGTTTCTCAATCAGTGCCTCTGCATTTCGGATCCGCCTGCAGATCCCCGTTTGCCTTGGCATCACTTGCATGGCTCCTCCAACAGCTCCGTCCTTTGTCTCAGTGACTCTGCATTTCTTTCTGACACGCAGGAGCCTTGATGCTAAAAATGCGATACTCATCTGCGTTCACTATTAGGCGTGTCGGCTGTGAGGTCTGCGGAAATGAAGATTTAATACGGCCTGAATAATTTAACCGCTGGGAGCTGTGAGTGACACGCACACACAAACTTGTGCAAACACTGAAGCGCACACGTGCACGGCCTGCACACACGCTCTCGTGTCCATCTGTGAGAATCTTTGCTTCACGTTAGCTCTTCATTAAGCTTTCACTGAGGCTATATTGGGTGCTGGCATGACTGATGTGAACCCGGCTGAATCCGTTCAGGTTTGTCAGGAGAGGGTTATACTGAGAAGAGAATAACCAACAGAAACGTTACACCTCAACACTTCATGATCTGCACTGATCTCAACTTCCATCAGGAGGAACACTGCAGTCGTTTCCGCCCAGACGGCAACCATCAAATCTGCACGTCATTTATGGTGGATGGGACTTTCACCAGAGTTTGTTGGCTTGATGCCCCGCCTTATCAGGCAGGTGTGACAGCTCACATGAAACCGGAGCAAATTCTGGTTGGTCTTAGATCATTCAAAGGTAAACCAAACCACTTTGGTAAATAAGGTAAAATGCCACATTTAGCAGGTAAACAAATCCTAGAAAAAAAGGGGAAAATCACTAAAAAAGTTTTTTAAAATCTATCCGACAGAGTAAATGTGATGCAGTGAGGACGTAATGACATGGATTACTATTTGATAATCAGAGAAGTAACCAGTGCTCTTTTTTTGTGTTTTTCTTTCCCAAGTCAATCATTAGCTCCCCCTAGTGAACAGTGTTGGGAAGTGCATGACTTTTCTAAGTAGTTTTGGTCTCTGAAGAGAAGACGCACTGGTTTTGAGAACATCATGAGTGAAAAGAAAGCAAACCCAGATAAAGGTGTAAAAACGATGGTCAGTTATCCTTCATTAGAGTAAAGTCTTAAATAATGTCTTATTGAGAACTGTGACGCTGAAGGCCATGTTCCCTCTCTGACCTCCAGTCTGTTGAAAAGCATTTTGTGTGGAAGTCCTGCAGCTGCACAAGTCTGACGTTTGACAAGGAAGAGAGGAAAAGCAGATGTTTATGCACATTATCAGAGGTCGGGCCGAACGCTCAAACTTTGTGGGACTTTGAAATGCAGGAGAGGTGCAATACTAACAAAAGAACAAATTCTCACTTTTTCCTCAATCCAAAGAATCACTGTTTACCAATTTTATGAGAAATAAATCTATTTAAGACTTCATTTAGTGGAGTTGTCATTAGGGACCCACTCAGGTAAAAGTGGTGTTTTAACATGTTCTTGTCACACTGTTCTCATGATGGAGGACATATCTAAAGAAACTTCAGCTCAAAGTTGTATTTGAGTATTTCTTTATTCAAATCGCTGAGAATCAGCAGCAGGCAAAGAAAATGCTGTTGGAAAAAGCTTGTAGTTGTGATGTACAAACTACAATCAGCTCCCTGCTCTGCTTCATTCTGATGGAGGCGGTGCAAACAGAAGGATGACAGGAAATGGAGGCGGGCTTACTCTGCTCCAACGATCCTGTCCACAATTCAGAAATGAATCTCTAATAAATTGCTGCTCTGCAGAAACTATGTCCTAGAAAAAGACTTTTTTTTATTGGTGCTAAACATGGCATCATCATAATTAAAAGACCACGGGGAATGCCTATACATAGATCGGAAGATGATCGGAGTGGGACTTTTGGGTGATTGGCGATATAAACTAAACTTTTTCTGTGAACTGTAATCGATTTCTTCCGATTTGGCAGGTACCTGAGCAGAGCAAAGAAATAAACTCTAAAAACAACACTCCCGGCTGTCCCTGCTTTTTTCTTACCCTCCACCTGTGGAACTACTGGAAAACAATCACCCTGAAGGCACAGCTTTTCTTCTGCTACTTGGCCTCTTTGCCCTCATCTTTCCGCTTAATGCGTCTCTTTTTCTGCTGTTTACATCAAAACGCCTCTGTCCGTCTGTGGTTTGTCTTTGGTGTTTTCGGCACACCGCAGGGAACTTCACGTGGTAAATGACACTCCACCTTTCCTCAGTTCCAATTCATCTCGGGTCTGTTTGCCACACCTTAGTATTTTGTTAAAAGCGGCTAATGGGCATCCCCCTCTTGACCTCGAGTGGAAACATGCAAGCGTGTGTTTATGCGAGCGCTGCTCTGAGCAAAGTGGAACACTTCAGGAGGAGAGGAGGGATCAAGAGGAGAAAGTGACCAAAACATCCTATAAGACAACACAAGAGGCTTTAGAGAAAAGGAAGAGAGAAAAAGCTGTGGTCAACGAGTGATGACAGACATTAACAGACAGATGTCAGAAGGACGGAAATAAGGAAATATCAAAAAAAGAAATAGTTCATTCATTTCAAACAACCGCCTATTAGCGATTTCTCGGGTCCCGCAGGCCTGTGCAGCTGCTTGTGTTTGTCCTGATAAGAACCAGCGACAGTCACACACAGTCAGACCCAAACACTGACGCAGGCCCCTCCATCAGCCGTGGCCTTCAGTCTGGGGGACGCCTTCGCTAAAGACAGAGCGTGTGTGTACTGCTCAGTGTCTGAGGATAAACAAAGAGCACCAGAATGTCACGGTCCTGGGCCTTCACACCTCCATCACAAATAACCCACTCACAGTCGTGGATGGAGCCTGTGTGTGCGTGGGGAGCTTGTGTAGGTAGCCGGTGCACGCTCGGTTAAGAGTGTGCGTGTGGATGGCAGTGGTTGAGGGCACCTCAAAAAAAGCCTTTCATGCAGCCTGCAGTCAACATGCATCATGCAAGCAAGTTACAAGTACAAAAAACAACTGTTTTCAACAGAAAACACAATCTTTAAACTAGGTAGTTTGTGATTTGACGCAAACAAAAAAAAACAAAACAAGACTGCTTACTGGAATATACAGATGGAGGACCTGAAAAAGCATCACCAATGGGGGACCTTTCTGTGTGGAGATTGCATTTTCTCCCCGTACAAGCGTGGCTTTCTACTCCGGCGTCCAAAAACTTGCTTCATAGGTAAATTGGTCAATCTAAATTGACCCTAGGTGTGGATACGAGTGTGTATGGGTGTGTGATTGGGGCCCTGCAACAGACTGGTGACCTGTCCAGGCTGTACCCACCCACAAGTGGCTGGGTTTGGCTCCAGCAGCCCTGTGACCCCGAAAGGGACATATGCGTTTAGAAAATTGATGAAAAGAAAGATAAACTATAAATTAGAACATGCATTTTAAAATAGGACAAAAGCTCATTAAAAATGAGTCAAATCCAGATATTTGTGGGTTTTTATATAAAATAAATTTAAAAACGATGTTTAAGGCTGCAGTTTCCCCTTTTCTCCCTTGTTCTTCCCACTGTGGTCTAAAACTGGGATTGGTTCCTTCCTGGACAGCGCTGCATCCAGCTGCAGATTGTGCAACAATCCAAAAAGAGGGATATTTTGGGAGAAACTCAAATATCTACAGACCAAAGCTTACAATGAAGGATAAGAAGAACGTTTTTAACCAACACAAAACAACCAAGTGAATGTGGACCTTTTATTCCAAACATTTATGATGTGGGCTTAAAATATTCCACTAAACTTTCTCCAGCACAGCTTTGGGGGATTTTAAAAAGAAAACGTGAACACGTGTTTGATCCATGGGACTTTGGCACGAAAACCATGACAGAAAACTGCTAAAGGAGACGGAAATGTCATGATTGCAAACACAAACTTCATAGAACTTATGAAGAAATCGCAATAAAATTCAAAAGCAAGCGATACTACACCACAACAATTAATAGTGCGACATAATATTCTTAATAATGGAACTTCATAAACTACAGTAAAAGGAATATTTCCATGCTTCTTTCATTTATGTCAGCAAGTGTGAACTAAAGAAAAAACAAGGAGAACTGCTAAGTTAAGTGGTTTGCTTACCATAATATTTTGAGGTCAAACAAGGAAAAAAAATACCTTTTAGTCTGTCTAAAAGTGCAGCCATGAAGCTCATAAGTCCACATGCATGTGGAGATCATCAAGGAAGACGCGAATAAAGTCTTACAGTTCAAAAGTTCAAAATGGAAATACAAGTTAATTAACAAACTGACAGTGAATGTCAACATTTCAGAAAATGTTGTGAGAGCTTTCCTCCACATAAACCCAGTCTGTGACTGGAAACCTGCAGACGGGACATGAACGCAGTAAAAAAACGGAAACACACCTTCAGGTAAAACTACAAACAGAAAAAAGAGGCGGAGTCAAAAAATGAAGAAAGGTCATCTCATTTGTAGACATCCACGCTTCTCCCAAACTGACACACTCCTGCTGCTCTACAGAAACTATGTTCTAGAAAATGTTGATTTTGGCTAAAAACAGCATCATGATAAATTTTTTAAAAATCACTGGGACCGCTTTGAAAACAGGTCAATAGATGACTGGAGTGGAACTTTAACAAGAAAAAATACAGTTAAGACAAAAACTTCAGGAAAAAATAAAACCCAGTTTAGGATTTTTGCTTTGTTTCTGATTTTCTTCTGCTAAAGTAACACTAATTTACTTGCAATTACCGAGCCGCTCTCCTCAATTCCAGAATTTGTTTGTTGCGTCTCTGGTGGTTTTCTTCATTTACACTCGTTTGATTTAGAAATTTCACCAAATATACTTCTTTTCTTTCTTTCATTCCTTTTCCTCCTTCCTTTGATGAAATCCGATTTTTAAATTCCATTGCGTCACCATTACTTTGTTTTTTTGCTCCCTGACAATAACACAAATGCAATCTATCAAATACAATTTGGTGGAACAAATTACAGATAAATGAGATGGAGCTGTTTGGAAGAAGACGTGGGGCGCCAGTCATCAGTACATTCTCTGCATTACCATAATAAGTAATAAAGACTCTGGATCGGCCTGATTAAAGAGTGATGTGAAAGGAGTTTGCGATGAACAAGTGTATTAGCACTGATGCAGACTGTTCTTGAACTGGATGCTGGTGCGCATGTCCATACTGAGGCACACGGAGAAAAAAAAAAACGGCTCAATTTTTAGCTCTGAACTCCAGCGTCCCGTCAGCCCCAAAAACCTCAGAGCGCAGAGGGGGGTGGGAGGAGCGCTCCCCTCTCAACCCTGCAGGAACACTCTTGTCTGGCCTTTGATCACCGCCTGAGAATGAACCTTCTCAATCCCATCCCGTCTGCGTCTACAGCAGCGAACGCTGAAGATCTGAGGGAAACGTCTGCTATCAGAAGACTCGTTTCACTTGTATGCTAAACATTTCCATTTGTATTCAGGATGAAACCACGGCGTGGCAAAACGGAATCGTTTCATGTCTAAATTGAGGGTGTGAGCAAACGTAAATAAAACTCTCAATTTAGCAGCAGCTGAAGAGAAGGAAATCTGCTCCTTTTGTTGTTCTAGTTAACTCTTTTTTTCAAAATCACAGCATAGGAGGTGAAGAAGAATGAAGAAAGATGAGGTGACTGAGCATCATAGCGCTGAAGGATGATGCAGGGAGGGAGATGCGTCCTGCCCTGGAGAGGAGGACGAGGATAAGCCATGCTTGGAGGAAGAGCATTACCTGTCAGAGCTTTGGACAGAGCAGCTAATGGATCCAGCAGCAGAAGAGAAGTTTGACGAATGAGTCTGTGTGTGCGCATCACTGGAAGAATGTTTACACTTGAGTGCTGGCATTTGTGTGTTTTAGGCGTGCGTGTGTGGCAGTGCAGATGATGGATTCTCCAGAGCAGTATGTGGTCGTGGTTTCTTGGACAGACGAGGTGACAGGCCTGTTCTCTGTGTCCACATGCCGCCATCAGCTGCTCCGTCTCCTCCTCCTGCTGCCTCTTTCACCCACAGATTCTCCTCATTTCTTTCTGGTCCTAGCTGACGTTTCAGCTCTCCTCATGGGCATGGACCTTGTTAAACTGCTCAGAAAGCAGCTTCTACAAAGTTTAAATACTATTTTTCCACCATTTCCCTGCCAGGAGTGCATCCATCCACTGCCCCGCCAGCATCCTTTGCTTTGAAGTGGACAGACTGTTGCATTCCTGCTCCTACCTGCAGATGGTTAAGCTAATCTGCCGTCTTTAGCTCCATGAGCCGTAAAAGCTGCACTGCAGTGTTTGCTCTGTTTGGAAGTCTGCAGAGCTCTGGCTGAGGAAGGAGATAAAGAGCAAAGTAATTGGATCAAGGCTGTCCAATTAATACAGGCTACAGATTCAGGTTGGCCAACAAGGGGAGGCCTTTAATCTGCATGTAGATAATGAGAGTCGGACCAAAGCAGGAGATAGGGAGGAACGGTGATTGTATGTTTGTGCGTCCGGTCAGATAAAACACAGGCGCAGCTGTCAGTGTCTTGGGAGAACAGAGGGTTTACATCTGTAAGTCCACCGACAAGATATGAGCGAGAACACACTTCTGTGTGACTGCGTGGTGAGATCAGAAAGACAGGAACGGAAAAACACGGTGCATCCTCCGGCTGCTGACAAACACTTGCTTCAATGACTTCTGTTGTAGCTGAAGCTCAATTAAAATTAGCTTTTCTGCTCGTGCTGCATTTGGCTGCGTAAAAACAGAACAGTCTTTCCAAAGGCAGTCATTCATCCCACCCTGTTTATGGCCTTATGAGCCACGACAGAATTACTGCTGCTCGCTACATAAGCTGTTGTCACCAGGCCAGACGCCCCAAAATCAAACACAGAGAAGACACAGCAGGGCGATGAGAGGAAAGCTGGAGGCGGAGTCACAGAGAGATGGAAACATCAGTTACATCAACCCTGTTTGCATGTGAGGAGAAATGGGAAAATATTTGATTCTTTATATTTACTAATTAAGCAAGAGGTGGCATTTTTCAGAGGAGGAACACTGGAGTGAAGCTGCAGAGGGAAGAGGAAGTCCTACCTCGGAATTCTTGATGCGTCCTTCCTGGAAGGAGCAGTCGTAGGCGTTCTGAGTGCAAACGTGGCGGAACTTGCACCAGTGGCACGGGAAAGAGCCGTTCACGCAGGACAGGCACCTAAAACACAGACAGTTGAAACCGTTATTCATTTAAAAAGAAAAAGTCGTCGGCTTTCTAACTCATCAGCCTTCAGTAAAACGACAACAACAGGCTTTTATGGTTCTTCTTCAAACATACAGCACTTTTGGACTAATCCAAAGTTTAACTTCAATAGAATCCGGAGTTTTCCTATACATTTAGGGAACAGATTTATGAGTAGCCAGCTATGTTAAGCAGAAAATAAAAAAACAACAGTCTTCCCAACAAAGAAAATGTTTGAACTCCATCCTGAAGTTTTGCCTTCTGACAGAAAGCTGAACAGCTTTTTAGTTTGTTTCCAACAGCAATGTTTCCAATGTCACTTTGAAATGGGTGCTATCGTGTATAATGAAGCTTCATAAACATATGCATGTAAAGAAAAATGAAATCAAATTCGTGCTCAGACAACAATAACTCATACATATGACCTGAGAAACAGCAAGTAAAACCTGTATGAAGTTAGGATGTGAGAAACAGGACCTCTCCTCTGAGGAGGAGTAGTTGTCCGCTCCATGACCATCCCTGATCCCTGAGGAAGCACAACCTTCCCCCAGATAATTCCTGATCCCAAATGACAGACTCAGAATTCCCCAGAAATCGAGTTATCACGTCCCTGGACAAAAAGTATTTTCAAACTGTTTTTTTAAATGCCCCAGTTAAGACTCTTCACAGGTAAGATCGTTTTTAAGGTTAGGATATTCTTTGTTTGTATTCTTTTTTTGTTTTTGGACCGACACCCACACTGAGTAATCAAGAAAGTCGATAACTGATATTTGAAGCTGACATTCATGTAAAGTAAAAGTGAACATATTTGCATCAAAATTTAGAATAATATAAAAACCAACAGTTTACTTTATTTACTGAAAAATCAAAAAAATAAGAAAAGCAAATAAAAGCTGCAGGGAGTAGAATGGCAGAATAGCAGAATGGTTTATTGTTTTTTTTTTCAAGATAAATGAACAGTTCCTTAAGATTTTTCATAGTAATAAAGTAAAACGTCTAAATCAAATTGAATGACTGCTCTTTGTGATGACTTTAAACAAAAACATAAAATGCTGGGAGTTCCGTTCGCACAGCAGCATATGTTTTTAGTTCCAATAAAAACGTAAATAAAAGAATAAGGAGTCAATGGTAAGAATATGATTCTTTTTCTCCTCTTGTGGTATTATTTTTAATATTTTCCCCTCTGTAGGTTCTCAGCAGGTAAGTAGTTTTCCTTCCGCTTCACCTATGGTTGCTTTAGAATCCATTTGTCCATCAGGCTGAAGTTTCTGCCGTTTCATTTGTTTATCCGGGGATAGTCGAGGTCCACGTTATTTTAGATATTTTTGCAGGAAGCACATTCCCCCTCGTCATTAGGGTTTGACCATAATCAGCAGTGTAACACCTGATTTCTATGGTTCTGTTCAGCACCTTTTCAACTTGACTTTTTTTTGTGCGGTCGTTTATTTTTTTCATGGTTTCCTGTTAACCCAAATAACTGGGTTCATACCAATTTTTCAAATAACTATTTTAAATTTCTTTAAGTAAACAATAAATAAAAACTGTTATCAAGAGCCACTTTCAGCTGCAGCAGCTACAAGGTCAATCTTCTGTTTCATGTCATATTTGAAACTTTCTTTCCACTAACAGTCATTCTCTCCTTTTGCTGCATTTTTGAACTTATCTGTTTTTCCACTTTAGCTTGAAGCCTTCATGCAACCCCCAAAGCTTGCAGCTTCTGCACGCTTCATGACCTTCCCAGGCACCTTACTACTTTGCATACATTTTGCCCTCTTTCCATTGTTTTATTCTTTCTATTTAGCGGTAAACCTTTTCTTTGTGTCTCTCCCTCTTTGCATCCCTTTCATTTGTGTTCTCTGTGTTCTTTGTTTAAAGCCCTCTTTCATCTGCTGGACTAAGAGCCCCCATTTTAAATTCACTTGGTTCAGCTGAGCCAAGGTGCTGATAGACCGGAGAAAGACGAGAGCTGAGAAGGGGAGAGAGATCAAAAACCTGGAGGATTTCCTCAACAAAGGTGTGGAGGACAATCATCATGAGAGGAGTAGGTGAAAAAAGGAGAAGGTGCCTGAAAAATGGGGAATGGACTATTCAGGTTGATGTTCTGAGGTAATGACAAATCTATAAATGTATATTCCACTTTAAAGTGAGCTATCGAGGGGAGCCGGGCAGGTTTAAGAGCACACTTTATCAACAAAGCTTTATTTTAGTGATGGTCTTTGAGCCCCAAAGAGAAGCAGAGCCAGCCTGTTTCTGATTTGAGTTCATCTAACTGAACTGTTATGTGCTAACCGGTGTAAAATGATCACGCAGAGCTCACTTGCCAGTTTAAGGATTGCCTTCTTATTTTACTCCTTTAGCTAGAGCGTGGTATATTACAAAATACAACGAAGCAAAACTTCAACTGGGCAGATGGATTTACATTCGGCCACATTTGCCTGACATGTCGTCACATCTGGCCGAGCTGAAAAGGGCAGACTCATGAAAGGCTCCAGAGTGTATAAAATGACAGCTTCCCTTTTGCCTTGACCTCGCTAAGGAAAAGCTTTACCTCTTGAGCTTTGAGACACAGTCCATATATGAATCCATCAAAGCCCTGACATGGATTCATTTGGATCAATTAGGACCGCTCGTGCTACGTGGCTACGTGCTCACTTTAAGCGATCATTTCCACCCCAGACTCTTCCTTCTGAGCGAGATCTGAAGCTGCAGCTTAATTCAATCCTACTGTCGCTTTAATTGACCAATTTAACATTGTGCTGACAGAAGCTGTCCATTTAGAATGAAAGATGTGCAGCTAAGGAAATAACAAGCCTCTTAATACCACACAAGAGCAAAGAGGAGATTTGTCATTGTTGCCTACAAATGGAGAAAAAGCGATTAAGCTACGCTAGGTTAGCATACAGTGTTCAGATTTAAAGACCAGAACTGAGAATCTGAGTTTAGTGCTCATGTAAAAAATGAAGCAGACGGCAGCCTGTCACTTCCTAACAAAAGAGCAAACTGCATTACTGAAGCAAGACAAATGCACCGCTAGGTTAGCACGTTAGCATTTGCGCGCACAATAACAATTCCTGCTTAGAATGTCAAAGAGTTTTTTTTTTTTTTTGCTCGGGGCCCACCACAGGCTTCATTAAAATACAGCACAACTCCAACTTAACACAGTGGGCAACCGGAATCAAACGCCACAATGTGGTTAGTGGCTCACATCAATCATCGCATCTGTCACTGGAGCCCAACAAGCATTTTGATCAAAATTCTATCTTTTATTCATGTTGAAATCAAGCTCGTTAGTGATCCTGAGCTCTGAAAATAACACATGATAAAGCACCAGGTAACCACTGCCCTTCATTTTCTCTAACTTTTATGACCGGGCCCTTTGAAATACAAGAACGTGTCACTGCAGGCCACAGGACAGGCCTGTGTTACAGCCTTCAACCCCTCCCCGGTTCCTTAAAGTAACCAGAGCCCCCCCCCCCAGCTGCTACATGATGGAAAAGCCTCCCTGAGCAGCTTTGTAAGGCCGTGATCATGCTAATTTAATCGATTCACATTGTGATGCTAAACGACACACAGCTTCAGATAATGAACAGCCTTTTTTTGGATTAAATTCACTGAGATTCACAGCCCATATGGTTTATTTGGACAGTTTGGATTGTTAAATCCAAGTGTTTGGCACTCATGCACTTTATTTATTGGCAACATTAACTTCAAAGCGTTAAAAGTAAATAACACCATTGTCTGAAAAAGTAACAGATTTTAACACCAAAGGGGCTGATGAATAGATGATAAATGATTTTGTCTACATCGGTTTTGCCTTTCCCAAGTCTACGATGGTCTCTGCTTACAGTACTAAACGATTAGTGTGTCATGTAGAATGGCATTGGTCACAAAAACCCATCATCCTGTGAAGATGTCGGGCTTTTGTGTGTATTTACATTTCTAAGATGCGCCTTATTTTTTATCCACAATATCCACAAGTTGTAAAGAATTTGCTCAATGAACAATTTAACTTATTTTATTTATTCTTTTTTTATCCAAACAATGCAGGTTAAGAAAAAAAATCTTATTTTTAATGGTTAGTTACAGGAGACAGAGGCAATCAGGAGTTTTTAAGAGTTCCTGTGCAGTTTATTCATTGACTGTATGTGAGAACAGGAGCGAGTGAGTGTGACATTACCCATTAAAATCGTTTATTTCGAACTTCAACCAAATCAAGTAAATTCAGTCACCATTTTTTCACAATACGGACAACATGTTGGAGCCAAACATTTTCAGAGAGCAGTGATTGAACAGAGTCAGTCTGAGTCAATGTTTCCATGGCAACCACTTTCACTAATCAGGAGTGAGCTTGTTGGAAGTCTACACCCTTACCGTTTAAAAACGGACAACACAGAATCTGTCCATCAAGCGGTTTGAACACCACCCACTTTTATTGAGGCATCTGATTGGTCAGTTTCTAATTTGAATAACTTGAACTACAGAAAAATGTCACGAAAAAAAGAGAATTATCAAGAACATGAAAAAAGTAGCAGAGCAAGAACGGTTATTCTAACCAATAGAATGACTGATTGATAGCTGTTTATTTCTCTATAGAAGTCTATGAGATTTTGGCTTCTTGAAGCCGCTTCCTTTTTGGAACACTGGGAAGTGTACCACAGTAATGGGAAATCCTATTGCTATTATAGCTTTGGAGTGACATGGCCATGCAGGTTTAATGATTGCAGTATGGAAACAGAATCTAGCAGGTTTAAACAGCCCAGAATGAAGCAATCAAACTTGGTGAGATTAGGGTTAAACACAATCAAGTACAGAACGGACCACACAGGTCAAGAAGAGCTGAAATACTGGTTCTAAGTCACTGGGAATCCAATAATAAAGGTGGATCAAAGTGTGGAGATTGCTATTTAAGTCCAAATCTTTGGAATATTCTGCTGTCTTGATTACAAGCCATGTTTTAAATCTAAACCTAAACTTAGGACTAAACAGTTTCCTAATTAGCACTACCTAATCTATTTATGGGCCGTTTATGATTTAAACTTTTAGCTGAATTTTTATTTCCCATCTGTGATTTTTTTAATTTCATCTTTTAGGAAAAGCCCTTTGCTAAGCAGATTCCAGCTGTTGTAAAAGTGAAACAGATAATTGTAATAACAACAATTTTAATAGTAATTGGTTGATTAGTTTACCTATGGACTGATTTATTATTTATTTCTTCTTTTATGACATTCAATTTTATTTTACAAAGACGGAATGATCACAACAAAGTCAAGGCACATCCCACCATCATGAAAGTTTAATCGCACAATTCAAACACAAATTATTTCCAGACAGCGTCTTCATTAAGTGCTGTAACGTGGAATGAGAGAAGGAGCATATGTAAATATGGAATTCAGGAGAACTAATGGCTGCAGGTGATTTTCTATTTCAATCTCAGCAACCTTTAAACTGAAACACTGGGGAATTCTAATAAGATTAATACAATATGCAAATGTATGGCATTTAAAAGGCAAGGGCCTAGACGTAATCAGTTGAGTAAATAAGCAGGAGAGGGGTGTATTTTGGGGGTTCGAGGACTTCTTCTGCCTTTCAAAGTCCACCAATCCAAGGACTGTGATTTTGTTCTGGCACAGTGCTGATCTACAGGGAGATGGAGCTGCTTAGAAAAATGTCAGATCAGTAATAATCATAAATTCAGCAGGAAGGGGCGTCTCCCGTGAAGTGCTCTGTTCACTTTATTAAAGCCTGCAGTATTTTCTGAGATCTGTCAGGAGTGACCAAGCATTCTGGAAATGGAGCCTCGCGTGCAGACATTACACCAATGACATTACCGGCCTGATCTCATCAGATGCTGCACACTGAGGCCTGGGGGCACTAAGCGTAAGCAGGATGGAGTGCCAGCTCCAAATGGGGCTCTTATCTCGGCATCTTGCTTGGCTATCAGAGTAACTGCAGAAGATGCAACATGCTCTGTCTGTAACTTAATTAAGCAGGTCCATTACATCACTCACTGCATGTATTATATCAGCTCACAGAGCAGATTTAATCTGAACTCATTGGGGTGATATCTTCAAATGTGCGACTCTTTGTGTTTGTCAGCTAGCCTTTTTTATTGTGCATTGTAACTTGTTTGATCTAATTTCATCTTTTTTTTAAATCTAATTTCATTTTTTTTTTTTGAAGACCAGAGCTTCTGCAATCACATCTGAGATCCAGGATGTGCTCTCAGCGAGAGGTAAAGCAAACATCACAACTCCTTATGGGAGATAAGCGAACCATGATTCCACATTGTAAACCACCACACCCTTAACCAGCTGAGCTAATCATCTTTGGGATTTGTGACTAAGAGCGGGGAAACAGGGAGGCATCGGGTTAAAGGTCAAAGTGGCAGATTAGGTGTCCGAGACATTCAGGGTTTAAATGAGCACTAAGTGACTCAGTGGGGAAAAAGTGCGGCTGTAAATGTGCGAGTCTCTATGTGTTTGTGGGCGACCCTGGATGGAGCCTGGCGGTATCCACAGGGGGAGCAGGGATGGAGCTCTGCAGTACCCCAGGGGCCGCCGCACCATCTGCTGCCCCAAGGCTAATACCCCAGCAGACGCTTGAGCCTCCCCTGGATCAGCCGTGGATTGACAGGAAGGAGGGAGGTAGTGGGGCAGGAGACGGGACTTGGGGGGGATTCTTTTACCTTAGCAGGGTGCATTGATAGGACTGCATTGGGGGTGTGGCTTAATATATTTAGCAAAAGGTAGTGTACTGGAGGCTGATGGACAAATATTTTTTTGACAGAACAACACCTCAGATGGGAAGGAACAGCAGCAGGTCGCGGTGTAATTAATAAACCACTAAACAAGCATTCAAATTTGTGGGCTTTGATCAAAAGACTATATTTAGCATCTCATTACATTTTTCATGGAAAGCACATTTGATTTTTGAGTCTCTCTGTAACATTAGCCTGCTGTGGAGGTCAGAGGGGTGGAGCAGATATGTGAGAGTTCACCTCATGAAAAGTAACTCTAGAAAGCCCACGGGGCGCAGAGACGAGAGCTCATCTCTCATTATTAAAAAAAGAAAAACACGTGGAAAGAATATTCTTAATTTAAATTAACAGAACTCACGACTGATGGACGCTGCAGTTGTAGACGACAAAGTCCACACTGGCAAACTTCTTGCCCGTCTCCTTGGACTTGAGGTAGAGTTTGATCACCCGTTTGTCACCTGCACCAACAAAAATACCAAACAACATCAGATTTTAGTTTAACTGAATGATCTGGGAAAATGCTCTATTCTGATTGGCTGCTGGGCGTGGATTAAAAAGTGCTAATGCACACTTAAAAAAGAAGTTTCGGTCACATAGCAGTGACCGCAGTGATATACAACACTGTCACTGCCAGCTTCTTTAAAACAGACTTTTCCTTCATGATCTGGACAAAAACAAGCACTATGTGGTGAACTTTCTCTCTGAACTGCTGCTTTATTTTATCATGACAATCAGCATATATATCGCTTCCCTTTGTAGCTGCAGTTGAGGTCCGCTGTTCTTACCACGACAACACTCCGCATCACCTATATAATAGTCAGCCTTTTGTGAAAAAGGGATTTTAACTGAAAAAATAAGGCTAAAGTACTAAAAATGGATTGAATATTTATTTATTTTGTAAGTGACCATGGTGTAAGCAGGATAATGCCCTTCAAAGTGTGGATTATCAGAAATTAACGCCCTTTGCAAAAGCAGCATCGTCCACTTCGCATCGGACTGTTCAAGCTTCCGTATCGTCCGTTAATTTCTGATAATGGACACCTCCTTTTCAACTATCCCTTCCATATCCATGTAAACAACAACTAAGCTACACTGGATAAATAGCTTTGAACCATCAATAAACAGTGTAAACTCTAAATCAACTCCAGACGTGTTTTTTTTACTTGTTTTAGCTTCTGATGATGACAGAACTAGTAACCTAGCTCAACTCGTCACACAATAGGGTGGCTTTAAAAACAGCAGCACCAATCAGTATTTGGATGCCAGAGCTGCTAACAAAGATAACAAGATCAGCTAAAGAACTTCAGGAGTTGTCTCTTTGAGGAATGTTGGCGCAGATCAGCTGCACGCTTTTGTTGGTTTGAATACACGACAGATTTTATTTATTTTTCCGTCTTTGCAGTGTGACAGAATTGGACATGAAACCAGAGCAAATTCCCTGTGAAAGTCATAATTTATACATTAAAATAAAGTTATTTTTATATAAGGAGAAAAAATGCATTGAAGTTCCTCCTTTTGAAAGGAAGTTAAGAACAAACCAGTCGTTTAGATGCAAAGCAATGAAGAACTAAACTGACAACAAAGCCTAAAGAACACTAACAGAGATTCAGGAACAGCTCCATTTTCAGCAAATAAACTTGAACTGCTTCATGTCTTTGAAACTGAAAGGATGGCCACTATTGGTGGTGACAAGGATTTCTAAACATATGTACATAAACCCACACATGAAGCAAATGTGTTGTAACATGGAAATTCCTTTGAGGTAATGCAAAACTTTAGCTATTTCCAGCAGCAGCACACACTAAACTCTCCTGGGTGATGAAGACAGTTTGTGATGGACATCATAGAGCAACAGCAGAACAACTGGAAAGACAGAAAAGCAAGAACCAACAGAGTTTCATTCTTTTCTACCTCTTAATACAACTAGCCACACCCTACCCGACCCCAATGAGCTCACTTCCCCACTAGCAAGGTTGCTCATCTTCTGACCTTTGTTCCTGGTGATTGGGGCGATGTCCCTGGCAGAAGGAGACAGGCAAAAGATGTGTCCACCCTGGATCCGGCCCTCGGTCTCCACGTAGTCTTCAAAGGAGCAGTTGACCCCCACCGAGAGATCCGGCACATTACGAGCCTGGAGGACCAGCTATGGAACGAGAGCGAGTCAGACAATCAGCACAAGATCAATGAAAGGACATAGTGTACATGAATTGTTATAAGATATGACATGGGGGTTAATGGGAGTTGGGAGCGCTGTGGGGGTGGAGGCGAGGGAGCCAGTGCCCGTGCGTGCACGTGTGTGTCAGACACTGGAACAGCTATGACGAGATTAATGTATGAATGTTAATATGCAGGTAGAGACTGAAGGAAAGTGTCATTGCTCAGTCCTGTGTGGTTCCACTAAGGAGCTGCTGACAGAATGGGAGCACAGCCGTGATTCACCACAGACAAAACAAAAGCACAACAGTTTGTTGGTGCAGTCTTCATTTGTTCAAACTCTACAGCTTGGATCCTCTTGGAGAACTATTAAACCCAAACTGATGATGTGACAAGACCAAATAAATATGCAGACCTCCATATTTTAGGACAGAACAGCAACAAAAAATGTGAATCTCAGTGTAGGCGGAGTCCTATCGGATCATTTATCTGTGGGTGTCGCTACGCCATCTCTGCGTCAGTTATAAATATAGGCTGATCTCTGAGAGGTGCATGTTTCTGCTGGAAGGGCAAAAGGTTTCTGAACTCTTACAGCAAAAAAAAATTGAAGGAATAAAAATATATTCCGTTTTTGATGACGTCAATAATAAATCAAATCAATCATCTGCAACGTTGATCAGCTTATGATTGTGCTTTTAATAAATAAAGATTGATTAATACGTTCAGTTTGTTGAACAATAACCAAACAAGGTCAGACTTCCTTTCTGTTCTGCCAAATGTCAATATCAAATGTGAACAGCTGATCACAACTCCATTCTTGGGGGTGAAAATGAAGAATGACGCTGTCCAGTTGCGGATAGTTGAAATTACTATGATTAGCAAACTAACAACACAGCAAAAATATTTAATTTAACATGTAATAAAAGCACCATCATAGAAATAACTTACATTAGGTTACTCAGGCCCTGTCTCTTAATGTAACAAAAGATAAATGGTGTGTACTTATAAAGCGCTTTTCTACCTTCATTGAAGGCCCAAAGCGCTTTACCGTCATGGTCCCATTCACCCATTCACACACACATTCACACACTGATGGCGGCGCCGCTGCTGAACACTGGCGCCAACCTTCCATCAGAGGCAATGTGGGGTTCAGTGTCTGACACTGTCCTTGGGGCTGCTTTCTAACTGGGTCTTCCTGTTCCCTTAAATATACATGGTTGTGTCAGGAAGGGCGTCCGGCACTACCTGTGCCAAACAGGGAAAACTGATTCACTATGGCAATTCCTGGCAGGAAACGCCGAAGGGTGAACATTATATTGCATTATAGCTGGTGATGGCACAGTTGTTAAGGAGAAAATTCGCAAACTGGCACTTTATGTCATAAACGTTGCTGACCCCTGCTCTAGACTGAACTTCTACACTCGACATTTTCTGATAATATTTCTAAATATTCCTTTGGGTCAAAATGCATTATTGATTAGAAAAAATGAAGCAATTAGACCAATATATGAACTTCACAGTGCAAAAATGATTTTATATTTTAACATTTGAAAAGGGGGCTCAAAAATGGGCTCCTTTTGGGCAAAGTCCAAGCTTTATAAGGAAGATCTTAAAGACCAGTTTTGGTTATTTATTTAATATAAAGCTGAAAACTTCAGACTCATTTTCTGCAGCGTTCATCCAAGGAGATTCTCCTCTGCTCCAAGTCTTTGTTTTTTGGTTTAAAGACTCCAAGGAATGCATGTAAAACCAGAATGGAACATTTGATGACACACCTGCACTTCAGACATGGTGACGGAGATGTTTCCTGGCTGAACGGTCAGCTCCACACACTGCCGCTGGTCTGAAGCAAACCTCTGAGGCTCTCCTGCTCGTTCACAGCGATCCTTACGGGAACATCTGAGGAGAAAGAAACAAGGAAAGACGGACAGGTGTGGACGGATGAATAAAAGAGAGGTGAGGAGTGGGAAGACGAGGAGAAAAGAGGGATAAGAGAAACTGTTAAGCCAACAAGACAATCGCATTAAGATGATGAACACGTGCAGCCATCACCACAGCACACAAATGAGGCCAATAATAAAAGACAAATAGGCTAATAGCTTTCTTCAGCCATTACTGTGGGCCTTTACATCACTTTTTTATTGGTCCTGACATCTGCAAGAACTGCTGTGATCATCCAGAGCCCCCTCTCATCTTGCTCTTTTACAAGCCCACCCAATTCAAACTTCTCTGGAGAAATTCACACGATTGTTAAAGTTTCCCCGAACAGTTAAAATTACGCAATTCCAGCCAGCTACATATCACTCGCCTCCTTTAATCTTATTACAAACCCGGCTCTGGAAATCAGTCCTGTGCTGCAGCTCGCTTTTATTATTAGCTATTCATATTGCATTTGCTTCACCTCCGCGCTAACAACAACGGGTCCCAGCGGTGAAGGGGAGGTGCTGATTCAGCGCTT
This sequence comes from Adrianichthys oophorus, assembly GCA_036245035.1. Classification (NCBI taxonomy): domain Eukaryota; kingdom Metazoa; phylum Chordata; class Actinopteri; order Beloniformes; family Adrianichthyidae; genus Adrianichthys; species Adrianichthys oophorus. The sequence goes on from BSAI01000073.1 coordinate 2,149,291, forward strand.
TGCAAGGCCTTAACAACATGAGGGAGGCAGAAAAAAAACTGCTAACTGCCTGTGCCGTGAAGCAGTTCCCCCATTCCCTCATTTAGTTAGCCTTCACTCACACTCAGGAAGAAAACCGTCACCCACCGTTCCCCTGAGAGCCACACACAAACACACCACTTCCCATCATGAACTCTTTCCTTTGCTCTGCAGTTGTCTCTGTCCAATTCTCATTCTGTCAGCTGATCTTTGGAACGTGTTGGTAAAAAGTACCAGAGAGGAAACAAAAGCTAAGCAATGATTTGACTATTAAAGCCTCAGCCACATGCACCAATATGGGGGTTGACCCTTTCAGGGTGCTGCTGGTTTTTGGGTTGTTCGGGCCCATGGGGGAGTGTAGAGAGGAGGGGGTGCATCTTTGCAGGGGGAGCGCAGGTATGTCTCAAGGCTCGTACGGCCTCTTCACGAGACGTCATGAAAATGGAAAATACCATTGTTGTGGGTGTGGCAAGTGAGAAGTATTTGTCAGGCTGCCGGAAGTGGCACACCTATGTCGTTAAGGTGATGCTGTCCTACGGTGCTCTTATGCCACACTCTTGTTGTTAGTACGGTGGAAGGACTGAGCCTTCCTGGCTGCGTGCAAATGCTGCACACACTGGTTGTGTGGCTGATACACAAGTGCCTGTAGGACGTCCCTTTCCCTTGCAGACAGCCTGTGGACACAGACTTTTCATTCAAACAGGAAATGAGGACGATAGGTTCAAGACACGTGGTCGCACGCTCACATGAAAGGGTTTTCTTCAGTTCAAGTATAGAATGACAGTTGTCAATTTTAAAGACTCTTGTCTCCTTCTCTGCAGAAACACTGGACTGCAAGTTGAATTAACGTAGTCAGAGAGGTAATTTGGCCAAACACTTCAGGGTTCTAAAGTAAAGTTTAACACCCTGTCACCTTTTAACAACACACTGATAATGTTCCTCCTCTGAGCACATAAGCAAACCCCAGACAAAAAGTGGAACAGTATGCTTTCATAAGCACATGGTCACCACAGCGCTGTGAACTCACAGTCGGGCTGAAGTAGCATCAGACCTTTGCTTTAGACGCTGAATGGTAGTTAGTCTGCTTTTCCACAAGGACGTGCAATTCAGTCCTGAAGCGCTTACACCTTCTTTTGCTGCTTTGGTTTGCTTCAGGAACTTTAAAAAGAATTTTAACATCAGCTTCAGTTTAGAGTTCATTATGACTGGACACATCAAAGCGGGTGGATGGCAGCCACAAAGGGGTCCGGGTTTGGGTCTCCCTGTGCCGGTACCCAGCCCGAAAAAAAAACAAGGGTTGTGTCAGAAAGAGCATCCGGTGTAAACATTCTCAGCCAAACCAAATGTGTGCATCAGTGAACGCTGATTCACTGTGGGGATTCGATGTGCCGAAAGGTGACCACGGCTGACTGGACGCATCCGATCCAGATCAGTGAGAATATCGGGAAAAACAAGCAGAACATTGACTCTTGTAGAAACTTTCTTTTTGGCTTCATGAATTCAATTTCTCAAACTGACTACCAACATTTCAGGAGAATAATAAATTAAACAACCGTGCTGGCAGCGAGTTTCAAATCTGGCATGGGAGACGCTGGGCGGCAGCTCTGAGAGAAACTGTAGGATAAAGGACAGGCCTCCTGTTGGTGTGGCTGGATGTGTAGAGGTATCAGCAGGTATTACAAAAATGTCATCTGGACAGCTAAACACACTGATGTTCCAAAACTACTTCCACGTGAATGTTCCTCCGCGAGCAAAAGCAGGACTTTAGCTCAGCAGAGCAGAATCCTCTGCTCATTTCCATTATTTATGACCATTATTTATTCAGACAGTTTTCAGACTTCAAGGGAAGCACATTCCTAAAGATGTTATGAAAAGATGAGTGTCATATATATCATTTATCCACTTTGATCATTTCAATTGAATTTTTAAAAAAGAGCAATATTTAATTCCAGCATGTCAACAACAGAAGCCTCGTTTATGATCTAAATGATGATTTCCATGTGTGAACGTGTGTGTGGGTGTGTGCACGTCTTCATATAAGGCCAGGTTCACTCAGGAACCATGACGTGAACGTCTGCATGCACTAAATGAGTCAAAGAAAGAGTTCATCTCTGAATGAATTTGTGTTTAACAAAACACTGCAATTTTATAGTTTCTTACATTTAGCCATCATAACTAAACATGGCCCCACCCTTTAAACTGGTAACATACAGCAATAATGCTGCTTCAATCTTGACAAAACAGAATCCGCTGCATCAGCAGATTCCCAATCCCAACACAGGAGCGACTAACTGACCTAATCTCAGCACAAATGACTTTTGGATGTTATCCCAAGTCAGCATACTGATCTTTGTAAAGGGCATCAGGGTGGACTGCATGAGGAGTGTGTGTGTGTGTGTGTGTGTGTGTGTGTGTGTGGCCCTTACACGTTGTGGAGAACACACCAACCACAGTGAGGGTCTCTGGAGCCCAAACAGTCTCCACAAGTGGTGTACTGCTCACAGCTCTCCACAGGAACTCTCACCACCTACAAAGACAAAAAACACAGATGGGAGTCAGCTGAGATGATCTGTGTCTTCATGACCAAATCAGAAATGGACAGCAGTCGTCTTCATCCGGGAGGAAAACGGGGTTTTGTGTCCCGCTGTCTGCTGTGGAGGGTGAGGCTCCAGCCTCTAACCCGGCATCTTTGCGAGGAAGGCGTAGTGGTGCATGCTGGGACACCTGGCAGGTGGCCTTGGCAACAGTGCTTTGATTGACAGGTGACCTCAAACAGCCAATAGGGGGGGGGGGGGGGGGGGCAGTGGAAGAGAGGGAATTCAAGGGTCTACAAGACCTTGTTGGGTTAATGTGACCCAACTGTTCACGTGAGTGTCTCAGCAACCCGCCTGCTGAGGGGCTGCAGATGTCTACCAAGCAAGATGGAGTGTTCGAGGTTAGCTCTGCACCCCAGTTAGGGGTGATGACAGATGTTTCACAACACAGCTCGAAAAGTGGCTGCGTGTCTCAGGACACTCACAAGAGATCAAAGTGTCTCCAGGCCTGACAGGCGGATTGCGAGCACATGCGCAGAAAACTTGAGTGCCACAAAGTGGGCGCATGTGTTTGAACGAGCAAACGCCAGATCCAACTTTTCCTCACCACGGGCCTAAAGCTCAGGGGACAAACTCTCCCGTTTTTATGATGTGAAGGTTTCTGTGTGTGTCAGAGGACGCATGCATCAACTCGCTTGTAGACTGCCCAGAACTTAAAGAGAAAAGTTGTACTCTTGATTGGGATTTTGCAATGGATCTCATCAAGATGGGACGCAGAAGGGTTTTTCAGTTTTAAGATTTGAAGAAAGAGAAGGTAAACAAAGCCATGCAGCTCTGATGTGCCATGTAGCATATGCTATAGGCTCTGTTCACAGCGGGCTCAGAAATGTGGGTTCAGGAAGCCACTTCCACAGCAAAGTCATCATCAGCTTTATTTATAAAATGATTTAACACAATTAAAATTGAGCAAAGTTTTAGTTTAAAGCTAAAAATAATAAAAAACAATGTAATAAACACGTGAATATAAAAATGAAAGCCTAATCTCAAAGGTAAAAACATGGTAGAATAACATATTCAGGGTAAAAACATAAGAACACAATAAAATGTGTGCGAAATAAAAATGTAAAAATAAAAGTCTATGTCAATGCACATAAATGTACATTCCAGGCTTCTGAGTGCAAATCTCTCAGGTTTTTGTTTCTCTTCGTACATTTTAAGTCCGTTTTTAGGCTTTGTGTACAAAATGGATGGCCGTTGAACGCATGTTGAAAGTTAAACCATTTGAACTTTGAAAATGTGAACACCGTGCTAAAAGTGCGTTCAAGAATACCCGTTTAGCGCCTTCCTGAACGCCCATCACATGCCCGGTATGTGTGCAGCCTTAAGCTAAAAGAGGGGGCCTCCATTTATCGTCACCTCATGGATGCTCAATGCTCTGGAAGTAGAGACCTGATTCAAAGACGTCGTCCCACCACACTTCTGTCACTCATTTTCTTTTTCCTTAAGTACATATCTGCTGACTTTCTTTAAATCTCTGTGCTCCCAATGCTTGACCACAATCACCATCCTTCCAACAGCACCTCATCCATTCAATCATTTATGGACAGAAATAAGCAGTTGGTTCTGCAGCCTGGAGCCAATTCAGAACTCAGTACAGTAGCTTTTACGCTGGCTTCAAGCCCAGAGAGAAAAGACAGATGAAATGATGCAAATGAGTGAGGGAGGGGGTCATCTACTGGAAGTGCAGGCTGGATGGATGAATAGAGGAAGAGTGTAATTGAAGACACACACGGGGTGAAATGGCAAGGACATTGCTCTGAGTAGATGGGATATGGTGGCAGACGGCGGCTATGCGTTACTGTCAAAGCCGGCGCGGGTCTAGTTCTTGCCGAAAGAAGTGCTGAAATGGAATAAGGCACCGGAGTGTATTTGATTTTCAAAGGAGAGGCGAGGAAGAAAAGGGGTGTGAATGAAGGAACAGATGATGGATGTGTGGATGAGGCGAGAGGCCATCCAGTCCAATCTCTTCTATATACTTTGATTTAACAGCATAAAAATGGAAAATGGACGGATGGGAAGAAAATCTGTGTTTCCAGTATCATTACAGATGCCAACCCATTTTTGCTGTCTTTGCCATAAATCATTATGACTGGGATTAAGGATCTTGGCGGGCATAAATCATGCTAAAATTATAAGTCCTTGTTGAGTTGGCATAATCTTATCACTGCCCTGTAAAATGACAGACTGGTTGAAAATGATTCTTGAGTTGGTGGCGATGCTCTGCAGACTGTTATGAGTCCAAGCCACAAAGCTTTTAACGTGGAGCCGGGCCCTACAGTATCATGGCTGCTTCTCCCACTTTGGATATAAAATACTCGGAGCTGTGAAAGTATTATCTGCAAGTAGATCCAAACACTGTGCGGTTGGGAATACTGCCTAACCACAGACGCAATTCCTCCCCCTCTCGCCTCTCTCGATGGCTCTTTTAATGAAAGCGAATTCCACACAATGCATCACATTACTCCTTTAAATGACCTTATAAAGCAGGTCCCCCATCTCCTTTCTCCTGCCTCCTCCTTATTTACAATAGCATCTGCTGCTGCTGTTCTGATCAATCCATCTCCCCCTTCACGTTGACTGTATTTGCAGCACTACCACATCTCCTTTCGGTTTTAAACTTTCACTTTTCTTCTCCAATCTGTTTAATAGAGTGCCGTCACCTGCCTTTAAACGTCCAGCTAACAGGCTTTGCAACGGTCACCCCCGAAGCCCCAGAGGAACTGTAAAGCTTTCAGCGTTGCGTTTCATTAGTTGTAAAATTTAAAGACATAAAAGGATCTGCCCTGTTGAGGGCTCTTTTTTTAAACATTCAAACACGGTGAGAGTCTGCAGATGAAATGGGGGAGGAGGGGATGGAGCATATATTTCTGCCACAGGAAACCCTCCTCCTTAAGTTATGCTGTCTGGTTGTCATCAATGACAAATCATTGTTTGGTTTCAGTTATGTTTAGATGTGGCTTGAACCTTTTGAGTCATAAATTAGTAACACCCCGCTGCAGAAGAAACGACAGCTGAACCTCTGAAAGCTTCTAAAGGCTTGATGTTGAAGCTCAGACTAAAAAGAGACTAATTGTAACCAGTTAGCTTTTACATTGAAACAAAAGATGTGATGACTTGGAAAAAGTTAAAATCTGCTAACATGTATGTTTTTGGGTGTCTTTATTCAACCGGAGCAGAAACTTGGTTTGTTTTAACAGTAAATAGAAGTTGGACCTCAACGAGGATGCCCCTCGTCATCAGTTCTGTTCACCATTTAAAGGACAAAGTTTCCATCTTTAGCCAGGAGATAAAGGGAGTCTGATTTAAAGACGACGGCGTTTCATCTCCAGAATCAAACTCTGGTAGCTCCAGTGCTCCACCAACCTGAGAGGTTCTGCCCCCAGTGAAGAAGTTTGAAGCATGTGTTCAAGAACATGCTGACGTCAGGTTTGTGTAAGTGCTTTTAGCATATGGCGTTCACACTGGACTATTGCTACACAGAACAAATGTGTGTCCTCGCAGTTGGAAGAGGTTCAGTGCAAAACTGTCAGCTTTTCCTTTCACAGTGCTATTCCAATACATGAAAGACTTGGTGTCATACAATTCCAGCCATGCACAAACCGCAATTATTCATTTCTTCTTCATGATCAATTTTTAAACAATTGGCACATCCATCAAATGAAAAGGACGCTAACCATACACCACTATCAAAGAGTTCCTGATTGGTCAAAGTTCAGCTGGTAGTGATTGGTCGCATTTATGCACGTTTGCATAGACTTTCATTGAAAGCTGTCGCTTGAATGCACGTCTCCAAGCCTGGTGTGAACATAGCACAAGTGTCTTGGGGTCTTGTCCAGAAGTGATGGAAGTCTACATCAGTCAGTTTACAACTTCTGCTGGTTTTGCCTAGGTTGGCAGAAAAGAATCTTATCTAAGATTGAAAAAAGAAAAATCAATAGCTATATTACCGTAAATGTTCCAGGATGACAAAGAAACTGACGTAAGAAGTAATTAAAGTTGACAAATTAAACTGGACGCTGCTTGTTGGGGTGTGATTGTTGCCTGACCACGCTTTGGTTTTAATCATGAACATTTCTAAGCTAAAGTTTGAGGTGTTAAAGCTTGTGCCTCCCTGTAAGTGAGGCATCATGGGAGTTTGTGTGATGGATGGTAAGGGTTTATAACAAAGGCGGGGTTAGCATCTGTGCATCGACTGGATTGTAAGGAGCTTAAGAGATCAATGACAAACCTGGGTAGGCTGGATGTGTTGACTGATTGGAGATACATTTGGAAGCAAATAAGACTGGCACAGTTTGCCACAGAAAAGAAGAAGGAGAGGGGCTGAGGACTGAAGACGAGCAGCACAGAAGGTCTAGGAAGTGAAAGTATCTGTCATTTTCTGTTTTCTCACACTTAAAGCTCTGAAAGTTACTTATGTACCCGCCAGTCTCAATATATTCTTATCTCTCATTTCGTCTATTTTTGTAGCCTTATTTTTTTGTGACACAAGTTTCCATTTGCTTGATTTTATCTTATCTCTGAAATGCAGTTTTGATCTTTTCATCTGCACAGACAGCGACAAAACGAGACACGACGAGTAACCTCTTTGTTGTGTGCTAGTGTGTGTGCTTTGTGAGTTTGAAGGCAACACAGATGACAAGTGTCCTTCTCTGAAGGAACCACAAGTGAAAAACATATTCAGAGATCATAGATGCACCTTGTGCCCAGAAGGAAGTTCTATGATGCAAATGGCTTTACATTTATAGAAAGCTCATTCATAGGAGAAGAAAAGACAAAATCCTTCAGCACCAAGTAACATCAAGAAGCAAAATATTTCTTCCTTTATTTGAAAGCTATGTTTGTGCTTCCAGAGAAGAAAAAAAGGGTTTTTCAGCAAAAAAAGAAATAATATAAACAAAAAACGTACAGCAGTGAATCCGCAATGAAAGAGCAGAGAAGGGAACCAAAAAAAGGATGAAAGGAAGAAAAATAACTTTGAAAAAAGCAGGAAGTGGGACCTGGGTGCTCTTCATCACCTTCCTCTTCATGCGGACATTCTCATTTACCCCTCCAAAAGGAGCTCATCTCAAACAACAGGTCAATACACTCCCAAGTTTGTGTGGCCATTTGTTCATTATAAGCTGTCCCTCAGAAGCAGAATGAGGACGCAAAGATGAAAACGGAGACAGGGACAAATGATGGAGGAAGTCAATAAAACAGCTGCAGAAAACAGAGGAGTGGAACAAAGACAACACAGAGGCAGGAAAAAGGCAGAAAGAGGTAAATGTGGCCTGCTAAGGTGGAGAGGCCTTGGGGTCTTCTAATTAAGTGTGGAAGGGAGAGAGCGTCGGCCTGGTAAATGACTGTCACTTTAGTAAATGGACTCTGTGAGAAGTGAGGAGCCACACGGCTGGCATTTCCATCAGCAGGTGCACAGGCTACCAACGCGCCCATCAGACACTTTTAGCCCCAATGTTGACTTTTCTGCTCAGCATGAAAAGCTGTGTTTGAATATCTAAAACTAAGTTGATGCAGATTTTTTTAGCTCAGTTCACGTGCACACAACTGTTTTTAAACAGTTGGGTGTCTTCTTGTAATGACGTTTCTAAAAATAAGCCACGTTTGGTGAAATCCACCAAGTAGTCCGCTTTACTGTTTACAATGATTAAAGATGTTGTTAAGTCTGTTAAACTCCTCACTGCACACCCTTTCAAATAGAAACATGTTCTCTCTTGATTAAACTCTCCAAGTTCAAACCTGTATTAGTCCAGTAGCATAGAATGAAAACAAAGATTATCTTCTCAGGCTGAATGAATAGGAGACACGGCATGGAGGGAATTGATTGACAAAGGTCCAGCAGGTTGAAGAACACAACTCCCTATAGCAAGTGACACTAAACTGCTTTGCTTATTCTTGCAGCTTTTACAAAGTTTCTAAAGCTGGAATTTCTCAATAGATTAGATCTTTTACACTGGAAACTATTTGATACTTGCAAAGATATAAAACCTTGTTTTTTACGTTCCAGATAGTTCACCAGGAACTTAGTTATTTTAATATTTTATTACATTAAGAGCTAGGATCTAGAAATAAGGAAGTGTTATTAAAATGAGTCAAAATCCTTCATTTCATACTCTTCACAAAAGGAAAAACTTGGTTTAGGATCAAAAAGAAAACTCAAATTGCACTGGAATTTTTGGATTACATTTTATTTTAAAGTTCAATAAATATTGAGGAGTTAGATGACATTCACTGTAATTATTTTGGAAACATAAAAATAAAAACAACAACAATAATAATAATAATAAACTCAGCCTCCCTGCGAAAGTCTCTTCCAGCGTACTGGAGAGGAGAGTCCAGCCGATAGTCAGACTCTCAGATCCAGGAATGACAGTGCGGTTTCCGTTCATGTGTGGAACTGTGGACCAGCTCTACCACCTCTTTAGGATGCTGGAAGGTTCGTGGGCGTTCGCTCATCCTGTCCATAAGTATTTTGTGGATTTGGAGAAGTCGTTCGACTGCGTCCCTCATGGTGTTCTGTGAGTATGGGGTCCGGGGAGCCTTACTGAGGGCTGTCCGGTCTCTGTATGACCAGAGCAAGAGCTTGGTCTGCGTAGCCGGCAGTAAGTCAGACCTGTTCCCGGTGCATGTTGGACTCCGGCAGGGCGGCCCTTTATCACCACTTCTGTTCATAGTCCTTATGGACAGAATTTCTAGGCGTAGCCATGATCAGGAGGGGGTCTGGTTTGGGAACCAGAGGATTTCCTCTCTGCTCTTTGCAGATGATGTTGCCCTGTTGGCTTCATGGAGCCAGGACCTCCAGCATGCATTGGAACGGTTTGCAGCCGAGTGTGAAGCAGCTGGGATGAGGGTCCCAGGACTTAACTTGGTGCATGCACAACTAATTTCACTGCTTTCTAGTGATTTTCTTCTTAAGATTTTTGTTCTGTTTTATTTTTAGGCTACCTCTTTTTGCAGTGAACAATTCCAATCTGGGAAATCTCTTCTGTCAATACCAATTTCTTCTTTGTTGCATACCTGCAGATAACTAGCAACCTCTTTCTGAAGCAAGTCACATTTAAGTTTGTTTTTTATTTACCTAAAAAAATCTTCAATCAGCTCTTATCGGAACCTCATCCCAGTTGTTTGGGATCTTGTATACATTCCTCTGTTGCACAAGAACAAACATTACTGGATTGGGAATTATGTTTCAGCTCAGTCCTTTCATGGGAGCTGAACTGAAGTTCTGTGGTATTTTAGGATCACCATCACATCACATAACCTTTCCTTCTGCAGATTTAGAAACAAATGTCAAACTTAAAGCTTGAAAACCTAAAACATCGACAAATGGGTCAATAAGGAGCAGAAAAATGGGGTCTACATTTAAGTTGATCCGTTTTGAGATACTCTATGCGTCCACAATCACTGTGATACAGCTGTGAAACAAACACCTTACCCTAATTATATGGGCATGATGCAGAACAGGGCCGGACTGTTAAACTCCAGGTCTGCAGAATCGCCCAAACCTCTTGCAACCTGGATTTCTCCATAAAGCAGCTCAACAGGAGCTGTCAAGCTTCATGCCTTCGATTGAGGTGAGCCTTTCCACGTGAAGAGTGGAGTCTCCTGAGAGGACACGGCTGCTTCTCAAAAGCCTTTCCTCCTCCCATCTTTAATGGTTAAAATGGAATACTTGAGCTTTTACAGCTTTGTTTATGTGCATCCCATTCCTCACTTCTCTAACGTCTGACAATCAAACACTGGGTGGGTGAAGAACTGCTTCAACACTTTTCCCCGATTCTCGCTTCCTGAGGGGGTCTGGAAAACCTGCTGTGCATAAATCTGAAAAGAAGTTTGACTCAAATTCTAAACAATCCCTGTGCTCTCATGCGAAAGCGGCATTTCATTGTTCTGCTCAGCGTGGCGCCTGGTTCAAGCACGAGGCGCAGTACGGTTCGTCTCTAAACTGCGTCATGGGCCGCGATGGCATTTGATTGGCTTCATTGCATGACCTTGGGTCAGAGTCGCATCCTTCTGCTCCAATCACTATCAAGCAACAGGACTACCAGCTGTACAGCCAATTGATGGTGATTAAGAAGAAAAGAAAAAAGAGGGGGAGAAGAAGAAACCATTAACCTTCCTATCCATCTCCAACCCTCCTCTAACTGTATCAGCCTCCTCCATCACCCAATCCTCTGGGAGAAGACGCTGGAGTCAAACGGAGAAAGATGAGAGAAAGGCAGACCTATTTAGTGTCAGCTAGACTTCCATTAAGACTGATAGCATCTCGCACAAGACAAGTGTCTGAGCGCACTTTTGTTAAGAATACAATTAAGAGAAAAAGAAGATGGGATAAGTAAGACTGTTCCTGCCTCCGCAGTGATTGGTCAATCTCCTCTTCAAAGGAATTAAAAAGACTTCTCTGTTAGTTTTTCTCCTTCAGCTAAACTAAAGAAAAATGGACTCAAACGGCAAAGACTTTAGTTTTTTATTACCCGATCGGAATCAATCAACTCCTTAAGCTAATGCTACGTTCACATCGTTCTTCGAAAATGTGCGTTGTAGCGACCACTTCCAATGAGAAGTGTATGAATACGTGTATATGCGTGTTTCGGGCTTCTGCACGCAAAACTCATGTTCACGTGTGTTCACACACATTCTTAAATCTGTTTTTGGGCTCATACAAAACACGTGGCCAAGAACGTGCATTTATTTTGTGCTTTCCTAGGCACGTTAACGTTGGGAGTGAGGTCATATGGAACCCACAAGACAACGCTCTGAACTTAAGACTGGGCGATAAGACGACAGTATCAATATTGCAATGGTACTTTTTCCCAGTTTTCTTCTTAATAAAATGTGTTGATTTGGAGACAGCGCTGTTGTTAGACACTAACGCTATGTTGCTAGCTTGAATTTTTATTTTAAAAAAAGTCCGAAAAAAAAAAAAAAAGGTAAATGTCTAAGGTAGTTCTGTGGAAAATAATGTTAGAATTTGAATAATAAAATATATGTTTGGCCGCTAGATTTTTTTTAAAATTAACCGGTCAACTTGTCCAGTGTTTCAAAAATAAAATGTCGGCCCCTGCATGTGTGGGGGTATTTTAGTTATTTGAAATCCGACAGAAAACAGAGTAACGTGCACTGCAAATTGTGCAAAAGGCATGTTCCTTCTAAAACTGGAAATGCCACCAAACTTTTTTTATCACCTGAAGCAGAGCTACTGAGCATGCTCAATCTCAGACTGAAATAAACCAGAATTCTCCAGCAAAGAAACTAAGTTCAGACCTTCACAGCAGCAACAGTCTAAACTACCAGAAGAAATTCAAAGAATTTGCTTTTAGTTCCTGTCTGATTCACAAGATGTTGACAAAATTGTTTGTCAATTTGATGTTTGTGCTGTAAATGTACTTTAATTACTTTTTGATCTGGCTTTCTGCAGATAAAAGAGCATTCATTGAGTCTTCCTTTGTGGTGAAAAAGGAACAAGTGATGGTCTCTGAAAGTATTCAGCTCCATATAGAGGTGTGCAGTGGTGTACGACATGCCCTATTGTTAAACACACAGTAGGAGCTCAGTCTTGTTGAGGAGAGCTCTGTAATAGTTTGAACTCTTGTAATTGAGTGCTATATACCTACATGGCTATACCCCACTGATACAGGCAAGCCCCTCCCTTATGAGCCACTGTACTCTTGTCTTCGCCTCACTGCGCCAGGTCTATTAACATTTACATAACAATGACCACCTCTTTGCTCAAAGGCTGTGCAGTTTAGGACATATGAGCATCGCAGTCCAGCAGAAACTGAAACTGGAGAGCTCATAAATCAACTGAAGAGGCTGTGTTTTCAGTGGTTCTGCTCCATGAAGAAAAGCTGAGAAAATGGATGGTAAATCAAAGTACCTGTCTTCCTTTCTTCTCAGTTAACATCAGTTAAATACCTGAGGATTTTTCTTCAAGACTTTAATAAACCAAGGAAAAAGAATCTCCAGGCGACTGAGAACTGATTGATTAACTATCTAATTCCCTCAAATGTCAGTCTCCACCGACACAACAGCTGCTTATTATGTATGTTGATGGCAGTTGGCGCTAATGTGTTTGCTATCGAGACTGGCAGTAAACCAGTGGTACGCTGATCAACACAAACAGGAGGCTGATGTCTGACCAAACCCCAACAGCCAAATATCACTTGATAAGGTCGTGTTCTGAGTCCCAACCACACAAAGACCACCATTGTCGTTCTGTTGTCAATCAGCGCGTAAAATGCTGTGCAAATCTTTGTGCATGACGATCGGCTCCTTGGAGGGATGACAGTCTTAGTGGCACATGAAGTGCACAATCACAAGTGTAAACATGCAAGAGCATCTCTGGAAATGCCGTGCGTCAAAATGTACACAGACAGGGGACTAAAATATGCACACTGTGATGTTAGACTAAATCCAAATTCATGCTCTACCCCCCCCCAGTTTCTTCCTATTGCTCCAGTTGTAGGGGCATTTGGAGCTGTACGGGTGTCTGAACGAGCTTTTTTAAGATGGAGCCATGGCGCCTAAAGCCTGGCTATCCCTCTGCTGGTTGGGGGACCTGCGTTGTGCTTGTGACACAGAGGAGAAACGCATTTCTTCATGTTGGTGTGCTCTGAAGTACAGAAGATTACATTTAAATATAAGTAATGACTTTTTGCTACAGCATTACTTTCTAAAAGTTGTAAACAGATGTGTATTTAAACGTATTCGACCAGCGACTTTTCATGATGTCATCGAGGGGTAGAAACGTCCAGATTTAAAGATACTATATTTCCATATCTGTCCACTTGGAGGGCTAAATGTAGGGGTAGGGGGAACCTGGAGGCATAGGGAACACTGAATTTGGATTCGGCCTTAAAGAAGCATCCTCGTCACACGAACAAAGGCAGTCTCATGCAGGCTCATAAAATACATAATTCCCATTTTTCCTGTTTCCAAAATGCTCATTCTGTCTCCGAATGAAAGACGTTTTCCCAGAGACAGAATATTCATGCTTTCAGCAATTAGGCCAGGGCTGCAAGCTGAGGCACCATCAAATGCAATAGCCGTCATCCAAGATTTCAGGACGTGTGTTTGAATTTGAGGCTGAACGGTTGTATCACACAGAAGGGATAAAAAAGCCAAAGCCTTCCATCTTTCTGACCATTATACCTGAGAGAAGACCAGGAAGAGCCAAAGCCAAGTGGCTGTTTCCCCACAGTGGGAATTTTACGCAAAATATGCTTTGGAAAGTTGGCATTTACTCAGAAGTGTTATAGAAAAGATAAACCAAACATTTCTACACAACAAAACATTCAACAGAAATGAATTTAGAACATTTCAGATCTATTGATGGAACATTCTGCAAGTCTAAGACGCCTGCACAGACACATGCATGTAAAGCTGCAGACGTGCAGAAAAGAAAGCAAAGCCGTGCAGCCTCTGCAGTCAGAAATAAACTGATCTACATTTCCTGTAATAACACACTGTCTCATCAAACACAAACTCAGCAGGCCGTCTGCTCCTACTGTCAAATTCTCTATTGATAATAATGACAGTGATGAATACTGCTGGAACCAAGCGAGTCATAAATTATAGAGCTTTGCCCCCCAACTGCATTGGTGTGTTGGTGTGTGTGGAGAAGTGGAAGGGTGGGGAAGTTGTAGTG
>BSAI01000073.1:2163556-2183493 GCA_036245035.1 Adrianichthys oophorus
ACACATGGAAACCAACAGGAAGAATGCAGGGGTGTGTGCTGCAGTGTTGTTAAAAACTGACTGCTTCCAAACACAACCTCTTTCACCTCGTCCAATTTCTTAGTTCTGCAACTTGTCTGTGTGTGTGTGTAGGTGTCGGTGTGTGTGAGTGTGTGTCAAGAGTGGGTGGGTGGGCACAGCAGCAATACGAAGAGATAATTAAAAATATGGGAATGGGATCAGCAGAAGGCATTTGAGAGGGAAGGGCTCAATTTGGGTTTAAATTGAAACGCTGGTGTGTGTGTGTGTGTTGTGCGCATGTGTGTGCATGCACAGAGGAGTATCAGCTGAGTGAGAATTTTAAAAAAGTATAGATGGAGTGGGGGCCATGCTGGGATAGATGGAGGACAGAGGATAAAGATGAAGCTGGGGTGGAGGGTGAAAGGAGGGAATTGCCCCCTCCTGCCATTAGTGCTGGAAAGGGGGTTTAGCTTGGAGGTCTGGCATCCGCAGCACCCCATTCTACTTAACCCAATCCGGCGACCCAATAATGGGGATCAAATACACGGCGAGATGAAGCAGAGTGTGCGTGAGAGGGAACTGTGTGTGCGGCAGAGGCGGGGAGGGCCCCGCTGCCGTGTCCTTTCCCTCCTTATTCATGCCTGCCAGTTAGAGCAGCAGAGAGGCAGCTTCTCCATGAAACTGTTGTCCATGGTGACTGCAGGTGTTGTAACCAAAATGAAGTTTGAGAATAGAAGAAGGTCAAAGCTGGAAAGACCCGAAAGGTTTGGGACTACTGGAAGTATCATGACAGACAAACATGGAAGTGTAGTGTGTTCAGAGGAAAACATGACCTCTGATAAAACTCAAAGATCAAATACGAGTTACACACTGTTGTGTGTTGTCCTGGCTTGGTGTACCGTTTATTAAATGTATCTGCATGTTTGCAACTCATCATCATCACCTGTCTATAATCCATCAGCACAGCAGTACAGAACAGAGAAATCAAAAACAGACGATAACAAACGTGATCATTCAAAACGTTGGGACTCCAAATTCAAAAATCTGTCAATCGGATTCTCTGTGAAAAGCTTCATTCTCTTCATGCATAAGAAACCATCGCAATATTGATTACAGCTGGTTATTTTGATTCTGTATACATGTGTGCTTTTAGACTGCGTGTGTTAGGGTGGACCAACACACGGAAACCTGTACTTTCCTACCGTTTTCATGCTGAGATCCACTCATGAAGTTAGATTTGCTGCTAAAGTTTTGTCCGTCTGTAAAAAAAAAGTTTTGTACTTGTCGTGAGGGATTTGTGTGTCTGTAAAATGATTTTGTACCTGTAGAAAAAAATGATCCATCTGGAAACACTGTGTGTGTGTACAAATGTTTTGTACTTGTCGAATGAAACTGTCAGCTAGTAAAAATGCTTTGTCTGTGTGTAAAGCGCCATCTTCCAAACATTTTTTTTACAAGTACAAAATCTTTTAACAGACGCACAAACTCAAGTTTCAAGTTACAATTCTTTTGCGTCTCAACAAATCAGCAGCCTATGACTGTCAGCCAGTCAGATGCAAGATGTTCATGCTGACCACTACACCCCCATTAGCTAGTTCAATTGAAGAAACAAACACCAATTTAAATAAAAATGGACTCTAAACCTGGAGACAAACTAGAATTGAGTGAAACTAGATCCACTAAAACCAGATGAGGAGGCTCACCGTTTCCACCTTACCTCAGGTGTCAGGTGGGAAGGCTTTCCTCATATTTATAGTTTCAAATGCTTCCATTGGAGCAAAGGCTGCTGTGATTCTGAAGCTTTTGCTTCCACTTCTAGACTCTGCACTCTGGAAAGCTTCAAGAGCTCAGAGCTTCTTTGAAACAAATCCTTTGGACGTATTCAATACCTGCATTTTCACATCATGTCTGACCCCCCCCCCCCCCCCCCCCCCCCCCCCCCACCTTCCCTCCATCTCTGCTTCCTTCACTCAGAGCACTAATGAGAGAGAAAAACGAGGGCGCAGCTGGGCCAGGGGAGCGACATGCTCCCCTCAACCGCCTCCTCCTCTCTGTATCTTACTATCAAAGTGGAACAACCTTCAC
Organism: Adrianichthys oophorus; assembly: GCA_036245035.1. NCBI lineage: Eukaryota > Metazoa > Chordata > Actinopteri > Beloniformes > Adrianichthyidae > Adrianichthys > Adrianichthys oophorus. The sequence goes on from BSAI01000073.1 coordinate 2,165,642, forward strand.
CAGCAGAGAGGCTGGTAATGACCACATGAACACACACAACCTGTAACACCCCCGGCGTGTCCGCCTGTAACGTCTTCATTGAACAGCCGTGGTGGGAATGTGCAACTCGGGCGAATGCGGGCATTTAATTCCAGGAGGAGCGTGCAGCGTGCACGGCGTAGAGGACAGTATGTACATCCAATGAGTGACTTCTAGTGATTAAAGTGGTTGAAACTTTCAGTGCAGGTCAATTTGAGGCTGTGATAAAAGACGTGAAGACTTCTCATGTGAATGCACAGAATTAGCAGTCTCCAGATCATCTGTTTCAATTCCGGAGAACTCACCTGTCTGTCGGCCAGGGTGTAGATCTGCTGCAGGTCCGGGCTGAAGAGCATGTCTCTCAGTAAAGGACTTCCTCCCTCACTGACAGTCACCTTCTCATACAGAACAGCTGGGCGGTTTGGACTCACAGAATTCACCAGAATCTATAGGAAGACAAGCAGGAAACCCTCATTTAGATCTTTAAATAACACATCATTCTATTTTCTTTCAACCTAAGAGGCAAAGAATAAACAGCATGATCATAAGGTACTGGAACAGTGACTACCTTTCACTATAAATGTCTTCTCAAAAGGAATGAAACTAAGTAAAATGCAACATCCTTGAAAATTCCCATCTGATGGAGTGACAGTAGGGGAGCAACCCTCCATTGTATCGATGTTTTTATTCCTCTTCTAATTTTTGCCTGCAGATACGATTCACGGTTGATTTCGGTTCACTGTGAACAATCCCTTTCACTGACCTAAAAGGAATCCAGAACATCTTGAGCCAAAAGTTCAATGAATCTAACACGCCTCAGTCCTGCTGGTATTTTCCAATGTTGATTTATCTAATTTTGAAATGCTTTTATGATGGTCTAGGTCGTGTCAATCTGATTGACAACTTACCTCAGACAGATCGATCTGGTTGGATCTTAGGCATAGAATTTATGGATTTATTGATTCATCGATTAATTAGTGGGTCTTTAAGCCCACCGACTCCCTCATCAGGTCAATAATATAATATGGCCCCCATATTAAACTTTTTTACTCCTCTCTGTTGCCTTTTGTTGGATTTCCTGCAGCATCTGCACTCAGACAGTTTGATTCCTGTCTTTTCAAGGTTTTTATTTTTCACGTCAGTATTTTATTGTTTTAGTGCCATTACAGTTTGTTCTGTCTCCATAAAGCACTTTGCAGCACTTCTGTGTAGGAACGGTGCTTCGCAAACAAAGCTGTCGTGCCTGTTTTGTTGAAATAACTCAGCCTGAACTCATTGCTTCACATCAGAATAAACAAAGTTGTAAATAGATCCCGTTTTTTAATGCATCAAACACATCTTTTTTATGTGACTAAATATGCAGCACATCTAAATGCAATAAAATTATGACAAACTTTTTTCATATAGCAGCTACCAAACACATAAGTCTACATATCTTATTCCAGCGGGTTGGGTTGCAACTGATGGGTTGCATCTGCAGGAACCTTTTTTTTTCTATAATGGAGGTAGGAAGCATTAAAAGAAAGACAGAAAGATGAATTTAGGAGGAAGGTTTAAAGCGGCTGTTTTTAAGAGAGCCGTGAAAACGGCTTAACTGAAAGCCTGCATTATCCGCAGTATTTTTAATAGTATAATTATTGGGAGCACAGACACGATTAGAAAGCTCGATGCTTGGAGAGGAGAATCATTGACAGGATAAAGGTGTTTTCATGACTGTAAAGCAGAGATATCTACTCAGCAGCTGGGAGGGTTTCATGAGAACACATTTTAAAATAAAACTACCATCACATTTGTTATATTGCAAAGCAGTGCTGGGTAAAATGTTGCCACCGAGGCCTCAGAAGTCAGCTTCCACTCACTCCTGCACAAATTAGATTTTTGAGCTACTGCTAAAGGTTTGTCCAGATGTGGAATGTTGCTGTGCAGATATAAGACACAGGAGATGGAGCTGGCCTGGATGGCTGTGAGCCAAAGTCATCTCAGCAGCAAATGAAAGGTAGAGCGGTGCAGAGCGGCGCTGGGGAGGGCAAGTGTCGGCTCTTCCTTATGGAGCGCCGTGGACTCACGGTGACGCAGGGAGGACAGCAGGAAGTGAGGACAAAGACAATGATCCTCATGCGAAAAAGGATGAAGACAGACACATCTGCTTGCTGATACTGTGTGCGCTTTGATAAGTGCGTGCACACGGAGGCTGAAGAGGCACACAGCTGGAAGCCGAAAAACACCCACCTTGTGATGGAAGAATTTATTTACAATCTCGCCAAAAGAAACCAGGGACAACAATCCCATTATCCGTCTCTCTGCTGGTGAGTGTCAGAGGCAGCGAGATCCAGAGATAGACTGAAAGAGCTCATGAGGCTGTGATAAAGCACTGGAGATGAGAAGAAATATGGACGTTATTATCTAGATAATGGGCCCGTAAACAAAGGCTGCATTTCATTCACTGATGGTTTGCATCTAGATGTGCAAATGCATGACAAAAACACACTGGGACACACCGTTTTAGTTTTTTTTCTAGAACAAACAACAAAATAAGGAAAAATGCTGACTGATGCTCAGAGAAGAGAATGAATGGCTGTTGTTCTGTGAGCTCTCAGCATCCTTCTCTTTTCTTCTGCAAGCACAATTCCAGCACACTGGCTAATGATCAGTCCCAGCCTGAACAGCTTTTGCACTAAATACATGCAAAAAAAGAAGTAAACTGTCCAGTATCTTTCCAAGAATCTGTTTATATCCATCTGTTTGTCAGAGCAGGTTTTCTCTGATGCACAATCATCAGAAAATGACTTCAGAATTCACTCCAGCCACCAAAAAAGGATTTCAAGTACTTTAAAAAGATGAGAACAACAAAAAATATCTTCCGAGCAGAGCTTTGTCTGAATTCCCTTCCTACTGCCTAAATAACTATGAAGTGCAGGACTATCTAGTGCCTTGGATTTTATCGCACTTTGGACACCATGTTCACTACTGCAGTTTTGTATTTTACACTGAATATGAAGTCACCGATTTGCAAAAGTAAAAACCTAATATAAACATTTTACTAAGACCGTTAGTGAATCTACTGTTCTGATGACAATCCTTTTTTTTCCACATGAAGAATATTCCTGACCCAATGAATTGTGGTCTGTATTTGTATCTAGCGGGCATCGATACACACTAGTTTTTTGTAAAGACTTATGGGAAATTCCCGAATTTCGGAATTGTACCTTCAGACTCCCCCCAAAAAAATGGCAGACGCCCGATGCCGTGCTCAAAACAGTGGGTGAATTCGGACGCTCTACCGCTGGCGTGGCAGCCTTTAGAAAACAAAATGCTACAGAGTCCATAAAGTGAACAGATGGATGAGGGGATGAAGGGATGGATGCACAAGTTAAAGATAATCTGATTAAATAAAACAGTAACCATGTTTACAGTCTAACAGGTTACGTCGTGTGGCTGTGCACTCAGAATGCGAGTCCAACCATCCTAAAGCAGCTTCAGTGTTTTAACACGCCACAGTCTGTCAGCTATATAAATGCAAAGCACCATGCACAGCTCTGCAAATGCATATAAACCCAGCAAAGAAATCAATGCGATAGTGGGTCCAGACGAGAGAAGCTGCCGCTGTTTCATTGTTCTCCCAGAATTGCTTAGCTTTCCACTAAGTGTTTGATGGATGGTTTCACAGAATGATGCTGCACATGTGTTTTCTGCAGAAGAACCATCACTACGCTCTTGTCAACATGTATTATGTAACATTAACAGACTTTGAACACAGAGGTTCTGCCATAAGGAAGGGGGCAGAACAGCGAGAAGACAAAAAGACAGAAGAAAGAGAGAAGAATGGAAGCAAGAAATAAAGGGGTTTTTTTTTGCTTCTTTGTAGATGTAGACTTTGTTTGATGAAGATTTGAGTCACAACATGACGTATAACTGGTTTTATTTAATGGAAATGTTCAGGAAATGTTCAGCAGATGAAGGTGAGAAACTTTCTTGGCATTCCTTAATAGAGATCTACAGAACATTCCTGAGTAAAACCACCTTAAGGTTCAGCAGAAACATGATGGATGTGAATCTCTGCAGAACCATGAAAGCAGGACAAGCTGTCTCTAGTCAGGACTTCTTATGCTCTATGAGAAGCCCACAGCAGATGTTCTGGTTCCTCGTGTTGCTGCAAACATCACAGCTTCAAAAAGGAAGCAAGAACAAAAAACAAAGGTTTTCCAGCAGGCGTTGGGTTGATTTCTCTTTCCTGGTGAATGTTTCTGTGGTTTGTAAAAGGTTGCAGTGCAGGTCAGTGTCAGTAGAATGGCCTTTACCGCCACACAACAGTTTGCACAACAGTTGTCTTAGATCAGAAATCAACTCCAAAGATGCTTCATAACAGATTTTTGATGCCGTCAGGTGTGGAATTCATAAAGACACGCATGACGTCAGCCGTCGTCTCCCAGCCATGAATCGGTCGTTTCTGTCCAGACAAATGAGGTCTAGAACCAAACACTTCTGCTTCCACTGAACCACATTTCTAACTTTCTTTGACATCTCATCCCCTATAAGGAAATCCTCTTCATCCTCCATCACTCAGCTTTTTCTTTTTCTTCTCTCCTTAAAGCATTAGCATCTCCCTGAACCTGGAGATCCACCCTAAAGCCCCGAGTGCCGGCTTTTATCTGTGCCAGGCAGGCCTGGTTAGCTTTGATAGAAACACTGGATAGCTGGCTGCTGATAGGGAGGCTGTCAGGGTGAGGATGAGAGAGGCGGATGATAAGACAGAGGAAAATGACGCCTGTCATAGCCCCAAGTTACAACTGATAGAGCCCTGTAAACTTCACTGTTTTTATGGCTGGGGTGTATATCGCAGAATCAAAAGAAAACGAGACAAAGGACACAGAAAACAAAGAAAGTCAGTGAAAATGTTGGGAAGGGATCAAATGTCTGGAGCCTTAAAACACTTCCTGTTGCTAACAGCTGCTTGAAGCTGTAAATTGAAATGGGACTGGAATGAACAGTCAAGGAGAGGAATAAAAATATTCCTCAGAACCACATGGAATGAAGGAGATCTGGTTGTCCCCCGGCCTGTCAGAGAGCTTCAACACTCCTTATCTAACGGCTTTGATATCCGGACGCCTTGAGTGAAACTAAAACATGTTCTCTTCATTAAAACACCTCAGAAAACACAAAGAACAGACACTACCAGCACATAGGATCAATTAAGAAGAAGATGCGTCAGCTTGTCTTCATGTGTAGCCGTGCATGTTTAGTATCAGGCGCCACAGTCCTGTCTTTGATGTACAGAGAGCCCCCGAGAAGGTGCATGTGTATGTTTAGGGGCCCAAACTACAGCGGGGCTCTCAGAGGAACAAAAGAAAAACTGCAGGATGGCGACAACCTGCAGAAGAAAACATGCAAGGGGCAACAATCACTGGATTATGAGAGGAAGTGGTAAAAAGTTGAAGTCAACCTCAGAAGAGTCAGAGCTCCTCCTGGCTCTCTGTTAGGCCTCATTGGATTTATGTAAGAAGGTTAAAAGCTTCAGACAAAAGGACGCATGACTTCAGACGGGTAAAACGATTCTGTTCCAGCCACTATTGTCTGTTTCTGTTTATTTAAATATTCATCTAAAGTGGTCTTAAGTTAATGAAATAAAGCCTCTTACGCACATGAAAATGTTTTTTCCAAGCGTGTGTGGATTTAACCTCCACTCTGTACAGTTCAGAGTCTAATATGCAGTGATGGTAAACAGGCTGGATATTTGAAAACATTGAAAAAGATTCCGGTTTTTGAAAGTGTTGCTGCTCTTTTGAAATGCTTCTCCTGCTGGGTTAATTTATGATTCCATTTCAAATGCTCAGTTCTTAAAGACGCACTCCAATGAAAATTGCGTTTTTCACATGTTCCTGTAGCATTTTTCTCCTAAAGGAGGACATGTATAAAACACTTTAAGATTAAAACTGTGTCTGAGCATTTCTTTATCAAATCATTGGATCAGGGGCTCTGTTTTTATTTGGTTTTGGTCTAAAGCGCTTTGTGTTATGATACACATGAAAAGTGCCTTTTAAATAAAAATCGACACAGGTTTTTTGGTTTTGGCTAAAAACGGCAGAATCTTAACTAAGAGACCACCAGGAACGATTTCACAATAGAAAAACATGTAGTTGGAGTGGGACTAGAGGCACGTTCAAGAACATGCAGTTAGTTCACACTAGACAAGCAGGGAGGGGCTTCTTCTTTTTCTACTGTTCACAAGCACATGTCTGCCACCTACAGTTGGAAGAGGTTCAAAGACTTAGAATTCCGCTCGGACACAAAAAGCAGATATTCATTTCTCTTCCCTGATCAATTTTCAAACATCTGGGACTCTCGTGAATAAAAGGGACGCCATCCAAACGTCTACCAAATCTGAGTGTCTGATTGGTTAAAGTTCAATTTGTGTTTAATGGCCATGCGTTTTGTATGCAGAGCCTGAAAAACGGTCGTACAAACTTGTGTTAAGTGAGACTTTTGAATGCACAAGCTGAAAACACACATTGACAGACTTTTCATGGGATATTTTGGATACTTCTTGTGTTTTTTAAATTATGTCTTTTTTCCTTCTAATGCCTGAAATAAAACATTGTCATCCTGATCATTGGAAGTGGTCGCCTGAACGTGCAGTGCTGAAGGCGATGTAAACATAGCTTCGCACCCAAATTCATTGGATCGCCAAGAACGTATTGCTTTTCCCCACACTTGAAGTCTTTAACTGATAAACATTTCAGAGAATACGAATTTTCCTGTAGGAAAGCATGAAGTTACACAATAATAGATGAAAATGCAGGAGCTTCCGTGGCAGTTTGGATGAAAACATCTGAGCTGCTTTGCATTTCTAAAGGTGCGTTTTGACTGTAGCGCAGCAACCATGAGGTAACTTCCTGTTTTGGATTGATATGAATTTAAAACAATTCAAAATGAAACTATTGGAAACAAAAACCTCTGGATTCTGGCAGGTCACCTCAAAAGTGAAACTGACTAGATGGAATGAAATAAAAATGAATCAGATGATCGCAGATGATCTATCCGTGTTCCTGGCTGTGAAGTTAGAAGCTGGGAGCAGATGGACCATCACACGAGTGACTGTCCTGATACCACAGTGGGACAAATCCCCACCTTCCACACACACCCCCATGATATCCAGCCGACACATAAAAGAGCTTATAGTAAACCTTAACCATATGTAGGTCAGACAGTCAGATACCTTCAAGACAGCCATGACAAAGAGGCGTGGTGACAATGACGGAGACAGTACACTCACACAGAGCCAGAGAGGAATATGAGCCAGTCTGCATGTAAACATATTTATTTTAGGTCTGGAATGCAGAAAAAAATAAACAAACAAAATACAAGATTTACTGGTGCAAATGAAAGGCCAGGCAAAAGCAGGTCTTTTACTCTACAAACGTCTACAGGTTTCTAAAACGAATGAAAAAAAGGAAAAACTAAAGTTCATTGATGCTGGAATTGTTTCATTTCTGAATGGATTTTATTCTGGTTCCCAACATCATAATTTCATCAGAATCTGTCTAAATTCCAATCAACCACTTTTGCTTTGTTACGAACCTTTTCTTACATAAATTAACAATTAAGCTAAAGTAGAAGTTGCATTAATTAAATCTGTTTAAGCTTATTGCAGGTTTGTTGTTAATAAAGGTCGATTTGATCAATAAAACACTAAGAGCTGATCTATGTAAGCGTTTTTTTTAAAACACTTCAAAGAGATTTCTCTCTTTTTATTCTTAAACTATCTATATAAATGCCATAATCCTCTAATGAGCAATAACTATCCTTTGCAAAGTCAGATATAATTAGTACTTGGATTGTCACGGACGCTGCTGCACCTGACGCGCTCCGTCACAGGCGGCGAGGCTTTCACGGCGCCCTCATCAGCGAGTTCAGCTACATATGCAATCCACTCGATTCTTTCATATCAAGTTACTTCTGATGCCAACTCTGATTGACTGGCTTTCCTATTCATCCACATGTCTACACCGTGGTTATTCACGCCCGAGTCTGTGGCCTTTCACCAGCACTAAAGGTCACATGCTCGCAGGCACAGCTGCAGAACATGCAACAGGCTGCAAAGGAAGAGCGGGGGGGTGGGGAAAGCAATGCAATGAAAGCACCATACCTCTCAGCAGTGCCGCATGCATGCATGCATACATACATGCATACAACACAGGCTGGAAGAAAGCAAGCAGCTTTAACAGCAAATGAAACCTATTTATCACTGCTGAGGCCTTTAAACGGCTGAAATTAAAAGAGCTTGTCATTGCTCTTTCCCTCTATCTCTCTATCTCTCCACATGTCTGATGCATTCATCTCCTGCTCTCACGTACACTCCTGCTACAGTTTCATCTTCTCCTCTCTCCGTCTCAACCTTTTCCCTCTGAATTAAATGCCTGTAGCTAGCAGTCGTCAGATAAGTGCGTGTAGCGAGGTTGCTAGACACGGCGCAGCGGCGGCATTTCATCTTCCAACCATCACTAAATCGCACTAACTCAATCATCAGTGTGGATTACTAACACACGCACACACACAGCTGTGAGGGTGCAAATCCCTGCGTCTGAGAGGTGCTTTACTATGACTGATTTTATCAGCTGTCGAGCAAAAAGGGGGAAGAAATTGCACCACAACATTACCATATACAATACCAGGACGCTCAAAGATAAAGGTTTACAACTGCAAACCTATTTGGTGTCACCATTCCAATGAGGAAAGATGCAGCAGATGAACTGAAGCATGAGAGGCTGCACGTTGATGTTAAGAACATCTATTGGAGGGCAGCCTGATGGCGTGTACTGTGGTGGGTGTGGTAGGAGGACAGAAACTTGTACTGCGACTCCGACAGCGACACGCCATCATCTCTGGATGGCTGCAGGGCCTCCACGCCGCTGAAAAGGAGGAGGGAAAGCTCTGCTAACAAGCTGCTCGCAGCCAGCCTTTTCAGAGGCAGGAAGGTGCAAAACCAAACAAAGATTTGGAAGAGAGCTTAATGCAGCGAGGGGAGACGGCGAGAGTGGCTTTGCAGAGAGGAGTGGAGGCCAGACAAACAAAGGGAGTTCAGCGAGGAGCTGTGTTTGCTCTGCCAGTGAAATAAAGCCAGTAGACAGACGCAGCACTTCTGCAAAAGACTAAATACTCAGTAGCATGCACGTGTACACAGTTACTCAGTTTCATCAAGGTACTGATTATCAGCTTGAGGACAGGAACACAAGTTCTGCAGACGCCGGTCCTGCTCTCAACGTGAAAGTATGCGGAAATCTCGCCTCGCCGTTTTCCCCGGGATTACAGCCAACGGGACCTCATCTCCAGCTGTAATTACCAAGGCAGGTGTGTTTGCATGTGTGTCCTCCTGAGGGAGAGCATCAGTGATTACATGGCTACTGGCGCTTCTAATAACATCATTTTAAAGAAGAGAGGAAGAGAAAGGCTGGGGAGATGAGTGATTGGGCTAAACGAGTCCATCCCTGTACATGAGCGGAAAGGAAATGGCGGAAAGACCGTCTCCGTGTTTCCTCAGGAGCTTTGAAAAACATAATTTTAAAATACCAGGAGGCTGTTAAAACAGCCAAAACACTGTTTCAATGTAGTCTCATTTCAAGAAACAGGAAGACCAAACATCTTATTCATAGGTGAAGCTAATATAAAGATTTAGAAGCAGTAAAAACAGCTTTAAATCAACAATAACTCATTTGAAACCTATATTTTTAAACGCTCAGGGTTGATCTGTCATAATGACAAAGGAAGCGAGGGGCAGCAGCTTGGAAAGCGCCATCTCCTCTGGTTTTACAGGAAGTTTGGGAACATTTAGAAGGTTTTGGTTTGAGGACCTCAAAGGACGAGACAAAAGATAAAAGGTCAACAGGCATTTTTCTGTGCAAGGCTCTAAAGAAACAAAGTAAAAGTTTTGAAATGTAACTGTAAAGGGGACAGTGGAGCAGTTATAAGAGCTCGTTTTATTTTAAAAGCCTTGCCCCCTTGAGTTTTGGACAAACTGCATGTGTTTTAAAGAACTTTTGTTATAACAAGTAAAAAGCAAATTATAAAAAAGCATGAACAATTATATCCAAGTCAGGTCTAAATCAAATAATTTTTTATTTTATTTTGCTTCATTTCTCAGGTGAAAGAAACCATTTTTGACTGTTTGCTTTGAATGTCCCTCGAATGATATGGATTTGTCAAACGTCACCCCAATGTTGCCGACACTCCACTTACCAAAGGAGCTCAGATAATCTCTGCATTGTTTGAAGTATTTTGTTTTCAGTGCAATAATTAAAATTTCTGTCTTCTGACCATCCAAATACAACTAGTAACCAGACAACCAAGATTTAATGCTTGTTAACCAATCCTATAAATTCACATTGTGAATGAAACATTGTTATAATCTTTTTCACGGAAGGAGCAATACAGCTGGATGTCATCTGCATAAAAATGATAAGAAATGTGACTAACTTTGCTAATTTCCAAGAAGAATCGTATGTAAAATGAATAAAAGAGGGCCCAGGGCAAAACCTTGGGGAACACCACAAGATATGTTTGCCTTTTTAGAGGCTAATGAACCTACAGTGACATTAAATGTTCTTTCACTGAGCTAAGAAAGGTAAAAACCTTGGATTTTACATCTGCTGCAATTTTATCCTAGATCATCAGATGACATATTTGAGCTTCTTCCAGCTCCATCTTTTAAGTAAACTGCAGAGGTATACTACACCCCCCCCCCCCCCCCCCCCCCCCCCCCCCCACCAACAAGAATTTGAAAAATGCTTTTATTACATTTAAAACTGATTACTACAACTCCCTGTACTTGGAACTTGATCAGTCTCTCCTCCTCTGCCGCCTCCTCCAGGAAAAACTTCTTTCCCTTTAATCTCTTTCCTCTCCTCCTCATTATTTGTTTTGAGAATTTCTCAGCACTTAATCTGCCTCTCGTCTATGAGGTGAACTCTCTGATCCATCGTTCCCAACAGAAACGACTCAACAGACAGAAAAGTGGGAAAATACCCAAAAAATGGGTTGATAAACTCACAGGGAGGGGGCCCATAAAGAAGCAAACACCCCCCTCCCTGTCAGCTGATGTGACAGAAGATGCTCTACATATAATGAAGGTTATTGGTAACAATAGAAGCCTGATGGCAACAAAGAAAAAGATGCAAAACGCCTGGAAGGAATGCTGCTGGTGTTGAAAATGGGCTGTGGTTTCAGTGGCTTCCTTTACATGAGAGCTTTATCAGTGAATGGTGGCGAGGACAGTAAAGTTTACCGGAAAAAAATTGGGTTATTTGTCCACTTCATGAAAGGCAGAAAAAAAATGTTCTTCACCTCAAAACCTGAATCTGTTTTCTTGAAAAAACGTGAAACAGAATAAATGTAACGCCTGATGGCTCTTAATAACACAAAACAACAGTGCAGACGAATGAAACGTGAGTGAGATAAGGAACAAAAACATCGATTAAAATGACGACATTTATGCAGTTCTGCAGATATAAACATTAAAATCTGCTTTAAAGACATTGGATCATGATTCTACAGTATTCTTCACTGCAAAATTTCTCCATAGAAATTCAGAATGAAAAAAACTTCAAACTCAAACTGTATTTTTGTTGTGATAAACAACAAAAATTCATGTTTGGTTCATCAGCTGTTTCAAACACCTCTGCTGCTGTTTGTCATCTTCTACTCCTAGAAGATCTAAGATCTAAGATGTTCTGCAATCAAGGTAAAGTCTGACTTTATTTCCATTTAGATCAGCAAAGTTTCCACTGATTCCCGACATTTGTTGGCTTACATTTTCACAAAGCTCTCTTGCACTTTTGCCCTTTTCAACTTGTGAAATCTGAAATCTAAAATGATTACACGAAAGCTTTAAAACTGAGAGTAAAGACAGCCATTTGTTTTTTTTCCTTTTGACCCTAAAGACATGCCCTACAACTCAGACAAGAAAACATGAATGAAGGAGAGTTTTTAGTCATTTGACGACATGAAAAAAAGTTCCTAAAATGACCCAAATTGAAATTGCACGAGTGGTCATCTGACTCCACGGTTCCTGTGAACACAGCCGTAAGTGGACCTTTCAGAGGTTTGTCCGTCTACAAAGCTTCTGTCACTGTGCAGCAGGGTCAAAAGTCCAAAACCTTCACACACACCGCTGTGTGAGTGTGCGCTGCTCCTGGTTTCGGAAGAGGAGAGGCCACATTCCACAAAGGGCTGAACATATTTGGCGCTTCCATACAATCTCGCACGGACGGCCTCACTGAGCTTTTGGCAGCAGCGTGTGAAAAGACCTCCGTGCACGCCGTCACCGGCTGGGTTTTTCTCCACCAACATACTTCTTCTATCAAGATGGAGCTGGGAAGACACTGCCATGGCAACCGGTAAACAAAAACTGCACAAACATCGCTGCGTGCATGAGAAGCTCCCAGATCATCAAAACAATGAGAAGACAGCTCTGGAAAACGTTTTCTGAGAGGCTGAAGGGAACGAGGGGCCGTGCTTTGAGCAGAACGAGCTGCTGGAGCGGTATGTGACCTGCAGGTCTGGAGGAGTTCCTGCTGTTAGTTTAACACGACTGGACCGTGTTTGCGTTTGTCCCTGAGGCAGAACTCCATTTGTCTTGGCATGTGGCTAAACCTAATACAATACATTGAGACTCAGAGGGAGACATCCTGATGGATGAAGCTTTTATCTAAAAGACTGACAGGTGACAAGTGTTTCCATCTAAAAACAAACGTAAGTGAACTAAAGGAAATACATTTCTGAAAGGATTCTTTCCTTGGTTGTGCTTATACTGTTGAGCAAAAGTAAATAACGTTGATTTGGTGTCTTCACTCAGCGGTACAGAGAGACGAAACGTTTCATCACCTTCTCCTGTTCAGGTGAGACCACCCACCGTCACCAGCAGACAGTTAATTCTTGTTTGGGGAGAATCCAGACTAAAGTCTGACTTGCGTTCAGCTCTTCTGTTGGGAATTCACCCTTAAAACCGTCGGGAGACAGAGAGACCTCTCCCACACCTTCAGGCCGCCTTCTTTCAACACCTAATATCTACGCTGTTCGTTCAACACTCATCTTCCCCTCAGAGTTTGGGATCTCACTCCACCTCGAAGCTCTGTTTCAAATCCTTTTCCATCCTCCAGGATTCTTGCCTCATGCACTGCAAGCGTCCGTTGGGATGGTCTTGGCTGCTTCAGTTCAAATAAAAGGACGTGACTGATTCAAAATCCAAACAACTGAGTGGAGAAAATGCTCCTCTTCACGCGAGTACACGAACACACAAACAGACGGAGAGAAGTTTAGTGAGGTGAAGAGGCTGCACGTGCCAAAGGCGCAGGATGACGTTCAGCCACATTTATCACATCATTTATCGGACATTTTCATCATGGAGCAAAGTTCAGGCCGATGATGTGTTTAATATCAATATTGACGGGAGCATTCCCTACACTGGGCGCACCTGTGTTGTTCACACCTCTTTTGTTCTGTCTATTCACGCCGTTGTTGTTGAGGACGGATTTGGGCCTCACTCCACTCCTTTTCTAATGGGACCGCAGATTACAGTCGGCACAGAGGCTGTTGGCTCAGTTCATCCGGAACACTGGCTGGGAGGGGGAATGCGAGGAATGTGGTTTCCATGTACACACCTGTGCGCAGCTGCACACACACACCTCATAAAAAACACTGTAATAAGAAAAGGAAGACATGCAGCAGAAAAATCCCAACACCTATGAATAAAATGAATGAATCATTAAACTTGGACTTAAATCCATCAAACATGATAGAGGATAAAGTTCTAGAGTGTTCCTGATTTTTTTACCTAGTCAGGACCTCTTTTTGAGCCTTTCCACCCTTCCTTTTCTTTCCATGCTGTGGTTGAATGACATCAGACCCAGTTTTTTTTGGTTGACACCAGTATCAGATGAGGTTTTACACTTGGGCTGATGAAGTGAGCCTCCCAGAGGAAAACTGCTGGCTGGACCACACGGTTCAGGTGGAATAGCTGTAGGTTCTGAAAACTAAAACATAAACTGTTGATTCCAAACATTTGATAAAGTGGATTCTTGTCGACACAGGACCGTAAACATCTATCAAGATGTAGCCGTGTCATTAAAGCCTCGGTCACAACTGCCCTTATGGGGCATACGGGCTGTCTGCAGGTGAAAATGGGCAAACCTGTATGCAGGAAATGAGGGAATTAGACAATCAGAGTGTAACTGGAAGACACTCCTGAATGTGACCAGCAGCACCCATATGGGTCGACACCTGTACAGGCTATGAAAGCGATGCTGCGTTTCTTTAAAAACTCAAACACACTGTAGAAGGAGCAAAGCAGCATCTCTGCACCCAACCAGGAAGTGAACTCAGCCTCGCTGCCTCAAACTTTGCCGAGTAGACTCATTGTGGGCTTCTGTGTGTGTGGTGAGCTTGGTGTGCTGCTCTCAGATAACATCTATTAATACCTCCACTGCTCAATGCAGGCCACCAGCATGTGTAAGCACCGGTTCACAGAGGGCGCACACAGGAACGGACTGAAGCAGATGAAGCCTGCAGCATGCCGACATAGATGCACTCCATTCTGAGCTGGCACGCCAACACACACCGCAGGCATGCCAGAGCAGCAGCAGCTGGTGTCACCAGGTGGAAGACAAAAGTTCCACCTCTGGTTTGGCTCGTAACTGCGGTAACAGAATTAGGGCAAACCAATGGCTGCTGAGTTTGAGACGACAAGTTTGACACCTAAAGCTGCACACCCAGGCTTCAGCACATTCCTGTTAGATGAAGACAATTAGAAGCTAGAAGTGACTTGTATGTTTCTGCGGGTGCCCCACTTCCACCACAGCTGAGAGGCTGCCACACAATTACTGTGAGTTAATTTGGCAACACCCAAACACAGATGGAAATCACCAACCACTGAGTTATTGTTTGAGATCATTGAACTTGCTCAAGAGTCTGATGTTCTGCATTGTTTGTCACGCGCGTGGAGAAACCCTGTTTATGTGATGGGCCGAAACCAGAAGTTAAATATTAGGTTGTGTTTAAAGAGAAGAAGCAAAACAAAGATGGGGAGGATGGGAAAAAAAGACTAGAAGATCTTCCACAGAGACATGGGAGCTCTTCAGAGGCGCCATCGCTAACAGTTTAATAGTGCGTCGTTCAGTTATTTTAACAAAACGAAACAAGATTTGTCCACAAGATGAATCTGTTTTCTAAAAACCTAAAACCAAAATGGACACGGAAATATTTCTGAAGGAATTTGACATGAGAAGCAGCAGAGGTCACTATGCTGCTCTGACACCCACGACTGTATGGGTGGACAGAGGGCGTGTGGTGTCATTCATTAGTTTGCTTTGGGCTGAAACTAGAGCACTGTTTTTAGCTCTGTGGTTGTCCTCTGTTTTTTCTAAGCCAGATTTAAACCTTTGCTTTTCTGAAAGTGGGAAAAATAGAGGAACAAACAAGCCGGACAGATGCTGGAACTGGAACACGCCCAGTAAGGATGTTTTGAAGCTGAGGACTTAAGAGCTCACCGCAGGGGTGACAAAAATGTTTTGGAACCAGAGTGTAATTATGTTTTTGACTGTTGTGAAATCAGAGCATTTCACATTGTAGTGAATGGGCTCTGATTTGTTTCTGTAGCAAGTCTCTGAGTGAATACAGTGGTAAACTGATCTGGTTCCAGTTTTGTTTTCAAGCTAACTTCAAGAATGAAGTGCAACAGTTACACGATCTGTTGCTGTTCACTGAAGAAAGCTTGTGTATAAAGAGCTGCTGTGTGAGCAGAGCCTCCTCTGCTTTCCCAAACCTGAACCCAGGAGGCCACTGTAGGCCGGACACACACCCACTCTCACTTTAAGGCTCAAACTTTACATTAAAAAGAAACGTATTGAAACTCTGGTTACCAAAACTTTTTGTTTGTTTGTTTTGCTGGCTTTTGCTGAGACTTTTAGAATAAATTATTTTGATTGTATTAAAGCAACCTTAATGAATTATTAGAGGTGTTTCTGATTGGAAACATTGACTGTATATGAGAAGTGGACTGAGTGAGTGTGATGTCACTCAAAGTAAATGGTTAACTTCTGGCTCCACCAAATGAAGTCAATTCAGTTGCCTTTGTTTTTTTTTTAAATACAGGCCCCGCCATGTTGGACGTAACTAAGCAGTGATTGATCAGAGTCTGTCTGAGTCAACGTTTCTATGGCAACCACTCTTGCAGTGAGCTTGTTGGGAGGCCACACCCATTCTACTTGAAAGCAGGGAGCAGACTACACAAAATCTGTCAATCGAATGTTTCGGTTAGACGTGGGGTTAGCAGGCTCCACCTACTTTTATTGATTGGTCAGTTTATAACCTGAATAACTTAAATTACAGAGAAAAAATTGTTCCAGAGCAATTCACTGACTGAGTGATAGCTGTTTATTTCTCTATAGAAGTCTAGGGGATTTTGGCTTCTTGGGACTTCCTGTTTGGAATGCCACAGGGGGGAGGGGTGACTCAGTCCGTTTCTTATACAGTCAATGACTAAACACAAAACTGACTTGTTTCAATCAGTCACCTTACCATACGTGTTGTTGGGTGCAAAAAACTTGAGTTGGAGATCATCTGGTAAGAAGAAGTGTGTTGAAGTGTCCTTGGGCAAGACACTGAACCCCACATCACTCCTGGTGGTTTTAGGTTGGTGTCAGTGTTCAGCAGCGGAGCCGCCATCAGTGTATGAATGAGACTGTGACTGTAAAGCGCTCTGGACCCTCCTAAGAAGGTAGTGAAGCCCAATACTGGCAGAGAGTTTGTGTTCTTGTGCATAACTGACTACATGTGATTAACATGTATTCAGGTTATCTTTGTGGTTTACTTTAAAAAGACACAAAAGAACTGTCAAACCACTAAAGTTTTTACATGTTCGGCCGTCACTTTGCAGTCTGTGTAACGGGACGAAAGCTTGTTCAAGTGGCTCTGCCAGGGAAATGTTTTCAGGTTTCTCCGTCTCTGACAAATCAGAGCGAACAGACAAGAGTTTGTCTTGGACCAAAAAGGGGAAGAGAAGAAAGCAGACTGTGAAAGTTTCCAGAGTCAGCTGAAGGTGGTGGACTGTCACAAGACCACAAGTTTTCAAAGTGCTTCTTTATTTCCAGGCTTTCTCTTAAACACACACATCTACAAGATTATCTTGCCTTTTTATCTCCCCCTGACTGGCCTCACACAACACACAAAGACACAGGAAGTGGTTGGGTACAGAGGAAGCTGTTCGTATGGAAAACAGAGGAAACTCAACATCCTGAATGACTTTCCTTCGCGTGAAAAAAACCCTCTCTGGAGCACACAGACACACGGAGAATTAGACTGATTAGAGGAGTTGTAAAATATGACAGTAAAGACAAATGTGCAGCGATGACTCTGCTGCTGTTGTGCTGAATTGACAAGAGATTGGAGACCTAAATATCTGCTCCCTCACACAGATTTTGTTGTGCAAAACACAATCCACTCAATTGGATTAAACTCAAAATCAAAGTAAGTTACTCTGGAAATGAACTCTGACTTCTCCCTCTCATTTCAATACGAAGAGCTAGCGAGAAGACGCATCAAAGCTTGATGACTTTTTTGTAGCCCCCCCCATTCCCTCCTGGTTGCTTCTACATCACAAAACCATAAAACACACTAACATTTTCTTCAAAGGTAACCATGCATCGCTATTAGCTCACTGCACACAGAAGGGAATGGGATGCTTGCTTGCTCCCTCCATACACTCACAGGCTTAACCATTCCTGTCCTAACAGACCTGGACACGGACCCACACACACACACACACACACACACACACACACACACACACA